>CM038682.1:183954133-185154133 GCA_021605205.1 Aegilops longissima
GGGGCACAGAAGACGATGAGAGCGCCACAAGACGGACCCATTGGGAGTCGGCCCCCAGGAGTCGGCCGGCCCCTCCCACGGGCCCCGCACACCACTAACCAGACAAGACGGGGAATGGCTACAGTGATCGCCCGTCAGGCGACGACACTGTTGCTATGACCCCATGACCAAGCCAAAGATCATTAGAGGCGCTGAACAGAATCCGCAGCTGGCAAGACTACCATGGGCGGACAAGGCCTGTCGGCCCCATGCCGGGCCTGTCGGCGAGGCCCACCACCAGGCAGCCCCAGCAATCAAGGAGAAGATGGCGACTTAAGAGATGAGACGGCTGGGACCCGCGCCCAGCCGGATTACTGTTACCCCCTGGGGTAGGCCTATATAAACCCCCGGGGCACCCATGCAACGGGTTGGACCCTAATAGCTTTAGACACACATAGAGGGAAGAGAGGAGCTAGCCGTGCCCTTCTCCTTCCTCACCCCGAACAGCTAAGGAGCAACCTTGTACCCACTTTGCCATAGTGATCATGCGGAGACCCCGGAGAGTAGCAGTAGGGGTATTATCTCCACGAAGAGCCCTGAAGCTGGGTAAGATCCGCCGGCAAGCATGCCTTCGCCTCATCCTGCTTTCGAGCACCGCGACGCCTACTCGCCCCACCATGATAAGCCATCCTTTGGCATATGTCGCACCCAACCCCCGACACCTATTCCTAAACCAACTCCGAAGAAGAGAGGTGTTCTATTTCTCAGTCCTGAAGATATGCAAGACGCAAAGAAATCTGTGAAATAAAAAGGTATTAAAGCTGAAGATGTTAAGAATTTACCTCCTATTGAAGAAATACATGGTCTTAATTTACCGCCTGTTGAAGAAACATATGATCTTAATCCATTACCTATTGAAGAAACTCATGGTCTTGATAACCCGACACAGGTAGTAAAAGTAAATTACCTCTATAGATTTGATGAAGGTGATATTCCTCACTATAAGTCTGCTAGACAATGTTTAGAAGAGTTGGACAATTTCATTGTCAAACAAGAAAATTTTAATGCTTATTTTGGTAGACAATTGAAATACAATTCTGATATGCTTAAATACTTGGGAAATTACATGGCTAATGTTAGAGGTGAACATAAACTCATTACGAAACATGCATCTATGGTTACTACTCAAGTAGATCAAGTATTTAAGGCTCAAAATGATTTGCTCAATGAAATGAATAGTAAGAAAAATGATTATGTTGTTAGAGTGGCTACTAGAACTGGTAGAATGACTCAGGAACCTATGTATCCCGAAGGCCACCCTAAGAGAGTTGAGCAAGATTCTCAGATAAATAATATTGATGCACCTAGTTCTTCTAAAAGGAAGAAAAAGAAAAATGATAGGACTTTGCAAACTTCTAGTGAACCTATTGTTGAACCACCTGAGAATCCCAATGATATCTCTATGTCTGATGCTGAAACACAATCTGGTAATGAACATGAACCTAGTGAAAATGTTGATGATGACGTTCATGATGATGCTCAACCTAGTAATGATAATGATGTAGAAATTGAACCTGTTGTTGATCTTGATAACCCACAATCAAAGAATCAACGTTATGATAAGAGAGATTTTATTGCTAGGAAACATGGTAAAAAAAGAGAACCTTGGGTTCAGAAACCCATGCCTTTTCCTCCCAAACCATCCAAGAAAAAGGATGATGAGGATTTTGAGCGCTTTGCTGAAATGATTAGACCTATCTTTTTGCGTATGCGATTAACTGACATGCTCAAAATGAATCCTTATGCTAAGTATATGAAAGAAATTGTCACCAATAATAGAAAGATACTAGAAGTTGAGATTTCCACCATGCTCGCTAATTATACTTTTAAGGGTGGAATACCAAAGAAACTTGGAGATCCAGGAGTACCTACTATACCATGCTCCATTAAAAGAAACTATGTTAAAACTGCTTTATGTGATCTTGGAGCCGATGTTAGTGTTATGCCTCTCTCTTTATATCGTAGAATTGATTTGAATAAGTTGATACCTACTGAAATATCTTTGCAAATGGCTGATAAATCAACTGCTATACCTGTCGGTATTTGTGAGGATGTGCCTGTTGTGGTTGCAAACTTTACTATTTTAACGGACTTTGTTATTCTTGATATTCCCGAGGACGATAGTATGTCTATTATTCTTGGAAGACATTTTGAATACTGCAGGGGCTGTTATTGATTGCAACAAAGGCAATGTCACTTTTCATGTTAATGGTAATGAGCACATGGTACACTTTCCGAGGAAACAACCTCAAGTTTATAGTATCAATTCTATTGGAAAAGTTCCATCAATTATATTTGGAGGTTTTGAATTTCCTCTTCCTACTGTCAAGAAGAAATATGATATTCTTATTATAGGGGATGTGCATATCCCCGTTGAGGTAACATAGTGTTATTCGAAATTTCTCCGGTTCCATGTTATTCGGAATGAGTTTGTTAACAAGACCTGATCAACCTTGTTAGTGGATTCCTTTTGATGAGCATGAGATGGATGAAACTAGAAGGCACAACCTTCTGTACCCTCTTTATACTTTCTGTTATTTAGTTGAAATAAAGTAAAAATTGTTTTTTTTTCGTCTGTTTTCTGATTTATCTGTGCAATATAAAAATACCCCGAAAATAAAAGTTCTCCAAATGCCCTGAAAATGAAATATGATTTTTTCTAGAATATTTGAGGATTTATGGAACTGAGAACACAGCAGGGGGGTCAACCACCTGGCCACGAGGGTGGAGGGCACGCCCTACCCCCCAGGGCGCGCCCCTCTGCCTCGTGGGCCCACGGTGGCCCTCCTCCACTTATTCCTGCACCCACACAGTTCATCTTCCTCCCACAAACACCAATATCCAGCTCAAGCACGAGTTCTAGCTCACTTTGCTGTGATCTTCGATCTCCTTGCTCAAAGCACTTCTCACAAAACTGCTTGAGGGGATTGTTCCTTGGTATGTGACTCCCCCATTGGTCCAATTCGTTTTTGCTCTAGTGCTTTATTCATTGCAAATTTGTGCTGCCTAGGTGACCATGTTCTTGAGCTTGCATGTCAAATTTATATGGTTCCAAGTAGTTCTAGTGCATGATATATCCTCTAGGCACTTGTAGGAGTAGTTGCTAACAATTTTATTGAGTTTGGTTCGCTTTTGTTTGAAGTTACTAAAAATTTCAGAATATTTCAGAAAATGATGGAGAGTTTTTTGAGGGGCTCATCGAGCCGAAGCTCGAAGGAAAAGCAAAATGAAGAAGCACAGAGGCCCAAATTTAATTTTCCTTGTACCGCGGAGGTCCGGCCGTGTGAATGGCCTTCCGGTGATTTCTTGAGAGCAGCCGGGATTTATGATGATTTCTATTCGTTGGCTGAGAATGCTGGCCTCACTGACTTCCTGCGCGACCAACGTCATCAGTATCTCTTACTTACTAATACTTTTGTGCAAAACTTCTACTATTTTCCTAAGGAATCACCTCCTTCATTAGAGTTTCATTTATATGATGTTGTTAAGAAGATGCCATTAGCTGAATTTTCCAAGGTTTGCAAAATACCCTTTGAGGGTACCATAGATGAAACACACCGTAAATATGTGGAAGAATTTATTGACACCATCACTGTGGGAGAAACCAGGAAGGTTTCCGAAGCAAGAATCACTAGCATACATTTTCCCGTTTTATGCTACTTTGCCATATTTGCTAGTCGTTGCTTGATTGGTCGCGGAAACTATGGAAACCTTAGTGTTCCTGATATTATCATTTTGTTCCATGGTTTATTCCGCGATAACACTGTTAGTATGGGCGGAATTATTGCTAAACGGTTAAGTCTGAACCGTACTAAGGGCCCCATCTTTGGAGGTATTTATGCTTCACACCTAGCTGCACATTTTAACATACCTATTAGGCTCTATGAGAAAGAAGAAAAATTGCTGCCCAGTGCTTATTTATATTATAAGAGTATGCTAGCGCATGACTTTATTGTTAAGAGCAGAGAAGGGGAGTTTAAATACAAATTATTCTTTCATAAACATCACCCTGAGACTATTACCTTGCCTGCTCCTTCTTTGTTTAATTTATCTGAAGGTCCGTATCTCGTTCCGTGGGCTGCCATTCAAGCCTACCGGAATTCTACACCAGCCCCGGAGCCGGAACCACAATTTGAGCCTCCACGACACCGATTACTTTTGGGATCCGAGGTGGCTGCCAGCCAAGGCGCAGAGTCCTCTTCATCACAGTACGACCCCAGCTACAACTATGGATATCCGCCAGGCCATCCTTGGCAATAAACCAACTTAGGCCAAAAGCCTAAGCTTGGGGGAGTACGTATTTCCCACCGACATTACATTTATGTTCACACACTCATTGCTAGATGTCGGTGCTCATAATTTTTCATTGTAATATCCATGCTAGTTGATTTTCTTTTTCTTGCTTTCTTCTTGTGTGTTTGTTAAACCTTAAGAAAAAAAACCAAAAAAATTAGTGATAGCTTTTGGTTA
Source organism: Aegilops longissima (assembly GCA_021605205.1). Lineage (NCBI taxonomy): Eukaryota > Viridiplantae > Streptophyta > Magnoliopsida > Poales > Poaceae > Aegilops > Aegilops longissima. The sequence goes on from CM038682.1 coordinate 183,958,643, forward strand.
ATTTACTTTTCTCGCTGTAGTAGTAATAATTAAAAGAAAACCCAAAAAATATTTCTCGTTCTTCTTTTGCTTGTTGGGAGCTTTCCGTGTAAATAGTTTTATTTCTTTTCTTTTCCTTGGGGGTCGATAGGAGAAGACCATAATTAAATTGTTGAAGTGGCTCTTATATGCATTATTGTTGATTTAACCAAGAGCCCATATTGCCTTGTCTTCTCCTGTTTATTGAATGCTCGCAGATTCCAGCTTAGTCCAATGCACGTGCACTCTTATTATTATTCACATCGTTCGGTCGTGCAAGTGAAAGGCAATTATGATGATATATGATGGACTGACTGAGATGAGAAAAGCTGGTATGAACTCGACCTCTCTTGTTTTTGTAAATATGATGAGTTCATCGTTCCTGATTCAGCCTATTATGAATAGACATGTTTGCAATGAAAATTAGAGATCATAGTTGCTTATGCCATGGTTGATTAGCTATGAGTTATAATGGTTTACCTTGCATGCCAATATGCTATTAAAATGGTTGTGATGTGGTATGGTGGCGTGGTATCCTCCTTTGGATGATTTAAGTGACTCGACTTGGCACATGTTCACACATGTAGTTGAAACAAATCAACATAGCCTTCACAATATTTATGTTCATGGTGGATTATATCTCACTCATGCTTGCATCCAATGTTTATTAATTTTAATGCATGTTCATGACTGTTGTCGCTCTCTAGTTGGTCGCTTCCCAGTCTTTTGCTAGCCTTCACTTGTACTAAGCGGGAATACTACTTGTGCATCCAATCCCTTAAACCCCAAAGTTATTCCATATGAGTCCACTATACCTTCCTATATGCGGTATCTACCTGCCGTTCCAAGTAATGTTTTGTATGCTCGAATAGCTCATTATGTGCCAAACTCTAAACCTTCAAATAAACATTATGTTTTGTATGCTCGAATAGCTCATGTATCAACTAGGGCTGCCCTTATCTTCCATGTTAGGCGGGTTATTCTCACGAGGAGTGGACTGCGCTCCTCATTCACGAGAAAATGGCTGGTCTTCGGGATGCCCAGTCCCATGCTTTATGCAAACTAAATCAAAATAATTGCAAACAAAACTCCCCCTGGGACTGTTGCTAGTTGGAGACACTCGTTGTTTCGAGAAAGTCATGGATTGATGCTTGTTGGTGGAGGGGGAGTATAAAATTTGCCATTCTGTTTGGGAACCGCCTATAATGTGTGTAGCATGGAAGATATCGCCATCTCTTAGTTGTTATGTTGACAATGAAATTATGCCGCTCAAAATATTATTTATCTCTATTTCAAAACCGAGCTTTGGCACCTCTACAAATCCCTGCTTCCCTCTGCGAAGGGCCTATCTATTTACTTTTATGTTGAGTCATCACCCTCTTATTAAAAGCACTAGCTGGAGAGCACATCTGTCATTTGCATTCATTACTATTAGTTTATATTGGGTATGACTACGATTGGTTCTCTTTTACCATGAATTACAATGTCTAGTCAGTCCTTGATCTTTAAAGGTGCTCTGCATTTATGTTTTGCGGTCTCAGAAAGGGCTAGCGAGATACCATCTTGTTATATCATATTATGATTGTTTTGAGAAAGTGTTGTCATCTGAGATTTATTATTATGGCTCGCTAGTTGATTATGCTATTGATATGAGTAAACATGAGACCTAGGAGTTATTGCAAATGTGGTTAGTCATGATCTTTGCTGAAAACTTGAATGCTGGCTTTACATATTTACAACAACAAGCACAAACAGAGTTTGTAAAAGTTTCTCTTTATCACTTTCAGTTTATCAACTGAATTTCTTGAGGACAAGCAAAGGTTTAAGCTTGGGGGAGTTGATACGTCTCCGTCGTATCTATTTTTCCAAACACTTTTGCCCTTGTTTTGGACTCTAATTTGCATGATTTGAATAGAACTAACCCGGACTGATGCTGTTTTCAGCAGAATTGCCATGGTGTTATTTATGTGCAGAAACAAAACTTCTTGGAATGACCTGAAACTCCACGGAACGTCTTTTTAGCAATAATAAAAAATCCTTGCCAAAGATGAAGACCAGGGGCCCACACCCTGTCTACGAGGGTGGGGGCGCGCCCTCCCACTAGGGCGCGCCCCCTACCTCGTGGGCCCCTGGAGCTCCTCCGATGCCAACTCCAACTCTATATATTTGCTTTTGGGGAGAAAAAAAATAAAGGAGAAGAAATCATCGCGTTTTACGATACGGAGGGCTGATCTGGAGTCGGTTCGGGGCTCCGGAGAGGGGGATTCGTCGTCGTCGTCATCATCAACCATCCTCCATCACCAATTTCATGATGCTCACCACCGAGCGTGAGTAATTCCATCATAGGATTGTTGGACGGTGATGGGTTGGGTGAGATCTATCATGTAATCGAGTTAGTTTTGTTAGGGTTTGATCCCTAGTATCCACTATGTGCTGAGATTGATGTTGCTATGACTTTGCTATGCTTAATGCTTGTCAGTAGGGCCCGAGTGCCATGATTTCAGATCTGAACCTATTATATTTTCATGAACATATGTGAGTTCTTGATCCTATCTTGCAAGTCTATAGTCACCTACTATGTGTTATGATCCGGCAACCCCGAAGTGACAATAATTGGGACCACTCCCGGTGATGACCATAGTTTGAGGAGTTCATATATTCACTATGTGCTAATGCTTTGTTCCGGTACTCTATTAAAAGGAGGCCTTAATATCCCTTAGTTTCCATTAGGACCCCGCTACCACGGGAGGGTAGGACAAAAGATGTCATGCAAGTTCTTTTCCACAAGCACGTATGACTATATTCGGAATACATGCCTACATTACATTGATGAATTGGAGCTAGTTCTATGTCACCCTATGTTATGACTGTTACATGATGAACCGCATCCGGCATAATTATCCATCACTGATCCAATGCCTACGAGCTTTTCCTATATTGGTTCTCGCTTATTTACTTTCCCGTTGCTATTGTTACAATCACTACAAAATACCAAAAATATTACTTTTGCTACCGTTACCTTTTATTACGGTTACCACTACTATCATATTACTTTCCTACTAAATACTTTGCTACAGATACTAAATTATCCAGGTGTGGCTGAATTGACAACTCAGTTGCTAATACTTGAGAATATTCTTTGGCTCCCCTTATGTCGAATCAATAAATTTGGGTTGAATACTCTACCCTCGAAAACTGTTGCGATCCCCTATACTTGTGGGTTATCACTCTCCAACCAGAATAAATGATCGGTCGTCAAGACAGCGGACATGGTTAGACGAGTCCGGTGCACCACTAGTTGTAGCAGCTCAGATAAACCTGAGAGTGGCTCGATGGATATACCCCCATAGGCGGTGCTAGGGGCTTCCCGCATGTAAAAAGGGCTATAGTTCGGCTTGACCCTATTAATACGATAATAGATTGCATTTTTATGGTTTATTGAGAATAACCAACTTTTCACACGAATACTTTCACTTGGGTTTTTCTCTTTTACAGATGATCATCGTGCTACACCCTTCCAAGATACGGCACAACGGAGACACAGGCGCAGACGTGCAGCAGGGCCCCGCTCAAAGGTTTCTTTTTAGATTAAGACCCTGTGTAAACCTTTTTTACTGTCTGTTGTTGCTTCATACCCTCCGGGTACTCAACACAACCAAGAGGGATGCTGGCGTTATTGGCATTTCGTCACGCCGCACTAATGCACGAATCGAAATTCAGGGCTCATTATCGAGGGCGCATTTCAGCCCAAGATATGTTGTAAAGTTCGAATACCTTAGGGAGTGTTTGGCGTCGCGAGTTTGGCCTTATATGCATCAGCTCCGAATCATGTCTTTGGTCAATAGTTGGGTTTGGCCGGCTCCCTCGTTTTGCTACCTTACGTTCCGCTCTATCGGCTAAGGCGGCACCGGGAGAACTACTTCGATTGTGCCCTGGTTCATCTGGATGAGCACCTCAGCAGAGAAAGCCAAAAACTGACTGTCATGATAAAGCGCGAGACTGGTCAACCACTCGATGACTCAGTGGAATCTTCGCGATTCCTCCGCATTAACGAAGGACCGTTTCCCAGTCATGTACGTGCGCGCGCCGTATTCGGATGAACGCGGAAGTACCAGGGGCTATATAGTAGCCCCACCGTCAAACTCCTATGGCTAAGTGAAAGTGTTAAAGCTATATAGTCTGATTACCTTGTTCGCCACGCCATCACCTCCTTAATGGACCAAGACGTTGGATCAAGTGTGAATACGCACTTTTCCGAACACCCCTGCATTATATGCGTGGGGGCTGAAGCCGACGACTGAAAACTTTCAGGTTATATACATAAATAAACGGCCGCACAGGAGGCATCATAATACTATCAGGAAAAAGTATAAACACAGCCTTTATAATCAAAATAGCATTGTTTTTACAATTGGGATACATGTCACTCAAACATGATACACTTCGAGCACTGAGCCTCTATTAAACGAGCGCCTTCTAGGACTTCTTCAAATAGTTCTCGGCCGGGACTTGGCCTATAGCCGGATCCAGGGTTGCAATAGCGGTGGCTTCCATCTCTGACTAGTATGTCTTAACACGGGCAAGTGCCATCCGCGCACATTCTATGCACGCCGACCTCTTTACAGCGTCGATATGCGGCACAGCACCAAGGAATCGTTGCACTAAACCAAAATAACTATTCGGCCTTGGTCCCTTCGGCCAAAGATGATCCACGACAAACCTCATGGCAAGCCCGGACAACCTATGGAGCCCGGACCACTCGGCCATTTGTTCATTCAACAGCAGCGGACGCGTTGAAGCACTGAACTGCGACTAGAACAACCTTTCCACCTCATGATCTTCCTGATCTCTGAAATACTCAATCGCATCAGCAACACTCTTTGCCAAGTCCAAGTACGCATCTGCAGCACTCCATAATTGATCCAGAGGGGCATACTTCGGATCTCCGAACTTCGTCCGCAACAAAAAGGGCTTTCCAGCCGTGATATCTCTGGCTTGGCGGAGCTCCTCCTTCGCCGCTCTGATTTTAGAGCGAGTTTCCTTGGCTGCTTCCATGGCTTTTTTCAGGTCAGCCGTCTTCGCTTGGTTTTCCTTTTCGATAAGCTCATATCGGTCGGCGGCATCCTTCAGCTCAACAGCCATCTTGGCTATTTTATCTTCGCTCCAGCGATGAGCAGCCTGTTTGGCTCTTAACTCCTCAAATTACTTTTAGGCGGCCGCATCACTTCTCCTGGCTTGTTCCTTGGCTCGGGCAAGTCCGCCCGAAGGGTCTCCACGGCGGCAGCTCCATCTGCAGTCACAGCATATTATAGATACTAGCGCCATGCCCCTCTTAATATTTGTTGACCACCCGAAATTACATACCCTGTGCCTCGTCAAGCCGCTTGTTCACAAGCGCGATGTCGGCATCTGCCGCGTCAAGCTGCCGCCTCAGTTCAGCAAAATCATTAGTCCGGTCAGCCACCGGACCCTCAGCCGCCTGCACATGAAATCAGCAGGATCATTACCTGGGACTATGATCCTCTGTTTGCCACCTCTGGACGGCAACCAGAGTCTCAGGGGCTACTATATATACAAAGCACACCTAGCGTGTGCGATACCGTCAAAAATATATATATTACTTGGCGTACCTCAAAGCCTTTTAGCAGACTCGTAAAATCTTCATTCAACCCACTTTTGGCGGATGAAATCCTCTCAACCACTGTACCCATTAAAGTACGACGCTCCTCTGAGATAGTTGCTTGCAACAGAAGAACCATCAGTACGTCCGGTTGTGCACCGGACAGTCCTAGACTCTTTCTGTTGCTCCCTTGAGGAGCCAAATACTCCGGACTTCGGACGGCCGAAGAGTTACCTTCTGGCCTTGGCGGATCAAGAGAAATCCTCCGTGACGACACCTCAGGGTCGTCCGCCCCATGAGGCGGGGAGGCAGGGGGAGGCGTTTCACTCTCCATCATCTCCGGAAGAAGATCCCTCGAAGACGAATTCTGTCGAGAAGGGCTACGATCCATGCAAGATATATGTCTCGGTTATTATTCTCGGAGATAAAGCAGGATGTATTTACCAAAATTCACTTACATCTCGGTTGAGGGCTGGCCCCCTTGCGGGCGCTATGCGGTAAGGACGCCCTCCGGGGCAGGGCCCCTGGCGAAGGTTTATTCCCTCGTTTGGAAACCTCTGTTTCCAAGTCTGCAGAGGCGGCCCTTTTCTTTCCTTGGGGAGAGGAGATTCTAGATTCTTCTCCCCAATTACCCTCCTTCGCGGAGACACTAATTCCCCCGGTTTGGATGTGTAATGTGTGAAGCCCGCTTTCGGCTTCTTTATTCCTCCCTTCATCTTCCCCTGATGGCACTTGATAAGGTGCATGCTCAAGCATCCTGGCTAGTACAAGATCCGGTGAGCCTTCGGGAAGTGGGGCCGAACACCTGATCCTCTCCGCCTTTCTTATCCAGTCCTGGTAGAGAGTGGTTTTTCAATATTGTGACAAATAAAAAGACAACATGTTCGGTCGCAGAATTACTTACTTGGGTATTGATGTCTACTACGCAACCTTCTCATTGTAGACGTTGTTGGGCCTCCAAGTGCAGAGGTTTGTAGGACAGTAGCAAATTTCCCTCAAGTGGATGACCTAAGGTTTATCAATCCGTGGGAGGCGTAGGATGGAGATGGTCTCTCTCAAGTAACCCTGCAACAAAATAACATAGAGTCTCTTGTGTCCCCAACACACCCAACAATGGTAAATTCTATAGGTGCACTAGTTCGGCGAAGAGATGGTGATACAAGTGCAATATGGATAGTAGGTATAGGTTTTTGTAATCTGAAAATATAAAAACAGCAAGGTAACTAATGATAAAATTGAGCGTAAACAATATTGCAATGATAGGAAACAAGGCCTAGGGTTCATACTTTCACTAGTGCAAGTTCTCTCAACAATAATAACATAATTGGATCATATAACAATCCCTCAACATACAACAAAGAGCCACTCCAAAGTCACTAATAGCGGAGAACAAATGAAGAGATTATGGTAGGGTACGAAACCACCTCAAAGTTATTCTTTCCAATCAATCCGTTGGGCTATTCCTATAAGTGTTACAAACAGCCCTAGAGTTCGTACTAGAATAACACCTTAAGACACAAATCAACCAAAACCCTAATGTCACCTAGATACTCCAATGTCACCTCAAGTATCCGTGGGTATGATTATACGATATGCATCGCACAATCTCAGATTCATCTATTCAACCAACACATAGAACCTCAAAGAGTGCCCCAAAGTTTCTACCGAAGAATCACGACGAAAACATGTGCCAACCCCTATGCATAGGTTCATGGGCGGAACCCACAAGTTGATCACCAAAACATACATCAAGTGAGTCACGTGATATCCCATTGTCACCATAGATACGCACGGCAAGACATACATCAAGTGTTCTCAAATCTTTAAAGACTCAATCCGATAAGATTACTTCAAAGGGGAAAACTCAATCCATTACAAGAGAGTAGAGGGGGAGAAGAAACATAAGATCCAACTATAATAGCAAATGTCGCGATACATCAAGATCGTGCCAAATCAAGAACACGAGAGAGAGAGATCAAACACATAGCTACTGGTACATGCCCTCAGCCCCGAGGGTGAACTACTCCCTCCTCGTCATGGAGAGCACCGGATGATGAAGATGGCCACGGTGAGGGTTCCCTCCGCAGGGTGCCGAACAGGTCCCGATTGGGTTTTGGTGGCTACAGAGGCTTGCGGCGGCGGAACTCCCAATCTATTCTGTTCCCCAAAGTTTTTAGGGTATATGGGTATATACATGAGGAAGAAGTGCGTCAGGGGAGCCACGAGGGGCCGACAAGGGTGGAGGGCGCACCCTAGGGGGGTGGGCGCGCCCCCCTACCTCGTGCCCTCCTCCTTTATTTCTTGACGTAGGGTCCAAGTCTCCTGGATCATGTTCGGTGAGAAAATCACGTTCTGAAGGTTTCATTCCGTTTGGACTCTGTTTGATACTCCTTTTCTTCGAAACTCTTAAATAGGCAAAAAAACAACAATTCTGGGATGGGCCTCCGGTTAATAGGTTAGTCCCAAAAATAATATAAAAGTGGAAAAGAAAGCCCAATATTGTCCAAAACAGTAGATAATATAGCATGGAGCAATCAAAAATTATAAATACGTTGGAGACGTATGAGGCATCCCCAAGCCTAATTCCTGCTCGTCCTCGAGTAGGTAAATGATAAAAATAGAATTTTGATGCGGAGTGCTACTTGGCATAATTTCAATGTAATTCTTCTTAATTGTGGTATGAATATTCAGATCCGAAAGATTCAAGACAAAAGTTCATATTGACATAAAAATAATAATACTTCAAGAATACTAACTAAGCAATTATGTCTTTTCAAGATAACATGGCCAAAGAAAGTTCATCCCTACAAAATCATATAGTTTAGTCATGCTCCATTTTCGTCACACAAGAATGCTCTCATCATGCACAACCCCGATGACAAGCCAAGCAATTGTTTCATACTTAAGTAATCTCAAACTTATAAACCTTCACGCAATATATGAGCGCGAGCCATGGACATAGCACTATGGGTGGAATAGAATATGATGATGGGGGTTATGTGGAGAAGACAAAAAAGGAGAAAGTCTCACATCAACGAGTCTAATCAATGGGCTATGGAGATGCCCATCGATTGATGTTAATGCAAGGAGTAGGGATTTCCATGCAACGGATGCACCAGAGCTATAAATGTATGAAAGCTCAACAAAAGAAACTAAGTGGGTGTGCATCCAACTTGCTTGCTCACAAAGACCTAGGGCACTTGAGGAGGCCCATTGTTGGAATATACAAGCCAAGTTCTATAATGAAAAATTCCCACTAGTATATGGAAGTGACAAAATAAGAGACTCTTTATCATGAAGATTATGGTGCGACTTTGAAGCACAAGTGTGGCAAAGGATAGTAACATTGTCCCTTCTCTCTTTTTCTCTCATTTTTTTAGGCCTTCTCTTTTTTATGGCCTTTATCTTTTTTTGGGGCCTTCTCTTTTTTTATGGCCTTTCTATTTTTTATGGCCTTTCTCTTTTTTTTATTCCTCACTTGGGACAATGCTCGAAAAAATGATGATCATCACACTTCTATTTATTTACAACTCAATGATTACAACTCGATACTAGAACAAAGTATAACTCTATGTGAATGCCTCTGGCGGTGTACCGGGATATGCAATGAACCAAGAGTGACATGTATGAAAGAATTATGAACGGTGGCTTTGCCACAAATACTATGTCAACTACATGATCATGCTAAGAAATATGACAATGATGAATGTGTCATGATAAACGGAATGGTGGAAAGTTGCATGGCAATATATCTCGGAATGGCTATGGAAATGCCATAATAGGTAGGTATGGTGGCTGTTTTGAGGAAGATATAAGGAGGTTTATATGTGATAGAGCGTATCATATCATGGGGTTTGGATGCACCGGCGAAGTTTGCACCAACTCTCAATGTGAGAAAGGGCAATGCACGGTACCAAAGAGGCTAGCAATGGTGGAAGGGTGAGAGTGCGTATAATCCATGGATTCAACATTAGTCATAAAGAACTCACATACTTATTGCAAAAATCTACAAGTCATCAAAAACCAAAGCACTACGCGCATGCTCCTAGGGGGATAGATTCGTAGGAAAAGACCATCGCTCGTCCCCGACCGCCACTCATAAGGAGGACAATCAAAGAACACCTCATGTTTCAAATTTGTTACATAACGTTTACCATACGTTCATTCTACGGGACTTGCAAACTTCAACACAAGCATTTCTTAGATTCACAACTACTCAACTAGGACGACTTTAATATTATTACCTCCATATCTCAAAACAATCATCAAGCATCAAACTTATCTTAGCATTCAACACACTCATAAGAAAGTTTTTACTATTTTTGTATACCTAGCATATTAGGATTGTTTAAGCAAATTACCATGCTATTTAAGACTCTCAAAATAATCTAAGTGAAGCATGAGAGATCAATAGTTTCTATAAAAAAAATCCACCACCATGCTCTAAAAGATATAAGTGAAGTACTAGAGCAAAACTATATAACTCGAAAGATATAAGTGAAGCACACGAGTAAATGACAGACTACTCCAAAAAGATATAAGTGAAGATCAATGAGTAGTTAAATAATTATGTAGCTATGTGAAGACTCTCCCATTTAATAATTTCAGATCTTGGTATTTATTCAAATAGCAAGCAAAACAAAACGACATTTCAAGGATAGCAAACATCACGTGAAGAAGCAAAAACTTAGGATCAACCAAACCTAACCGATAGTTGTTGAAGAAAAAAGGTGGGATGCCAACCGGGGCATCCCACTACAAAAAAATACACTTCCGTGATGATACGTGTTTGTCACAGTAGGTCGTGTTTTTTGTCATGCATGTACATCCATGACAAATTTATGACAGAATCAAGATAGTCATACTTGTGCTGTCGTAGAAGTGTTCCATGACATTACGAAAATTATCATCACGCAAGTGTCCACTTCCATGACGATAAATCGCGCGTCACAGAAGTGCTTTCATCAAGGTGACTATCGGTGTCAAAACCGGCGGATCTCGGGTAGGGGGTCCCGAACTGTGCGTCTAGGCGGATGGTAACAGGAGACAAGGGACACGATGTTTTACCCAGGTTCGGGCCCTCTTGATGGAGGTAAAACCCTACGTCCTGCTCGATTGATATTGATATTGTGGATGTTTACAAGAGTGGATCTACCACGAGATCAAGGAGGCTAAACCCTAGAAGCTATCCTATGGTATGATTGTAAGGGTTGTTGATGTTGTCCTACGGACTAGAGCCATCCAGTTTATATAGACATCGGAGAGGGCTAGGGTTACATAGAGTCGGTTACAATGGTAGGAGATCTACATATCCGTATCACCAAGCTTGCCTTCCACGCCAAGGAAAGTCCCTTCCGGACACGGGGAGAAGTCTTCAATCTTGTATCTTCATAGTCTTGGAGTCCGGATGATGATGATAGTCCGCCGATGATAGTCCGCCGATGATGATAGTCCGCTATCCGGACACCCCTAATCCGACTCCTCAAGAACCCCCTAACCAGGCTTCAATGACGATAAGTCCAGCGTGTGTGTAGTCTTCGGCGTTGCAAGGCGGGTTCTCCTTCAAGTTCTATGTACCGCCGAGCAGTGTCCAGCTTCCTCATCAATGTTATGCTGCCTTGGCTTCCACGCCTAATAATGGCCTTCTTCCACGCTGTCACATGAATGTGAAAAGCCGTGGTGTCTTTTATGTTTTACCCCTAGTTGTGCGAATAATCTGCCTATAAGGGAGGCAAGAATCCAGATCCGAATCACCATCTTCCTCTCGCAAATACTCATCGGAGCGCCGACCAAGAATCCATTCCATCATGGACCGTCAACGCTCCTCTTCTCGCGCCCCGCCCTTTGCCAGAGATTGGAGGAGATGCTCTGTTCGCACAACGAGCTGGTGAAGCTCCAAATGGGGGATATCTCCTCCGCCTTCATGGTTCCGGTTCGAGCTGGCTGGCCACCTACAAAGGTGGGAAGCAAGCGGAGGTTACCCCAAATCCCAACAAAGGGGAGCGGGTATGCTTCGTCCCCTATCCGATAAGGGGCTCGGATTTCCTGTACATCCATTCCTCCGCTGGCCTCGGAGTTCTACGGACTCCACTTCATCACCTCACGCCCGCCTCAATCCTGCATATTATGGGTTATGTAGCTCTTTGCGAGCTTTTCCAGAGCGTCGAGCCCCACTTCGCGATGTGGAAGAGGTTGTTCTGCCTTGTACCCCGCTCTCACGAGGGGTCCATATATCAAGTGGGCGGCGCCGAAATATGGTGCATTGCCAGGACCGGATATCCATCCGGAACCCCTAAGAAGGCGTCCGAAGACTGGCCTTCGGAATGGTTTTATTTAGAAGACGCTCCGCTGCCGGACCCTGTTCGGATCGGCCTCCCGGAGTTCAGCAATGCTCCTCTGAAGAAACGCCTCAGTTGGCGTCCGCGGAGCCCCCATCTGGAGGAAGACAAGAGCGTCCATTATTTGATGGGTCAATAAGGTTACTGGCCCATGCCGGGTTGACCATGATTGGAATCATGGCAACATGCATTACGCGGGGGGTGCAGCCACTACAATACAGGGGCCACCCCATGTGGGATTTCAACGGGGAGGACGATGCCACCCGTCCATGGCCGCAAGGGCCGGATTCGCCAAGATCCGTGACGATTTTGTCCGCCTGTATAAGGGGGAGAAGGAGGATTTCCTTCGGAAGAACCCGTTAAATAGGTTTTCCATGAATAATCCCCGGCCTTGGGTAAGCGAACACTCAACGTGTCCGACCCGTGCCTTTTGAAACTTATGTTTCTTATAGTGTGTTCTTCTTGCGACGCAGGAACTGCGCCGGACCGTGGAGGGCATGCTAAGTACGGCTCCGCAGCCCGAGGATCCAGAGATCCGGGATCCGCCTCCAAGAGGATCCGACATAAAGGTGGAGCTAATCGACGGGTGTTCCACCAGCTCAGCATGGACAATGCTTTAGTCGCCATCACGGCCGACTATCCCGGACTATATCCCGCTTCCTGTGTGATTGCGGCGAAGCCTCGACACCGCTATTCCTTCCTTGCTTATTTCTCACCACCGATATGATGGCACTGCAGGAGGCGCCTTAGGGCGAGAAGCCGAGCCCGTGGTGGCTGACCAACAAGGGCCAGTCCGACCAAGAGGCGGAAGAGGAGCGGCACGGACCAAACGTCGCCGCAAAGGTGTAGCTCACAATTCAGTATTTAGAGCAACGCTCCTAGGAAGCGCTTGAGTGCTCATGACTTTTATAGGGAAAAAAGCGTCCGCCGGACTGCGGGCATGGAAGTTGTCAATCCAACCTCTACCAGCCGGGCTCCCGCACCTGGTCAGGAGGGGGAGGCGAGCACAAGGCGCGAGCCGGACGTTCCTCCGACGGAGGATGCCGATAGACTGTCCGCCACCAAGTCCGAGGTGGGAGTGCCTCAATCACAGCGCCGCGACAGTATTTCATGACGCATGCTTCTCCCCGAGGCGCTGAATGCCTTTAACACGGGGACGCGCACCTTCGTGCTGCTCAAGATAGTTTTATCAGAGCCACGGAGCAGTATGTAAAAGACATACGGGTAAGAGAATTTAATAGTTATATATGCCAGTAGCCCCCGAGACTTAAAGTAGTTATATTGAACTGATTTAAGGATCATATGAAACGTAGGATCTTACCGAGAAGAATACCCAACTGTCTCAGGAGCTGCAAGAGTGCAAGGCCCAACTTGAGGCCGCATTGTCTGGCGCAGGAGGAAACGCAAGGACCTCTCCTGGTAACGCATTATCTTTAGAAAGATAAGTAACGTTTGGCCTTTGCGCAAGTCTAAAAAACGACATTGCAGGTGTTGCCGGACACGATCCGGACAGGCAAGAACTTCTGCGCCAACTAAAGGCCGGCGAGAGGGTGCTGCATAAGGTGCAGCATGAAAGGAACAAGCTCCAGATGCCCATGCCCAGCTTGGAGAAGAGCTGAAAGGCGCTCGGCCGAGCTGTCGGGCTCCGCTTAAGGAGAATCAGCGGCTTGTCGCGGCATATATAGTAAGTGCTTGAGCGAACTCCTTTGAAAAGAAGAGTTCGGCGAGGAAGTCAATTTGATGTAATATGTCTCAGGTATGCTCACAGTCGCCTGCGGAGGAGATGCCCGTAATAACGGGTGATCAACTTCCCGAATTGTTGCAACCGATCGAACGAGTTCGGCAGGCTATGAGCGGCGCCATCCAGCGTTATGGCCAGCCTTCTCCATACCGAGGGTCTTGGGAGCTTATGGAGAAGCTGCAGGAGGCGGCAGCGCTTCCATATATGGAAGAATTTGGCCTGCCGCCAAGGTGCTGTGGAGGCCCGGGCCATGGTAAAGACGCTGTACAAGAAGGCGGATCCCAACCACATGGTCAAGTCGGACTGTGGGGCCCGATGGGAAGGAGATCCTGTGAGTTTACTATACGCCAAGTGGAGTTGGTCATAAATTTTCCCAACAGGATCAAATTAGACAACCTGTTAGATGGGATTGAGGAAGAATACAATCACCGATTTGACAATGTATTATAAAATGACATACAAAATGCCTTCTAGCCCGATTGTAGATCGCTTGTCTTTGCCGACCTTTTCGCTTCGACCTCGGGACCCTAGAGTCCGGAGTGTGTCCGAATACCTTCTCGGTTATGAAACAACCGGGTATGCATGGAGACCAGGCGACGGGTCATCGGTGCTTTATCGCACAAGTGCCCAACTAGTTATGTTATATTACATGGGTAGTAAGAAACATCTTCCAGGAGAATAGTTTCGTTAAGGGTTCCTTTCCTCTAGGGGTGGCATGCCCTAAAGTGCATGTCCTGACTCTGAAAAAGCAGAAAAACATCTAGGGCAGATAAATAAGTGGATAAAAATCATCTTTTAAGTCACCGAATCGAATATCCCCTTAAGAACGCTAGCTTTCGCTTCACCCACCGAGGTACACATCCGCTGACCCGGCAAGAATAATTGCAGAGGTGCTCCTTTACCTCCTAGCCGAACAATCGGGAACGAGGGGTAAGCACAGGAGCCAACAACCCAGCTTGGCCAAAACTTAAGTCATATCGATGCATATAATGGTGAATAAAAGGTACATGTGGAGGCTTGACATGTGCCGGGCATGAAGCCCGTATAATTAAGCTTCCGTAAAGAAGCCCCGAGTAAAATGAGTGCGGATAGCACATCAATTGCGTCGCTAACGCTATGCAAGTAGGCCCTTTAAGGCTTGGATGAATAGGGTTGGGAAGAAAAAGATAAACAAAAGGCAGCTGAAGTAAAAAAAAAATTGGATGGGGGAAAGGGACGAACTCTTAGTCCGGCGCTAGGCATAGAATCGCGGAGGCGGGCTGCGCTCCATGGGTTCGCTCGAGTCGGTTATCCGATGCATTTCAGAGACGGTACGCCCGCGGTCAGGACTTGATCGATGATGAAGGGCCTTCCCATTTGGGCTTGAGCTTGTCCTTTTTCTTGTCCGCAGCGAGAACCAGTTCGCCAACGCTGTAAGTCTTGGCCCGCATTTCTCTGCTTTGATATCTTCGAGCCTGCTGCTGATAGAATGCGGAACGAGCCTTGGCGACGCCGCGTTTTCCTCCAATGTGTCCAAGCTGTCCTGCCGATCCAACTCGGCTTCTCTTTCTTCGTACATGCGCACTCGAGGTGAGTCATGAATGATGTCGCAGGCAAAACTGCTTCGCCCAGATACCATAAAAATGGTGTGAATCCGTAGTACGGTTAGGCGTTGTCCGCAGACCCCAAAGTATGGAGTCGAGCTCCTCTACCCAAAGGCGTGTCGATTTCGTAAGGAATCGCACTAGTCCGGGTTTGATGCCGCCATTATTAGACCATTTGCTCGCTCCACTTGACCGCTGGTTTGAGGATGATAGACTCAAGCGTAATCGAGCTTGATGCCCATATTTTTGCACCACGATTTAACCTTATCGGCGGTGAAGTTCGTGCCGTTATCGGTGATGATGCTGTGGGGACACCATAATGGTGTACTACCCGGATATAAAGTCTATCACTGGTCCGGACTTTGCCGCTTTAACGGCTTGGCCTCTATCCATTTGGTGAATTTATCCACCATGACCAATAGGTACCTTTGCTTGTGGGTTCCCCTTTAAGTGGTCCAACCATGTCAAGCCCCTGCATCATGAACGGCCGTGTAATGGGTATAGTTTTGAGGGCGGTGGGTGGCATATGGCTCGATTAGCAAAGAGCTGACAACCGACGATCTTTGACTAAGTCCCGAGCATCCGCTCGGGCCGTCGGCCAAGAGAATCCTGTCTGGAATGCCTTTCCTACAAGGGCCCGAGCTGCGGCGTGGTGTCCGCCTAGTCCGCATGAATTTCAGCCAGAGGTTTCGCCCTTCTTCTTCGGAGATACACCTTTGAAGGACTCGGTTGTACTTTTCTTATAAAGTTCTCCTCATAGACCTTGTAGGCTTTAGATCGCGGACAATGCAGCGGGCCTCATTTTGGTCTTCGGAAGCTCTTGCCTAAGCAAGTAGGCGAGGAATGGTTCTGTCCACGGGCAATTACTGCCATTATGTCGTATGGAAGGTATTATATCATCGGCTGAATCGCCGGTTGGTGCGGCTTGTTCCGGTTTGTTAGTTCCGACTCCTCTTCCCATAGTACGGATGGCTTGAAGAGCCGCTTCTAGGAAGATGTTAGAGGGACAGCGTCGCGTTTTGGCGCCAATGCGTACAAGACGTCGGCTACTTGGTTATTATCCCTGCCACGTGATGGAATTCAAGTCCTTCAACCGGCTGACATTTTAGGACAGCGCTATGATATGCTGCCATTTTTGGATCTTTACGGCGTCAAAGTCTCCGCTTATTTGGGATATTGCGAGGTTTGAATCCTCGCACCTCTAGGCGTTGATGCCCATGGAGATTGCCATCCGGAGACCATGTAAAAGGGCCTCAGATTCGCCGCGTTGTTGGAGTCCGTGTACATTATATGAAGTACGATTGGACTGTGTCCCGGTCGGGACGCAATACGATGCCAACCCCATCCGCTAACATTTTAGAGCCGTCGAAGTGCATAATCCAATTGGAGTATGCGCCGATTCTTTAGGGAGTTCGCTTGGTCCATTCAGCGACAAAGTCAGCCAAAACTTGTGACTTTATAGCTCGCGAGGTTTGTAAGATATATCAAATGGTAAGAGCTCAATGGCCCATTTTGCAATCCTGCCCGTCGCGTCATGTTGTTTATAATGTCGTTAAGTGGTACTTCAGAGGCCACTGTTATCGAACACTCTTGAAAGTAGTGTCGGAGCTTCCGGGATGCCATGAACACCGCGTATGCTATCTTCTCATAGTGCGGGTAACGGGACTTGCAGTGGGTTAACACAGTGGATACGTAGTATACTGGTTTTTGAAGAGGAAATTTATGCCCTTCGCTTCTCGCTCGACGATGAGTACCGCGCCATAACTTGATGCGTAGCTGCGATGTATAACAACATTGGTTCGCCCAGGTTGGGCACAGCCAGACCGGATTTGTTGCCAATATGGCCTTTATTTCTTCGAGTCCGGCGGTGGCAGCATCCGCCCACTGGTGTTCGTGCGCCTAAGGAGGCGATAGAGGGTAATGCCTTTTCTCCTAGACGGGAGATAAAGCGGCTTAGAGCCGCCACGCATCCAATCAATTTTTTTATTTTCTTGAGGTCTTTTGGGATATCTAGCTGTGACAGAGCTCGGATTTTGGCTGGGTTTGCTTCAATTCCTCTACCGGATACGATGAAGCCCAGCAGCTTTCCAGCTGGTACGCTGAAAACGAATTTTTCCAGATTCTGCTTGATGCCATATGCTCTGAGGTTGTCAAATGTGAGCCTCAAGTCGTCTACTAGAGTTTCGACGTGTTTAGTTTTGACGACTACGCCGCTCACGTATGCCTCTACTGTTTTGCCGATCCGGTAGCCGCACATGTCCGAATCATGCGATGATATGTTGCGCCGCGCTTTTAAGTCCAAAGGGCATCGTGTTGAAGCAGAATGGTCCGTATGGAGTAATGAATGCCTTTGCGCTTGATCCACTTCGCCATCTTGATTTGATGATAGCCGAGTATGCGCCCGGAAGCACAATGAATCGTGTTCGCAGTGGCATCGATGATTTGGTCGATGCGGGGAGGGAAGGGATCCTTTGGGCATGCTTTATTTAGGTCTTTGAAATCGACACATAGGCGCCAGGATTTGTCCTTCTTGGTACCATTACCAGGTTTGCTAGCCAATCCGGTGCTTGATGTCTCGGCGAATCCGCTTCTAATAGTTTGGCTAGCTCTTCTCCCATTGCCTGTCTTTTGGGTTCGAAAATCGTCAAGGGCCTGTTTGACTGGCTTGAATCCTTTTAGGATGTTTAGGCTGTGTTCGCCAATCTGCGTGGGATTCCGGCATGTCCGAGGGGTGCCAAAGTAAATGTCCCAATTTTCCCGGGAATTCTCGCAGCTGGCGCCTACATCGTGGTTCAATTGTGCCCGATGGAGGCCGCCTTTGTCGGGTCCGCTGGGTGGAACTGGAATTTTACTATTTCATCTGCTGGTTTAAAGGAGGTGGACTTGGATCTCTTATCGAGTATCACATCGTCCCTATTCACCATAGAGCGCGCGTGGTGAGTTCCTCCGCCGCTAGGGCTTTGGATAGTGCCTCTAAGGCTAATGCGATCGCCTTGTTTTCGGCGCGGAGTGCTATGTCCGGATCACTAACGAGAGTGATTATTCCGCCGGGCCTGTGCATTTTGAGCTTCATGTACCCATAATGGGGTACGGCTTGAAAAATTGTGAATGCCTCACGTCCTAGTATAGCGTGATATCCGCTGTTGAACGGGGTCACTTGGAACGTGACTTCTTCGGATCTGTAATTGTCCGGTGAGCCAATACCACATCGAGTGTGATTTTTCCTCAGGCAGCGCCTCCCGGCTAGGGATTATTCCTCTAAAGGTTGTGCTGCTTCGCTCAATGCGGCTCCAGCCTATTTCCATTTTTGAAGGGTTTCCTCGTAGATGAGGTTTAATCTGCTGCCGCCATCCATGAGGACTTTTGTAAGTCGAAAGTCGTCCACTATTGGACTAAGTACCGGTCGGGCCGAGCTGGGCTGTCCGAATTTAGGTTCGTCGCTGGCGTTGAAGGTGATGGCTGTGTCGCCCATGGATTGGTTGTTGCTACTTGGTAGACTTCGCGAGGTCCAGATTGTTCGCTTCCAGATATTATTTGATGCGAAAGTCTTGAAGACTGTTGATACTGCATCGATGTTGTTGGAGTGGTTTTCCGGGCTAGAAGCTCCTCTCCACTTTTGGCCACCTGCCGTAATATCCAACATGCTCGAAGGTTATGTGTTGGGACGGCGCCTTCTGTACTCTGAATTTTACAGGGTCCGCTAAGCCATCCCTCTAGTACGGTTATGTGCCCTTTATGGGGTCTTTGCTTTTTGGTTTTTGTCTTTGGTGCCTGAGTGTAATGCACCCTTTTGTTGCGGACTAGGGTTGTATTCGGGGCCGGATTGTCCAAAAATTATTTTCGGTTGTCCGAAACTCTCCATCGCACAAGATTTTCGCATTATGGACGCTTAGGTCGGCGGCGTGTAATTTCACGACGGCCGACGGCGCTCAAGAGTCCTCGTCCGCAATTATTGCAAAAATTGAGATTATGCTTTCCTCTCGGCAGTCCTTTATCCTGTCCATAACCAGGAGGAATCGCCCAAGAGTGATGTATCGTCTCAGCGGGCACTTGCCGGATTAGAGATAGATCGCATATGTCCGGGCGGGTGGGTGGAATTAAGTCCGAACCCTACCCATCTCAAGGCTCAAGGCGAAAAGTTTCAATTTGAAGCTTGGATTGCTGGACGTTGTCCAACGAGTCCAGTCCGATGCCCGATCAGAAGTTCAGTGCTTGATCAAGTCCGCCCCTCCGCTGGAATCCGCATGGGGGTTCGGAAGCCCGGACATGACTAGTTTTCAATATAGGAGAAGCGCCGCGCATTGTTCCTCTACCACCGCAACCTGGTGGGTGACCGGGAGAGTTAATCTCTCGATCGGTTTTAAGCCCAATCTGTTTGCGATCAGAAGCGACTCCTGATGCGGCGATGCGATCCAAGAGCTCGCTTACTTGATGAGAGCCCTATTGATCCAACCGCTCGGCGATTCCGAGCTGACGTGAAAATTGCTTTTGACGACTTGAGAGGTCATTGTAGAAGCGGTGGCCGACAAAGCGGTCATAAGAAAACCACCTAGCGGATTGTTTGGCCGGCGGCCAGGGCTCCTTTAGCGAAAATACCGCCCTTGAAGACGGAGGAGGCATCCTTCCTATCGGTGACGGCACGCAGGAACTCTCAATGAAAGCACCAATGTCGGTGTCAAACCGCGGATCTCGGTAGGGGGTCCCGAATCATGCGTCTAGGCGGATGGTAACAGAGACAAGGGACACGATGTTTACCTGTGTTCGGCCCTCTTGATGGAGGTAAAACCCTACGCCCCGCTTCGATTGATATTGATATTGTGGATGTTTACAAGAGTGGATCTACCACGAGATCAAGGAGGCTAAACCCTAGAAGCTAGCCTATGGTATGATTGTAAGGGTTGTTGATGTTGTCCTATGGACTAGAGCCATCCGGTTTATATAGACGACGGAGAGGGCTAGGGTTACATAGAGTCGGTTGCAATGGTAGGAGATCTACATATCCGTATCACCAAGCTTGCCTTCCACGCCAAGGAAAGTCCCTTCCGGACACGGGGAGAAGTCTTCAATCTTGTATCTTCATAGTCTTGGAGTCCGGATGATGATGATAGTCCGGCCGATGATAGTCCGGCCGATGACGATAGTCCGGCTATCCGGACACCCCCTAATCCGGGACTCCCTCAGTGACCGACACGTGGCATCCACCGTAACGGAACGCCGTTAAGCTATCAGGTCGGGTTTTGGATCCGATAACTCGTTAACAACCCCGACCAATGGGGATTTTCCACGTGTAAAATCATCATTGGCTGGAGGAAACACGTGTTGGCTCACCGCTGGGACAGATGTCATCCACTCATTGGACAGAAGGCGCCTATGATACGTCGACACGTGGCACAGCCCAACAAGTTTAATTGGGCCGGCCCAATTAAAGGCCCACAAGTTTTGCGGACCATAATGGGCCGGCCCAGCTAAAGGACCACAAGATTTTGCGGACCATAATGGGCCGGCCCAGCTAAAGGCCCACGAGATTTTGCGGGCCATAATAGGCCGGCCCAGCTAAAGGCCCACAAGATCTTTGTGTGCTATAATGGGTCGGCCCAGGTAAAGGCCCACAAGATTCTTGGGGATCATAATGGGCCGGCCTAGCTAAAGGCCCACGAGATTTCGCCAACATTAATGGGTCGGCCCAACTGTAGGCCCACAAGATTTTGAGGACCCTAGTAGGCCGTCCCATTAACTTGCTGCCATGTTTTGGGCCAAATGCCGGCCCATATCTGATCCGGTCCATTAATGGCCTGCCACGTTCCGGGCCTAAAAGTGGCCCATATGAGATCCGGCCCGTTATAATCCTACCACGTTCTGGGCCAAATTACTGCCCAGATTAGGTCTGGCCCTTTAAGAGGCTTTGGGCTCAATTATGGCCCATATCAAATTCGCCCAAGAATCGGACACTATGCTTTTGGGCCCACTTGCTAAAGGCCCAATTAGTAATTCGCCTGATATTAGTTTTGGCCGTTAAGGGCCCATTTAACATTTCGCCCTATATTAATTTCGCCGTTAAAAGCCCGTCATATAGTTGGGCCTAACTACGCCCGATTGCATCCGCCTGCTCGCAGCACCGATATCCGATTGGGCCAAACAAGGACCGAGACAATTTTGGCTGTTAAAAGCCCGTGATTTGATTCGCACAATCATGGGCCGGGTTCATTATGGGCTGCTGCCGCCGTGAGCTGTTCGCACGCTTCGTGCCCAACCTACATCGTGATTGCATGACGGCCCGATTATGTACCGTAATTTTACGGTTTGGCGGTTTATCATGAAGACAGGATATATATACAAAAAATAACTACAGCATCGTGAATAAGAAAAAACCTAGACTATACAATAAATAAATTACGGCATATTACATCCACTGGGCATCAAAGTTCGCCACTATGATAATAAAGCACAAGCAGACAGCAGATTACATACACTAGGCATCAAAGATTGCACCCAATGCAAATAAACACGCTGAAAAAATAATATACAAAACCGACAACACTTCAACAGAGTTCAAGAAAGGTTAGCCCTGCTGGGGAGCTGCAGCGCGAGCAGCTGAGCAAGATGATGAGATCAGCTTGTTCAACACTTATATCTTCCTCACTCAAAGATAAACAAGCGCATGATGACAGGTTTTGCACGTAAAAGTATCGGTCTTGATAATTCATCACATTTCTTCTTGATTTAATAAAGTGACACGGTATAAAATTGCATTAACACAATATGGTATTGTTCAGGTCAAGACATGGCAGGAAATGACATTGTGAAGGAGTTGGCAGCTTCACGACAACACCGGATTACAGATCAAGAACTCATAAGTATCAATGGTTAGTGTGTCACAATTGATACCATTTCAAATTGGCAAATAAAGAGACGGTTTAAATAATAGTAGAATGATATGCCATTGTTCATAGTTAAGACATTGCAGAATATGACGCTGTCTGTAGTGGGTAGGTTCACCACACCACCGGATTACGGATGAAGAATGTATATACATGCAAAGGCAAAAGAAGATCACTTGCTCAGATAGTTTAATTTACATGGTATGAAGAAGGAACTTGGTTGTACAACTGAAAACTTAAATTGAGGAAGGACAAACTTTTGTTTATGAACTACATAATAAACTTTAAATAAGCAATTTGATGCAAACACCAAAATAAACAGCTGTTGCAGTCATGCCTAACCAAATATATACAACAAAGTTTGAAGGCTTGAGATGGACAAACTTACATTATTGGTGAAGACAGCTCTATAAAGGCCTTGTCCATGCTTATGGGGGGCAATTCAAGAAGTTTACCACGAATCTTCTTCAAAAGCATTGCCTTTATTCTACATTTTGTTAAGAGTAAATATAGATGTGATAATATACTAAAAAATGGAGAATATTTAAGATAAGATGAAGAGTGATGCTACATAACCAAGTAGCTATAAATGTAAGTGCAGCGATACAGCAAAAGGTACAGCCAAGAGCAATGCACAACTAAACTTCTTCAAGACCAACCTTATGGTAAGAGTAAATATAGATCCGATGTGTAGAAAATGGAGGCAAAGGAAAATAAGTTGCAGAGTGATGGTACATGAACAACTACCGTCATTATAAATACACCGATAAAGGACATCATGTACTTACAAGAACAATGCAGAGCTAAAAAAACATTGGCATTGGATCTATTCTACACTAATGTAACCATTCATACAGATCGATAATTTGGAGCGAACAATTGATAAGCAAGCTATCATGCATACTGATGTCACATAATGAACCAGGTATGTATGCAAGTACAAGATACAGACAACAGTACTAACAAGGGCAAAGCAGCGGGCAGCATATTTGCGATATCCTGTCGTTCTTTTCAAACCGGAATTCTTCTTCGAGCAGATTTCCTGCAAAAAAGATCTGTAAGGCACATGCGGAAAAGTAGAAGTTCAAATTATCATGTGATTTCATAGACATTACCTCATCCTGGGAACGAGACCAGTGCATAACAAGGTTTTTCCATTCAATGTCTTATAAATTTAGCACAGGAGACTTCACCAGAAATTCGTTTATAGACTTGCCACCAAAGTGTGATTTCCTCAGGTAACACTGATACTGCTGCAATGCTTCCTTGAAAAGCACAAGCAAACTTTGCTCATCATGACTATCCAGATTGACCCTCGCCTAGTTACAACAATGTAATGTAAATCATTGATGTGTTCAATCAGCAGAAAACAGGAAAATAATAACCATGAATAATAGCACTTACATGTAAGTTGGACAGGAAGATGTGAAAATGGTGTTTGTCTTCACAATAATCTTCCCATGATGGGAATATATCCATGTAGTCCCTAACAACATTGAAAGCATTTTCTTTTAAACTGGGAATAAATGGAATGGGGTTCCAATCTGCAGGAATTGGCCGTCTCTGCAGTTGGGATAGGTCTTCGGCCGGTGGACTTGCTGTACTTTTTGCTGGAGTGGGATTTTTCTGTGGTACAGCTGGTGCTATGGCAATTACAGCTGGTCCAATGTGGTGGGGCTAGTGGTGTGGCCAGTGAAGTATGGGTACAGTCTGCTGGAGTCGGTCCTACGTTTTGTGTCACTGGTTGTACAGCCAATATAAGTGGGGTGCTGTCTGATTTCTCCGGCACCACCATGTTTTTCAAGGACTTTGCTGGTGCTCCTTTAGGTTCGGCAATCACCCTCTTCCTTTTTGATGTCTGATGCACATGAACAGCATTTGAGTGGAAAAACATGGTATGATGACAGATGGAATATGTATTGATAATGGATGGGCATGGCATCTCGACATATATGATGAGTAAACTAAGCAGATGGTGGTGCAACAAAGTAGAAGAAATGCAAGACAACATATGCAAGATACACGCAATCAATAAAACATTGCCAAATTAGAACAGGCACCTTGATGGGTGAACAGGATAGGCCATCTGCCTTTGCTCCTCGAGGTTAGAATAGTCATTAGGATCATATTCTGAACAAGAGTCAACAGGTGGGGAGTGTATGAGTTTCATTGCATCCAGAATGGCACTCAATGCCTTGGTGCCAATTTTGTAAGTCATTGAAGTGTTTAGCTTCAAGAGTGGACTGTGCTAGTGCGACACAAAGTAGCTACACAGATCATAGTGTAGATATAACGGGGAAAACCGTAAGCATCATAGTAAAATCAGCAAAGTGGAACTTGCTGGAATATTGTGCTAGTATTGCCGGTACGGGTAGAAAGGCTTCGGATACCAGCTCTCTTCAAGTGAAGGTGCGGTACTATTTATATCAGTGTAACTCTCAAAGGCGACACAGCTTCGCGCATTTCCTTGCTATTCTTATAGGATTCAAGTGGGCAGGCCACTACAAATCATATTCCTATGTTTACTAGATCCTACGAATCACAACCGACCGTATAGACCTCTACACTGCAAATGTCCATGCTCATCTTCAGTACAAGGAACGTACTGTACTACTAGCATACTCCCTCCGTTCCAAAATATAAGTCTTGGTAGAGATTTCCACTATGGATCACATACAGATGTATCCAGATACATTTTAGAGTGTAGATTCACTCATTTTGCTCCATATGTAGTCCATGGTGGAACCTATACAAAGACTTGTATTTAGGAACGGAGAGAGTACATATTAAAGAAGAACGGAAGAGGAACATGGTAAAGAAGAGCAAGCAGATTTTGGATAATAAAATGTTGGTTGCGCCGTGCCCACACATGATGAACCAGAGTGCATTAAGAACCAAATGCAACTCCCAGCTATCTCTCGACCATTTCATGCGGTTGGATGAAGATCCTACGTCTCCCAACCCTTCTTCTTCCTCATCTCTGATTCTTCCCATACAGAACACTGCACGGGCCGCCGGCCGGACCACCGGCCCCCACCGCCTTTGTTCCTTCGCCACCCCCACCCCCACCCCCGCCCCAACCCCCACCCGCGTCGAGTTTTCTTCGTTCGGCGAGGCCCCACAACCACCCGAGCCCCTTCGTTCGCACCGGCGAACTCCGGCGAGCTCTGAAAAATTGACTGACCTAATTTTGAAATGTAATCTACTGTGATTTAACTATTGTGGAATATAAAAGGGGAAAACCATAAGCATTGGGAGTATAGTGTTGAGCGTGCCATGGCGGATCTGAAGGTGCAAACCGGACAAAGGCAACTTCGCAACCAAGACAAGAAATCGGAGTAAAGCAGTGGCGATCTATTTTCTTGCTGCGATAAATAAGTTGAGCAGATACGAAAGAGTACCGCCTCTGGTGGGACGCCGTGTACGCATCTGCTGAGAATTTGACGGTGCTGCGGTAGCGATGGCTGTTGGCAGCGTGGAAGCAGATCTAGGAGGGTAGACGGTGGCGGCAGGGTGCGGTGGACGAGACGGTCGTAGGAGCGGCGCCGGCAAGGTGGACGACGGCAGGGATGAAGCGGGAGGACGGGATGCAAGGATCCCGATCCGAAGGCGTGGATGAGAGAGGTCGATCTCTTGTAATGGACGGCGGCGTCAGGGTATCAGCCCCGGCATGGTGGAGGAGGACGACGGTGGATGGGGTGGCGGACGGCGGCGGACGGATGAGGGTGGGGTGGAGAGGGTATTTTGGCGCCCATGAAGTACGAATGGAGAAAAGGGAGGTAGAGAGGAAGGGGGGAACCATGTATTCAGGGCACGCTTGTCTCAAATGTGAGGAAATTTACAAACTTAGCCCCCGTTTCAAATTTCTACTACATCACAGCAACATTAGTCGGTTGGGGATAGGATGGTAATCTCGCATACACCGAATATTTGCCGACGAGAGTTTGTTTTTGGCGCCCACCGTATGAATATGAATCGGGAGGAGTCGATTTCGCCGATGGCACACTGTGTTTTGGCGCCCACCGTATGAATCCGGGTGAGAGGCGGTTACGCCACGCTTGAGTGAAATTACAAACCTAGCCCTATCGAAACCTATAGAAATCCAGCAGATAGGCTTTATGTGGCAGGGATAGGCGAGAGTGATTTCCATCTCACAGATTTTGGTTTCAAGGGGTTATCGCGACTATTCCCGCTTCGCTCAATTTTTGCACAAGGCACGCCACGTGCCAACTCAATTCAATCCCGCTTGTATTCTACTATTTTTTGGTAGGGATCCATTTTCAATTGGAATTACATTCTATATACATCAATTTTTTATATATACTTTCAAAAGCACAACAAAGAATTCTGCTCCTTTATATGTATAATATGATTTACAAATACAACGATCTCGAAATCTTAAGGTTGAATTCGAAAAATTTTAAACAAATTATGTTCTACTAAAATGTATGGATCAGTAATATCTACATATTAAATAACACAGATGTGCTTGAATTCATATGAGTATGCATGTTTGATAGATCAATTTTGGTTCGAGTATGGATTACATGTATCATCATCTCGAATTCAAATATTTGAATCCCTTTTTTGTTCACTCCTTTCATGCCCATCTCTCTCGCATGGATGCTCCTTCAGGTAGCTATCACTCTCTTTTCTTCAGCTCACCCACACGTTCACTTAATGTTTCTCCTATCCTCGCAAACATGGTCTCTCGACGTCTCCCTTGAGAAGTGTCACACTCTCCCTATCATTATACATTACACGGTTTTCATTATCTCTCATGTCTCTACTGTTCTCTGGTATCACTCGGTACCTAAGCTTTCTTTTTCACCACCACACACACAGTCTCCACTCGTCTTTCACTTTGTCTTTCTCTCTATGGGATTCTCTCACAGACCCTATATGTCTCTACATATGACTCATACCACTAAAATTACTCTCTCTCTCCTGTAGACACGACATTTGTTGCGGTCTCCTTTTCATCTCCATCCCAGACTGACACTATTCATTTGTTTACCGATCAGACAACCCCGACTACCGTCTCCTCTCTCTCTCTCTCACAGACACACGCACACAATTCCTACTTCCACTCCCCTTCCCGACTACCGTCTCTCTCTCACACACACAAAACTCTCGCTTTCGCACCCCGACTTGTATTTCTCTCACAAACATTTATCGACTGGCTAGCCTCTAGATAGGTTTATACACCCGCACGCTCGTGCTTCCACCATCGCATACATGTCTCTCTCCCGCTCCTTGTATCTATGTAGCTTTTTCTTCCCTTCTTGAGACACGCCCTCTCGATTGTGCACACACACACTATCGCCTCATTTTAAGCTGATACCTATCGCACACACACTACTTGTGTCTTTGTCACACATGCACTCCGTCCTCCTCCACTCTCCTCTCTCTCTCACACACACATGGGCTTTTGCAACAACTAGCAAGATGCCCATGCTGTACGGAACATCAAGATGCATTTGTATGAGTAGTTTATCTTGTGGGGAAAAGGATGAACGAGGAAGGCCTTATTTGCAAATGTGGAGAGGGTGTGGTATCTTTTGCAAAATTGTTATAGTTTCCTTCCTATCATTAGATATAGATTGATGACTTATATTGCAGGATGGCAGGCACACGATCATCACCGACAATGCTTTTTATAAGAGTAGGGATAAAAATAGAGTTGGTGATGATGGTGGGCCTGCCATCCTGCAATGTAGGTCATCCGATTTATATCTCGACGGATAGGAAGGAAAATATGGCAATTTACCCGACTCTTCACCACATTTGCAGATAAGGCCTTCCTTGTTCATCCTTTTCTCCCACAAGATCTTGATGTTCCGCAACGCACGGGCATCTTGCTAGTAAGAGTAGAAATTAGACATATACCACTTCTAATCTTGAAACCAACAACATTCCTCCCTTATCTCATCAAAACCGCCAAAGGAATATATTTTGAGTGAAACATAACATATTTTTAGTGATATACGATTTCAAAACTAGACTTTTTTCTATCAAATCGGTGAATATGAATTAATCTACTTTGATCGTGTGGCAACGCATTGACACATTGCTAGTAGTTATTATAATTTTTTCGACACCAGACAAACGGTGGAGTACATATACGAAGAGAAGAGGCGCACGCAGTCGGCCTCTCGTTGTCTCGCACACATGAGTGTTACATAAAGGCGACGTTAACAAATAAACCCTAGGTGCACGATTGCTGCATTCGCGGGTACCGGGTACGTGGTGAGCACCTTTGTAGGAGTTGATGGTCGGGACCACAGGTGAACAACTTGGAGCGCGGTGGCTCGCCAATTGCCACAGATCGAGTAGCCACGTTTAAAATTTCGTTTTTTAGCGGGGTTAAGAGTTCCAATTTTCAATGGCACGTTATAAGTAGTAAGTAGTTTTTAGAACGATTGGTATGGTGCGAAAATGGAATTCATAGTACTACGTACCTCCTTGGCGTATGGTTGTATGGGTTTATGTTGCAATGTTGAACCTAGTAGTTCTAGGGCAAATACTATGGTTTAGATTTAGATGTTGGTTTTCAGTAATCGAAAGGGGAAACCCTTCTTTGATTAAAAAAAACTACTACCTCCATTCTGGTTTACTAGTCCCCATCGTACTTTGGGTCAAAGTTTGTCCACGAATTTTACTTATAAAATGTGAATGGAAAACGAGATTTTGTTATACCCAAACAAAAAAGGACCGGAGGGAGTGATTGCTCTGACACGGACGCGACCTCTCATAGCGCAGGCATTGAACCGGCGCGCCGGCCAAGAGGGCCGCACTTGCTGCAGGCCCGGCAGAGCACGCCTCCTCACCACGTGCAACCAGCTTAAGACTGCCCGCCTGCCTTCATTGAATCCGCGCGTGTGCCGGCAACACGTCCTTTCGCGAGCCGGCAGGCATTTTAGAACAAAAAACATGACTAAAATATACTCCCTCCATCTCATAATGTAAGATGTTTTTTGACACTATACTAGTGTCAAAAAGCGTCTTATATTATGGGACGGAGGGAGTAATTAATTTACGCATGGTCTTGACTTGTTGTGCTCAGACCGTAGCAGGAACTAGTAGAGGTTTTTCTTTATTTATAACTCTCCTCACATTTTTTGGCTTTGAAGTGAATCATGGTTGTGGACATTATGTATGAATGTGCGATATCTCGTGAACATGAGTTTAATGTGGAAGTTGAACTTGGAATGTCGGGCTTGCGTGAACTATACCATGTCCAATGCTTCGCTCATTATTGTTTGGAAAGTAATTGTTGTTATTACATGACCCGAAAAAACATTTTGTGCCACATCACTAGATGCACGAGACATCACAACATGCATGCTGACTAGATAAACATTTGAACCTAGCTATTATGAAGGAAATTTTGTATTGACAACAATTATAGATAGCAGGAGACGCCTAGCCTGCTATGCCTCTGCTAGCTTGTTTCTGGCTTCTTCCATCTCTTCTTTGGGTTGGGTGAAGAGAGCATCTGATTGCTCTTTTCTCTTCTTCAGGAACTCAGCTACATTCTCAAGGGCTGCTGCACACTTTCTTTCAGCCTTTACTAATGCCACGAGGACACGAACAGCTGACGACTCCACCGCTTGTGTGTAATCCAGCATCATCTGGAATTTGCACCTTGTGTCTAATCCAAGATCATTAGGAACTGCACCTTGTGTGTAATCCAGCCTCATTTTGGAAACATGATCTTGAGGTTGACCATACTTCCTCCTCGCAGAACTGCATCCCGACATGAAGTTACTTTTTTAGATCAATACTCGAGAAACCTAGATCCATTTAGTAGAAGCCAGATAAATGTAACTCTGAGAAGTGAATTCAAAAGGAAAAGAAATATAAAACAGACTACAAGGTGAGAACACCCACTTCCTACATCAAGGTTAAAACGAAAGCATTAGGACGATTAAGACTCTTCTTATTACACATCAAGAACACCACGCTTAAGAGAAACAAAACTACAACATATACACATCAAGAACACGATGCTAAATGAAAGTAATTGAAAGGATGTTACTTACCAAAGCTCGCTTTACAGGTTTGGTGCAGCTCCTCTTTAACTTGCCACGCCCTTGAAGATGTCCCAATATCCCGTGTTTGGTCTTCATTGCTCCTCCGCATGTTCACACTCGTGGTTTTAAAATCTCAACATGGCAAGAAAAATACTACTAGTAATACTCGCGATCTTGTGGGCAACATTAAAGCACTCTGCCGCCATGTTAGAGCATCTTCAACAGAATCGCAACGCTGCTCTTTAAAAAGCGCCACGGTGCTGAGATCGAGAAGTAGATACTAGAGAGTAGAGGATAGTTCTCAGCATAGATAGATAAAAAAAGATAATTCAACTACTCCTAGTCGTCCGACTCCTCCTCAGTGATGTCCTCCTCCGACGTCTGACTGTAGGCATGAAGATACCGATCATCGTCGGATTCCCAGGGCAATACTGCTCCTAGCTTTATGTTGAATTGAGCGTCCGCTTTTCGCCTACGCTTGTCCTCGCGATAGGCGGCTCGCTCCGCTCTCCTCTTATCCCTCTCCGCCCTCCTTTGCGCGTAGAACTCACGCTCGTTGATGATGTCCTGCGGGAAGTATTGGCGCCACAGCACCATGGCTTCCTCGTCCATCTCGGCGATGTCGAGACGGTGCTCCCGCCTCCGGTTGTCGCGACGATCCTCATCGGTGCTAAGCCGCGGCAGAGGCGCGAGCTCCTGCGCCCACTCCCGCGTCGGCACGTTGGGGAAGTTCAATGTTCTATGAGTCCATTGGAACCGCCACGCCGCCGCGTCATACGCGCGGGCGGCCTCGTTGGCGGTGTCGAAATTGCCGAGGCCGAGGCGCATCCCGCGGAACCGGATCTCGTTGGAGAAGCCGCCGGAGGGGAGCGCGCGGACGCCATGGTATCCCCAAGTTTCCCGGCGACGCGGCGGCAGCGAGGCGAAAAAGAGCGGGGAGAGAGCGGTGGCGAGGCATAGAGCGGTGGCAAGGCACAGAGCGGTGGGAGGCCGTTGGATTTTATAAAGCGCGCGGATGCACAAGGCCAAAACTAGCGCACGCCTCGCCGCTTTTTCTCTCGACGCGATCCTTTCCCGACGTCTCTGCTATCTCTACTCTCTTCTCTACGGTTATATTTATTTAATATTTAATATTTAATATTTATCTCTACTTCCTTTACTTTCTACTTTTTTCTCTATACTTTTTTCTTGCAATACAGGCCGTCCGATTTATATCCTGATCGATAGGAAGGAAACAAATGGGAATTTTGCGAAAGATACCCATACCCTCTCTAGATTTGCAAATAAGGCCTTCCTCGCTCATCCTTTTCTCCCACAAGATAAACTACTCATACAAATGCATCTTGATGCGTGCAACGCATGGGCATCTTGCTAGTTCTAAAAACCTTTCCATCATTTGCCACACTACATGCTGCAGATGAAAAACCTACCCAAGCACAGCGCGATACAGGAGCGACGCACAATTACCAGCCGATATTTTGTTGGACAATGGAGGCTATAACCAATTACTTTTACGGGAACAATAGCATCCAGGAAAATTGAAGGGTTGGTATGAACAAAATTGGAACTGCACATGTACTGCTAAGTGATTCAATATACACATTACCAATCGAGGAGGAGAACGATGGTCGCGGTGGCCTCTGTGAGTCATGGTCGGCAACAGGAGTCAGTTCATTGTCCACGATGGTGGTACTTCTGCGCTTGGCGTCGGCTTCTGGGAAGCAGATCCGGGACCGTGGAAGACGATTCCGGGGAAGAGGCTCCGTCTACGACGACGATGGTGGACCGGATCCATTGCGGCGTATGAGGTCGTCGATGAGGCAGATGCGCTGCGGTGGACGAGTGCGCCGATGTAAAGGGGAGGAGCACGAAGGCTGCGGTGCCGTGGAGAAGTCTATTTTGCGGTGGTGATAGAAAATGGGGAGTATTCAGGTGTACTACTCTGGGTGCCGGGGTGGGGTTGGATGGGTGGGGTGAACCTGAAGTTACGAAAATAGCCCCCTACCAAGCATCGTCCATAGGCCTGTTCCGATGGCTATGATGGTAACTTCCCACTGCTTGAATCAGGGTCGCGGGAGATTTTCCCGCCGACTTCAAAATTTTGTGACACTGGACTCCCCATGTGGCGTGTTGAGTGATTCGGCTAAGCAACTAGCGAGTAGTAGTAGTAAACTCTGCATATTAGGTTTGACCGAAGTCAAACTTCCTAAAGTTTGACCAAGTTTATATAAAAATATAAACATTTACCATAACAAATATGTATGATGTGGCAGTACATTCAATAATGAATCTAATGGTATTTATTTGTTATTGTATATGTTAATATTTTTTGTTATAAGCTTTCTGAGAGTTTACAAAACTTGACTTTGACCAATCACTACTGGAATCAGCTACTTTGCCATCTGCCAGATCTTTGCCGTCCGCTAGCGGACGGCAATGAAGCTCTTGTCATCAGCCACCGAAAAGCCGACGGCAAAGAAATGGCAGACGACAAAGAAGCTCTTTGCCATGCGCCATTTCTTTGTCGTCCGCCAGCTGACGGCAAAGAGGGAGGTGGCCCCCACCCACCCGCCTGTTTAAAAAAACATAACGCCCCACCTCTTTGTCGTCTGCTAGCGGACGGCAAAGAGCAAAAAAGCGGACGGCAAAGGGGGGCGGACGGCAAAGATTTAACTCATCTAACGGCGGCCGCGCCCCACCCCGCCCCTCTCTCTCTGCTTTCTCCTCTTCACACACGCCGCCCACCACTCTCCATGCCCGTCGCCTCGCCGCCTTTGTTGCCTCGGCGCCACCGCCTGCGGCCCCCAGCCCGCCGCCTCCGCCCCCCGCCAACCACCACCCGCCCCCACCTGACCCGCCTCGTCTGCCTCTCGGCGCCCTTGCCTCCGCCCGCCCTGCCCTGCCCCACATCGCCGCCAGGGCCGCCGCCCCCGCCGCCCGCCTCCTCCACCGCCCTACCCGAGGTGAGCTCTACCTCCTCTTTTTTCTGTTTTTTAGTTTCAGGTTTATGTTTAGTTTAGATTTAGTTTTAGTTTTAGTTTTAGTTTTAGGTTTAGTTTTAGGTTTAGTTTTAGTTTAGTTTTAGGTTTAGATTTAGTTTTTTCCTTTTTTCAGTTTTTTTAGTTTTAGGTTTATGTTTAGTTTAGATTTAGTTTTAGTTTTAGTTTTAGTTTTAGATTTAGGTTTAGTTTTAGGTTTAGGTTTAGGTTTAGGAAAGAAGAAGAAGAAAAAAAGAGGAGAGGAGGAGAAGAAGAAGAGGAAAAGGGAAAGGAAGAAGAAGAGGAGGAGGAGAAGAAAAAAGAAGAAGAGGAAGAAGAAGAAGAAAAAAGAGGAGAGGAGGAGAAGAAGAAGAGGAAAAAGGAAAGCAGGAAGAAAAAGAAGAAGAAGAAGGGAAAAGAGGAAGAAAAGGAAGAAGAGGAAGAAGAAGAAAAGGAAAAAAA
This sequence comes from Aegilops longissima, assembly GCA_021605205.1. Classification (NCBI taxonomy): domain Eukaryota; kingdom Viridiplantae; phylum Streptophyta; class Magnoliopsida; order Poales; family Poaceae; genus Aegilops; species Aegilops longissima. The sequence goes on from CM038682.1 coordinate 183,992,297, forward strand.
AGAGGGAAAAAACCCCGACCCGACACGGCACCCCGACCCCGACCCGGCACCCCGACACGACACCCCGACCCCGAGACCCCGACCCCGACCCCGACACCCCGACCCCGACCCCGACCCCGACTCCACGACCCCGAGCCTGACCCGATCGACACCCCGACCGCGACACCGACATGGCACTCGACCTGACCCGCACTGACCGACACCCGACCCCGAGACCGACTCCCGACCCGACCCGACCCGACTCCACGACCCCGAGCCTGACCTGATCGACACCCGATCATGACACCGACATGGCACTCTGACCCTGACCCGCACCCGACCGACACCCCGACCCCGAGACCGACCCCGACCCGACACCCCACCCCGAGCCTGACCCGACACCCACCCCGAGCCTGACCTGACCCGACACCACCCCCCGACAACCGACCTCGACCCGACACCCCGACCCGACACGACACCCGACCCGACACCTCGACCCGACTCGACACCCCGACCCGACCCGACACCACGACCCCTGAGCCTGACCTGATCGACACTCGATCATGACACCGACATCGGCACTCGACCCGACCCGGCACCCCGACCTGACACCCCGACCCCGAGACCGACCCCGACCCCGAGCCTGACCCGACACCCCGACCCCGAGCCTGACCTGACCCGACACCCCGACCCCGACAACCGACCCCCTGACCCCGACACCCCGACCCCGACACGACACCCCACCCCGAGACCCCGACCCGACCCGACCCGACCCGACACTGGCCCCGAGCCTGACCCGATCGACACCCGATCATGACACCGACATCGGCACTCGACCTGACACCCGACCCGAGACCGACCCGACCCGACACTTCGACCCGAGCCCGACCCAACACTCCGACCCGAGCCCGACTCGACCCGACATCCTCGACCCGACAACCGACCCGACTTCGACACTCCGACCTCGACATCGACACCCCAACCCCTACCCCAAACAGCACACCGACCCGACACGGCACCTCGACACCGACATCGCCACCCGAACCCCGACCGAACAACACCCGATCCGACGATATGCTTTGCTCGGATCCGACGATAAATTTCATCAAGTGCCTATTAGAGTGTAGGTTGCATGGGCGTAATAAAATTGACAAAGTAGATCAACCGATGAATATATACATGGTGAATTATATATATAATTGTTGTGTGTCCAAAGGATGATGATGATGATTATAGTGATGATAGTGATGATGATGATTATAGTGAGCCCATCATTGATTATAGTGATGATGATGATTATGCATTTATTGATGATACCGACGAGATTATTAGTAGTGTCGTATTCAATTTTTTATGTTGTACTTGATGATGATACACTTAAGTGATATACATATTATTATTCATGTCGGTACTTTTTTGTTGTTGTACAAATTTCGCTTATTCTTTGTCATGGCAGGTGTTGAAAGATGGTGGGCGCTGGTCGGGAGCGCCGCCGAGGCCCCTTCTTCGCTCGGCGCGGTTGCGAGGTCTTCCATTGCACACGCACCTCTCCGCGGCGTTCTTGCTGGATAGTATGTCGACACCACTGGCCCTTCTTCGCCGATCGCGGTGCCCAGCAGGGACGAGGTAAGAAGAAGAGAGGAGGTGGAGCACGTGGTCGCGGAGAGGAGGTAGGGTGACTCTTCGGCTCCTTCCTCGCCGCCACCCCCAGCTTGTTTCACCCGAGCACGTGATCGCTAGGGTGGACTCGTCCGAGGAGGAGGCTACACGGACTCCGGTCCACGAGCCTCCGGTCCACGGGTCTTCGGCCCACGAGCCTCGGGTCGACGGTCCTTCGGCCCAGGAGAGTTGGGCCCACGAGACCCCGGAGGAGCACACGTCTGGATGGGGTACCTGGTCAAGTCAGCCCTAGGAGCCGAGTGGCCATGCTGATGATGGCGGGGAGCCGAGTGGCCATGCTGATGATGACGGGGAGCCGATCGATATTGAGGAGGAGGGGCAACGCTACTAACAGCGTGCTACACGGCTCCCGTCCGTGCGGGCGACCCACGAGCAGAGGTGGTTGATTTTCCCTGATGGGGAGAGGTAAGTTCATTTAATCTTTTTGTACCTTCTGCATTCACGTTTCTTCAAATAACTAATGCGTTGGCCTTGTCATGCTGCAGGGGTTGGGACCACCATGAAAGTGTCCGCCGCCCAACTCCGCCCTTGGAGTTCGATTCTCGCAAAACTTCCCGGGTTTGTCACGCTGTTCGGTGAGGGTCGGCTTCCATAGGTTGGATTGAGTTGGGAGCACTATTTGGCTGCCCGGCCCCGCCGGGTGAGATTATCGACGGTGTCTTGTGCAAGACGAGGCGACATGGTGATCGAAAGTTCGGGTAATTTCTCCTTTACACAATTAAAAATCTTGAACTAGCTAGTTATTAATTGTACTAATCAATATTGTATCATTTGATTGCAGACATTCTACAGGTGTGAGGAGGGATACGAGGAGGAGGCGTCAGATGTTATCGACAAGGAGTGCAAGCACCTACTTCAGAACTTACGGCATGAGGTTCGGGTGCAGGCTGTTCGAGACTACTACGCCGGGCGTGGTATCAAGAAGCCCAAGCAGGAGTGCCGCGAAAAGTTCTTGAGTAAGGAGCAGTACATGAAGGTAATTCTTAAGGCCTTGTACTTACTTCCTTCATTTAGTAATTCATAGTCAGAAGCGCCAAGTTTCTATTTGCTAACTTAGGCCCCTCCGAGATGGTGTGCGGATCGGATGGATTGTTGGGAGGTGTTGGTCAATGCGTGGTGCTCAAAACAATGGCGGGCCTCCCACAACGAGGCCAAGGACAAACGTGCCCAAATGGAAGGTGTGCCACACCACCAAGGCAGCTCCAACTTATTTCAAGACGCATGAACTGGTATGTGGTTTGCTTCATGATTCATGCAATTCATTCATCATGCTAGCTTTAGCCCTTTAATTACTAATTTACTTTGTTTCTCTCTTTCGTGCACGCTACAATAAGGCGGATAAGGTGCCGAGGTGTACGACCTGTATGCCATGGCCCACATCGCTCTTATAAGAAAGTCAAGGCATTATCTGCGTCTGACCTCGATGATCCAAAGAACTTCACCAACATCTCCGCCCACGACAAGCTCGTGCAATATAGAGATCGGGGAAGGCGAGGAAAGGGGAGGACTTTAACCCGAGCCAGGGTCCCATTGATACAGAGCTGCCGATGATATCTGGTGGCGGGAGGTCCCATGGCTCCATAGCCATGGGAGATGGACTTATCCGTTGTCCTAGCACTCTCCCGAGATCAAGGCGCGCCACGAGCTCTGCTCCCGAGATAAGGCCTCGTGAACGGCCACCAACTCGCCTTCAAGGTTAGTTATAAGTACTCAGCTATCTTTCTCCATTACATTGTGTGCGCCCATCAATGATTACAAATGGTCATGTGAGTGGTGTTGCAGGATGCTATACAGAGGAGAGAGATAGAACGGAGAAACTTCAAGCGGCGGCGAAGAGGCAGCGGGAGTTGGAGGAGAGGACGACAAAGATGTTGGAGGAGGAGAGGCATGAATGACATGCGTGCAAGGGCCATGTATGAGCTCCTTGTGGTAAGTTTCTTCTGCATATTACTTGCTAGTCTTAACATTTGAGTCTCATTACTAACTAGTATGACTCTGTAGAAAACCAAATGTGCGCCTGTGTGCGAGAAGTCCGGTCAGACCGCTCCGCCGATGCCAGTGATATCTCCTGGGAGCACGGTGAGTTTAATTAGAATGGAAATTACTTGCTAGTCTTAACATTTGAGTGTCATAATGCTAACGAGACATTGGAAATGATCTTTGGTGCAGCTTAACTCCGTAAACGCATCGCACGATCCTTCTCCACTACTGGCGAGCCAGCCCGCTCGTACACCTCCCTGATCACGATAAGTTTCTCTAGTGTTTTGCTTAACAAATGCATAAAGACCTAGACTTAGCTTTATTTCCTCCAATATGCTTACCATAATGACCAAGAGTTAGCTTCTTTTCCTCCAAAATGACTTAATATGCTTACTGACCTCATAAACCATCCATTCTACCTAAGTTAGCTCTAAAACGATATGTACTTAGGTTACTTATGTCAAAAATTGCATAATTAGCTTAGTTAGCTCATAAACGATCCATTTTACCTAAAGTTAGCTCTAAAATGACTCATTTTACCTTAGTTAGCTTACAAGTGATCCAATTTATCCAAGTTAGCTCTAAAATGACCCATTTTATGTAGATTAGCTCCTAAATGATCCATTTTACCTACGTTAGCTTTAAAATGAACCATTTCACCTAGGTTAGCTCCAAAATGACCCATTTCACCTAGGTTAGCTCCAAAATGACCCATTTCACCTAGATTTGCTCCTAAACGATCCATTTCACCTAAGTTAGCTAAAAACGATCCATTTCACCTAAGTTAGCTAAAAACGATCCATTTCACCTAAATTAGCTCATAAATGATCCATTTCACCTAAGTTAGCTAAAAAACGATCCATTTCACCTTAGTTAGCTAAAAAACGTGGCATTTCACCTTAGTTAGGTCATAAACGACCCATTTCAACTAAATTAGCTCATAAAAGCTCATAAATGATCCATTTCACCTAAGTTAGCTAAAAAATGATCCATTTCACCTTACTTAGCTCAAAAACGATGCCCTTCACCTTACTTAGCTCATAAACGACCCATTTCAACTAAGTTAGCTCATAAATGATCCATTTCAACTAAGTTAGCTCATAAACAACCCATTTCAACTTTGTTAGCTCATATATGATCCATTTCACCTAAGTTAGCTCATAAATGACATATACTTCTTGTTCTAGTCTTCTTCTTGTTCTAGTCACCTATTTCTAACTTTCTTATTTACCATTTTGCAGATTTCATTCACTTCATGGAAGCTAGCTTGCTATGATGGAGTGCTTGCTTTTCCTTTGATGAAACTTTGCATTGTATCTAGCTTGCTATCATGGAACTTGCTTATGTATGAACAATGTGTATGGATGGACCTTGCTTATGTATGAACAATGTGTATGGATGAAACTGATGTGATATGTGATATGTGATATGAAACTTATGTGCTGGATATGTGATATATATTTGCTGTGAAAATTGTTGGAGTAAAAAAACAGAAAAAGAGACAATATGCAGGATCTTTGCCGTCTGCCACCGACGGCAAAGAGATCTTTGCCATCGCAGCGGACGGCAAAGAGGCCACGTGGCGCAATCGTAGCTTCGGGAGGTCACCAATTTGGTCGGTTGCCTGATGGTCGACGGCACAGTGCTTTGCCGTCCGCAGCGGATGCAAAGGCCTGCCGTTAACCACCTAACGGAGTAACAACGCATTTATTGCCGTTCGCCTTCTTTGCCATCCGCTGCTGATGGCAAAGGCCCCTTTGCCGTCAGCTGCCCGAAGCGGACGGCAACGCAGCTCTTAGCCGTTCCCTACTTTGTCGCCCCTTTTTTCAGACGCGGGTGACGGCAAGGTCTTTGCCGTCCGCCATCCATGCCTTTGCCGTCCACCGTGGCAGATGGCAAAGTAGCTGATTCCTGTAGTGAATGCTAATACGCGGACTTAAATAAGAATGGAGGGAGTATACATTTGTTTTCTTAGTTTGTAGTGAACTAATCATTTGTTGAAATTGTGAAATAAATATATTAGGCTATTGACTTCGAATGTAATGGTCGATACAATTCGATAGTTACAATCATTGTCGAATCCCAAGATGTATACAAGGTCTATAGTACTTCACAACATGCTCAAACTCACATAATTCCAGTCAAATGAGAATCTAAATGCATTTCATAGTTATTACTTTCTAGTATGCAACAAAAACAACCAAAACTCTACATCATCCATTATAGAAGCAACATTTTGACATATCCCATTGTGTGAATGAAACATGCAGAGAGAGCTTTTGAAGATGGAGTAGATAGGGCGGGAAAGATTGTATGTATGTGGATGAGAGAGTAGGAGACAAACCTAACGAGACAGAGAGAGAGAGAGAGAGAGAGAGAGAGAGAGAGAGAGAAAGAGAAAGAGAAAGAGAGAGGAAGAAGTTAGGTCTGTGAGAAAGATGGAGACATGTAATATACGTGAGATGCGTGTGCATCCGGATTCTGTATACGTGGAAGGAGAAGAGACAACATGTTTGATGAGAGAGCTGGAAAAACATGGACGAGAGGGGAAGGATCTCATGGGTTGAGGGATTGACAATTTTGTGCGGGGGAGAGAGGGATTGGTAATTTTGTGCAAGAGAGAGAGAGGGTAGGGGGAGGAGTCAGTCAGCCGTCGTCACATCACCCTTCTTCCAAATGACCCTGCATTCTCTAGCGCGGTGTGGTCGCCGTCTTCGATCTTCTCGATGCCCTCTTTGAAGATTGAGGTGTTGTGCATGTTGGGATGCAAAGAAGCACAAGCGAGAGTGGTCGCTGTATAACCTTGGATGGGGATGAACACTACAAGAAATATGTCAACTTGTGACCACCACTATTGGTCACTGAATGGTCACTATTTTCAATTTGTGACCTTTTTGTGACCAAAAACATAAGGTCAAAAGCTGGCGCTCGTAAAATGACTATAGCGACCTTTCTTCTGGAATGGTCGCAGACGTTTATGACCAAAATACGTCTACTGTGGCGTTTTGGTCACTAGCAACCTGCCCAGGCCACGTAGGCATCCAGCATGGCAATCTGATGTGGCACAAGATTCAGCCCGATCCAATTCGATATTCTACATGGGCCGAGCCCAACAATTCGGCCTATTTGTGTTTTTTCTCATATTAGTTTTGGCTAGGTAGATGGGCCAAGCCCAACAATTAAGCCTTCTCATTTTGGGGTCGTGGCCTTTTCTGCTAGAAAGTTATAGTTTTTTTCAAATGGGTCCCAGATGTCAGGTTCAGGTACGTGGGTCCCAGCTAGCAAGTTCATATTCTTCATATTTAAATTTAGCAGTAAATAAATAACCAGTATTTAAATTGGCACAAACAAAAAACACACATAATACTCCAAATATTATCAGCCAGATTCAGTACATAGCTCCTATTGTACAAATAACATATACTTTACAAGCTCTACACGTGATACTCCAAACACTATCCAGAAGCTCTACATGTGATACAGTTACAAGCTATGTTCTTCAGCATGGAGCTCCTTCGATAACAATCACAAACAGAACGGTGATAGGCCTTGTTCCTACTCCTGTCGGGACTGGGCCAACAGAACGGTGATAGGCCCTATTCCAACAGCGCGCATGCTTCTCCTCCACGCCCAGTCAGTCCAGCAGCAAGAGCGATCCGTATGCTTCAAAGAGCATCGAGGCGGTTGTGGGCGCATCCTGCGGGAATCAACAGCAGGTCCTTCTTCTCCTGAAACAGCATCAACAACAGGTCAACAACAGCATCAACAACCGGTCAATAACAACATTAACAGCAGGTCAACAACAACATCATAAACTACAACAGTTTGACGGCAGCATCAGTTTGACAGAGGCAACAACAAAGATTACAGAAGAATCGATATGACAGCAGCAGCAACAATTTGGCACAACTTAATTTTAATCACTCCAAGCGTGCAATTCCCAGGACCAACAACACATAAACAATGACCTCCCCCATGAGCATCTCAGTATCAATTACATCATAGACTCTAAACAGAAAACAACATGTACAACAGTGAGCATGTAAATCAGGACACACACCTGCACTGTTGTGCAACATCTAGCCAGCGTGGCAGAGACCATGCTGCATGTGTGCCTCCCTTGTGAGTGGGACTGCATCTATACAATTGTACAGTGGATAAGGAATTAGAACTAAACAACAATTATTAGGATAATGTATGCGTAGACTGATCAGGCTCGTGCAATTTTATCAGTAAAAGCTGAAGTTATAGAACAAAATTTAACAGCATAAACAGGTATATAAACAACATTTAACTGTATAAACAAAAGGCAAAGACTGTACCGCACAAGCGTATCACTATAAAATGAATCTATAAACAAAATTTAATAGTACAGATAAAATGCAGACTGTACTGAGTGTAGTACTATTGTGCTAATTTATTAGTATAAATTGAACTTTGTTCAGTGATGCATCATGTGCTTCAGTGCTTGTTCTAGCAGAAGAGAACCTGTGTAATTGACTATTGGCGTGTACTAGCAAGTGAGCTATATACTAGCAGCATGGCATGATTATGTGCATCGTGTAATTGACTATTTGTGCTTCAGTGCCGCAGTGAGCAGTGAGCTATGTACAGACATGAACTCTAGTATCTGGCAGATCAGAAGAGGAAGGACCGAACATGAACAACCTTCCATGGCGTCATGTACTAAACCTACAACATTCTGATTGTCCCATTGGAAACAAAAATTCCAATGGATTAAGCCACATTTGTACTAAACCTACCATATATTCCCATCTAATTTATTCCAATGGATTATGCCACGTTTGTACTGAATCTACAACATTCTAATTACCTGCAACAAATCAGTAGCATACATGACATCAAAGGCATGCAAACTAGATAATTTAGTAGTCTTCTACACCACATAACAGTAGGCATTCTAACTTGCAGCAGCAAATCCGTAGCTAGATGACCACCAACAACACAAATCAGCTCGAACACTCGGTCCTCGACACGACGGCCAGCAAGTAGTCAACCATGGAACCGAGGCCAAACTCTAGCATCACAGAAAGCAGAGGGGAACAAAGGGGTGGAGGGGCTCACCATGGGGGTGTTGTTGTTGCTCATCCATGGTCGGTCGTCCTACATCCATCTGGCTACAGCTGCTCATTCATGGCAGGAAACCACATCACATCTCAGTCAAGGGAATGGAGGGTAAGGGAAGAAGAAGAAGAAACTGAAGGTAAGAAGACCTGGGTGGCGTCGGAGCAGTGGTGGAGGGGCATCCTACATGGCATCGGGGCAGGAGGATGAAGACGGCGTCGTCCATGGCGTCGGGGCAGGGGGATGAAGACGGCGTCCTCCATGGTCCACCACAGGGAACATCTCGTTCAGGTCCTTGGCCCGCAACGCCTGCACGCACCAGATCAGGTTACGACGCGGTGTCGAAGCTAGAGATCGATGCATCTTCAATTCAAAACTGGATATCAAAGAACAATGTACAGAAGAACTTGTCATTTAGTTCTGCATGATCATCACGGTCTACAATAACAATACAGCATGGCCTTCTGGTTCTGTAGCTAATCAGTACACGTAAGGTAGAATCCTCCAGGGCACAAGCCAGTACTCTGCCGAGATGTCCTTGTACTTTTCCGAGCACCTCGTCTCTTCTCTCCCTCCATATCAGCAGGATCAGCAGGTAGGTCGGGTAGAAGTACGGGATCACATAACTGCACCAGGGGCTATAAGGTTATCCATCCTTGACTGGATTAATAAGATACTATTCCCTCTGTCCCAAAATAAGTGTCACTGATTTAGTACAACTTTGTACAATCAGCAACACTTATTTTAGGAAGAAGGGAGTAATTAGTTTTTTTACTCACCTGGCTCCACAGGGCAAGCGGAATGAAAGCGCCAGGAGTAGATCTCCGAGGTAATTGCAGTGCCTTGCAATGCCCCTAAATGCGACAAAGAAGATCTTGTTATAGTATTTTTATATTCATTCAGGACAACATCTTTTCATTTTCTTGCAAAAGGACAGCAGCTAACAAATATAATTACTCCCAAGAGAAGGTTTGAAAAACCCAAAATGTCTAGGAAACAACTATTCGGTAAAGTGCAGCGGTTGGATAAATCTGTCATGAACATCATTTAAGCCAAAAGTGTTCCAACTAGTACGGAACCACATTTTTCTTATCTGTTTATCTACACACATTTTGCTGTCCTTGCATTTTTTCCTCATTCGACTAAACAGGACGGGCTTTCAGAAAAAATGCAAGTGTATGTGGGCTCTTATTTTGTTTACACTCCATAAACAGAAAGAGGTTACTTGCAATATGTGATGCTGCTGAAATAGTCGACACTCCACACTTTAGAATAAGGTATGCATAGATAACTAGTTAATAGAGAAGAAAAACACTACTAGTAGATGCCAGTGTTCGATGCCCCACAAAAGAATTAGTCAAGCTGAACACAATCGCCATAATTGAAGTTTGCCAAAAATAGACGTTTCATCAACTAATTGCTCTTGAATTACTAGTAGATAGTAATAGATAATCTCATCAACAGAGAAAAACTTGGGTGACTAATCTAAGAACTTAATATGAACACCGGGCTACCATGGATTGACTGCTGAATGAACAACAACATGGATGATGACCAGGGAGCCAGCGAACGAGAGAGGGATTCAGAGTTGCCAGGAGCGGCTACCTGCTTGAGAAAGATGGGGAAGGTGAGATGCCCGGACACCTCAGGAACACGGACGATCTCCCGAACGACACCCCTCCAGGTCCGGCAGATGCCGGCGCACAGCACCACGTCGCGGCTGCGCGGCCACCGCGGCTCCAACGACTCGACCCGTGCCAGCACCTCCCGCAGGAGCTCCGGCGGCATCTCCGCCCAGCACCACCCCTGCCGCGCGGCCTCCTCCGAAGCCAGTGCAGCCACCGCCGCCACCCGCCGGACGCTGCGCGCCAATGGCGGCAGCAGCCGGCGCTGGGCGATGGCGTCCACCTCTCCCTTCATCTCCCGGATCCATGGCGGGGCTGTTGTAGATGTACCTGAGAGAGACGGAAGATGCGTGAGGGAGAGAGAGATAGAGGAAAGGGGAAGGACGAGATGGTAACAGAGGAGAGGGCCTACTCCGCGGGGTGCTGCGTCGCCTCGTCGGCGCTGAGCGAGTTGGCGAGATGCGGTGCTGCGCCTCCTGCGGGTGATGCGGATGCGGTGCTGCGCCTCCTGCGGGTGATGCAGATGCGGTGTTGCGCCTCCTGTCGGCCCTCGAAGCCGGCCTTGCCGGACTTCATCGGCACAAGGGCCCTTGGAGGAGGGACCCCAGCCAGGAGGGAGGGAGGGAGGGAGGGAGGTGGCGCCGGCGGCGGAGTGGATGCGGTCGCCAGCGGGAGGAGGTGGCCGTGGAGGAGGTGGTCGCAGCGGTCGAATGGATCTGGGATGTAGGGAGAGGGGAGAAGGAGAGGGTAGGGGCGCCGGCTGTGGAGTAGAGGACGACAGGGGCGGTGGGGGCGGCGGGTCGTCGATGGTGGTGGTTGGGGCGGCGGCAGATCGAGATCGGGGAGGGGGCGGCGGCAGATCGAGATCGGGGAGGGGGCGGCGGCAGATCGAGATCGGGGAGGGGACGGCGGCAAGGAGATGGGGACGAGGGAGGAAGGGGGCGACAGGGGGAATCTGAGCTAGGGTTTACGCTGCGGGTGGGGGTATCTCCTTTTCTTTTCTTTTTTTTTCTTTTTTCTGTAGATAGATGGATGGATGGATGTGGGATGGAGAGATGGATGGATGGATGGATGGACGCCATGTCATCGATCCATGGACAAAGTTATGATTGGTTCAGAAAATCAGTGATGTAAATTAGTTTTCAAATATTAAAAATAGAGGGATTTTATGAAGTAGCTATCAAAAATATTTTGCAAAAGGGCACCACACAAACTTTCACTAGAGTTAGACCACATTTTATGGATTAGGACCAAGTTGTATGCATTTTTCATATTTCTAGCTATTTTTAATCATTTTTTGAGTGGCAAAAATGTTTTTTTTGTGAAGAACCAACCAAATAATTGTTGCAAAATTGCACCAAATCAATTTTCTAAAATATTAGGCCATATTTAATGCACAATTGACCAAATGGTTGGATGTCAAAAATTTCCATCCACCTCTCGTGTAAAAGACAAATTTCTGCCGGTTCAGCTGGAAGCGGGTCAATTTTGAACTGCAGTTGCCTCATAGTTTGCTCTTTATTTTTTCAAAAAATCATTTTTAGGTACAAAAGTATCTATTTAGTCAGAGAAACACCAAAAAAATCCAAGATTCAACCACTAGCTAGGAACGGTCATTCCCGCTGTTTTGACCGCATTTTGAAACGGGCATAAAAAATTCAAAAAAAATAAAAAAATTGGAAAACCTTCGCATTGTGTCATTATATGTGACCAAGTTTCCAGGAAAAATAATAAACTTATAATACAGTATTTTTTTTAAAAAAAGTGTTCTTAGAGATGAGCTATCATGTGTGAAGATTCATGGCTTTCAAGCCAACTGATCAATCTTATGGCCACATTCATGGCATAGTTTGTTAAAATGACCTCATATCATGCACAAGGGTGCATCTTGGAATGACAAAACAATGTTGCCTAAGGAAGTTTTCATTTTCTTTGGACGAAAAATTCATTTTCCATTTTTTCGAGGGCCCAAAATGAGTTTTTTTGTGAAGAATCTACCATATATTTGTTGCAAAATTGGACCTAATCAATTTTATAAAATACTAGGCCATATTTAATGCACAATTAACCAAATGGTTGGGTGTCAAAAGTTTTGATCCACCTCTGGTGAAAAAGACAAATTCCCACCGATTCAGCTAGAAACTGGTCAAATTTGAACTGAAGCTGCCTCAAAGTTTGCTATTTATTTTTTCCACAAATTATTTCTAGGTACATAAATATCTATTTAATCATAGAAACACCAAAAAAAACCAAGATTCAACCACTAGATAGGAACGGTCAAGCCCGTCGTTTGGACCGCATTTTGAAACGGGCATAAAAAATTCAAAAAAAATCAAAAAAATGGAAAACCTTCGCATTATCTCATTATATGTGACCAAGTTTCCAGTAAAAATAATAAACTTGTAATACAGTAATTATTTTAAAAAATTGTTCTCAGAAAGGAGCTATCAAGTGTGAAGATTCATGGCTTTCAAACCAAATGATCAATCTTATGGCCACATTCATGGCATAGTTTGTTCAAATGATCTCATATTGTGCACAAGGGTGCATATTGGAATGGCAAACAATATTGCCTAAGGAAGTTTTCATTTTCTTTGGACAAAAAAACCATTTTCCATTTTTTGAGTGCCCAAAAGGAGGTTTTTTTGTGAAGGAACTACCATATATTTGTTGCAAAATTGTACCAAATCAATTTTCTAAAATACTAGGACATATTTAATGCACAATTGACCAAATGGTTTGGTGTCAAAGTTTTGATCCACCTCGGTGAAAAAGACAAATTCCACCGATTCAATTTGAAGCGGGTCAAATTTGAACTGTAGCTGCCTCGTAGTTTGCTCTTTATTTTTTCCAAAAATCATTTCTAGGTAAATAAGTATCTATTTAATCAGAGAAACACCAAAAAATTACAAGATTCAACCACTAGCTAGGAACAGTCATTCCCGGCGTTTTGACCGCATTTTGAAACGGGCATAAAAAAATAAAAGAATAAAAAATTGGAAAACCTCCGCATTGTGTCATTATATGTGACCAAGTTTCCAGGAAAAATAATAAACTTATAATACGGTAATTATTTTAAAAAGTGTTCTCAGAAATGAGCTATGATGTGTGAAGATTCATGGCTTTCAAGCCAAATGATCAATCTTATGGCCACATTCATGGCATAGTTTGTTCAAATGACCTCATATCATGCACAAGGGTGCATCTTGGAATGACAAACAATGTTTCCTAAGGAAGTTTTCATTTCCTTTGGACGAAAAATTCATTTTCCATTTTTTCAAGGGCCCAAAATTAGTTTTTTTGTGAAGGATCTACCATATATTTGTTGCAAAATTGGACCTAATCAATTTGATAAAATACTAGGCCATATATAATGCACAATTTACAAAATGGTTGGGTGTCAAAAGTTTTGATCCACCTCTGGTGAAAAAGACAAATTCCCGTTGATTCAGTTGGAAGCGGGTCAAATTTGAACTGCAGGTGCCTCATAGTTTGCTCCTTATTTTTTCCAAAAATAATTTCTAGGTAAATAAGTATCCATTTAATCAGAAATACATGGTTTGATGGCGAGACATCGAGGTTTGGACGGTGGCTGAGGGCCCCAACTCTAGAGCGCATAAGCTCGCATGCCCGCCACGTGGTCACCGCGTCACCGTGGCGTTGCTATGCGTTCTGGGCGGCCTAGGCATGTCTAGTGGGTTGTTCACTCCCCAGGTAGATGCTAGGAAGAAAATTATAACATAAGATTCTCACGAGGAGACCGATCGATGCTCAAACATGAATAAGCAGCCAAGTGTTTGATTTGTGGTACGGGAAATGCACATGGCTAATGGGCGTGAGTTTTGGCTGAGGATGATCAGTTACTAAGAAGACCGTCTTCACAAATTTGTAGGGAAATCAAGAATATATAAATAACACTTCCTTCACAAAGTGCTGCTCTGAACAGAATAGGAAAATGAATATTGTTGAGTTATTTTTGAACTAGGCAAGGAAGGTTTTTGACATATTTGATGAAGATATGATCCAAATAATTTATGTATTTTTTTGGGAATTTTAGGAATAACAGAAATATAGGTTGCTTCACAACCTAGGGCAAAAATTGACACATAGGCAAAACTGATGAGATGGTTCCTAGTCATCACAACCCACCACAATCTACAAGGCTATGGCCATCTATATTGGTCGTTAACAACTAGAAATAAGGCAGCGGACCAGCACTGTTTGCTTTGTGACCATTTCGTGTAAGAAAATTACGACCTTTCTGACCAAAATGGTCACAATGGTTTAGGGTTTGGAGCCCCCCGAACAGCAGTTTACCAATTGGTCTCAGATGGTCATAGATCTATGACCAATTCTTCCAGGGTCACTGACAGAAGGTCACTAGTTGACATATTTCTTGTAGTGGAATTGTGTGCTCAGGGGAGTGTGCCTGTGTGTTGTGCTGCGTGTGTGTGTGTGTGTGCGCGCGCGCTTGTGTGTCATATGTTGAGCGAAAACAAACCTAAGGAGAGAAATGGGTATTCACGAAGAGATTGTGCGGGCCTTGAGGTGGGCAGGGGCCGAGTGAGGGTGTCAAAATGTGCGCGTTGATGCATGTGTTGCATGCGATCGTGCGAGGGACAGAAGAATCGAGAGAGATGGTTGTTGTGTTACGGATGCTCCTCTCTCTCTGTCTCTCTCTCTCTCACACACACACACACACACAAGTAAACTAGAAGACCGTTCTCTCATGTATACACAACTTATCGGCATCTGTCTATGTCTCACTCATGCATGATCATTTGCACATTAACACCTCTGTGTCTCAGATCACACGCACACCGCTCCACATTGCCCTTCCGCCACAACACACATATGGACACATACACACGTTCTCTCTCAGTCACACACACAAAATAAGTATTAAAAAAACTAGGGCGCACCTAAAACGTCCAAATCCAAATAAACACAAACAAGAGCTAAATTCAAATATATGCAAATATTGCAGCGTCAAGAACTTTCCCAGGAAAAAAAACTTGAGTAATATTCGAGGATTGTTTTCACACACACAAAAAGGTTCGGTGGATGTCCTTCGAAGCGACACGTTGACGCACTGCTCGATCGATCGCGGCGTCATGGGTTCACGCGCTTGCACAGGATTCCGTATCGTGGCTGTGGTACTAACTTCAAAAAAATTTAATAAAAGCACTGCCTAAGTCTAATGTTTACGTGTACTAGTACGGTTTTCTTTTAAGTTTGACCAACCTTATATAAAACTAAAGTAAGATCCCATACGCGCACTCATCAATATGCCGCCGCTGCCGTTGCGCATGCCGGCGCCCACCTGGTCCGGCCAACAATTTCTCGCCCATCACCGCCGTGTCGCCGCCATCCCTGTGCCATGAAGCCGAAGGCTCGCCCGCTCACGTCGTCTGCAGTCCCTCCTCGCCATGCCGCCGCGCTACCAAGCACGCGAGCAGCTGGTGGAGCCGCGTCTATGCACACAGCGTATGAAGAGGAGGACGAGCGCGTGCTCCAGCACGCCGACGAGGAGGAACTAGCGTGTCATTGTCGTCTCCGCCCGCGCGGAGGAGGCGCGCATGGTGGCTGTCGCGGCGGAAGCCGGTCGCGCATGCGTCGAGCCCGCAAACTGGGTGCGGACGCGGAATCTACCTTCGAGACCTTGAATGCCACGTGGATCCTGCAATCTGAACGAGCAATTTGGGTCAGTCGACTCATGTGAGCCGTTTGATGCAACATGGATGGGTAGAAGGGCTTCTTCCACCTCTTCGCCATCTTCTTCCTTCGCTCCGTCGAACTTCTTTCACAAATTGATCGACCCAAATTATACTACTAGTACGAACGTATTAAGTACAGAGGAACACGAAGATACTGACGCAGAGTACCAACTGCAAGAAGAACAGTAGTAAGACATAGTACTAGTACTACTCTACGTACTAAAGAGTTCAAATAACGAGAAAGAACATAAACATAGTTCTGCCGGGGCCTCAAAGACAACACACCCTTGAAAATAAACTAAGCAACTAGTCCGCTTGACACTGCAGAGAACCAGCATGAGCGACGGCATCGCCACCTACTCGAGTCCGAGTCCACGCCCTCGACTTCGCCCTCATCCCTCTTCCTCTTCCTCTTCACGACGCTTCATTGCTTGAACCGACATTTGGCTCGCTTCTTCATCCAACCCATGTAGATATTTAAACAAAGGCAGGCATCCATTGTTGCGTACAGGATGTGATCTTCATCTAATGTCTTCGACTCCCATGCATGATGAAACTCGTGATGAGGTTTCTTCAGTTTAGCGTACGAAGGATCAATCATGGCTGCTGCCAGGGTCAGCATTGAAGGTTGAGAGGAGGACATCAGTCTTGCCTTCTGGAGATCGAAGGGCTGGGCTACAACGAGACCTATACGATGCAGGACATCTCTGTCGTTCTTAAAGCCTACAGTAACGAATTTCACTCTTTTGTCCTTGAGGAAGTTCTTAAAATCCTGGCACTCAACGTCTAGCCCAGCGACCCACTCATCCGTTGAACTGTTGAACATGCGTAGGAAGCGAGCAAGCCATGCTTTCACCGTCGCGGATCCACGTGTGTAGATGACGATAAACTGATAGCCGGTGATGGCTCTAACCTGGTACTCAGCAGCGACCATGGAGATTTGGGAGGCCATGGATCTTGGAGGAGGGTTAGGAGAAGTTGAACTGTTGTACCCCGCAAAAACTAGGAGCGAACTAATGTGAAAGGATGGGACGACTGGGAGCGAAATGTTGTGAGGTAGAAGACGGGACGAGTAGGGCGTCTGAACGGCGTGGGGTTGCTGGCTTGCCCGGTGGATAAACGGCTGCAAGCCCCAAAGAGTTCTCGAGAACTATGCGGGACCCACTAGATGTCATGTCTACTAGACCCATATCGTAGGCTGACGGTATAGCTTCGCTGTTCAGACGCCATGCCGGGCGCGGATGTAACTTCACTTAATTCCATCAACCGCTTCGCCCCATGACCTTCGCTTCCCTCATGGCAGTCGCGCCTTTGAGACTTCGACCGCTATAAATGAGCAATTTTTTGCCTACTCCGATGCATGATACTCCCTCCGTCCTTTTACTCCCGTCAACCGCTTGCAAAGTGTTTGACCAAATATATACTTTTTTGAACACCACCTTATATTAATTAACCAGCCACACCAAGACACTATTCGACATAATATTCACCACACGGGGTGGTACGTTATTTACAAGAATACCATCCGATCTATTGTCAAAACTATACTTAGTGATTAAGTGTGCCACCTTATTGACTAAGCGGCTAATGTTTGACAATTGAAGATTGTTGATCAACTTCGAGATGCTCAACGCTTTCATCTTCACTCACGATAGCAGACTGTCATAGTCCCCGATGCAAGAGACGCTACCACAAAAGCGCAATCAGCCTCTAAAATTACAGGATTATGAAGATAAATACCTATGTAGAGACCAGCAATGCAAGCCCTAAGCTCTGGTTCCTCCACGCTTTGACAGCATCAATGAAATCCCACGACCAAATTTATACTAAAAATATCAATATCTACAATATCGATTATAATGAGTATAAGAACTACGCTTTTATAATGAGTGTAAAAATATTGATTTGACATTGTGAATGTTGATACTCCCTCCGCCTAGGTGAGTAAGTCATCTTAGGCTGTGCACCGTGACCAAGGAGGAGGGGAAAACGAGAGATATTAATGTTTATTTGCTAATTAAATAGTATTGCATGCAATGAACTAACCACTGCATGTCATGTTTGACAGTCTCAGGTCATTAAAAGCATGCACACCCTCATCTCTTATCAGTTGATATGTCAAGAAACAAGAAACGAGGTAGAAGTTAATGCACCGCGCCTACGTGTTTTGGGATTATTTGGTTTTCGTAAGATGACTTACACACCTAGCTATTAGAGTGCCACTACCTCCCTTCTAGTTTAAAGGGCTCGACTCAAAATTTTCACCTACTCTTAGCAAGATAGTAGAGGCGGTGGAATAGTTTTTGAAGTCTGCAAAAGTACTCAACTAATGCTGTCGTTCTTCACAAAAAAATGTGTTTACCAATGCATGCATGAACACTAGTTACTCAAACCCCCCCTCTCTTCTTTAATTCTTTGCCACATGAGCATGTTTGCTATTCCCGTGTGCATGATACCAACTAAGATACCACCATTATGGCCAGCTGATGACCCACAAGTATAGGGGATCTATCGTAGTCCTTTCGATAAGTAAGAGTGTCGAACCCAACGAGGAGCAGAAGGAAATGATAAGCGGTTTTCAGTAAGGTTTTCTCTGCAAGCACTGAAATAGTAGGTGATAGATAGTTTTGTGATAAGATAAATAGTAACGAGCAAAAATTAAATAAAGTAAATAACGTGCAGCAAGGTGGCCCAATCCTTTATGTAGCAAAGGATAAGCCTGGACAAATTCTAATAATGAAGAAAGAGCTCCCGAGGACACATTGGGAATTATCGTCAAGCTAGTTTTCATCACGTTCATATGATTCACGTTCAGTACTTTGATAATTTGATATGTGGGTGGACCGGTGCTTGGGTGTTGTTCTTACTTGAACAAGCATCCCACTTATGATTAACCTCTATTGAAAGCGTCCGCAACTACAAAAAAAGTATTAAGGTAAACCTAACCATAGCATGAAACATATGCATCCAAATCAGCCCCTTACGAAGCAACACATAAACTAGGCTTTAAGCTTCTGTCACTCTAGCAACCCATCATCTACTTATTACTTCCCAATGCCTTCCTCTAGGCCCAAGTAATGGTGAAGTGTCATGTAGTCGACGTTCACATAACACCACTAGAGGAAAGACAACATACATCTCATCAAAATATCGAACGAATACCAAATTCACATGACTACTAATAGCAAGACTTCACCCATGTCCTCAGGAACAAACGTAACTACTCACAAAGCATATTCATGTTCATAATCAGAGGAGTAATAATATGCATAAAGGACCTGAACATATGATCTTCCACCAAGTAAACCAACTAGCATCAACTACAAGGAGTAATCAACACTACTAGCAACCCACAGGTACTAATTTGTGGTTTTGATACAAGATTGGATACAAGAGATGAACTGGGTTTTGAGAGGAGATGGTGCTGGTGAAGATGTTGATGGAGACTGACCCCCTCTCGATGAGAGGATCGTTGGTGATGACGGTGGTGATGATTTCTCCCTCCCGGAGGAAAGTGTCCCCGACAGAACAGCTCTGCAGAGCCCTAGATTGATTCCGCCAAGGTTCCGCCTCGTGGCGGCGGAGTTTCGTCCCGTAAGCTTGTCCACGATTTTTTCCAGGGTAAAAGTGATGATATAGCAGAAGATGGTCGCCAGAGGCCCACCAGGGGCCCCAGGAGATAGGGGCACGCCCTGTAGTGGGGGCGCGCCCCCTGTCTCCTGGACAGGGTGTGGGCCCCTGTCCTATTTCTTTTGCTCATAATTTCTTATAAATTCCAAAAGGTTGTTTCGTGGAGTTTCAGGAATTTTGGAGATCTGCAGAATAGGTTTCCAACGTTTGCTCCTTTTCCAGCCAGAATTCCAGCTGCCGGCATCCCCCATCTTCATGATAAACCTAGTAAAATAAGGGAGAATAGCCATAAGTATTGAGATATAATGTGTAATAACAGCCCATAATGCAATAAATATTGATATAAAAGCATGATGCAAAATGGACGTATCAACTCCCCCAAGCTTAGACCTCACTTGTCCTTAAGCGGAAGCCGAAATCGAAAAATATGTCCACATGTTTAGAGATAAAGGTGTCGATAAAAAAAATATACGGACATGAGGGCATCATGATCATTCTAATAACAGCAACATATATGGATTTTGTCATATGATTTCCTATGCTCAAGTAATAAGCAATTCACAATATCAAGTATGGTTCAAAAAACTTCATTGGGAACTAACAAACTATAATCTCAGTCATTGAAGCAATTGCAATTTATCGTAATATCAGAAAGAGTCAATAATAGATCTTTTCAGCAAGCTCGCATACTCAACTATCTTGTAGTCCCCTATAATTATTAACACTCACGCAATACTTGTGGTTATAGAGTTTCAGCCGGACACTGAGAAACATAGGGCTTATTGTGTTGCCTCCCAATGTATTCACCTTTAGGTGATGTCAGCAATAATAGCCTTGCCAAATGATAAAAATAAAAAAGGAAAGGTGAGCATCACCTTGACTCAAGCATAAAGTAAAACATAAAGTAAAAGATAGGCCCTTCGCAGAGGGAAGCAGAGGTTATCATGCGCGTTTAGGTTTGATGCATAAAATCTTAGTGCAAAAGAACGTCACTTTATATTGCCCCTTGTATGTGGACCTTTATTATGCAGTCCGTCGCTTTTATTACTTCCACAACAAGTTCGTACAAAGCTTATTTTCTCTGCACTAATAAGTTATACATATATAGAGAGCAATTTTTATTGCTTGCACCGATGACAACTTACTTGAAGGATCTTATTCAATCCATAGGTAGGTATGGTGGACTCTCATGGCAAAACTGGGTAGCACAAGTAGTATCTCCACTTGGTGCAAGGAATTTGGCTAGCATGAGGAGGAAAGGCAAGCTCAACATGTTTGGAAGGTCAATGACAATACAATTTTACTGAGATGTCGGAAGACATAAACCATTACGTTGTCTTCCTTGTCCAATGTCAACTCTTTTAGCATGTCATACTTAATGAGTGCTTCACAATCATAAAAGATGTCCAAGATAATATATTTATATGTCCACCCCTCTTTCCTTATCACTTCCTATTAATTGCAACAATGACCGGGGCTACGTTCATCAACTCTCAACAATTTTTATGCCTCATACTTTCTATATGTGAAGTTATCACTATCCATAAGATCAATATGAACTCTTTTATTCTTTGTATTTTCTCAAGATCATAGCATCATAGCAAAGCCCTTGACTCAACACTTATTTTTATTATAGATAGCACACGGACTCGCTTACATAAAGAGATCACAAAGAAAAGCTCAAATCTACTTGATATCAAAACTTCAATCTACTACTAAAAGGATCAAACTAAATAAAGCGGTAAAGATAGGAGTGTGATGGTCATACGATACCGGGGCACCTCCCCCAAGCTTGGCAATTGCCAAGGGGAGTGCCCATACCCATGTGATTATTTCTTCGGAGGTGATGGAGGTGGTGATGATGACGGTGGATAATCGCACATCGAGCGTAATAGCTCCTCCAACTTGCGAATAATGCCCTTGAGCCCAGCAATATGATTCTTCAACAAAATATTCTCCTGTGTGAGATACTTATTCTGTATGCGGGCTAACTCAATCATCTTGAAAGCTTCAATCTCTGTTGGAGTAAAAAGGTTAGGTAAAGGTTGAGGGATGTCTTCTTCTTTCACTACCGGAGCTTGAACCTCCATGGCCTTTTTGATCCCTTCATCCTTATTAATCTCCTCCGCTTCTTCTCTTTTCAACTCTATCTTCAATAGCCAAGCATCCTTGTCTTCGTTGTCGGAGGAGGGAGAAGTCATGGTGCTCTAAATCTGAAACAGAAACAGCTCGAAACGAAAACAGAGGATATTTGCATGATATGGTGGTCAAAACCTTCGGGAGTATATATAATGAATTTTTACTGACCAAAATACGTAACATACAAGAAAACGGAGTCCGGGAGGCACACGAGGTGCCCACGAGACAGGGGGCGCGCACTACAGGGGGGGCGCTGTAACACCCCAAAATTTAACCATGTTTTGTTTATTAAAAATTTTCCAGGAAATTAAATTTTTATTTTCTGGATTTATCTTTGATTTCAGAACCTTTCTCTTCTTTGATATTGTGGAGTTTTTACCCCAAGTAAAAACTTTTCTATTATTATTGGACTTGTTTACCCTCTCAAATAAACAATTCTTTTATCAGTGGGATTATTTATATAATTATTTTCCCCTGGGCTCTATTTCTCTAAAAATGATTTTTCATAAGATTTAGGGTCCCATTTGCACTGCAACCCTTTTATAAATTCATTTAAAATTCCCACAAAAATTTGGGGATGACATGTGATGTCCCTAAATCACTTTTGTGCAAAAAGATATTTTAGTATTTGGAGAATTTGAGCTCTACACCAAGTTTTTAAATCTGGTCCAGATTGCACTTTTGCACTACTATCTATTTAAATATTATTTAAAAACTTCCACCAAATTAGGGGAGGTCAGTAGAAGTATATTATTCATCTTTGTGCAAAAACCCACTAATGTTCTTTGAAAAATTGGAGCAAAACATCCTCTTTTGCTCTCTGGTCCAGTTTGGCTTTTTCTACAGCAACTCTATTTTTTGTTGCTCTAATGCCCATAATCTTTCTCCTGCTTATCAACCACCCTGCAATTCCGTTAAGTCCAGGAGAATGGACCTATTGGGGTGTTTTTGGTCCATGAAACTAAGCCTTTTACTTTCTGCCTAGGTGCCCTTGGCATTTTGTCAAACACCTTATGTGCATGGTCAGATTTGACATAGCTTTTAGTTTGCACACTGGACCTGCTTGCTTTGCCTAACCACCATGTCCACTAAGCTTCTAGCTAACCCTAACCCAGGCCTGCTAATCCCCAGCCTCATCCTAATCCTCCAGCACGCTCTGGCATTGCGTCGAGCACGTAGCGTGCGTGCGCTGGGGCACGCCGAGAGCACGCGTTTCGCACGTGCGTGCACATGAGTCGCCGCGTCCCACTGTCGCCGCCTCGCGCTCGTTCTGGCCTTTCCCCCCTCGCAGCCAACGCACCTGCCCCCTCCCTCACCGCAGAGCCGCCCCT
Source organism: Aegilops longissima (assembly GCA_021605205.1). Taxonomy (NCBI): domain Eukaryota; kingdom Viridiplantae; phylum Streptophyta; class Magnoliopsida; order Poales; family Poaceae; genus Aegilops; species Aegilops longissima. Next base: position 184,015,463 of record CM038682.1, read on the forward strand.
GGAGCTCCACAGCGCCGCCGTCAGGTCGGCCGTGGCCACTAGCGGCCGACCACAGCAGGCCCCTGCCCTGGACGGCGCCGCCCGAGCATCCCGCGCTCGCCAGCTCACCCCTGGAGCAGTACCCGCCCGTCCGCTAGCTCCCGGCGCCGCCACGATGCCCTGCGAGCTACAGCGAGGCGGTTCGCCCTCGGGCTTATCCATGGCTTCCGCAGGACTGACCTCAACCGCCTATATAAGGAACCCTGAGTCCGTCCAGTCTCTCAGGCGACCTCAAGCCACCCCACCTAGCACCTCCATAGAAGGCAATCGACCAGGGAAGGTCTTCGTCCTCGTCTCCGGCCAGTCCAGCCGTCGCCGCCCTCCGGTCCATTCAATGCAACCAGAGCCCCCCGTCCATCTAGCACAACCATCCTCCTCCCCTCGACTGCATGCAAGCGCCCTAACCCTCAGCTACGCCGAGGAACCACCGTAGCCCAAAGCCCCAAACCTCCCGGCCACGGTCGCCCATGGCTTCGGCCGGGCGACTCCTCAATCCCGCCATCCCTCGACCACCGGAGGACCACCCTGGTCTGGCAGACCCATCCCTGCCCTCCGGAGCCTGTGAGGAGCCGCCAATCTCCGGCAACGATCGCCGGAGCCCTGCCTCTGTTCGGCCAGAGGAGGAAGGAGGGAGGGCGACTGGTCAAACCTGACCAGTGGGCCCCCTGGACCCACTGTCAGTGACCCACGCCGGTCCACGTGGTTTAAGTGAAGGCGTAAACACAAAGTACGTCTTCGACGTGTACTCTATTCGAAACGTTTTCTTTTCTTTTTCTGTTTTATTTAAAGCCAGAAATTTGACTAAACTTTGACTGGCTATAACTTTTTAAATATAACTCCAAATGAGTTGATTCTTTTTCCTACCTCTCTCAAATACTGTCTAGTTTATTTTCAGCTTTATTTGAAAAAAATTCAGACAACTTCTTTGTACTGTTTTGAAACTATGTATTAATTCAATTTTTTAAATAGGATTTCTTTTGGAGAGGGAAGAAAACTTTCAAAAGGTTTTGGAATGCACCCTACCTCCCCACAACTTGAAGGCAAGCATTCTGAACCCTGGCATAGTATTTTTGTGTGTTGGTTGACACGATTATGACACCGCCTTTATACGGAGAACTCGTTATTTTATGTGGCGATACGATCATTGCATGAATGCATATTGAAGATTTCCTTGCTGTTGGAAATGGATATACTTGTGATGGTAATCGTCCTCGTGTGCCTTGCATGCCTGCCGGAAAGAAATCCGGGAAAGCCTCTGCCTTGGGTAGGCATGAGCTTGTCTTCGGTGTTCGTCGAGATGGTTATGTCCGGTAAGGCATAGTAAGGTATGATGAGTGGTGATTCTGTTGGTTGAAATATATTCATTATGCTAATCATGCAGGGAATACTTAAACCTCCTGAGTCGACCATAGATCGAGTCTTGTTCTAGTAACACCCATACTTGTTTCATACTACCACGTGTCCCTGCCATAGGTAGGGTACGGTTCAGTAAGTTGTCAACCCCTTCCTAGCACACACCATACAGAGAGGCCATGGTGGAAGATACCGGCTGCATCCGGTAGGCATGCCACCTGGTCCGGGGGCATGGGTGTTTCCGGTTGGGACCAAGAGGGGGGCACCCCTTAGAGCGCGCGATATAAATTTGATCCCATGCTACGCGAGGTTGTAGCCTCCCCACTTAAAGTTTAGCTTGACAGGTGTCGTGGGTGGTTCCACATACCGGTGAGTTAAGCTGGTGTCTGCGGGTCAGGTGTGTTTTCAATTAAAAGACCGTAGACGGAATTAGTCTCGACGGACTAAAGGAATCCGTAACTTGTGGGTAAAGAGTACACCCTTTGCAGAGGTTAAATCTATTTGAATAGCCGTGTCCATGGTTAAGGACTACAGTCTGGGATGGGTCAAGTGTCGGTCTTAGTGTCGGTCTTCGGAGAAGAAACTGTTAAACCGGAACATGGATCATGACTTGTGACTTATGATGATTATGATTATCATTATATTGGACTAACCCTTTTTATTACTTGAATTATTGAGTATCCCTGGGACGGTTGTACCTCCTGGATATTCACTGTGATTGTTTTCTTATAAGCCCTTTTTGTGGTGTCACTCAGATGCCCGACTGTGGTATGCTTGTTGTTTACTTTATAAGCCCTTTATGTGGTGTCGCTCAGACGCCCGACTGTGGCATGCTTGTTGTTACTTTATAAGCCATTTATGTGGTGTCGCTCGGATGCCCGACTGTGGCATGCTTGTTGTTTACTTTATAAGCCCTTTATGTGGTGTCGCTCAGACGCCCGACTGTGGCATGCTTGTTGTTACTTTATAAGCCATTTATGTGGTGTCGCTCGGATGCCCGACTGTGGCATGCTTGTTGTTTACTTTATAAGCCCTTTATGTGGTGTCGCTCAGACGCTCGACTGTGGCATGCTTGTTGTTTATGTTATAAGCCCTTTATGTGGTGTCGCTCGGACGCCCGACTGAGGCATGCTCGTTATTTACTATCCTTTCGAGGCGTCGCTTCAGACACCCGATCGGTGCATTTTGTTACTAGTCTTTTATTGCATATTCATGTTGTATATAAATAACCTGTCTGCATGCATCATGGGTTTTGATTTCATGACTGACGTTGTGATCATAGAATATTTCAGAGCATGATTTTCGTTTGTTATATTATACCCGTGTTCATAATGTTTGCGTGTACATTCAAAAGTACTCACTGGCTTGTCCCTGGCTATTGTCTTGGCCAGATTTCTTGCTTGGAGAGGAGCGTTGCAATAACAGCCCCGGAACCTAAGCAATGGTGACGACAGCCTCGCGAACATAGGAGTTAACCTAGTCAGCTGTTCCTGTGGGAAATGGAGTCCCATGGCCACTGATGAACCACAAACCGCTTCCGCCACCAACCACTAGAAACCAATTGTTGTACTCATAGGCCAGAATGGTCTTGTACTACATATTATGTAATTGGCTTGGAATTTTTGTATCAAGTTGGTGCCTCATCAGCTAACAGTAATCCTGGGGCTGGTGAGCACAAGGGCCATTTTTTTTGGGAAATGATATCCCGAAAAGCCGGTCCTGACAAACTTGGTATCAGAGCCAGGCTGACCATTGGCTAATCCTATCTTAACCAGGTCGATAAACCTAGGTTAGCCAACCCACCAGACCTTAACCTAACCCCGGCCAAGCTTCTCGCGTAAGATGGCCACACAGTGACCCCGACACCTTTTGGCAGTCGGTGCCCAACCTATCAACCTAGCCTGTCGATCACGCGCTAGTGGCCGACACCCAAATTGTCTCATTCGCAACCGTGCGAAGGAAGACTCCGCCCCTTTTTCTATAAAAAGGGCATGCTAACCTCAACACAGCACAACACAACCTCTTCCCCAAAACCAAGCTATAATGCCTGGCCCCGTCGTGCACAATGAAACCACCGCAACCAACCTTGGAGGTTTTGTGACCGTGCTCGCAAACCTCACCCGCCGTGCCTTTGCATTAGAAGAGCCCCCAGAATATGTTGTGTACCAAGGACCCATGAGCGGTGAAAGCCATCAATTCTGGGCCACCGTGCACATCTATGTAGGGGTCTATCGCCAGAAGGCCCCTACAGGTTCACCGGAAGGACAACTTCCTTTGAGCCACAAGCCATCCAACTAGCCGCTCGAGAGGCTGTAGTTCAACTCCGGCACTTGTCGCCCAGAGTTAACTGCCGCTCGTTCTACTACTACCCCAGCCATGACGGGTATGGTAGGCCACCCCAGGTTGCCAACGGAGATCACGAGACGGATCCTACATTGTTGCATCTGGTGCGCTATGTAAGTGCACTAGAGGGACTATTCGATCAAATCACTCTTGATTTGATCGCAGCTCGTGGAGAACTGATACACCGAGCCCCGGCAAGAGGAGAAGATGAGCCCAACGCCGACAACCCAGTCGTGCTGTTCGGACAACCAATCAAGTCCTTGAGGTCTGCCCCAGCCATCGACCAAAATATGTTGATGTCCCCAGAAGTGCTTCGTCGCCTTTTGGGAACACGCTCCGACGGGATTGTGGCCAACAACCCCCGGGAAGGTCATCATCGCTACCCCGACCCTATAGCCCCTCAACCCCCTCCATCAAATTCCGACAGTGAAACCCGTGGAGAAGCCTCGACGTCCACAAGGCACGCCCGCTTAGATATTAACGAGGTAGACTAGAGTCACTCGAGTAGTACCGAGTCATAGTATGACCACGCCCTGTAATTATGTGATCCTGTATCGCCATGATTAAATGTTGTTTGCTTGTGCGCCCCTATTTTTAATGGTAGCCACGCATAAGGATGTTGGTGTGCGATTGCATTTTTAACCCGGGCGTAGCTGCCAACCCCGACGACTCAAGTCTGTGATATGAGTGAACATTTTTGGTTTCAGCTAACAGCAGTAATATTTTCAAAACAACCCTTATCAAATCTCGAGGACGAGATTTTTCTTAAGGGGGGTAGTGTTGTAACACCCCAAAAATTTAACCATGTTTTGTTTATTAAAATTTTGCCAGCAAATTAAATTTTTATTTTCTGGATTTATCTTTGATTTCAGAACCTTTCTCTTCTTTGATATTGTGGAGTTTTTACCCCAAGTAAAAACTTTTCTATTATTGGACTTGTTTACCCTCTCAAATAAAACAATTCTTTTATCAGTGGGATTATTTATATAATTATTTTCCCCTGGGCTCTATTTCTCTAAAAAATGATTTTTCATAAGATTTAAGGTCCCATTTGCACTGCAACCCTTTTATAAATTCATTTAAAATTCCCTAAAAAATTTGGGGATGACATGTGATGTCCCTAAATCACTTTTGTGCAAAAAGATATTTTACTATTTGGAGAATTTGAGCTCTACACCAAGTTTTTAAATCTGGTCCAGATTGCACTTTTGCACTACAACCTATTTAAATATTATTTAAAAACTTCCACCAAAATTAGGGGAGGTCAGTAGAAGTATATTATTCATCTTTGTGCAAAAACCCACTAATGTTCTTTGAAAATTTTGAGCAAAACATCCTCTTTTGCTCTCTGGTCCAGTTTGGCTTTTTCTACAACAACTCTATTTTTTGTTGCTCTAATGCCCATAATCTTTCTCCTGCTTATCAACCACCCTGCAAAACCCTTAAGTCCAGGAGAATGGACCTATTGGAGTGTTTTTGGTCCATGAAACTAAGCCTTTTACTTTCTGTCCAGAAATGAATTTCTCAAAAAATTCCACTAGCATGTTTCTATTTTTGCGAAACTAACCTTACCACCCTCTTTTTCATCTAAAGACACACTAGTCTGGAGAGTTTGGCCACCCCAAGAAATGCCTAGGTGCCCTTGGCATTTTGTTAAACACCTTATGTGCATGGTCAGATTTGACATAGCTTTTAGTTTGCACACTGAACCTTCTTGCTTTGCCTAACCACCATGTCCACTAAGCTTCTAGCTAACCCTAACCTAGGCCTGCTAATCCCCAGCCTCATCCTAATCCTCTAGCACGCACTGGCATTGCGTCGAGCACGTAGCGTGCGTGCGCTGGGCGCGCCCAGAGCACGCGTTTTGCACGTGTGTGCGCATGAGTCGCCGTGTCCCACTGCCATCGCCTCGCGCTCGTTCTAGCCTTTCCCCCCTCGCAGCCAACGCACTTGCCCCCTCCCTCGCTGCAGAGCCGCCCCTGGAGCTCCACAGTGCCGCCGTCAGGTCGGCGTGGCCACTAGCGGCCGGCCACAGCAGGCCCCTTCCCTGGATGGCGCCGCCCGAGCCTCCCGCGCTCGCCAGCTCGCCCCTGGGGCAGTACCCGCCCGTCCGCTAGCGCCCGTCGCCGCCACGATGACCTGCAAGCTACAGCGAGGCGGTTCGCCGTCGGGCTTATCCACGGCCGCCATGGGACCGACCTCAACCGCCTATATAAGGAACCCCGAGTCCGTCCAGTCTCTCAGGCGACCTCAACCCACCCCACCTAACACCTCCATAGCAGGCAACCGGCCAGGGAAGGTCTTCTTCCTCGTCTCCGGCCAGTCCAGCCGCCGCCGCCCTCCGGTCCATTCAGTGCAACCAAAGCCCCCCATCCATCTAGCACCACCGTCCTCCTCCTCGACCGCGTGCGGCCGCTTTGAACCTCGCCTCGCCGAGGAACCACCGTAGCCCAAAGCCCCAAACCTCCCGAAGCCACCGGCCGCCGCGAAGCTCGCCGTCGGTGACTCCCTCCATCCCCTCCATCCCCTCGACCACCGGGAGGACCGCCCTGGCCTAGCGGATCTATCCCTGCCCTCCGGAGCCCGCGAGGAGCCGCCAATCGCCGGCGACGATCGCCGGAGCACCGCCTCTGTTCGGCCAGAGGTGGAAGGAGGGAGGGCGACTGGTCAAACCTGACCAGTGGGCCCCCTGGACCCACTGTCAGTGACCCGCGCCGGTCCACGTGGTTTAAGTGAAGGCGTAAACACAAAGTACGTCTTCGACGTGTACTCTATTCGAAACGTTTTCTTTTCTTTTTCTGTTTTATTTAAAGCCAGAAATTTGACTAAACTTTGATTGGCTATAACTTTTTAAATATAAATCCAAATGAGTTGATTCTTTTTCCTACCTCTCTCAAATATTGTCTAGTTTATTTTCAGATTTATTTGAAAAAAATTCAGACAACTTTTTTGTACTATTTTCAAACTATGTATTAATTCAATCTTTTTTAAATAGGATTTCTTTTGGAGAGGGAAGAAAACTTTTAAAAGGTTTTGGAATGCACCCTACCTCCCCACAACTTGAAGGCAAGCATTCTGAACCCTGGCATAGTATTTTTGTGTGTTGGTTGACACGATTATGACACCGCCTTTATACGGAGAACTCGTTATTTTATGTGGCAATACGATCATTGCATGAATGCATATTGAAGATTTCCTTGCTGTTGGAAATGGATATACTTGAGATGGTAATCATCCTCGTGTGCCTTGCATGCCTGCCGGAAAGAAATCCGAGAAAGCCTCTGCCTTGGGTAGGCATGAGCTTCTCTCCGGTCTTCGTCGAGATGGTTATGTCCGGTAAGGCATAGTAAGGTATGATGAGTGGTGATTCTGTTGGTTGAAATATATTCGTTATGCTAATCATGCAGGGAATACTTAAACCTCCTTAGTCGACCATAGATCGAGTCTTGTTCCAGTAACCCCCATACTTGTTTCGTACTACCACGTGTCCCTGCCATAGGTAGGGTACGGTTCAGTAAGTTTTCAACCCCTTCCTAGCACACACCATACAGAGAGGCCATGGTGGAAGATACCGGCTGCATCCGGTAGGCAAACCACCTGGTCCGAGGGCATGGGTGTTTCCGGTTGGGACCGAGAGGGGGGCACCCCTTAGAGCGCGTGATATAAATTTGATCCGATGCTACACGAGGTTGTAGCCTCCCCACTTAAAGTTTAGCTTGACATGTGTCGTGGGTGATTCCAGATACCGGTGAGTTAAGCTGGTGTGTGCGGGTCAGGTGTGTTTTCAATTAAAAGACCGTAGATGGAATTAGTCCCGATGGACTAAAGGAATCCGTTACTTGTGGGTAAAGTGTACACCCTCTGCAGAGGATAAATCTATTCGAATAGCCGTGTCCATGGTTAAGGACTACAGTCTGGGATGGGTCAAGTGTCGGTCTTAGTGTCGGTCTTCGGAGAAGAAACTGTTAAACCGGAACATGGATCATGACTTGTGACTTATGATGATTATGATTATTAGTATATTGGACTAACCCTTTTATTACTTGAATTATTGAGTATCCCTGGGACGGTTCTACCTCCTGGATATTCACTGTGATTGTTTTCTTATAAGCCCTTTTGTGGTGTCGCCGACGCCCGATCGTGGCATGCTTGTTGTTTACTTTATAAGCCCTTTATGTGGTGTCGCCGACGCCCGATCGTGGCATGCTTGTTGTTTACTTTATAAGCCCTTTATGTGGTGTCGCCGACCTTGATCGTGGCATGCTTGTTGTTTACGTTATAAGCCCTTTATGTGGTGTCGCCGACGCCTCGATCGAGGCATGCTCGTTATTTACTATCCTTTCGAGGCGCCGCTGAGCACCGCCGATCGGTGCATTTTATTACTACTCTGTTATTGCATATTCATGTTGTATATAAGTAACTTGTCTGCATGCGTCATGGGTTTTGATTTCATGACTGACGTTGTGATCATAGAATATTTCAGAGCATGATTTTTGTTTGTTATATTATACCCGTGTTCACAATGTTTGCGAGTACATTCAAAAGTACTCACTGGCTTGTCCCTGCCTATTGTCCTGGCCAGATTTCTTGCTTGGAGAGGAGCGTAACCTAAGCAATGGTGACGACAGCCTCGTGAAGATGGGAGTTAACTTGGTCAGCTGTTCCTGTGGGAAATGGAGTCCCATGGCCACTGATGAACCACAAACCGCTTCCGCCACCAACCACTAGAAACCAATTGTTGTACTCATAGGCCAGAATGGTCTTGTACTACATATTATGTAATTGGCTTGGAATTTTTGTATCAAGTTGGTGCCTCATCAGTTAAAAGTAATCCTGGGGTTGGTGAGCACAAGGGACATTTTTTTTGGGAAATGATATCCCGAAAAACCGGTCCTGACAAGCGCGCCCTCCTCTCTCATGGGAGCCTCGTGTCCCTTTCGGACTACTTCTTTCTTCCTAAAATTCGTAAATAATCCAAAACTGATAAAAATTGCCATTAGAGTTGTTTTGGAGTAGGTTTACTTACCGTACCACGTACCTATGCCTTTTCGGAGTCTGGAACATTCTGGAAAGTGTGTCTTATGTATTCCTCAGGGGTTATGGTCTCAATAATATTAGTTTCCACATTGATAGGATTACCTGAAATATAATGTTTAATTCTTTGACCGTTACCACCCTCGGATTTGTGCCTTCGAAGTTGTTGATTTTTATAGCACCAGAACGATAGTCCTCTTCGATAACACAGGGGCCTTCCCATTTTGAGAGAAGTTTTCCTGCAAAAAATCTTAAACGAGAGTTGAATAATAACACATAATCTCCTACGTTAAACTCACCCTTTTGTACCCTCTTATCATGCCAGCGTTTGACTTTTTCTTTGAAAAGCTTGGCATTCTCATATGCTTGGGTTCTCCATTCATCAAGTGAGCTAATATCAACAACCTCTTCTCACCGGCAAGTTTGAAGTCATAATTGAGCTCTTTAATAGCCCGATATGCTTTATGTTCAAGTTCAAGAGGTAAATGACATGCTTTTCCATAAACCATCTTATATGGAGACATACCCATAGGATTTTTGTATGCAGTTCTATAGGCTCATAATGCATCAAGTTTTTTGGACCAATTCTTTCTAGATCTATTCACAGTCTTTTGCAAAATTAATTTGAGCTCTCTATTGCTCAATTCTACTTGACCACTAGACTGCGGGTGGTAAGGAGATGCGATTCTATGATTGACATCATACTTAGCAAGCATCTTACGGAAAGCACCATGAATAAAGTGTCAACCACCATCAGTCATAAGATATCTAGGGACTCGAAACCTCAGAAAAATAACTTCTTTAAGCATTTTAATAGAAGTGTTATGATCAGCATTACTAGTTGGAATAGCTTCTACCCACTTAGTAACGTAATCAACAGCAACTAAAATATGTGTATAACCATTGGAGGCAGGAAAAGGTCCCATATAATCAAAGCCCCAAATATCAAACGGTTCAATAACAAGGGAATAATTCATAGGCATTTCTTGACGTCTACTAATGTTACCTATTCTTTGACATTCATCACAAGATAAAACAAACTTACGAGCATCTATGAAAAGAGTAGGCCAATAAAAACCAGATTGAAGTACCTTGTGTGCAGTTCTATCTCCAGCGTGGTGTCCTCCATAAGATTCAGAGTGGCACTTGCGTAGGATTTGTTCCTGTTCATGATCAGGCAAACAACATCTAATAATACCATCTACTCCTTCTTTATAAAGGTGTGGATCATCCCAGAAGTAATGTCTTAAATCATAAAAGAACTTTTTCTTTTGCTGGTATGTGAAACTAGGCGGTATATATTTAGCAACAATGTAATTAGCATAATCAGCATACCAAGGAGCAGTACGAGAAGCATTGACAACCACTAATTGTTCATTAGGAAAACTATCATTAATAGGCAGTGGGTCATCAAGAACATTCTCTAACCTAGACAAGTTGTCTGCAACGGGGTTCTCAGCTCCTTTTCTATCAATAATATGCAAGTCAAATTCTTGGAGCAAGAGGACCCATCTAATGAGTCTAGGCTTAGCATCTTTCTTTTCTATAAGATATTTAATAGCAGCATGATCAGTGTGAATGGTGACTTTGGAATCAACAATATAAGGTCTAAACTTATCACATGCAAACACAACTGCTAAGAACTCTTTTTTGGTAGTAGCGTAATTTCTCTAGGCAGTATCAAGAGTCTTACTAGCATACTGGATAACATTCAATTTCTTATCGACTCTTTGCCCTAAAACAGCACCTACAGCATAATCACTAGCATCGCACATAATTTCAAAAGGTAAATTCCAATCAGGTGGCTGAACAATAGGTGCAGTGATCAAAGCTTTCTTAAGTGTTTCAAATGCTTCTACACAATCATCATCAAAGACAAAAGGAATATCTTTTTGCAATACATTAGTCAGAGGCCTAGAGATTTTAGAGAAGTCCTTAATGAACCTCCTATAAAAGCCGGCATGACCAAGGAAACTTCTAATACCTTTTATGTCCTTCGGACATGGCATCTTTTCAATAGCATCAACTTTGGCCTTATCAACTTCAATACCTCTCTCGGAGATCTTGTGCCCCAAGACAATGCCTTCATTAACCATAAAGTGACACTTTTCCCAATTCAGGACGAGACTAGTGTCTTCGCATCTCTGCAAAACTCGATCAAGGTTGCTCAAACAATCATCAAAAGAGGATCCATAGACGGAGAAGTCATCCATGAATACCTCAAAAATATTTTCACAAAAACCAGAGAATATAGCCATCATTACATAAACCAAAAGCAATACATCTATAAGCAAAAGTACCAAAAGGGCAGGTAAAAGTAGTTTTAGATTGATCCTTTGCTGACATGGGTATTTGAGAGAAGCCAGAATAACCATCTAGAAAGCAAAAATGTGTGTGTTTGGATAGCCTTTCTAGCATTTGATCAATAAAAGGTAAAGGGTAATGATCTTTCTTAGTAGCTATATTTAACTTACGAAAATCAATTACCATCCTATAACCTGTAATAATTCTTTGCGGGACCAATTCATCTTTATCATTAGGAACAACGTTAATACCTCCCTTTTTGGGGACACAATGGACATGGCTTACCCATTCACTATCAGCAACGGGATAAATAATACCTGCCTCAAGGAGTTTTAGAATCTCCTTTCTTACCACTTCCTTCATTTTGGGATTAAATCGTCTTTGAGGATCTCTAACTGGTTTCGCATTTTTCTCCACCGAAATTTTGTGTTGACATAATGCGGGACTGATGCCCTTAAGATCATCTAGAGTATATCCAATAGCAGCCCGGTGCTTCTTCAGAGTTTTCAATAATCTTTCTTCTTCTTTCTCTGAAAGGTTAGCACTAATAATAACAGGATATATTTCTTTTTCATCAAGATAAGCATACTTAAGATTATCAGGTAAAGGTTTGAGTTCGAACACGGGATCACCCTTGGGTGGAGGGGATCCCCAAAATTTGAACGGAAGGTTATGTTTCAAAGACAGGTTCTTGTTTAAGGAACACTTCATCTATTTCTTCCCTTTCCTTCGTAAACATATCGTTTTCATGGTCTAACAAATAATGTTCTAACGGATCAGTTGGAGGAACAGCTATGCAAGAAAGACCAATAATCTCATCTTTACTAGGTGGTTCCCTTTCACGAGGTTGTCTACTAAACTTAGCAAAATTGAACTCATGAGACATACCATCTATGCCAACAGTGACAATGTTCTTTTCACAATTAATCTTAGCACTAGCAGTATGCAAGAAGGGTCTACCAAAAATAATGGGACAAAAATCATCTTGTGGGGAAGCAAGTACAAGAAAATCAGCAGGGTATTTAATCTTCCCACACAAGACTTCAACATCTCTAACAATCCCAATAGGTTTAATGGTGTCCCTATTAGCAAGCTTAATAGTAACATCAATGTCTTCCAATTCAACAGGTGCAATATCGTGCATAATTTCTTTATATAGATCATAAGGTATCGCACTAGCACTAGCACCCATATCACATAAGCCATGATAGCAATGATCTCATATTTTAACAGAAATAACAGGCATGCCTACAACAGGCCTACGTGTCTTAGTATCGGGTCTAGCAGTATTAACGGTTTCACCCACGAAAGAGATAACATGCCCATCTAAGTCCTCATCCAAGAGATCTTTAATCATAGCAATACCAGGTTCAACATTAATTTGCTCAAGAGGTGCATAGGTCCTAGTATTACTCTTACGAACAACAATCGAAGCTTTAACATGATCTTTTATCCTAACGGGAAAAGGAGGTTTTTCGACATAAGCAGTAGGAATAATAGGATCACTATATGTAATGGTCTTTTCTTCGACCGTAATGGGTGCAACTACTTTCGCTTCAATAGGAGGATTATATTTAAACCACTTTTCTTTAGGGAGATCAACATGAGTAGCAAAAGACTCACAAAAAGTAGCTACTATCTCAGAGTCAAGTCCATACTTAGCGCTAAATCCACGAAAAGCATCGGTATCCATAAAAGATTTAACACAATCGAACTTAGGTGTCATACCTGACTCCTTACCATCGTCGGAACCCCAATCTTCAGAGTTGTGTTTAGTTCTTTCCAATAAGTCCCATTTGAAATCAATAGTCTTCAGATATAAGAACCAAAGACAGAAGTATCGAGCAGGTTGCGATTATTAAGAGAAAGCCGAGCATAAAAATTTTGAATAATTATTTCCCGAGAGAGCTCATGATTGGGGCATGAATATAACATGGACTTAAGCCTCCCCCAAGGTTGAGCGATGCTTTCTCCTTCGCGAGGCCAGAAATTATATATGTAATTGCGATCACGATGAACAAGATGCATAGGATAGAACTTCTGGTGAAATTCCAACTTCAATCGCTTATAATTCCAAGATCCCGTATCATCACATAGCCTATACCATGTCAGTACATCTCCCTTCAAAGATAAAGGGACGACCTTCCTTTTAACAGCATCATCGGGAATACCTGCAAGCTTAAATAATTGTCGGGGGAGAACTGATCGTGTCCCACGAGCACCTACGGGACCTAGGCCCCTTGTGGTTCGGAGGGGGGCGGAGATTGCACAAAGAGCGGATCGAGGCGATGCACACGAGCGGATTTTACCCAGCTTCGGAGCTCTCCGGAGAGATAATACTCCTACTGCTGCTTTGTGGATTATCTTGTGTTCTTGCTAGGGAGCAATGGGAGCTACAAGACCTAGCCTGAGTGTGGTATGAATGTGATGAACTAAGCCGGAGCCGGACCGAACTCAGCCGAACCCTTTCTACGCTGCCCTTGGGCCTCCTTTTATAGGCACAAGGGGTCACCACATGTGGCAAGTAGACAAGGGTATGATAGTAAAAACATAGGTTGGTACACCGCTTTGTACAGTGTACAGTAATCTATACCGAACTCGACGGCAAGGGACAAGAGTCATTAATGCCCGCCTCGATCGCCTTAACAGTGTAACAGGACCGCTGGCGCGCCTCTGTTTGCCACGATGGTAGCTTGTCGGCCCGCTTGTCGCTACTCCCCGCTGGCTGCACAGCCCGTCGACACGCGTGAGCTTGGGAGAGCCCGTGGTGACACGCTGGCGGGTGAGCTGGAGCGAGATGAAGAGAGGTCGCCCGCCCGCAAGCGCCTTGCCGCGCAGAACCTTGTCGCGCTTAGGGGCTCGGCGCCAGCAAGCCTTCCCGGCAAGCTCCTCTTGCCGGGCCTTGTTTCCTTCGCATACTGAGTATTCTTCCCGCAAGCTCCTCTTGCCGGGTCTTGACTATTTTGTTCTTGAATGGCTCCAAAGGAGCCGCCGAGACCTTGGCGGTCATCGGCCAGCCCTGCCGTGGGGCGCTGCAATCGTCTGTGCACGAGTTGGGTACTAGGGTACCCTACTCTAGTACACCGGCAGAGCCCCGGCTCGGGCCACACACGGCGCTAAGCTCTGTTGGGCCAGGCCCAAAACAGTGCACGGGCACGCGTGGTCTTGATTACGCCGTTATTTGCCTTGGACCCACCACGCCTCCCACTTAACGGCACGCACCGGACGTGGCGCCGTGGGGAGATCGTGGGGCTTTTTTAATGGGAAAAATCGAACGCCTGTCCCTCTCCCTTTATAAGCGGGGAACCGGGCAGGACGCCCACTTGCCCTTGTTGTCACATCGAAACCCCGCCGCTTTCCCTTTCTTCTCGAGCCCAAAGAGAGCGACGCCCGCCTCCATTGCCACCGGTGCCACCAACGCCGTCGGCTTCCTCCACCACGACTCCCTATGGCTCAAGGCCGATAAGGGAAAAGGCGTGAATTGCCGAGGCGCAGCGCTCTCATGGCGCTTTCTAGGAGCGGCCCTTCGATCCCCTGCTCGACAGGAAGGAGCTGCGGGAGCTGTACTACCTCTTCTGGTCGACGGTGACCCGGGCGCATGTAACGCCCTCGATGCGGCTATATCTCCCACTTGTCGAAGCACGACTTAGAGGCATAACCGCATTGAAAGCAATGTCGCAAGTGAGGTAATCTTCACACAACCCATGTAATACATAAGGGAAAGAGATACATAGTTGGCTTACAATCGCCACTTCACACAATACATGAGTAAAACATTACATCATCCAGATACAATCAAGGTCCGACTACGGAACCAAAATAAAAGAAGACTACCCCAAATGCTACACAGATCCCCGATCGTCCCAACTGGGCTCCACTACTGATCAGCTGAAACGAAACAACACAATGAACAAGATCTTCATCGAGCTCCTCCTTGAGCTCGAGTGCGTCACCTGCACGGTTTCATCGGCACCTACAAACTGGTTTTGGAAGTATCTGTGAGTCACGGGGACTCAGCAATCTCACACCCGCGAGATCAAGACTATTTAAGCTTAAAGGTAGGGCAAGGTAGTGAGGTGGAGCTGCAGCAAGCGACTAGCATATATGGTGGCTACAATCGCAAAAGAGAGCGAGAAGAGAAAGCAAGGCACGGTCGATCAACTATGATCAAGAAGTGATCCTGAAACTACTTACGTCAAACATAACTCCAACACCGTGTTCACTTCCCGGACTCCGCCGAGAAGAGACCATCACGGTTACACACGCGGTTGGTGTATTTTAATTAAGATCAACTTCGGGTTATCTACAACCGACATTAACAAATTCCCATCTGCCACATAACCGCGGGCACGGCTTTCGAAAGTTCAAACCCTGCAGGGGTGTCCCAACTTAGCCCATGATAAGCTCTCGCGATCAACGAAGGATATTCCTTCTCCCCGGGAAGACCCGATCAGTCTCGGAATCCCGGCTACAAGACATTTCACAGCAATAAAACAAGTCCAGCAAAGCCGCCCGGATGTGCCGACAAATCCTGATAGGAGCTGCACATATCTCGGTCTCAGGGCACACTCGGATGAGCAGTCCGTACAACTAAAACCAGACCTCAAGTTGCCTTGAGGGGCGCTGACAGGTTTCTAGTTCGGGCCAGCACTCAAGGAGCACCGGTCCGGGGGCTAAAATAAAGATGACCCTCGGGCTCCGGAAACCCAAGGGAAAAAGGGCATAGGTGAGGCAAATGGTAAAACCAATGTTGGGCCTTGCTGGAAAAGTCTTATTCAAAGCGAACTGTCAAGGGGGTCCCATAAATCACCCGACCGCGTTAGGGACGCAAAAATCCGGGAACATAACACCGGTATGACGGAAACTAGGGCGGCAAGAGTGGAACAAAACACCAGGCATAAGGCCGAGCCTTCCACCCTTTACCAAGTATATAGATGCGTTAATTAAATAAGATATATTGTGATATCCCAACAAGTAAACATGTTCCAACAAGGAACAACATCTCCATGTTCCAACAAGGAACAAACTTCATCTTCACCTGCAACTAACAACGCTATAAGAGGGGCTGAGCAAAGCGGTAACATAGCCAAACAACGGTTTGCTAGGAAAGGATGGTTAGGGGCTTGACATGGCAATGTGGGTGGCATGATAAGCAAGTGGTAGGCATCGTAGCATAGGCATAGCAAAAGAGCGAGCAACTAGCAAGCAAAGATAGAAGTGATTTCGAGGGTATGGTCATCTTGCCTGGAATCCCACAATGAAGAAGAACGAATCCATGAAGAAGACAAACGGACGAAGTCGAATGAATCCTCACAACTCCGGAAGGAAACCGAAGCTAACGAGAGAAGCAAACCGGAAAGAAGCAAACCACATGGTAAACAACCATCACATAAACATGTCATGATGCACAAACAAGTATGATGCATGTCCGGTTTAAATAGCATGGCACGGCAATATGCACAAACAACACTACAAGTTAAGTGAAGCTCAATATGCAACGAATTGCATATTGACGAAACTTCACAACATTTATTTAGTTCACTCTTGTTTAGGCTACCCAACAATATTAAATGTTATTAAGCATGGCAAGGGGGGGTGAAGCATATGAAACTAACTATTTAGGCAAGATTAAATGAGGCCGGAAACAACAACAACAATTCCGGAAAATCCCCATATGCATAATTATGGATTAGGTACTGATCTGACCTAAAGCATATTTTAGAGTTGTTAAACATGCAAAGTAATGCTACCATGTTAATCTATGCATTTTTCTACCCCATTTACATATATAATTTATTTAAAATGGAGCTACGGTTATTTAGTTATGGAATAAATCATTTTAGCATGGCATTTAAGCAAATTAATGCAAACAACAATTTTAAACATTTAAATGTTGTTATCATGATGCGGATGACATGTGCAAGTTTTATGCAATTTTATGAAAATGTTGACAAGAGCATTATGAAGCATTGTGTCACCGTGGTGGAAGAAAGGGGTGCCACGGCAACGAATCCGAAAATGATGCCATGGCAACATATCGGTTCCGATAACTCACGGAGATACCGGAGCAAAAGAAGTGGGCGTGTCATGCAAGAAGGTGGGGTGATCCCGATTACCGGGTTCCCACGGAACGATGGCATGGCAACGAGGAGGAACAAGCGAGTGACAATTCGGACACGGTGCAAACATATCGTGCGTCTCATACATGCAAGGGCATCTCATCGCGGTCGTCTCGGGTTATACCTTCGGATCGTTCAAACGGGACGGTTCGCGTTTCGAAGAGGGAAGTAGTCGTTCTCGCGATGATCGTCGAGGGAAGTAGTCGTACACGGCGTAGGGGGAAGTAGTCGTTCATGTCCCGTGGATGTTCGGGGTCCACGGGGTCTTCGAGGGTCGGCGGTAGTGGTTCACGTTCGTTTTCGAAGAGGTACTTGGCGGGTCCGAATCCCTTCGGGGTTGTCGTGGTACTTGCGGTCTCGCGATGGTAGTCGTACACGGCGTAGGGGAAGTAGACGTTCATGTTCGCTGGTAGTGGTACATCTCGTCATCGGAAGTAGTTGTTCATGTCCCGTGGATGTTCGGGGTCCACGGGGTCTTCGAGGGTCGACGGTAGTGGTACACGGTTTCGTAGTGGAACTTGGTGTGTCCAAGGTCGTCGGCGTAGTGGTGCACCATTTAAGACGTACACGTTCTGTAGATGTCCGAAGTCGTCGGGCTTGCCGGTCTTGTCAACTCGAAGGGGGGTACTTGTCGGATCCGAGAGGTACTTGGCGAAAGCATGTCGACGGTATTGTTCTGGGCAGGTAACAGTAGTTGTACACAGCGTAGATGTTCATGTCGCCAGAAGTCATTCATGTGGCCCAACACAGGGTCTTGGCGAAACCAGGGTGCATCTTGGCGGACATGGCGCGGGGCTCGGCGTGGCTCCTCGGGGCGCCGGCGGCAGGAAACGGCGACGGGGTCGCGAGGCGGACGGCGAACTCGCCAGGACGACGGCGGCTTGGAGAAGACCGGGCGCGGGCGCGTCGGGGTCACCACCTCCGGCAGGGCCGTGGCGGGAGGAGACACGGGAGGCGGGCCCTCGGACTCGAGCGATGGGGCGAGGAGAAGGGCGAGGAGGTACTGGCACGGGGACGGCGAGAGGGTGCACGACGGCGGCGAGGAGACCGACGGGGCTCCGGCCTGGTACTTTGAGGACGGGCGACGGGGAGAACCTGGAAGGTCCGGGCGCGGCGCTCCAGGTTCGGGCATGGTGGTCGCGAGGAGGCGACGAGGAGGGGGCCGCGGGGACGGGAGGAGAAGCTAGGCGCGGCGAGCTACGGCCGGCCGGTGAGGAAGTGGAACCGCAAGGCGGCGGGTGCGAGGCGGTGGCGCGGGAACGGGTGGCGCCGGTGGAGGGACGAGGTGGCGCAGGGTCGGGCGAGATGCCCTGGCGGCGGCGCTAGGAGGAGGAGGCCGACGGGAGGGAAGCAGGAGGGGATCGAGGGGAAGATGGGGATCGAGCGCAGGCGGCGCTGGAGGGAGTCGAGGGAGAAGGCTGCGGGCTAGGGTGCTAGGGTTAAGGGCAGGGGGCCGGCTGGGCCTCAAGGGATTTGGTGGGCCGGCCTGGGTGGTGGGCTGCGGGAGGCCGCGGTGGCCTGGGCCGGCTGGGATCTCTTCTCTCTCTCCTTTCTACTCTTTAAATTTAGCAGAAAAGAAAAATAGAAAGACAAAAAGAAAGAGAGGGTTAGGGAAAGAATTTGGGAACGAGGACAATTTTCCCGGGCTCACAAACATATGAGGAATTTAACAAAAATGGCCCGAGGATTTTTGGTGGATCTCCGGAAAATGATGAAATAATATTGGCAAGGTTTTGAGGTCAACTCGGAGCAGAAAAGGCATGGGATTTATTATGCAAGTGGGTTATGGTGATTCCAAAACAATGGAATATTTTTAATATAGCTCCCTAATATTGGGAGGATATGTTATAAAGAGAAGTCACCATGTGAATCCCTCGGTTTAAATGGATCGAAAAATCCATACAATTTATTTAGTTGGGTTTTAAAAATTAATGATACGATGGCATGATGACATGATGCAATGCAAAAACAAAACAAACCACACGACAAAACTCGGAAACCCTGGAAGGCAACTGAAGCTCCGGTCTTGGGGCGTCACAGCGCATCCGCGCACGAGGGTCATCTCCGCCGCCACATCTGCTAAGGTCTCCATCAGGTACCCCTTCTTCGCGATTTTCTTCTGGTGTGGGCTCTGCCCGCCCTTTTCTGAATTCTTCTGTGATGTCATGAACACATATGGCCTCCGCCTCCTTGACTTCACCCCCAACGCCATCCTTACCATGGCCGTTTTCGCACATCTCTGCGAGAACTTTGTCGGGTCCACCCAAACGTCAGACTCTTCCGCCACTACTTCTCACCCAGCCAGAGAGAGAGAGAGCCGCTTGCGGAGGAATTGCATGGACCTCTAGGATCGGCAAGAAGGAAGCGATCTTGACGGAGAGTTGCGCAGCAAGTGGGAGGAGGAGGGCTGACTGGTGCTGGATCTTAGAGGAGGAGCCACAGCCTTTTACTGCCTCTCAAGAAGACCCCCATAGTTCGCGGGTAACGATTGGAGCAACTTGGCGCGGAGGACGACAAGTTGAAGATTGCCACGACTAGATTTATGCCTCCGCAAGCAGGGCTTACCGTAGGAGCAGTTGGCGCGACTTCTTCGCCGCCGCATTGCGCCTTTGCAGGAGAAAGGGAGGCCTGCTTGGGAATTCCAGAACGCGGCGGATATCATGAGGCTGCGCCCAGGTCTGAATTAGAATTTCACTACCGGAGCTTGACGGCATGCTGCGGGAGCTGTTCAAGCTCAAGCGGATAACCCGGATGGTGCATGTTGCCGAGGGAGTTGTGCCTTGTGCAACAACTCGTCGCTTGATAGCATCCGCGCGATAATGCCGCCAGCGATTCCCATGGGATCGCTCCAACTTGGCAGAGCCCGCCGATGACATAGTGCAGCAGTTCTTCGACAACTTGGTTGAAGTGCCGATCCGCGCCGACGAGAAGAGGCGGCTCACCCGCGACACCATCGCCAGAGATGGCGCGACGCCACAAGGTTGGAGGAGGCTGCAGGCCGCTGCCGCGCCGCGCGCTTGGGTTCACTGTCATGGAGGCAGAGAGGGCCGAGGCGGCGAGCCTTGCCGACCAAGAAGAGTTCGTCGGTGAGGAGGAGCAGACCGAGGCCGACAACGACCCAAGTGAGCCTGCCTGGGGCGCCTCCCTCCGCCGTCCAAGTAGCTTGCCGCAGGAGGGGCTCGCCGCCCGCCAAGGAGACGCCTCCGGAAGACCGAGAAGTGGCGGGGAGCATACGGTCCAACAGCCGCCTCGCCGACGCGCTTCCACCGCAGCAAGCATCATTCTTGGCGGGGGTGCCTCATTCTCACTGGCGCCGGGCGCAGGGCCTTCCGGAGTCGCGCCCCTGCACCCGCCAAGCGCCGAGGGAGTCTTCTCCCCAATCCGTCGCAACGAGCAGAGTTTGATCTCTCCGCCTCAGCTCCGAGGAAGAAGAGGAAGAGTAAGATCTTGTCGCTGCTATTTGTAATCTCCCAATTTATTGCTTTATCTTTATATCTGACTGGTTCCACTCAACTTTCTTCTTCAGACGTTGGCTCGGAGAGCGCCAAGAGGGCCAAGACGCCGGTGGTTGTCGCCTCAGATGACTCCAGAGCAACAGGGGCACGTCCGACTCCCTTGCCGGATCCGCAACCCTTCAACAGAGCAGCCCCAAAGACAGCCCCCAGCCGTAAGTATCTGGTATGCTTCGTGGCTAGGCACGCTTGGGTGCTTTTCCCACATCGATATCTGGTTTGTTGGATTTTGTAGGAGCAGAGCAGCCACATCATGGAGCACCGGAGGCTACCCCGAGGTCCAGCCTCATCAGAGGCCCCGGAGGTCACCGCCAAATTCTGCTTGCTTCAACTTCGCCACCAAGGGAGAATTCTCCGCCAAGGAGCGCCTCCGCAAGGAAGGCTTCTCCGACAAGGGAGCTTCCCGACAAGGGCTGGCGCCGACGACCCTCGGTGGTGGAGACCGCGCCACATACCCCACCGCAGGTAATCTTCTTGTTTGATAGTTTCCCTTGGGTTCTTTTCTTCCGCTTTTCTTTCAATATCTCGCTTGATTTGTGCTTTCTTCTTGACCATCGATCCATCTGCGGAGATCCGATGGAAACCGAGGCTGCCGGCGAGGAAGATGCTCGCGGCGACAATGTCGACGCCGCCAACATGGAGGAGGAGGAGGCTGGCGCTGACAGGCCCGCCGGCGAGGAGGCTGCCGAGGCCGCTGGCGCAGAGGCTGGGGAGGAATCTGGCGATCGCACTGACGGCCCGGAGGCCGCAGGAGCGCCAGGCGCTGCACCGACCGCCGATCCCCCCGCCACCGATGCCGCCAGACCGAGGAGCTCAGCCCGCGCCACCAAGGTCGGGCGAGGGTGTCTTCACCAAGCTCCCATGGGCATCAAGCTCCAGGGCGCCGGTCGAGGGGGAGACTTTCGATGCGGAACTGCTTGCCTCCGCCGGGCTGTCGCTGGTTGATACACCGAGCAGCAGCAGCGGTGAGCCCGAGGAGGAGCAGCTGCTAAGGAAGTTGCTGTCGCTCTACCGCGCCCGCCAAGCCAAACTGGAGTCCAGGGAGGCGCTTGTCGCGAGGGCGGGAGCTGACTTGGAGAAACGCGCGGAAGAGCTCCGGCGCGCCAACAAAGAAACCCTCCGGGATATAGCGGAGGCACGTGAGCAGCTTGCTGAGGAGCGCACGGCCTTCATCTTAGAGAAGGGCGAGGTCGAAGAGCAGCAGAGGCTTGCCGGCGAGAAGCTCTCCGCGCGAGAAGGTGAGCTGGCGCAGCGGAAGATCAACCTCGACAGCTACGAGGAGGATCTCGCCGCGCGCGAGCAGACGGTTGGCGGGCCACTTCAGGAGGCAAAAGATGCTGCTGCGGTTGCCGAGGCCGCCAAGAGGGAATTGGAGACGAGGGTGGCTCAGCTGGAGTCCACCCTCCAGAAGAGTGCCGAGGAGGTCGCCGGGTTGAAGCGCGAGCGTGAGAAGGACGCTTACACCCTCGGCGAGTTACAAGGTCGTTTTGCGGAGAAGATCAAACAGCTCAATGCCGCCAAGGACTCCAAGGCGGATCTGGAGCTGAAATTGACCACTTTGACGGAGACATTGAACGGCGCCAAGGGGCGGGAAACGGGCCTGCTGGAAAAGATCAAGGCCACCGAGGAGTTGCTGGCGAATGCTGTGACCGCCCAGAATAATCTTCGGGACAGCATAATGCATTGGACAGAAGGTCTTGTGGACACCGCCGCCGGCATCCATAATGAGCTGATGGAGTTGGGGATGAAAGATCTTGGATATTCCACCGACGAGAACCTCCAACCCAGCGCCAAGCTCAGCCTATTCTTCAAAGGCGTGTTATGGGGTATCCAGCGGCTCGGGATGAGGTTCCGCAATCGGGCGGAGGAATCACGCCAAGTCTGTGCCGAGGCTCTCCGAAGGTGTTGATGAAGGTGGCCTTCCGTAACCCAAAGGCCGACTTCACCAAGGCCTCAAGTCCCTGCCTCCATCCGCCGATGTTGAAGCGCCAAGACCCTTGTCGCGC
Organism: Aegilops longissima; assembly: GCA_021605205.1. Taxonomy (NCBI): domain Eukaryota; kingdom Viridiplantae; phylum Streptophyta; class Magnoliopsida; order Poales; family Poaceae; genus Aegilops; species Aegilops longissima. Next base: position 184,038,173 of record CM038682.1, read on the forward strand.
CCATCGTGGACAGGTGAAGCGGAGTTAAGAGGCTCGAGGCGACCGCGTGGACTAGGCCGCCAAGTCTATCTTTCTCTTGTCGCAGAGATCATGTTTAGGCGAAAAATCTATTAGATCTGCGACAAGTTATTATGTAATATACACTATCTTAGGCAATCGAATGCAATGTTATTTCCTTTACTCGATTTCTTCCTTGTATGTTTATACCCTACGCTTTCGGGGAACTTGCGGTGCAGCACCCTTGCCGCGAGCGCCGAAAAGGGAACTTCAGCAGCCTCGTCAAGGGTCGCTATCGACAAGCAACCTTGTCGCGACTAGCTGCAGCTCACTTAAGTTGTTGAGCGGACTCGAAACAAAGTAAGGGCGCAAGCTAGTCGCGAGTCGGTTCCTCCGTGCATAGGTTTTCCATACAAAGTACTATCGTTCGAGGAAGATAACTCAAAAATTTAAAACTGGTCGTTTAAACTTAGCAACTTAGCTTTTCTGTTGTCCATTTTCCGGCAAGGCGACAGTTCCTCGAGCGACGCTTGTCGGCCCGCACCATTATTTCCTCCTCCCCCCCGGTTAACTTGTGGGTGGATGAACCTTCTTCTTGTTTGAGAAGAAAGAAGAGAAGAATAAAGTTATGGAGCCTAATGGCTCATTATTGCTTACCGGGTGCGGGTGCTGCACAAGATGTTAGTAAACACATGCATATATGATTATGAAAGCATGTATTGACAAAATGTGCGCAACCATAGGCTTTACTGATGCACGGGTCTCGCGCCCGCTTTGTACAAAGGATTACATGCAACAGCGGCAAGACTTCAGATAAAGGGTGGTTGCCGGAACGGGTTCCGCAACCGCGCCTCATGGGTAAAACTTGCGAAGATGCTCTATGTTCCAGGAATTGCTCACCGAAGGCCATCTTCGTCTCAAAGCGGACAGCGCCGGGCCTAGTGACTCGCTTTCACCCGATAAGGGCCTTCCCACTTCAAGGCCAACTTGTTGGAATTCTTGGCGGATTGAACGCTACCAAGAACAAGGTCGCCTTCCTCGAAGCTTCGGCATTAACTTTGCGGCTATGGTAGCGACGCAAAGCTTGCCGGTAACGAGCAGCTCGTGACAAAGAGCTCAAGACGATCTTCCTCGAGGAGCAGCACGTCATCTTGTCGCAGCTGCTCTTGCTCAAGCTCATCATAAGAGAGCACTCGAGGTGACCCGTATCGAAGTTCCGTGGGGAGAACTTCCTCTGCTCCGTAGACTAGAGCAAAGGGTGTCCGCCGCTGGCTCGATTTGGCGCCGCCCCGATCGACTAAAGAACCACCGGCAGCTCCTCGATCCAGTTCCTTCCGCACTTGCGCAGCCTGTCGAAAGTTCTGGTCTTGAGTCCTCGCAGCACTTCAGCGTTTGCTCTCTCTGATTGACTGTTGCTTCTCGGATGAGCAACGGAAGCAAAGCAGATCTTGGCGCCAAGATCTTGGGCGTACTGCATGAAGGTGCGGCTCGTGAACTGTGTGCCGTTGTCGGTGATGATTCTGTTAGGAATCCCAAAACAGCAAACAATTGACCTGAAGAACTTGACGGCTGACTGTGCTATCACCTTCCTCACTGGTTCCACTTCCGGCCACTTTGTGAACTTGTCGATTGCTACGTACAAGTATTCAAAGCCCCGACAGCTCGGGGAAGGGGCCGAGGATGTCGAGCCCCTGCACCAAAAGGGCCAGGATAAAGGGATCGCCTGAGAGCTTGAGCTGGTTGGTGTATCTGTTTGGAATGGAACTGGCACGCTTCACACTTGGTTACTTGTGCAGTTGCATCCTGGAGGGCTTCTGGCCATAAGAAACCTTGCCGGAAAGCTTTGCCGGCAAGTGCTCTTGCGCCAATGTGGTGACCACATATGCCTCCGTGTATCTCCGCCAACAGCTTCTGTCCATCTTCCCGGCAAATACACTTCAATTTCACTCCGTTGAGTCTTCTTCTGCATGTGATGTTGTCAACAAACTGGTACATACTTGACCGCCGGGCTACTTTTTCCGCTTCTTCTTGCTCTTCGGAAGTTCTCCGTCTCAAGGAAATGGACGATTTGTTATGCCCATGTTGGAGCCTCGTGGCTCGACAACAAGGACTAAAGGCTCATCTATCACGTGGGAACCTCAGCTTCTACGGCAAAGACCGTGGGTCCGCTGAGCTCGATGATCCCGGCAAGCTTGCCGGAGCTAAACTTGTCGGGAGCGCTTGCTTCAACGATACAAACTGCATGGTTTGTCGGAGCAGATCGCCCTCGCTGATATTTGCGCTGGTTTTAGGGACCTTCTTGGCGGCGGCTTCAGAGAGCTCTGCCGGAAAGTAGTCGCCGGAAACCAATTTTCTCTTCTTGCTCGGTCCTGTTGATGGTGTTACGGTTGGCTGAGTTAGCTTGAGCACAAAAATCCCTGGTTCCACAGGTAACTTAAGTGCGGCACATATGGAGAGGCCATCAGCTATATCATTCTGTGCTCTTGGAACATGTTCCATTTGCAGGCCTTCAAAGCGCTCTTCCAGCTTCCTCACTTCATCGACGTACGCTTCCATCAACGAACTTTGATAATCTTTATTTACTTGTCGGATGACAAGTTGCGAGTCCCCCCTGACAATGAGCTTCTTGATCCCAAGGTCCACCGCAATCCTGAGATCGGCAAGCAAGCCTTCATACTCTGCAGTATTATTTGTTGCTTGTTCCTTGGGAAAGTGCATCTGGACTATGTACTTGAGGTGCTCCCCGGTGGGTGCGATAAGCAACCGCCGCACCGGGCGCTTTGCAGCGAGAAGACACCATCAAGTACATCAGCCACTCTTTATTTGCCTCCTTGACGGGATGCTTGTCTCTGGAATTTCCTCATCTTGCGCTACGCCCACTCGCTATGAATTCTGCCAATGCCCTGCTCGATAGTTGAAGTGCTTTCAACTTGAGACCAAAGCTTGACAGTTCAGCGCCCACTCAACAATCCTGCTGTTGCTTCGGATTTTGAAAAATCCTCTTCAGCGGAAAGCGAGTGACAACTGTTATCTCATGTGCTTGGAAGTAATGGCGCAGCTTTCTCGAGGCCATGAGGAGGCCGAAAAGCAGCTTCTGCACACCAGAGTACCTCGATCTAGCTCCCCTGCAGAAGGGAACTGACAAAGTATACTGGGCGCTGCACCATCTTCTTCTCAGATCTTGTCGCAACCCTCGCTGATCCGTCCTTGTCGGGACCAGAGCTTGACGGCGGCACCTTGCTTGTCGCTGGATGCGCTTGCCTCGCTTGCGGCTCATCATCTGCCTCCCTCTCCGCTACTAACACAGCACTAACCACTTGATTGGTCGCCGCTATATACAGCAGCAACTTCTCTTGTGGCTTAGGTGTGACAAGTATTGGAGCGGAGGACAGTATCTCTTCAAGTCTCGCAGCGCAGCCTCCGCTTCGAGTCCATTTCATTGACCTGCCTTTTTCAAAATCTTGAAAACGGCAGGCGCTGCTCAGCAGACTTAGAGATGAACCTCGCCGAGAGCAGCCACGCAACCGCAAGCCTCCCGACATCCTTGACGCGCTTTGGTGCTTCGATCTGCTCAATGGCCTTGATCTTGTCGGGATTGGCTTCAATTCCCGCTGAGATACAAAGAACCCGAGAAGCTTGCCGAAGGGACTCCAAACACGCACTTCTCGGGTTGAGCTTGAGGTTGATCTTGCGCAGGTTTGCAAACGCCTCATCCAAATCCTGAACCGTAGTCGCCTGTCTTTGCTCTTGACCACTATGTCATCCATGTAAGCTTCTACATTTCGTGTATCCGAGGTCCAAAGGCATCATGGACTACCCTTGCAAAGGTTGAACCAGCATTCTTCAAACCGAAAGGCATCCGTGATAAAGCAAAGATGTGCCACATGGTGTAATGAATGCGGTTTTCTTCATCCTCTTCGCCATGAAGATCTGATGATATCCTGAATATGCATCAAGAAACGAAAGCAGATCGCATCCAGCCGTGGAGTCAACAATCTGGTCGACACGCGGCAAGGGAAATGGGTCCTGGGACAAGCTTTATTAACATCGCTGAAGTCAATACAAAGTCTCCATTTCCCATTAGCCTTGCGACAACTACCGGATTGGCCAACCACGTGGGCTGGAGGACTCTCCGACAAGCCCCGCTGCTTCCAATTTCTTGATTTCTTCGCTATGAACTCTGGCGCCCACCGCCTATTTCCTAACTCTTTGCTTGACGGGCCGCGGTGAGGACAGACAGCTAGGTGGTGCTCAATTACTTTCGAACAACACCGGGATGTCGATGGTTGCCATGCAAACACATCGACATTCGCCCGCAGGAAAGCGACAAGCTCGCCTTCCTATTTAGGATCAAGCGTGGCACCGATGGTGAAGGTTCCACCAGTGCCGCCCTCCTTGGCGGCACCTTCTGGTCTTTGGCGGAGCCGCCATCGCCTTGTTGCACTTGCCGGTGGAGCTCGATGGTGCGTCCTCGACGGTAGCGCAGCACCAAGAGGTGCGCTTGCCGGAGTGGGCAACAGAGCTCTTGCCGGACCTAGTGGTCTTCTTCTTCCCACCGGGAGCTTCAGCGGTAAGTGGTTTGCTATCTGTCGCGGCTGCTGCATCCCGCTAAATCTTGTCGGCGCAGATAAGTGCGTCTTTCTTGTCGCCATGGACAGAAATGACGCTTATCGGGTCGGGCATCTTGAGTAGGTTGTAAGCATAATGAGAGGCGGCCATGAACTTGGTGAGTGCTGGACGGCCAAGTATGCCATTGTAGGGCAATGGGAAATCGGCGATGTCAAACATGACCCTCTCAGTTCTGAAGTTGAGCTCGCTGCCGAATGTTACCGGCAACGTGATCTTCCCTTTGGGCTTGCTCCTTCTGGGTTGATTCCTTGAAAGTACCAGTTTCTTCGAGCTCATTGTCGGGATTTGGAGTTTCGAGCACCGCAGAGGAGATCAAATTCAGGCCGCCCGCCATCAACCAGCATCTTTGTGACTTTGAGGTTGCGGATGGTTGGTGAGACCAACATCGGCAGGCACCCAACTGCAGTGATGCGATCAGGGTGATCCTCAATGTCAAAGATGATGGGCGTGTTGGACCATTTCAGAGGTTTGCGTGACTCTATGGATGGTTCTGCTGCATTGACCTCACACATCCATTGCTTGAGTTGGCGGTGCGAGGTATGCTGAGACGCCCCACCGTCGACGCAAAGGACCTCCGTTGCCTTTTGAAACTCCTGCTCATCAGTCTCATCGTCTTCATCGTCCTCGTCATCTTCATCTTCATCTTCTTCCTTGTCGCGCCACGGGAGGTCTGTCTCCTTGCCGCTGCTTGGCTTTGCTGCCGCGCCTCCCCGACCGGTCTCTTCTTACTTGCCGCACCTGCACCTTCTTGGGCCTTCTCGTTGTCTCGCCGCCGACTCAGCTCTCAGAGCTCAACAAGCTGCTCGACTTTCTTGCAGCTCGAGATCGTGGCCCTTGGTGCGGTGGATTTTACAAGATCGCTTGTTGAGCTGTCGGGCTTGTCGGCGTCGCCACAGCTTGGCGGTCGGCGCTAACGGTAACCTCCTTGCCGGAGCCACCGGCCTTGGCTTTGTTGGCGGCACCATCCTTGCCGGACTGCTCGACAACTAGTACTTCTTGGTTTTTCTTCCTCCTGTTGTTCCGCCGCCGCTATTTCTTGCCGGGCGATCCCTCACCGCCGCACTCTGCTCCCACATTCTCTCCTCGGAGTCTTCTTCCTTCTTCAAGCGGCACACTTGTCGGCCAGTATGAGCTCGCTGACGTCTTTCACTTTGCACATCGCCATCTCCTCCTCATCTCGCGATTTCGTACATTCTGATGGAATGCACCGCAGCAGGTGGACGTCTGGGATGTTGTAGTGCACTCGATCAATCTCTCGATGAATTTATGCAGAGACTCCTCCTTCTAGGCAAGCAGGTGGAGATCACTCTCCTGGCCATGAGGCTTGTGGCCGCCTGTGAAGGCGCCAACAAGGCGCCAACAAACTGGTGGCACAAATCGCCGCCACTAGTCGAGGAGGACGCGTCAGTGTTCCGCTCCTCGCCGCGACGTGTCGTGGTGGACGCGTCGGTGTTCCCAATCTCCCCAAAGACGCGCCGAGGATGCGCCGGATCCCTTCTGAGAGGAGAACGCCACGCCGCGAGAGCCCCCAGCCTTGAGGAGCTTTGGAAAGAAATGGATGTCGCCTTGTGGGAGGCTTTGCCTCCAGCAGAGCGCGCCAAAATAGAGGCGGAGAAGAAGGCCGAGGAAGAGAAGCGCACCGCGCAACAAGCTTTCTGGGAGATCTATGTCGCGTCCGAGAGAGTCAAGCAATTGGTTCTTTGGCAGAAGGCTCGTGCGAGGGCTGTGAGGGTGGCGGAGGACGCCCGTGCCGACGCCCTGAGTGTAGTCGGGCCCAAGCGCCTCATCTACGCTTGGCGGTACGTGGACCGGGTGCACGCTTCCAGCCAGGAGGAGTACCTGTTGGCGCCGGATCACCACACCGGTGAGATCACGCTCGCTCGCCGACAAGCCGCCAATCAGCACCTCACGAGTTGCGAGGATGAGGAAGAGGCGTTGTGTCGGCGCGCTGGGAAACGGCCGCGCACCAGGGCACTCGTGGCGCGCCGCAAGCGCTCCTGCAAGCGCCGTGGCTTTTAGGAGGAGTTTAATTTTTGTTTCGTAAGGCGATCTAATTAGTTTTGGGACGCAAATGATAAATCTCGAACGTTCAGGAATTTTTAGCGTCCTTAATTAAGTATGTAAAAGGGAAAGTTTGGAAACGTTGTGTATTATTACACATTTTTCAAGTACATGCATATAGCACAAACTTTACTATATACTATCGGACTACACGTCTCTCTCGATATATGTTTGCAGACTTTTCTACTCCCTCCGTCCAGGTCAATAAGTCATCTTTGGTTGTGCATGGTGACCAAGAAGGAGGGAAGATTTGTACACCTAGACGGAGGGAGTACTACTATTACTTATGTATGTGCAAATGCACCTTTTAACATTACGATGCGGTTTTTGTAAAAGTAGAAAAACAGCACTAGTCAAGCTTGTGAAACGATTCCAATGTGAGTACTACTACTAGTAGGAGTACCAGGGGCCAGTTCTTTTAGGCTTCTAGATTAGTAATCCCATAACTACTACCTCCGTCCTGGTTTATTGGTCCCCATTGTAATCTGTGTCAAATTTTGATCATAAATTTAACTAATGAAATGTTAGTGCATGTCACATGCACTACTCCATCCGTCTAGGTGAGTAAGTCATCTTAGGCTGTGCACCGTGACCAAGGAGGAGGAGAAAACGAGAAATGTTAATGTTTATTTGCTAATTAATAGTATTGCATGCAATGAACTAACCACTGCATGTCGTGTTTTATATCTCAAGTCATTAAAAGCATGCACACTCTTTATCTCTTATTGGTTGATATGTCAAGAAACAAGAAACGAGGTAGAAGTTAAACTAGGGAAAAGCTGGGGAAGCCGCAAAAAGAACTGGCCCTATGAGTAGTAGCTAGGGATCGAGTGTGGGAGATGAACCGGAGAAAGTAAATGCAGAGAGATGAAATTCAAAACAGACGGAGGGATGTGATGGTTGCTTGTCCGTTTATTTTACCAGGCGACTTATTACTGGGAGTGATTGGGTTTTGTGATATGACGGCTTTATCGCCGCTACCACGAGTGAGAGGTGAGACTCCGTGCAGCGCCGCCTCTACACTTGTACTACATCGGTCGTGGTTTATTAGTCCCCATTGAATTTGATCAAGATTTAAGTGACAAAATGTTAGTGCATGTCAACAAAAACTATAACGTTGGATTCAGATTTGAACATAGTTTTGAATGATATAATTTTAGGTGACATGCATCAGTATTTATCGTACTATATATAATGTTAGTTCAATTTTTGGTCGTATTAATCTATAGTAGTAAGGTGCCCGTATGCTGCAATCAAGAGTGAAATGCATTGATCGGGAGTTGTTTATTTTGACAAAGGATGTGGGGTCATCTCATGTGTAACGGTATCGATAGGTTTCTTCGGATATTATCTCATCTCTAGAGCTCACAAGCATCCGGGTGAAATAGATAAAAAGGTATCTTTTGCAAACAAAAGCGTTCAACTGTTCAACCTGCATCCAAAACTTGTGAAGAAATAACACTTATTGTGCTTTGTAAGAAATGATCTTTAAGAATTAGTTTTTGAGTATCGATTGTTATACATGTTGGCTACAGATGACATGGCACTTTCTTATAGTCAATAGTTGGCTATATTATTAAGTAATATTAACCATGCCCTTATACACCTAGACGGAGGGATTAAATCAGGATGACTTGCAAGGGGGTAGAGGAGATGTAAGAAATGGTTCATCGTAAGTCTTTCACCAGTACTGTAGTTAAAATTCATACATGGAAGATTCTATTCTAAACCATAAACGGGTACATTTTTATTCATGCGCGATACTCCAATAGAGCAAGATCCTGCATGGAAGTCTCCACATGCTTAGACAGTGGATTACATTGAGCGAAGACTAATGATCAACATTTAACTTGATAATGCGTATTTTTTTAGAAGAACAGGGAGGCTCCTCCCCGGTTCCATTATCAAATGAAACCCAAAGTGTCTTACATCAGCTCACTGAGAGGACCAGTTCAAAGGAAGGACTGCGGCGAAAGCCACTCAAGTTTAATGACAAGCATACATAATCAAAAGCGGCAAAGACACGGGCCATAAGCGCCCACACACACACTACAAGTTTTCTAAGTGCACTTGATAATGCGTATGTCCAGGTGAACCTCCTTGGAGTCCCCGTGCACCGAGTCGGCGGGTAAAGGATGGAACGGATGCCATGGGTTTTCCAAGTCCACATTGGCGGGATAGTCCCAGCTCCTCAGAGTCCAAGTCTGTCCGATGAGGCCTGTTTCGCCACCCACGCGACCCGGAGGGGTAGTAACATTGACCACGCACCCGTACATCTGTCGCGTGTCAGTGTCAGCGGCGACGCCCCTGACGCACGTTACAAAGACGGGGCGGCGTTGTCTTGCTTGCTCGAAACGTGCTTGAGGAGTGATGTGTCTCGTATTCAAGCGACGTTGCTTCGGAGAGGCCTGCGCGGGCCTCGCCGGTGCCCACGATCAAGAGGAAGACGCTGCCGTCCTCCTCCGAGACTAGCAGGTGGCGGTGATCCTCCAACGACTCCGGCATGGTGAACCGGTAGCACGTGTCCTACTTGATGTTCTCCGCTAAGGGCCAGCAGTGACCGCTGCACGCATCCGTGAGGTGATGCACCATGTCCGCCGGCGAGCCACAAAACGGCATCGGGCACTCATAGCAGTGGACGAAGGGCTCCTTGGAGGCATCGACCAGGCCGTCCATGAAACGAGAGTGGTTGTAGGGGACGTTGCACCAGTTGAATATGTGAGCAAGTTACTACGAGATTTAATCCGAATAAGCACAAAATAAATCAGGACGGCTATAACAGAGATGAAACTAATCATGTGGACTAGCATAGTAGTAGGATACAGAGTAGAAACATGAATTCTACCACGATTTCGAACAGGAAGGACATAAAAACATACGGTGCAACAGGAGCAGCACCGTTGGCGTTGAGGTTGTCGCCCATGTTGTTGAGGAAGAGGTTGCCGAGGTCGGGGAAGAAGTCGTCGTCGGTGAAGTCGTGGCTGACAGCAGTCGCGAGAGTGCGCTCCCCAGATTTCAACAGCGCCTCACTGAATGGACCGCGGGAGGGAGTGGCTGTAGGGGACGCTATGGGCCACCCGAATGGAGCGCAGGAGTAGCACACGAAGCAGTAGATGGTGTCCTTACTAGTACTCCCTAGTCTCTATCTATCTATATCTATATATATCTACTCTTATAGAAAACTGAGTTGGTGATGATGGTATGCCTGCCATCTTGTAATATAGACCGTCCGATCTATATCTGACGGATACAAAGCCAACTATGACAATTTTACAAAAGATACCCGCACCTCTCTCCACATTTACAGATAAGGCCTTGCCTTGTTCATCCTTATCTCCCACAACCTCATGCTCCTCCCTATGTCTCTATCTCTACTACTTTTTTTATAACAAACCGAATAGTGTTGCGCCGTCCGCTGCACGCCCGGCTGAACATGCCTTCTCGCCTCCATCATCACCAACTGAGTCTTTTATAGGAGTAGGAGTAGAGAAAAAACCGAGTAGGTGATGATGGTGTGCCGTGCAATGCACGGACATCTTGCTATTTTTTTGCATATAAGTCCAAACACCATGTGACACGGTCTTTGAGCACGGTTCGTAGTCGTTCCACGCCCGGGCATTGAAGTTTGTAACTATTTTAGATTAGAATATACTACTCCTCCGGTGCTAGTAGTAGAGCAGAGTCCTACTCTACTACTCTACTCTAGCAAGCTAGGGCATAGTACTGTAGTAGGTATTGTATGGAGTACCAGTACTGTGATCACTCAAGCAAGTTTTCTGGCATCGATATGACCCTACGCTGCTGGTATGTGTCTTGTAAGTCAAGCGGCATGTTGTAGTCATCATCACCTGTCCACTTCCCGCAGCACATATTCGCTTCTCCATCTTTGTCCGCACATAATCTCGTCCAAGCTTCCATCCCCGCTAAGCCCCCCCCCCCTCGTCTGAAACCCAAGCACTAACAATGGCAGAACCGAGCAGCGCCCGCCGACAAAGTGGCTGGAATTCGCTCCCCACAGAGGTAATCAAGCTCATTGTTTCGCGTGTGGACAATCTCAGTACCATGCCGCTCGCCGCGTGCTCGTCGGGGCTGTACCATTTACTCAAAGCCCTCAGGTCGGAGCTTTTTAAAACAGCTCCTTGCTTGTTGATGCCGCCTGATCTGCAGAAACGGCGTGTCACGCAGCATAGCGATCGTAGGGTGGTGAGCATCGACCCCCATCACTGCGATCCGATCCCTGTCAGCCTCATCTACATTAACGGTATGTACTGGGTCGGCATGAACACGTCTTGGATGGTGCTCGTCGACGGTCGCGGTAGCTGGATGCTCGTGGAGGTCTACACCTAGCGATTGATCCCCCTTCCTTCGATTAACACTGCACTGCTTTGGCACCGCGACCCAGAATACTCGGAATCTTACAGTAGCCTGAACCTGCAACTGTTGGTGTAGTAAACTGTGAGCCACGAGGACTCAGCAATCCCATTACCATGGGTATCAAGACTAACAAAGCTTAAAGGGAAAGGAAGGGGTAAAGTGGTGAGGTTGCAGCAGCGACTAAGCAATGTGAGGTGGCTAACTTACGCAAATAAGAGCGAGAAGAGAAGCAAAGCAAGCGGTCATCAACTAGTAATGATCAAGAAGTGATCCTGAACTCCTACTTACGTCAGACATAACCCAGAAACCGTGTTCTCCTCTCGATCAACCCCGAAAAGAGACACTCACGCACGCATACACGGTTGGTGTATTTTAGAAGAGTTTACTTCAAGTTTGCTACAACCGGATATTAACAAATTCCCATCTGCCACATAACCGCGGGCACGGCTCTCGAAAGTTTATACCCTGCAGGGGTGTCCCAACTTAGCCCACGATAAGCTCTCGCGATCAACGAATGATATTCCTTCTCCCAGGAAGACCCGATCAGTCTCGGAATCCCGGTTTACAAGACATTTCGACAATGGTAAAACAAGACCAGCAAGACCTCCCGGCATGCCGACACCCTGATAGTAGCCGCGCGTATCTCGTCTCAGGACACGACCGGATGAGCACTACGTACAACTAGAACCAGCCCTCAAGTTTCCCTGAGGTGCCGCTGCAAGTGGCTCTAGTTTGGACCAACTTTAGACAAGCATTGGCCTGGGGGGGCTAAAATAAAGATGACCCTCGGGATGCGCGACTCCCAAGGGAAAAGGTAATAGGCTGAGGCAAATGTAAAACCAATGTTGGGCCTTGCTAGAAGAGCTTTATTCAAAGCGAACTGTCAAGGGGGTCCCATAAATCACCCAACCGCGTTAGGGACGCAAAATCCGGGAACATAATACCGATATGACGGAAACTAGGGCGGCAAGAGTGGAACAAAACACCAGGCATAAGGCCGAGCCTTCCACCCTTTACCAAGTATATAGATGCATTAATAATATATATAAGAGATATTGTGATATCCCAACATGAACATAATTCAACATGGAGCAATCTTCATCTTCACCTGCAGCTAGCAACGCTATAAGAGGGGCTGAGCAAAAGCGGTAACATAGCCAAACAACGGTTTGCTAGGAGGGGTGACAAAGGTTAGAGGTTCATGGCAATTTGGGAGGCTTGAGCAGCAAGTGGTAGGTAACGAAGCATAGCGATAGAATGAAGCAACTAGCATAGCAATGATAGTAATGAGATCCAAGGTGACGGTCATCTTGCATGAAATCCCGCTAGGAAGAAGAACGAGTCCATGAAGAAGACGAACGGAAGTAGTCGAACGAATCCTCACAATCGCAACATTACCGGAACTAAGAAGCAACACCGAAAAGAAACAAACAACATGGTAAATGCACAAGCATAAACATGGCATAATGCACAATCAAGTATGATGCATGTCCGGTTTAATGAGGCATGGCATGGCAAAGTGCAACAAACAATGCTACAAGTTAAGTGGAGCTCGATATGCAACGAGTTGCATATTGACAAAACACCACATAGACATATTTAGTTTAATCTCATTTAAGCTACCAAACAATGTTAAATGTTATTAAACCTGGCAAGAGGTGAAGCATAATTAAACTACCTATCTAGGCAAATTTAAATGAGGCCGGAACAACAAACAACAATTCCGGAAAATCCCCACAGGCATATTTCAAAATTGGTACTGTTCTGCCCTAAACCATATTTTAATGTTGTTAAACAGGAAAATAAAGTGCAACAAGTTAATCTATGCATTTTTCCACCCCATTTACATATAAAGTTTATTTAATTCGGAGCTATGGTTATTTAGTTACGAAATAAATCATTTTAGCATGGCATTTAAGAAAATTTAAACAAACAGCATTTTAAACATTTTAACATGGGATGAAAATGGCATATTATTAATCTACACAAAATTCTAAGCATTTTACATATTTAGTTTGTTTTAAAACGATGCATGGTTGTGGAGTTATTAAATGCATGAACATGAGGGTTTTTCTGTAAAACTGCACTCTCTGGAAAATGCAAAAATCGCAGCAGAGGGAAAAAAATACGCATCGGGCCGAATCTGCAGGCTATTGGGGCGCTCACCATGGGCTGAGGCCCGGTCGGTGTGGCTGGCTTGGCGCGGGCAGACGGAGGGCGAGCTGTGCCTTGGCGCTTGTCCACGCTGGCGCCAGATCGGGTCAACGACGGGCGGCGCTGCCTTTGTCGCCAAGCGAGAGGAAGACAGCAAAGCGTGCGGGATGCAGGGCATGGCGGCGACCTTCAGCGACGAGTGGATGGACGAGGGGGACGGATCCGATGCGAAGGAGGTCGAGGAGGGCCGTGGCGAGGCGTGGAACAAGGCAGGGCGGTGGCTTGACTCCTGCTGGGGCAGAAGAAATAGGGAGATGTGAGGCAGGGAAGGTGCAGGGGAACATGCAGGACCAGCAGCAGGGCATCTCACCGGCGGAAGAGGTGCAGAGGCGCGGAGGAGGTCCAGGGATCCTGCTTGGTTCAAGTCACCAGGGGTGAGGCAGAGCTCCATGGACGGTAGCGAGGTCGGGCGTCCATGGCAGCGGCGCTGCAAGGAACTCCGGCAAGGAGCGGACAGAAAACGGCAGAAACGGGGCGAGGACTTGGAGCTCGAGGAGGGTCGTGGCGATGGTGGCTTCTCGGTGATGGCTTGGCGGTCGATCTGGAGCAGGGAAGCAGAGGCGCGGGCAAGCAGAGGAGGCAACGCTCAACAGGGTTGCGAGCGGCGACGCTTGCAGGCAGGGAGGCCAGGGAGCGATGGAGATGGCGGGGCACGGATGCGCGAGAAGGAGCTCGGGCTCCTGGCCTGGTGGATGAGGGCGACGCCCTGGTGGATGAGGTCGCCGGCGGCGACGGGGCTGACGAGGTCGAGGGCTGTGGCTGCTGGGGATTTTTTGGTGGCGCGGAAATCACGAGAGGTGGTCGGAGGCTCTGGTAGGAGGGAGGTGGATCGGGATGGATGGTGGTTGGCTCGGTGAGGAAGCCGAGGAGGAGACCAGGTGGGTGCATCATGAGGGATCCCGAGGGAGATGGGTGGCGGCGCAAGGAGGGGAATGGATGGGACAAGCCCCTAGGATCTAGGGTTAGGCATCTATTTATATAGTAAGTGGATGAGGGCATGCTTAATCCGGTCTGTCCAATCAAAATGTGGCGGTCGAGAATAAATAGGTTAGGTAGCCCAAATAATAAAACGGAGATGTTTTATAAATGTTTGGCTATGATCCGAATCCAACGATGATGACTGAGCGGTTCGGGTCCGAGAGAAGTTTCGGACGTGGGTGAGGGGTCGATGCACTGGCAAGAGAGGTTAGGTGGTCACGGTCAAGAGGGGAGCAAAAACCCGATTGGTCTCAGAACGGTCAACGAAAGCAAGGGGGGACACGGCAACTACGAACGGGTGCAAGCTTTATGAAAACATGCAGATGCAATGTGAATGATGCTATGAGATGAGATGCATGACATGAACAAAATGCAAAACAAAAGACAAAAACCCAACCACGAAGGAAATAATATATCGCATCTCCGGAAAAGGCAAGAGTTGGAGTTACGAATATGGAAAGTTGTATCCGGGGCGTTACACCTGCTTACTGCTTCTGTTGCACCCCCAGCCCTGGTTGCTGCTGCTGCTGCTATTTTTCAATGTACAATCAGTAGTATATTTTGTCTGTTGGTTGAATAAATGTGTTGTTTTGGAAGTCGTTGCATGGTTTGATCCTTTAGTGCCCTATACCGTACGTAGCTCATACTATTTTTCGTACGGAACACATTTTCCACTTGTTGATAACATGCAGCCCACTGATGAAGGCCCAATAGAGAAGCCCATAATTAACTAGAAGGGAGGCTCTCACATGAATCCGGCCCAGGTACATGCTCATGGTCCCCTAAACATAAATAAGTAAATAAATAAATAAATCTGAATGCTCATGCACCAGTTCTTTGGGAAAATAGGTAGCCCAGTATTTCTTTTTTAAGAATACCCAAGCTAGGCCTATTTGTTTTCTCCGAATTACTGGGCTGCAAATCTTTCAAGACGAGGAGGGATGCATTCCGTCCTGGCCAAAGAGTATGGTCAATGTCTGTTAAAAGTAATATCAAAAGGGGTTGAAAATTCCAAAAAAATTATAGCAAATGGGATATTAGTTTTTTTGAATTTTTTCTTCACTAATATCTTATAATGATTTCATTGGATTTAACATGACATAGTACTAATTTATTTTTAAATTTGTTTTAGTATGGCTATTAATTTTGGATTAAGAATGTTTCGCTCCCAGAAAAAAATTTGTGAATTTTCAAAATTACCACATATTTAGTTAATTTTTTGACCTTGGTAACTTGACTTAAAAATGGCCGCAATTCTAAAAATGGAAAACAGGCTGCAATAAATTCCATATGAATTTGAAAATGAGTAAAAGTTATAAGAATAATAGGAAATGGGCTGTACACGCCACAGATTTTCAGGCTGACTTGTTTACGCAAGGCTTTGTCAGTGAACACACGATTCTAGCAGCAATGGCTGTTGGATGTCCATCCACCGCCAACGGCTTCTTTAATCTCGATCTTCCCGCCCACCGCTTAAACTAGCGCCAAGGGACTGCCTGCTCCCTCCTCTTGTGGCCCGCCAGATACCGCAGTGCTTCCCCGCCCACCCTACTCCCTCCACTAGCCTGGCCGCACGCAATCAACTGCCTCCTTATTACGCTGAAAAAATGATTCCTCCCACCGACATCCGGGCGCACCGGTTGGGAGGCTGACCAGGCCTACTACGTTGACGCGTGATGCAGGGCTTGTCAACTCAGTCAACAACGATTCTAGCAGCAGAAACGCTGGATTTGAATCGAACGGTCATGCTGCTTCTTCAATCGCTGCTCTTCTTGCACCAGCCGCCCAAACTAGCGCCGGGAGACCGCCTGCCTCGCCTCCAGTGGCCGGCTGTGCTGCCGTTGAGGCCTCATCGCCCCCTACTACTCCCACCGCTAGCCAGGCCCTGCGGAGACGATAGCCTCACACCGCAGCTGTTGGGGATATTACTACTGGTCGTAAACCGTCCAGGAGAGACCGGGTTAACTTCATCAGTAGTCAAGTATGCTTGAAGCCCGTGAGGATATTCTATAAGGGCCCAAGCCCCAGAACCGGTTTAAGGGCTTGTAGCCGTGAACCGGCATTAGTATGTAACTGGTGTTGTAAGTTAGAAATATTAGAGACTGAACCGGACACGTCTATGAGCCGGTCTCGGGACTCTGCAAACCGACGGGCGTCACCCATGTATATAAGGGGCGACCCGCGTGTTCAGACAATGCACAATAGCTCGAGACTTAGGTGAAGCTTGTTTGCTCCCTAGTCATCGAAACCCCATCAATTCCATCACAACCAGACGTAGGCTTTTACCTTCATCAAGGGGCCAACTAGTATAAACTCTCTTGCGTCCTTGTGTCCGCTTTAACCCCTTCAAGCTAACCCGTAGCAATGGCTCCACGACTAAGTCCTTTCATGAGGACATCTACCGTGACAAAACCACGATAGTTGGCGCCCACCGTGGGGCTATCCCACGATGGTTTCAAGTTCTTGGAGGGCAACTTCGAAGGACTCAAGGGTTACGATGTGGGCAGGATGACTAAGAGTCGTCGCGGCAAGCTCTACATCGACGATTCAGGCTGGGGCCCCGAGGCCGGCTCTATTGAGTACGGGTACCGGGTCCCCTTTGGTGGTATACACATCTTCATTGGCAAGATCGGTGAACAGGGCCCTGAGCTGGACATCTGCACCGACCTCGTCGAAACGGCTCAGTGTGCGAGATGTGCCCAGGTTAAACCGGCCATGAAGCGTGCCTTCGTGGGAGTCATCCACGGAGGAGAATATGAAGATGGATCGGCATCTGGTAGCGAGACTGTCGTTTATTCCGGCGGCGAGTCCTCGACCGGAGAAACCGAATCATTGTATCAGCTACAGGACGGCCGGATTGGGGGTTGTTCCAATGGCGACAGTATACCGGACCCCTTTGATCTGCCCAACCGGGTTGGGATATTCATGGCCGGTACACAGGCGGCGGTCCACTCTTCGACCGCAGCAGCAATGTTCTCCGGATCAGCAGCGGCGGCAGCGGCTGGGGCAGGAGGCTCTATGCGCCCGCCGGCTCAAGTTTTATCTGATCTGTTTGATGCGTTGGTTGTTCTTATGGCAGAGGCTAACCTGGCGGATCAGGATGCCCACAACGCGGAGATTGCAAAAGTGAGGGAACAGATCACTCAGGCCAAGGCCGACCTAGCGGCTGAGAACAACAGGATGACCGCAGAACGGGCCGCTTTGGATGCGCAGGCCTATAGGCTTATGCTGGACCAGAACGCATCGCGTGAAGTCTTGAAAAGGAAGCATCGGTCTCGCCTACCGACGGTTTTCGATGCCAGAAACCCCTTTAATACCCCAGGAGCAGGGACTAGCAACCCGCCGTGGCTAAACCGGGTGGAGGCACTCGACGGTGCGCCGTTCAGCCTCGCCGATGGAGCCGCCTCGGCAGTATAACATCATACCTCAGCCTGTCCAGACACCTCTAGGTCATTATTCCAATCCGATGGACAATCTTTTCGCCGCCGCTTCACGGCTGGAGGCCATCCCGATTGAAGGTGATTCTCCGCAAGCGGTGGAGACGCGCCGGGTTAAGGAACTTCTTCGAACAGCTTTGGTTCAGCAGGAAGCATATTCATATAGCCGTGACCGAATTCATTCCACCCCCCGTCCAAGCCGGAGTTACAGCAGGCGGATGGATGAACCGGCCGTATCTAGTAATGCACGGAACCGTGAAGCGCCCCGGTGGCCATAACCCGGCGGGTGATGCTCAGGAAGTGGTGGACCGGGCCCGAGCACGAAGGGATGCCGAATTAGCAGCGTAGCATGAGGCTCGTCAGCTTACGCCGGTTCGTCCAACCACCTCGATCGAGCCAGGAGTTACTTCTAGTTCTTTGGGAGTGCCTTGTCTTGTCCCTGCTTTATGCAATGTGCGCCTGCCCAAGGATTTCAAGGGCCCGCGCAAGGTGCCAAATTACACGGCCGATTTGTCTCCGGAAGCATGGGTAGAGAGTTATGAGATGGCCATGGAGATGCTTGACGTAGATGAAGCGGCATGTGCAAAGTATTTCACCATGATGCTTGAAGGGACAGCCCGTATTTGGTTAAAGAGCTTACCAGCCAATTCTATCAGTTCATGGGCCCAGTTGAGAGCCCGGTTTATCCAGAATTTCAAGGATACATGTAAGCAGCCCATGTCGATAGTGGATTTAGCGGCCTGTGTCCAGGAGGAAGGAGAGTCAACAACCCGCTGGGTACGCTGAGTCTCGAAAATTTTGCACTCATCGATCGTATCAACGCCGACTCATGGTTATAACTTTGAAAGCAACCGCGGTTTAAACCTCCGTTGAAATTGGGACGGATGAAGCACCATTGTAACGATATGGGGACCCTCATGACTGAGTTAGTGAAGTATGCTGATTCTGATGGTACCAAGGATCCCGAGTCTGATGATGACAAGACAGGGAAGGGAAAGAAGAACAACAACTCCAAGGGGCAGCGACACAACACGGCAGGTCATGGTAACGGAGGCAAGCGTAAAGCGGATGGCAGCATGGACTTTGTGGCTAATACTGGCGCACAAGACAGGGGCCAGCGATGAAAGGGTAAATCGCCAAATCGCGGTGGAGCTCCAAACCCCAATCCGGACCGCCTGACTTATCTATTAAACCAGCCCTGTCCAAAACACGGGACGAAGGAGGCGCCAGCCACCCACCTTTGGAAGGATTGCTATATTATGCAGGATTTCAAAAATTCTAATGCTTTCCGGTATGATCACGGATCAGGTGGTGGCTCAGGATCCGGATTCCATGGGCCGGGTCACGGTGGAGGAAATGCCGGTTCAGGCTTCAATCGAGATTAGGGTGGACATAACAATCAAAACAATCAGAGTAGCCAGGGTGGTTACAACCAGCAGCAGCAGTCGGGTTATCAGAGCAATCCAAAACAGTTGAATAGTGGGCAATATCATGTATTCACCACTAGCTTGGATAAACGAGACCGTAAGCTTCACAAGCGGCAAAGAATTCTGCTGAACTGGCCGTGCCTCGTTATTTACGCTGGTCGTAACAGCCAATCATATGGAGCAGAGGATCACCTCCCGGGTTGACAATCCGGGTCAGCTAAGCGTTGGTGGTGGCACCTCGTGGGAGGTTATAAGTTCACCAAAGTGCTCATGGATGGAGGAAGCAGCATTAATATCTTGTACTATGAGACCTTCCGTCGTATGGGGCTAACAGACAAGAATCTTAAACCGTCCAATACGGTATTCCATGGTGTGGTACCTGGTAAGTCTGCATATCCCGTTGGCAAGATAGCTCTGGAGGTGGCCTTTGGAGATGATCATGATTCCAGGTCAGAAACATTGGTTTTTGAGGTGGTTAAGATCCGGAGCCCGTACCACGCTTTGTTTGGGCGGCCGGCTTATGCCAAGTTTATGGCACAGCCCTGTTATATTTATCTGCAGCTCAAGATGCCGGGTCACAAGGGGATCATAACCGTTCATGGAAGTCGCAAGATTGCCTTGGAGTGTGAGGAAGGTGATGCGGCCTATGCAGAGTCGGTTTGTGCCACGGAAGAGTTGAAGTATTACAAGGATAATGTTGATCCGGCGGACATGACTCCGTTGAAGAAGCCAACCACAAAGCATGATCCGGCTTTAAAGTTCAAATCGGCAGCTGAGACTAAGCTTGTTGACTTCGTACTTGGCGATTCGTCCAAGCAGTTTAGTATCAACACCAACTTGGATCCGAAATAGGAAAGCGCGCTCATCGAGTTCATCCATGAGAACCGGACATTTTTGCATGGAAGCCTTCGACATGCCAGGTGTACCGAGGGAACTCGCTGAGCACACTCCTAATGTTGATCCTAAGTACAAACCGGTGAAGCAGTTTCTCCGCCGGTTCAACGAAGAAAGGCGCAAAGCTATTGGAGAGGAAGTGGCTAGGCTCTTAGTGGCTGGCTTTATTGTTGAAGTGTTCCATCCTGAATGGCTGGCTAATCCGGTGCTGGTCCTTAAGAAAAACGGCACCTAGCGCATGTGTGTGGATTACACAGATCTTAACAAGGCTTGTCCAGCAGATCCTTTTTCCCTCCCCCGCATCGATCAGATTATTGATGCTACGGCGGGTTGTGAGCGTTTGAGTTTTCTGGATGCATATTCTGGTTATCATCAGATCAAGATGGCAGTTAAGGACCAGGAGAAGACGGCGTTCATAACTCCCTTTGGAGCCTTCTGCTATGTATCTATGCCCTTTGGGCTCAAGAGTGCTCAGGCAACTTATCAACAGTGTGTACAAAATTGCCTTCATAAGCAGATTGGCCGTAATGTACATGCCTATGTGGATGATATTGTGGTTAAGTCAAGGGAAAAGGAGACTCTAGTTGATGATTTGAAGGAAACCTTTGATAACCTGCGGACATACAAGATGATGCTCAACCCGGCCAAGTGCGTTTTTGGTGTACCGGGAGGCAAGTTATTGGGTTTTCTGGTGTCCAATAGGGGAATTGAGGCTAATCCGGAGAAGATCACAGCTATCACCTCTCTGGATAAACCAAAATGTATCAATGATGTCCAGCACTTGGCAGGCCGGATTGCCGCGTTGAGCCGGTTTATCAGCCGCCTCGGTGAGAAGGCGATCCCTTTGTATCAGATGCTGAAGAAAGCAGATCCCTTTGTCTGGAGTCCGGCCGTTGATAAAGCATTGGAGGACTTAAAGCGGCAGCTACCCAATCCGCCTGTTCTTGCTCCTCCGATTGACAAGGAACCATTGCTACTCTATGTGGCAGCTAATGCTCATGCAGTCAGCGTAGCTATCGTGGTGGAGCGCAAGGAGGCGGGCAAGGAATATCCGGTTCAGCGTCCGGTTTACTATATCAGCGAGGTGCTTATTGAGTCCAAGCAAAGATACCCGCATTGGCAGAAGCTAGTGTATGGAGTTTTCATGGCAAGCCAGAAGCTTAAGCAATACATCCAGGGACATCCCATCACAGTGGTCAGCTCTGCTCCTTTGGGAGATATAATTCAAAACAGAGAGGCAACAAGCCGGATTAACAAGTGGGCTATAGAGCTTGGGCCGCACGGTTTGAAATACGTGCCTCGGACGGCGATCAAGTCTCAAGCACTTGTGTATTTCATCAATGATTGGACGGAGCTACAAGCACCTGAAGAAAAACCGATCACACCTATTGGACTATTCATTTTGATGGGTCCAGGCAATTGGAGGGCTCGGGGGCTAGAGTCGTATTAACTTCCCCACGAGGTGATAAGTTCTGTTACGTTCTCCGCTTAATGTTCCCTTGTACTAACAATGCAGCTGAGTATGAAGCTTGACTCCATGGTCTCCGGATGGCTAAGGAGATGAATCTCAGCCGAGTCAAGTGCTTCGGTGACTCGGACCTGGTGGCCCAACAAGTGTCTGGTACTTGGGATTCTAAGGACCCGCTCATGGCAGCATACCGTCGTGAGGTGGATATCATTGCAGGCCACTTCAAGGGATATCAGGTGGATCATGTGGACAGATGAAAGAACGAAGCGGCGGACGCTTTAAGCCGGCTGGGCTCTCAGCGTAAACCGGTCCCGCCTAATGTCTTCTTGGATGTCCTACATAACCCGTCGGTCAAGCTCCCTGGTGAAGAGGATTTGGCTATTCCTTATCCGGAGGCTCAGTTGGTGGCGGCTCTACATGTCATTCCGGATTGGACGGTTCCTTATCTTGCGACATGAACCGGGCGAAGTTACCGAGGATGAGACGCCGCCGACAGATAATCCGCATTCCAAGTCCATGACTATTGTCAACGGCGAGTTGCATCATTGCAGTGTGTCAGGAGCGTTTCAACATTGTGTGTCGCCAGAGGAAGGTTGTGAGATCTTGCGCGAAATCCACGAAGGAGATTGTGGTCACCACGCCGGTTCAAAATCTCTGGTGGCTAAGGCGTTTCGTCAAGGTTTTTATTGGTTGACTGCTCATGCTGATGCGGAGGACCTAGTTAGGCGATGTGACGGCTGTCAGAAGTTCTCAAGACGCGCTCATGTACCGGCTCAAGAATTGAGGATGATTCCAATTACTTGGTCGTTTGCGACTTGGGGGCTGGATATAGTTGGGCCTTTCAAACGGTCCAAAGACAAGAAGACCCACCTTTTGGTGGCGGTTGACAAGTTTACAAAGTGGGTAGAAGCGGAGCCCGTCAGCAAGTGTGATGCAGCCACGGCGGTTCAATTCATTAAAAAGGTGATTTTCCGGTTTGGCTTTCCACATAGTATCATTACTGATAATGGTACCAATCTATCTAAGGGTGCTATGAAGGAGTTCTGTGAACGTGAGCACATCCGGCTTGACGTTTCATCAGTGGCTCACCCACAGTCCAATGGCCAGACAGAGAGAGCTAACCAAGAGATCTTACGAGGCATCAAACCTCGGCTTATGGTTCCTTTGCAGCAGACGCCGGGTTGTTGGGTTGAGGAGTTACCATCTATGTTATGGAGCATCAATACTACACCCAACAGATCGATAGGATACACACCGTTCTTCATGGTCTACAGAGCGGAGGTGGTTCTCCCCAGTGATATCCATCATGATTCACCTCGTGTAGCAGCTTATGTTGAAGCGGACAACAAGGTAGCACGGCAAGACGCTTTGGACATGTTGGATGAGGAGTGTGACATTGCAGCCGCCCGTTCGGCGATCTACCAGCTGGATCTTCGTCGCTATCACAGTCGCCGAGTTAGAACCAGAACCTTTCAAGAAGGAGATTTGGTGCTCCGGCTCATCCAAGACCAAACTGATATGCACAAGCTATCCCCACCTTGGGAGGGACCTTTCATGGTCAGCAAGAATCTGCACAACGGGTCGTATTATCTGATTGATATTTGAGAGCATAAAGACTCACGTACATCAGAGGAGGAGACCAACAGGCTGTGGAACATAGCTCATCTTCGGCCCTACTATACTTGAGCCATAGGCTCTACTTATGTACATATTATGACAATGTATATATTATGATCAATACAATAAGCCGGAGCCTTAGCTAAAGCGGGGTCTCTGTAATTTTTACATCATGAGTGGTTACACGGAGTTTTTATCTTAAAGCGGTCTCCGGTTTACCCCTTGAGTTAGCTTTTTAACAAAGCTTTATATCATGTCACTTGGGGGCTTGGTCATGTCCGAACCAATGCAACACCTTTTGATAGGCGAAAGCCACGAGATCACTTGGGGACTTGGTCACGTCTGAACCAGTCACGCCTCTTGATCGGCCTAAGGCCACAGAATCACTTGGGGGCTTGGTGTAACGCCCTCGATACGGCTATATCTCCCACGTGTCGAGGCACGACTTAGAGGCATAACCGCATTGAAAGCAATGTCGCAAGTGAGGTAATCTTCACACAACCCATGTAATAAATAAGGGAAAGAGATACATAGTTGGCTTACAGTCGCCACTTCACACAATACATAAATAAACATCCATCATTCAGAGTACACTCAAGGTCCGACTACGGAACCAAAATAAAAGAAGATACCCCAAATGCTACACAGATCCCCGATCGTCCCAACTGGGCACCACTACTGATCATCTGGAAAAGACACATAGTAACGACCACGCCTCGTCGAACTCCCACTTGAGCTCGGTTCGCCACCTGCACCGCATCGCCGGAACACTGCAACTGTTTTGGTAGAATCTGTGAGTCACGGGACTCAGCAATCTCACACCCGCGAGATCAAGACTATTTAAGCTTATAGGAAGGACAGAGTAGTAAGGTGGAGCTGCAGCAAGCGTCTAGCATATATGGTGGCTATTTCGCAAAAGAGAGCGAGAAGAGGAGCAAAGCACGGTCGTGAAGCTAGTAGCGATCAAGAAGTGATCCTGAACTACTTACGCCGACATAACTCCAACACCGTGTTCACTTCCCGGACTCCGCGAGAAGAGACCATCACGGTTACACACGCGTTGATGTGTATTTTATTTAAGGTCAACTTCGGTTTTCTACAACCGACATTAACAAATTCCCATCTGCCTCATAACCGCGGGCACGGCTTTGAAAGATATTACCTGCAGGGTGTCCCAACTTAGCCCATTATAAGCTCTACGGTCAACGAAGGATAAACCTTCTACCGGAAAACCCGATCAATCTCGGAATCCCGGACTACAAGACATTTCGACAAAGAATAAAACAAGACCAGCAAAGCCGCCCGATTGTGCCAACAAATCCGATAGGAGCTGCACATATCTCGCTCTCGTGGCACATCCGGATGAACACTACGTCGGCAACCAAGATGCCCCAAGTTGCCTCGGGTAGCACCGCAAGTGGCTCTAGTTTGGACCAACACTCGAGGGAGCATTGGCCGGGGTTAAATAAAGATGACCCTCGGGCTCGCGAAACCCGGGGAAAAGGCTTAGGTGGCAAATGGTAAAACCAAAGTTGGGCCTTGCTGGACGAGTCTTATTCAAAGCGAACTGTCAAGGGGTCCCATAAATCACCCAACCGTGTAAGGAACGCGAAATCAAGGAACATAACACCGTATGACGGAAACTAGGGTGGCAAGAGGAACAAAACACTGCATAAGGCCGAGCCTTCCACCCTTTACCAAGTATATAGATGCATTAATTATAGCAGATATATATTGTGATATCCCCAACAAGTAAACTTGTTCCAATAAGGAACAACATCTCCATGTTCCAACAAGGAACAAACTTCAGCTTCACTCGCAACTAGCAACGCTATAAGAGGGCTGAGCAAAGCGGTAACATAGCCAAACAACGGTTTGCTAGGAAAGGATGGTTAGGGCTGACATGGCAATATGGGTGGCATGATTTAGCAAGTGGTAGGCATCGTAGCATAGGCATAGCAAAAGAGCGAGCAACTAGCATAGCAAAGATAGAAGTGATTTCGAGGGTATGGTCATCTTGCGCAATGTTCTCGAGTTGTCGAAAGCTTGATCCTCGTAAGCGTTCTCAACAGGTTCCTCGCTCACGCACTCGCCTCCGGCTCTACCCAAAGCAAGAACACAAACAAAGGAACCACAATAAATCACGGTGCAATGCACAATCAACATGATGCAAAACATGACATGATATGCGAGATGTGATATGCAATGCGTATGTGCGCTCCGGAAGGAAAATGATGAACCAGGCATCAACTTGGCAAACCAAGTATGCCACTGGAAAGATGAGATGATTTCGGTTGAAATCGATATAAAGATCACCGGAATCGGATGCACGGTTTGCAAATGACAAGCAAAACAAGAATGGCACAAATCTGCCATTAACAGCATGATGCCACTTAGCAAGCAACAATAAATTAAGCTACTGCACCCAAACGTACCAACAAAGTATATGGAAGTGATCTACACAAGATGCTTGACAAAAGATGAGCACTGAGCTATGGCTAGTTCACATCATAACAGGTTCAAACAAGCATGGCAAAAATACACAAAATATCAGGCTGGACATGGCAAAAACAGTATCAGGTTGCAATGTTCAGAGCAACAAAACTACATGCTACAGGAACTTATAATAGCAAAACATGTCATGGCATGAATCTACTCAAAGCATAGAACAAAAGTCCCTTACTGACCATAAGCCAAAAAGGATCAGAAAATATAGTAACACCCATGTCAATATTGAAAGTTTCATAACAGATTCAGCAACATGGCATGTCAAAACTGATAACAAGTAGGCATGTTTACAAGCTCAATGCACTCACTACAGAGCCTTATATGAAAAACTAAGCATACATACATCAAGAAGACATGGCATAGAAGACATACATGGCAAGAACAATAACATAGCATAAATGGATCAACCACAACAACCATGGCAAAATTGAATAACATGTAAACAATCTGCCAGGAAACATTTGATAGCAAAAGTAGAGCTCGATTGACTCAAGCTATGGCACTCCATAATTGCAAACAAAGGCATGGATGGATAGAGCAAGACATGTTTAAGAAAACATCCTTACTGAAGTATCTCAAAAATATACATGGATCTCTCGGTAGCATCAAGTTAACATGGCATCAAAATATCAGTAAAACAGAGCTGAAAACAGCAACATCAGGACACCTACTTTGCATGCTTGTGCTAGTCACCACATAGATCACAAAAATACATGGCATACACCCCTGGAAAGATGGCATGGCATATTAAAAAACACATGTAGGACTCAAATTCATAGGGTGCACACATTAATCGTAGCAAAAATAACAAAAGTGCAAGTTCTGTTAAGAAACAGAAACTAACATCACATAGCCCTCTTCCAACAGTATTTCGGGCATCAAGATGAGCTCAAATGAAAATTATACAATGAGATGAAATGATCTACTCTTCGATACGAACAGTTTGATATATTATACGCGCAAAATGGAGCTACAGATGCAAAGTTACGCTACGTTGAAAATGCCACGAAATAACATAGGATGCAAAAACTTAGAAGAAAAGAGGGGGAGAAAGTCAACGCGGCGGCTGGATCCGATCGGGATCGGGACGAGGGCGACGGCGCGGCGCGGCTCGCCGGAGGGAGAGGAGGGCGACGAGCTCCGGTGGAGGTCGCCGGCCAGAGGGAGACGGGCGGCGCGGGCGAGGGCCGATGGCGCCGGGCGACGACCGGGCGGCGAGGTCGCGGGACCGGCGGAGGGGCGACGCCGGCTGATGGCGGCGGCGGGTAGCTCGCCGGCGACGTCCCGAGGGCCGGGAGGCGGCGGAGCAGCGGAGGGCGGCGAGGCACCGGCGAGGGCGCGGGCGCGGCGGCGGCTGGGGCGCCGGGCCCTTTGGGCCCAGCTGGGCGGTGGCCGGGCGGCGGCGAGACAGGTGTCGCCTCCGATTGGCGGCGGCGGTGGTGTTGGGGGGCGGACATGTCCGGACGATTCGGACGATCGTCCGGGCGCGAGGTAGGGGAAGGCTAGGGTTAGACCCGAGATTGGAATGGGGGTTTGCTTAAATAGGCATAGAGGGAGCTAGGAGAGTCCAAATGAGGTGTAGTTTTCCACACGATCATGATCGAACGACGGAGAGCATGGAAGTGACTTAGATGGGTTATTGGACTATTTTGGAGGGTGTTGGGCTGCAACTCAAAAGAGGCCTTTGCGAGAGTGCGGTTAACCGTTGGAGTACCAAACGAGCTCCAAATGACCAAACTTGACCGGTGGTCTACGGTGGTATACCAAGGCCACTAGACAAACCTCGGTCCATTCCGAGAAGGTTTAGTACCCGCACACGGAAAAAGCGTAAAAGGGCCGCGGGGAGATAGGAGTGCGGATTGCAAAACGGACAACGGAAAAATGCTCGAATCATGAGACGAACACGTATGCAAATGCGATGCACATTATGACATGATATAAAATGCATGACATGGACAAAATGCAAAATGAAGAAAACCCAACCACGGAGGGAATATCATATCACAATGCCGAAAATGGCAAGAGTTGGAGTTACAAATATGGAAAGTTACTTCCGGGTGTTACAACACACCACCACTACAAGAGGATCTCGTCCCAGATCTAGGACCGAAAGAACTCCGGATATTCGAACGGAGGTGATCCTCGCGCTCCCGTGTAGCTTCTCGGTCGGAATGGTGTGACCACTTCACTTTCAGGAATTTGATTGACTTGTTGCGCGTCTTGCGCTCGGTTTCTTCAAGAATAGCAACGGGGTGCTCATGATAAGAGAGATCTTCTTGAAGGTCAATTTCTTCGTTGATAGTGCGTTCAGAGTCTTGAAGCACTTGCGAAGGTTGTGACACGTGGAACACATCGTGCACATTTGCGGTTGGAGGAAGCTCAAGTTGATAGGCGAGATCGCCTCTTTTCCCAATGATCTTGAAAGGACCCACGTATCTAGGGGCAAGCTTCCCTTTGATACCGGGCGGCGAGTGCCTTTCATTGAGAGACGCGAGGTAGACATGGTCTCCGATTTCAAAAGCCACATCACGGTGCTTATCATCATAATAGCTCTTCCGGCGCGATTATTGCGGCTTTGAGATTCTCACGAATGACTTTGCACATTTCTTCGCTTCGTGATCAAGTCATTGCCAAGAAGTTGGCGCTCACCTGTCTTAGACCAATTGAGAGGAGTACGCACTTTCGCCATAGAGAATTTCGAATGGGGCCTTGCCCGAACTCGCTTGGAAGCTGTTGTTGTAGGAGAACTTCGGCATATGGAAGACAATCTTCCCACTTCATACCGAAAGAAATGACACAAGCCCGAGCATATCTTCAAGGATTTGATTTACTCGCCGACTTGGCCACTTGTTTGAGGATGGAAAGCTGTCTTTGAAACGAATGTTGGTGCCCATGGCCTTCTCAAAAGAATCCCAAAACTTGGAGGTAAAGATGCTGCCACGGTCTGAAGAGATCACTTGTGGAATGCCGTGCAAGGAGACAATCTCGAGGTGTATAGCTCGCCAACCGAGCTGCTGTGATAGATTCTTTGATAGGAAGAAAATGAGCCACTTTAGTAAGCTTGTCTATGACAACGAAGATAGCATCATTTCCACGCTTGGACTTTGGAAAACCAGTCACGAAGTCCATTTCAATATGATCAAACTTCCATTCGGAATAGCAAGAGGTTGAAGGAGACCAGCTGGTCGTTGGTGTTCTCTTTCACTCTTCTGCAGACATCACACTCATTCACGAATTGAGCAATTTCTCGCTTCATTCGTGTCCACCAATATGACTGCTTGAGGTCATGGTACATCTTCGCATTTCCGTGATGAATGGATAGAAGCGAATTGTGAGCCTCGCTCATAATGACTTTTCTCGAGATCACCCTTAGGAACCACAATCCGTCCTCAAAGAAAAGAGTATCTTTGTCATCAACGTGGAAGCACTTGTACTTGAAATGCCCTTGTCGATACCACGCTTCACCTTTTTCACCATGGTATCCAGAAGTTGAGCCTCACGAATCTGATCTTCCAAAGTAGGAGAGACTATGAGGTTGGCAAGAAAGCCTTGAGGAACAACTTGAAGATTCAGCTTATGGAAAGCTTCACAAAGATCCGGTTGGAAGGGCTTGAGGATTAGACTGCTGCGAAAGCCTTCCTGCTCAAAGCATCTGCAATGACATTGGCCTTGCCGGAGTATATTCAATACTTGGGTTGTACTCTTGAATCATTTCACCCATCGAGTCTGCCTAAGGTTGAGGTTGGGTTGAGTGAAGATATACTTGAGACTCTTGTGATCGGTGAAAATGTCCACTTTCCTTCCCAACAAGAGATGTCTCCACGTTATTAATGCATGGACAACTGCCGCCAACTCAAGATCATGAGTGGGGTAGTTCTTTTCGTTGGGCTTCAACTGGCGAGAAGTATAAGCCACAACTCTCTTCTCTTGCATTAACACAGCACCGAGACCTTGAAGAGAAGCATCACGAAAAACTTCAATGGCTTGGATTCATCAGAGGAGTCAAAACAGAGCTGTGACGAGTTTCTCTTTGAGAGTATTGAAAGCAACGCCACACTCGGGAGACCGACATACTTCACATGCTTCTGGAGAAGGTTGGAAAGAGGCTTTGCAATCTTGGAGAAATTCTCAACGAATCTTCGGCAATAACTTGCAAGACCAAGAAAACTGCGGAGCTGCTTGACATTCTGAGGAGGTTCCCAATTCACAATTGCGGACACCTTCTCGGGATTAACAGCGATGCCCTTGGCGGAGATGATATGACCAAGATAAAGCACTTCATCAAGCCAAAATTCACATTTGGAGAACTTAGCATAGAATTGATGCTCTCGAGCTTGTCTAGCACCAATCGCAAATGTTTGGCATGATCCTTCTTATTCTTGGAGAAGACCAAAATATCATCAAGATAGACCAAGACGAATTCATTGGTGTAGGGGTTGAAGATGAAATTCATCATCCGAGAGAATGTTGGAGGAGCATTGACAAGGCCGAAAGACATGACAAGATATTCATAAGAAACAAAGCTTGTTCTAAATCTCGTCTTGGGAATATCTTGTTCACGAATGCGAATCTGATGATAACCCATACGAAGGTCAAGCTTGGAGAACACTTTAGCACCTTTGAGTTGCTCGAAAAGCTCATTGATGTTGGGAAGTGGGTACTTGTTCTTGATAGTCTTCTTATTCAATGGACGAATCGACGCAAAGTCGGTCCGTGCCATCCTTCTTCCGGACAAAAGAACACCACAACCCCAAGGAGATGAACTCGGTCTGATCAAACCCAGACGCTCTTGTTCATCGAGCTGCTTCTTCAATTCCTTCAGCTCATCAGGTCCAAGCTTGTATGGACGCTTGCAAATGGGTTCAGTGCCAGGCTCAAGATCGATAACGAATTCAAGCGCCGATGAGGAGGCATACCCGAAGCTCTTCCGGAAAGACATCTTGGTACTCACAAACGATCGAATCGAGAGATAGCATCCAATTCGCCCTTCTCATTGAGAGAAAACAACCAATGGTTTCATCACGAGCGCATAGATGATCACATCATTAGAAGAGTGAGTCAATTGAATTTCCACAGCAGCACAATCAAGCTGAGCTTTGTGCTGAGAAAGCCAGTCCATTCCGAGAATAAGATCAATATCCGAGTCACCAAGGACAATTGGTTTAGCCAGAAATCTATAATCGCCCATCTTGATACCGACATTTGGAACCAACATGGTAGATCTCAAACGCTTAGCCGGAGAAATAACTTGCATAGCTTTAGGTAATGCCTCTCAGATCAAAATTGTGCTTCATGCAAAAGGATATGACATGAAAGAATGCGATGCACCAAGATCAAATAAGACTTTTGCAGAATATCATTAATCGAAGATTACCCATTATCACATCGAAGATTCCTCTGCTTGAGCTGCATTCATCATATTGACCTTTGCAAACTTGGGATTATGCTTGACCACTTGCATTGCTGGAAGATTTCACAGAGGAGGAGGCGGAAGCGCCTCTGGTTGAAGCACTTGTTCGCATAGTGACCTTTCTGCCGACACTTGTTGCAAGTCACCTCGAGAGCGGACGGTGGTAAGGAGCACTTGACCTTGGAGCTTGAGAATTAGACTTGTTACGATAGCTTGGGTTGGGTGGGTGGGAAGATCCACGGCCACCTGAGTTCTTCTCACGATAAGGCCGACGGAACGGAGGAGGAGAAAGGTAGAACTTCTGCTTTAGCTGCCACTTGAGAGGAAGAAGAGGACTGAATGCATCCCCGATTCTCTTCTTAGAAGCCTCACATTTGAGCTGGGCAGCTTCTTGCTTCAGTGCCATGTTTTAGAAATCATCATACTTATCTCGCTCAAAAAGCACAAGAGCTAATT
The DNA here is from genome assembly GCA_021605205.1 of Aegilops longissima. NCBI lineage: Eukaryota > Viridiplantae > Streptophyta > Magnoliopsida > Poales > Poaceae > Aegilops > Aegilops longissima. The sequence goes on from CM038682.1 coordinate 184,069,643, forward strand.
GCAGATCTTCTCTCGCACCACCTCTGAATTGATAGATCATACTCTTCTCATCGTGCACGCCTTGCTTAGCAAAACGAGCAAGCTTCGAACTGGATATTGTATTGATAGACAGACATGTTGCCTTGCTTGAGATTGCGGAACTCCTCACGCTTGCTCTCAACAACACTTTTCGAATGTGGTGAGCTCTGAAATCTCGGCGGAACTCATCCTGTAATGACACGACCTCCTCTGGAATCTTTGTATTGTCGGTACCACTCAAAGAGCTTGATCCTTGAGTTGAAACGATGCAAACTTGACAAAGTCCTCAGTCCGACATTGCTACAATCAAAATGCTTGCAGATATCCACAAGCCAATCGTCGGCGTCGTGGCCTCGACACGTAAACCGAAAGACTTCGCTGATTAGCGAGGAACCGATCGAGAGTAGCAAAGTGCGGCTGATTGTTGCCTTGACCTTGATTTCCTTGATTGCCTTGCCCTCGAGTACGTTCTTGCAAGAGCTGCAAAATCATCTGAGCATTGGCATTGGTGGCTGCCATGATAGCTTGCCGTGCCTCCGGAGGCGGAGGTGGAGGTGGAGGTTCGATGATCCCCATCATTGCGATCCGGATTCGGCCGCGTTGGCGGAGCCATCTGAAGAGGGTGACATCCGTTAGCACTTGATAGACAAAAGTCAAGTTGAAATCAACGGATAGAAATTGCAACATATAGTCTTCACAATAAACATTCAACAAGAATGAACGAATGAATTCAAAGTTAATCATCACACGCCCATTAAGGTGAGAAGCCACTTAGATAAAGATATGGAAACAACATCATCTTAGAAACAAATCGAATATCACAACCCGAAAACAAAAGATTGGCTTCTAGAATGAGCCGAACAAACACATGATAGAGATTTACGCCCAAAGTGTTCGTGGTGGGGCCCACACGGACACGACGATATAGCGGACGCCACGAATGACAAACAAGACGTCCCGAATCAGCATAGCCAAGGATTCTTTAAGACGCCTCGCGACCATCAGAATCGATCGTGAATGGGCGGACCACTAGACGTTGAACCCCAATCTCAAATCATACATCCGCGGATAGATATCCCGTAAGCTACTAGAATTCCCACCTATAAACTCCGAAACTTTCGGTTATGCAATCTGGTGTTGGGGATACAGGGGACACAAAATATATCACCCAAACTAACAATACCTAGATCCAGCTGTATCCATCCGTCAACACATAACCAAGAAATCCTCGGAAATCGTGTACCTCGACCTTCGAAAAACATCCGTTATACAAGTCATGGCAATACTCCCGAGCGCCCAAGATCAAGTTATCGGGGTTATCTCACCAACAACTGCACAAAAGAGATTTCGATGTCGGTAAAACTCGTGTATTCCGAATCGCAACGATAAAATTGTGACGACAACACCTCGGAGCTCAACTCCCCGGGACACTGCCACAACCCCTAAATGTCAGGAGGCACCAAGAACAATGTTCTCGTCACAAAACCATCGGAACGATCCCAAGATACCCGCGTGATCCTAAAAAAAATTTAGTGAAATTTGAGGAGAGAAGAGTCAAAACTCTACGTCAGGATACCTCACCAGAGCGACGAAGGGACTGGGGAGTAAAAAGAATCCTACTCTCCGATATATATAATCCTAAGACTCAAAACATTTTCCATTCTAGACTCAACAACGCCAGCAAACAATCAAGTAGGGGGCTCCTAAGTCGGGGAAGGCTCTGATTACCAACTTCCGGTCGTCGCCGGCGCCACCGGCCCTCGTCGCGCCGCCCCGTCTCCCTCCGGCCGGCGACCTCCACCGGAGCTCGTCGCCCTCCTCTCCCTCCGGTGAGCCGCGCCGCGCCGTCGCCCTCGTCCCGATCCCGATCGGATCCAGCCGCCGCGTTGACTTTCTCCCCCCTCTTTTCTTCTAAGTTTTGCATCCTATGTTATTTCGTGGCAATTTCAACGTAGCGTAACTTTACATCTGTAGCTCCATTTTGCGCGTATAATATATCAAAATGTTCGTCTCGAAGAGTAGATCATTTCATCTCATTGTATCATTTTCATTTGAGCTCATCTTGATGCCCGAAATGCTGTTGGAAGAGGGCTATGTGATGTTAGTTTCTGTTTCTTAACAGAACTTGCACTTTTGTTATTTTTGCTACGATTGAAGTGTGTACCCTATGAATTTGAGTCCTACATGTGCTTTGTAATATGCCATGCCATCTTTCCAGGGGTGTATGCCATGTATTTTTGTGATCTATGTGGTGACTAGCACAAGCATGCAAAGTAGGTGTCCTGATGTTGCTGTTTTCAGCTCTGTTTTACTGATATTTTGATGCCATGTTAACTTGATGCTACCGAGAGATCCATGCATATTTTTGAGATACTTCAGTAAGGATGTTTTCTTAAAAATGTCTTGCTCTATCCATCCATGCCTTTGTTTGCAATTATGGAGTGCCATAGCTTGAGTCAATCGAGCTCTACTTTTGCTATCAAATGTTTCCTGGCAGATTGTTTACATGTTATTCAATTTTGCCATGGTTGTTGTGGTTGATCCATTTATGCTATGTTATTGTTCTTGCCATGTATGTCTTCTATGCCATGTCTTCTTGATGTATGTATGCTTAGTTTTTCATATAAGGCTCTGTAGTGAGTGCATTGAGCTTGTAAACATGCCTACTTGTTATCAGTTTTTGACATGCCATGTTGCTGAATCTGTTAACGAAACTTTCAATATTGACATGGGTGTTACTATATTTTCTGATCCTTTTTGGCTTATGGTCAGTAAGGGACTTTTGTTATATGCTTTGAGTAGATTCATGCCATGCCATTTTTTGCTATTATAAGTTCCTGTAGCATGTAGTTTTGTTGCTCTGAACATTGCAACCTGATGCTGTTTTTGCAATGTCCAGCCTGATATTTTGTGTATTTTTGCCATGCTTGTTTGAACCTGTTATGATGTGAACTAGCCGTAGCTCAGTGCTCATCTTTTGTCAAGCATCTTGTGTAGATCACTTCCATATACTTTGTTGGTACGTTTGGGTGCAGTAGCTTAATTTATTGTTGCTTGCTAAGTGGCATCATGTTGTTAATGGCAGATTTGTGCCATTCTTGTTTTGCTTGTCATTTGCAAACCGTGCATCCGATTCCGGTGATCTTTATATCGATTTCAACCGAAATCATCTCATCTTTCCAGTGGCATACTTGGTTTGCCAAGTTAATGCCTGGTTCATTATTTTCCTTCCGGAGCGCGCATACGCATTGCATATCACATCTCGCATATCATGTCATGTTTTGCATCATGTTGATTGTGCATTGCACCGTGATTTATTGTGGTTCCTTTGTTTGTGTTCGTTCTTTGGGTAGAGCCGGGAGACGAGTACGTGAACGAGGAACCTGTTGAGAACGCTTACGAGGATCAAGCTTTCGACAACTCTGAGAACATTGCAGGCAAGATGACCATACCCTCGAAATCACTTCTATCTTTGCTATGCTAGTTGCTCGCTCTTTTGCTATGCCTATGCTACGATGCCTACCACTTGCTAAATCATGCCACCCATATTTCCATGTCAGCCCCTAACCATCCTTTCCTAGCAAACCGTTGTTTGGCTGTGTTACCGCTTTGCTCAGCCCCTCTTATAGCGTTGCTAGTTGCAGGTGAAGCTGAAGTTTGTTCCTTGTTGGAACATGGAGATGTTGTTCCTTATTGGAACAAGTTTACTTGTTGGGGATATCACAATATATATCTGCTATAATTAATGCATCTATATACTTGGTAAAGGGTGGAAGGCTCGGCCTTATGCCTGGTGTTTTGTTCCACTTGCCACCCTAGTTTCCGTCATACCGGTGTTATGTTCCTTGATTTCGCGTTCCTTACGGTTGGGTGATTTATGGGACCCCTTGACAGTTCGCTTTGAATAAGACTCGTCCAAAGAAGGCCCAACTTTGGTTTTACCATTTGCCACCTAAGCCTTTTCCCCGGGTTTTCGCGAGCCCGAGGGTCATCTTTATTTAACCCCCGGCCAATGCTCCTCGAGTGTTGGTCCAAACTAGAGCCACTTGCGGTGCCACCGAGGCAACTTGGGGCATCTTCGGTTGCTGTCGTAGTGTTCATCCGGATGTGCCCGAGAACGAGATATGTGCAGCTCCTATCGGGATTTGTCGGCACAATCGGGCGGCTTTGCTGGTCTTGTTTTATTGCTTGTCGAAATGTCTTGTAGTCCGGGATTCGAGATTGATCGGGTTTTTCCCGGTAGAAGATTTATCCTTCGTTGACCGTGAGAGCTTATAATGGGCTAAGTTGGGACACCCCTCGGGTAATATCTTTCAAAGCCGTGCCATGATTATGAGGCAGATGGGAATTTGTTAATGTCCGGTTGTAGAAAACCCGAAGTTGACCTTAAATAAAATACACATCAACTCAAGTGTGTAACCGTGATGGTCTCTTCTCGGCGGAGTCCGGAAGTGAACACGGTGTTGGAGTTATGTCTGACGTAAGTAGTTCAGGATCACTTCTTGATTGCTACTAGCTTCACGACCGTGCTTTGCTCCTCTTCTCGCTCTCTTTTGCGAAATAGCCACCATATATGCTAGACGCTTGCTGCAGCTCCACCTTACTACTCTGTCCTTCCTATAAGCTTAAATAGTCTTGATCTCGCGGGTGTGAGATTGCTGAGTCCCCGTGACTCACGGATTCTACCAAAACAGTTGCAGGTTCCGACGATGCCAGTGCAGGTGACGCAACCGAGCTCAAGTGGGAGTTCGACGAGGAACGTGGTCGTTACTATGTGTCTTTTCCAGATGATCAGTAGTGGTGCCCAGTTGGGACGATCGGGGATCTGTGTAGCATTTGGGGTATCTTCTTTTATTTTGGTTCCGTAGTCGGACCTTGAGTGTACTCTGAATGATGGATGTTTATTTATGTATTGTGTGAAGTGGCGACTGTAAGCCAACTATGTATCTCTTTCCCTTATTTATTACATGGGTTGTGTGAAGATTACCTCACTTGCGACATTGCTTTCAATGCGGTTATGCCTCTAAGTCGTGCCTCGACACGTGGGAGATATAGCCGCATCGAGGGCGTTACAAGTTGGTATCAGAGCCGACCCTCGCGGTTACACGGATGGTTGTGGACAGGTGTGTGGTCATGTTGTTCATGACGTTTGTGACCCGTCGTGGCACCCGACATGGCACATGTACGGACTGGAAGCACGACGTTTGTGCCAAGAGGAACGTTCTGTGGCCCGACGAGGACGCCGGTTCCTCTGAGTGGGGGTGTATGTGATAGCCTGGCTTATTAGGGATGATAGACTACTCATATCAATAAGGAATTCCTTCTTTTCCGGGAGCCCATTCGGACAGAACTCCAAAGTAAAGCGTGCTCAGCTTGGAGTAGTGTCAGGATGGGTGACCGACCGGGAAGTTTCTCCCGGGTGCGCACGAGTGAGGACAAAGTGCGCAGAAAAGACTAGTATTGATCTGTGGGGCCAGTCTAGATCCCGCCAGGAGTAATGACCACCGGCGGGTGTGTCCGGGGCGTTACACTTGGTCAAACCCGAATCATCGCTACACCTCTTGATCGGTGTAATGCCACTGCATCATTTGGGTACCTGGCTGACATGAACCATAGCTACGCCTATTGGGGGCTTGGTCGTGTCCGACCATGGTAATGCCACTTGATCGGCTCAAACAACCTATTTTCGCAAAAGGTTTTGTCTTTGCCTTTACTTGCCATTTGTTTGTCTTTTTGCATATTTCTCTTGTTGTGTTCTTAAACCGACAATTGTTAAACCGATTCGACTGTCAGTTGACAGGACACGGTTTGTTTTTCATCCGGAGACACTTTTGCCCGGTTTGATTTTTGATAAACATCCTATTATGGAGTAACACCGGTGTTCATCTTAACCCGGAACGGTTTACCTGGTAAACCGACCCTATATACACAGGAGCTGTTTTCTCCTTCAGCAGAGCGGGTTTCTTACAACTCCGCTTCAAGATTGGCACAGCCAACTTCATGCCCTACGATGGCAGGTATCATATATTCCTATATTTTTATCATATGTTTAATCTAAAGTATTATCTTTAATTTCATATGCATGGATATGATGACCCGCCTGGTGGTACAACCACAATGGCGTTTTAAGCTTTTTACTGCAGACAACAGTTTAAGGTTGATGATTCAACAAAAACATAAGTTGCAATAAATATGCACGAAGGCATATCAACACAAAGTGTGGCAGCTAGTCTATTACAAGGCAACACAGTGCCCAGATAAGATAATTGTTCTTGGCATAACATAAGGAAGCAATAATGTAAACCGGCCTCCGGTTTATGCTTGATCGCCAGCTTGGCCTCGATGGTTGCAGGTCATCTGCGCCGCTTCAACTTCGATTCCCTACCCGGTAATTTGAAATCAACGATCGTCGATCGATTCCCATTAATGCTTGGAATACGGCTTCATCATTGATCAGCAACGACGGTTCAATATCGGGGCGTAAGTATGCTTACGGATTGGAGGTATAAGGTTCTCCGCTTCAGGAATCGGTGCAGACACTCGTTTATTTTCTCCATCATATTGGGCCTGATAGTGAGACATATTTGCCTCTTCAACCAGCTGGCAAGCCAAAGGGCGCACTTCCCGGTTTATAGCTTGAAGATCCTGTTCGATGAATTCCGTCCCGTCTTCCTTCAAGCTTGGGAAGCCTTGGGCCGCTTCAACAGTATCAAAGTCCGGCACCCACGCTTTGGCCCGGATTAAGGCGTTTATGGCACCGCTTCTAGCAGCAGATTTCTTTAAATCTTCAAACCGGGCAGGAAGCATTGACAACCTTTTCAGGGTATCCTGGATCAAGGTTGGTGCCGGGTTATTATGAGAAGCGGTGCTGATGATCCGCTGCGCACCAGTATAGAGTTGCTCTATCAATGTGTAAGAGGCTTTCAATTTCTTCCGCACATCTGATCCCAAGTGGCCAATACGTGTCCCTATATCATTCAAAGGGTTAATAAACCGGCAATTACATGAGAAAGCTCCATTATGTCAGAAATTAAAAAAAGGTTTACCAAAGACAGCGGCGGTCATGGCATGCACTTGCCGCTTTACACTGTCAGTTCATCCACCACCGGTTTAAGGGCAGCTTCAGCATGCTCTGCCCGTTGAGTTAAAGCGGCCTTTTCAGTGGCCCAATCCGCCCGCTCCTTGTTGAAGCCCTCCTTAAGCTTTTCCATGACGCTTAAGTGCTGGTTAATTCGTTCTTTGCTTTGGAGGTTTCAGCTTGCTGGGATTTCAGGTTTTCTTGGAGATCAGCGATTTGGCTTTCTTTCTTGTTCAGGTCAGCCTACATACAGAAAATCATTTGATAAAGATTAAGATGCAGACCTGAAGTACCAACCCCATGACAAGTTATGCCTTTGGTACTTGGGGGCTAATGCATATTTGCTATTTATCCTACAATTTCTATATCAAGTCCCAAGCTCAATACAAGTATTCAGTTTGGCACTTGGGGGCTAATGCCTATTTGCTTTGTCCTTGAGAGATACTGGATTTCTTACAAAAGTCCCGGTTTAACTACGTTAAGTTGAACCGGCCCTTGGGGGCTACTTTCCCAAAAGTAGAGCTTTGCTCAGGATTATATTGGGAAGTCCCGGTTTAAGTTCACATCTTAAACCGTCACTTGGGGGCTAAAAGAGTTGATAGATTGAAATATACAAGAAGGGAGTTATGGAGTTTACCTCATATTTTTCCTTCATCATATTCACCAGACCGGCTTCATAATCACGGCTGGTATATAACCGGTTCAGATAACCGGAATGAAGATCTTGCGGATTCAAAGCGGCATAAGTTGCCAAATCGGCATTCCACTTGCCTTTACCAAACGCAGTAAATTCATCCTTGGCAGTGTGCTTGGACAAGGAGACAGGATTACCTGGCTCGGAATGGCCAATGCCAGTAATAACAACATCGTCATCCTTGGCTTCGCCTGTTCGCACTAGGGTCGCCGTTTTATCCGTCTGCTTTGGTGGACTCGCTGTCTTGTCAGTTTGAGCAGGACTCGTGGGTTGATTTAAAGGGCCGGTGGTATCAACATGTGCCTCTTCAACAGTAACATCATGATCTTGCAATGGTGGGTTGGTCAGCATATCATCCAGGATGTGTTCCTCGGGATTTGGTATCTGGGTCAGTTCAGGAGCATCATCTTCTGCCGCTTTGTCCAGGCGAGCTTTCTTGCTTGGCCTAGGCTTGGCCCTAAAAGGAAAAAGATGGATCAGTCCAATGAATATTGAAAGTGGTATACCAAATAGCATTATCAGGAATATGGCTCACCCAAGTACTGTCTTGAGTGGTGGGAGTTGGTTGCCTGTTGACTCGCCAGAGGAAGAATGAGAAGTCACCTGATAATCGGAGTCAGATGGATTAAGAGGTTAACGAATGCAACCCGCTTTAGGATAAGCATTGACGAAACAGTTAGAGACCTCTGAACGATGTTTCCGAACCGGACTGTTCGGTAAACCGGTGGAGGTGACTACCTGGCCGCTGTGCCGGGTTACGCGACGAGCTTCATGCTGTTGTGTCTTCATAAGAAAGTTTCAATCCAAGTAAGCAAGAGGATGAGAAAATTTAACTTTCCGGTTTGCCCGACGGATTTTTACTGAAGGTAAAGGTTTTGAATCGGAAGAAAGAGCGATTACCTCTACAACATCAGCATGACTAGCTTCAGCATCATCCTGGCAATAATCATTATCAATAAGGCGTGTAAAAAATAGACCAAGTGAGTCAAGTTCTACCACAAGGTCCGGATTACCCACATCATCGTCAGCTGGTGGATCGGAGGAGGCAGTGGTTTTCTTTCTGTTTGCTTGTTTCTTCACAACTTTGGTCTTGGGCCGGGTTGTTGCTACCGGTTTCTCTTGTGGAGTCTTCCTGCTCCAAAATGGATCATCACCCTGTTTGAAAGATGTTAATATCAACAAAGAGTATTTAAACATAGTCAGATTTTATAAAGACATAAGATATGAGTCTTACGGCTGGCGGTTTATTAATGGCAGAAAAGGGAGCCAGGCCAGTTTGAGCGCAAGCAGATTCCGGTTCGTTTAGCATCCTCTTAACAGCTTCAGTAACTTCGTCGTCTGTCAGCTGGATCTCAATATGCCGTAGAGGGTCTTTCACATCTTCTTTGTATTTGCACATCAAACCAGAGCGCAGGCTTAGGGGCAGTATACTCCAAGATATCCAGCATCGAGTAAGATCAACTCCTGTCAACCCGTTGGCCATGAAGGCCCGGAGCTTGGATAGTTGAGGGGCATGTTTGCTTCTCTCCTTAGCAGTCAGTCTGTGAGGGAGGGGATGTGTGTTGCTTAGCCGCTCTGGACGGTAACCCGGTAAGGGATTTTCTCCCTCAGGGGAGGTATCTTTGCAGTAAAACCATGTTGAATTCCACTCTTTGGGATGGCAGTGCAGTTTGGCATGAGGGTAAGTGACCTCTTTCCGCTTCTGAATCGCCACACCACCCAACTCGGTGTTGGGACCATCGGAAAATTCAGTGCGGCGGTTTAGATGGAAGCAATCTCTGAACAATTCAACTGTGGGCTCCTCTTGAAAAAACACCTCACAGAGCACTTGAAAGTGACAGATATTGGTTATGGAGTCGGGGCCAATGTCTTGTGGGCGCAGATTGGAAGTTGGCCAAGACATCCCGATAAAACTTTGAACGGGTGGATGAAGCCCGGGCTAAATGATCAGCAAAACAACAACTTCTCCATCCTTGGGTTACGGAGAACTCTCCGGCGAGGACCCTCCGATGAATTACGTCTTTTTTGCCTAAAGCGCCGGTGCGGACTAAGTTATCCAGTTGAGTTTCAGTCACTCGAGAAGGGACCCAGTTACACTCGTACACTTGCTTGGCCATGATGCAATCTGTAAAGCAGTAATACCGGTTCAAGAATATGTTGGAAGGCTATATATTGATACATTCATTGTTAAACCAGAAGAAGTTGCTTATAAACCGGAGTTTCGCAAGGTGACAATACATCACCGGAAAACCTTTGGCGGTTCAACAAGGGGGCTAATGGTATAGGCCGAGTTGTCAATTTCTCTTCAAAGTTAATCCGCCTGGTCTGAAACATTGATGAATCAAGAGTGGATATGCGAAAACAGGTTTCACAAAAGCTTGTCACAGTTTTGGATCTGGAGCATATTCAGAAAAGAAATAAATATTCAAGGACTAAAATGGAGCGGTACCGAATCAATGAGCAAGGACACAGGGAGATATATGACCTTGAGATGCGCAAGTGACAGCAGATGCTAAAAAACTACCGCTACGCGGAACAAAGATTCGCAGACTTAACTAAAAATTAGCATATGAGCAAGAAGCAAGCGATGAGCACCGAAGAACAGGGAAACCCTAGAACAGATCTATGGTGAAAGGACAGAAGACTTACCGGGGCTGAGGAAGAAGCGGAAGGTCGCCGCGATGCTCTGGTACGTTCAGGGTGATGCAGCGGCCAAGGTTGGTGTGGAAGTTGACGGCGGCGGCGGAGCTCCGAAGCTGGGCGGCGCGAGGAAGACGAAGCAGAGGGGCACGAAGGGGAAAAAATAAATGACCCTTCGGTCTATTTATAAAGGTAAGGGATATGTGTGTCAGGCGCGAAAATCAAGGGGCCACAAGTTTGGAAGCGGAGCTGTCACCTCGATTGCTGCAGACTCATTAATGAAAAGATGTTATATACAGTTCTTTATGACAGATGACGTCATGCCGGTTCACCACAATCTGAGAAGATGACGTCACGGCGGTTCAACCAAGAAGATGTTGAAGACGGAGTTTTTTACTAAGGATTGACATGAACCTGTTCAAATCAATCTGGGGCCTAATGTTGGGGATATTACTAGTGGGAGTAAACCGGCTAGGAGAGGCCGGGTTAACTTCATCAGTAGTCAAGTATGCTTGAAGCCCGTGAGGATATTCTATAAGGGCCCAAGGCCCAGAACCGGTTTAAGGGCTTGTAGCCGTGAACCGGCATTAGCATGTAACTGGTGATGTAAGTTAGAAATACTAGAGACCGAACCGGACACGTCTATGAGCCGGTCTCGGGACTCTGCAAACCGACGGGCATCACCCATGTATATAAGGGGGCGACCCGGCAGCGGTTCAGGACAACAGACAATAGCTCGAGACTTAGGCGAAGCTTGTTTGCTCCCTAGTCATCGAAACCCCCATCAATTCCATCACAACTAGACATAGGCTTTTACCTTCATCGAAGGGGCCGAACTAGTATAAACTCTCTTGCGTCCTTGTGTCCGCTTTAACCCCTTCAAGCTAACCCTTAACGATGGCTCCACGACTAAGTCCTTTCATGAGGACATCTGCCGTGACAAAACCACGACACCAGCCAAACCAGTGAACCCTCCTACTCCTCTACGCGTGGGCATCCACTGCCGCGTCTTCCCCGGCTCCGCGTCGTCCCCTTCCTAGGCCTCGCCGTCGTCCACCTCCTTGGTGCTCTCAGCGCGGCGTGGTCAATGTGGTCAACGACATTCCATCTGAAGAGTACTGTACATGGAGAGGCTGACAGCTGGGTCCACGGCCACAACCCAGTTTTTTTGTGATTTGCCAAGTAAGTCGCTTTGTCAGGCCTGTTGGGCTGCAAATCTTTCAAGACGAGGAGAGGTTTCATTCAGCTGGCCGAGAAAATGGCCCATCGGTAATGAGAAATGGGTTGTACATTTTTAAAACACATCAAACCGGCAATTAGTTTCAAATATCTTTTTTTTTCATTTCGATATTTCAAATTACATTAATTTTTATGCGTGGAGAATTTGTTGGATTTTGTATTGATATACATTTATTTTTAAAATCAGTTTGAATGTGAGTCAAAATTTCGGGATTAAAAACAGTTCGGACCGCACCGAAATATGCAAAATTTCGTATAATTTTTTAACCGTGGCCACAGTATGGGCTGTAATGCTAACTAAAAGAATATGGGCTCCAAAAAACATAAGAATTAGCAAATGGGCTGTAAATTATTAGAAATAAAGGCAGATGGGCTGTATGCTGATTTCCACAGAATGAGGCTTTCCTAAAAAAAGGTTGACGCACAAGTAGTGACTGTTGGTTGTCCATCCAACGGTCGTCGTGCTTCTTCAATCTCTGCTCTTCCTGCTCCAGCCGCTCAAACAAGCGCCGGCGGGACTGCCTACTCCCTCCTCCCGCGCGGCTGTGTGTGCCAAGCAGCCTCACCGCCCCATCAGACTCCCATCGCTGGCCTAGCCATCCCTCTACTCACTCACACCTGCTGTTATTCTCCGGCGACGGCAGATTTAACCAAGAAACCCTCGTCAACAGTACTCCCCTCCGTGTGGAAACAAGCTGCCGAGTCTTCCCTGCCTCCATGTCGTTCCCTTCCTAGGCCTCGCCGTCGTCCACCGCCTGGTGCTCTCGGCGCTGCCTGGTCAACGTGGTCAACGACAAACATGCATCTCAAGTGGACTGTACATGGAGAGGCCGACAGCTGGTCCACACCGCACGCAAGAAATGCCTCCTTATTACGCGCAAAATAATGAATCCTCCGATTGACATCGGGACCCATCGAAAGGGCCTCGTATTTAAGTGAAAAAACGTTACCGCCGTTGTGACTCGGACCCATCAGCTATATCTTCACACGCAAGGAAGTGCCTTCTTATTACGCACAAAAAATGAATACTCCCCATTAGCTGGGACCCGGTATAGTGGCAGGCTGACTTGTGGGCCTACTAAGTTGACGGGACGGAGGGCTTTGTCAACTTAGTCAATATGCACGATTCTAGCTCCAAAGGACCGTCGATCTCCATCCAACGGCCGTAGTGCTTCTTCAACCTCTGGTCTTCTTGCTCCAGCCGCCCAAACCAGCGTCGGTCGTGCCTCGTGCTCCTGCCTCCCGTGGCCGGCTGCGATGCGGTGGAGGCCTCACCGCCCCCTACTACTCCCACCGCTGGCCAGTCCATCCCTCTACTCACCCACACCCCCTGTTATTCTGCGGCGACGGCAGCCTCACACCGCAGCGAACCAGTGAACCCTCGTACTCCTCTACACGTGGGGATCCACTGCTGCGTCTTCCCCGGCTCCGCGTCGTCCCCTTCCAAGGCCTCGCCGTCGTCCACCGCCCTGGTGCTCTCGGCGTGGCATGGTCAACATGGTCAAGGAACGGCTTCCATCGGGCGTGGGTATGCGTGGAGAGGCCGACAGGCTGGGTCCACGGCATGAGAAGGAAGTGCCTCCTTATTACAGCGCAAAATAATTATTCCTCCACGACAACGAGGGACCCACGGACGGGCCACCATATTTCACGAAAAAAATGTTTCCCCCCTGACTGCTGGGACCCACCAGCTACACCTTCGCACGCAAGGAAGTGCGTCCGGGCAAAAAAAATAAAATGATTCGCCCCCCTGACTGTTGGGACCCACCAGCTACATCTTCGCACACAAGGAAGTGCGTCCGGGCAAAAAAACAAAACGATTCGCCCCCCTGACTGCTGGGACCCACCAGCTACATCTACGCACACAAAGAAGTGCGTCCGGGCAAAAAAAAACAAAACGATTCACCCCCCTGACTGCTGGGACCCACCAGCTACATCTTCGCAGGCAAGGAAGTGCCTGACAGTCGGGACCCACCTGGTCGAAGCGTGCGTGGCGTTGTCATTCTGGTGTGAACGTATGCGTATATATATCTTGGTGGATGTAGAGGCGCAAGTGTCGTAGTAGAGGCGCCGCGTAGCATGTACACGTCACGTCTGCGGTGAGGTGCAAGAAAGAAAATCTGACCCGCGTCATTACATACGGGCGGGTCTCGAATGCCTACTCGCGCATACGTACATGGCTGGGTCGGAACGGAGAAACAATGTCGCTCGTCGTGTTCATGGGAGGCAGCGGAATGCGTCGTGTTCATGGGGAGGCAATGGAATCGTCGTGTTCATCGGGAGGCAACGGAATGCGTGGAGCCAACCGGCTGGGTCGGAGCGGAATGCATGGTCATGTTCATCGGGAGGCTTGGATGGAGCAGGCGATGGAAGCGAGGCTGGCGTACCGCTGGCGGAGAAGCGGCCTTGTGTTCGACCGGCCACGTTAAAGCGGGATCCTGTTCATCGAGAGGGGTTGGCGTACCGCAAAACGGAGGAAACGAACCTCCTACGGTCGAAACGGGGGTCCTGTTGATCGGGAGGGGTGTGGTGTACCGCAAAATGGATGAAACGGACCTCCTACGGTCGAAACGGGGTCTGTTCGCCGGAAGGGTGTGGCGTGCATAAAAACAGGACTCCACGGGATCTGTTCATCTCCACCGTCGACCTCCTCCGGCCTCCACGGGCTACCATCGACCTCCTCCGGCCTCCACGGGCTCCTGTTCATCCAGCCTCCACCGCGCTACTCCACCGGCTACTGTTCAACCACCCCTCCACGGGCCTCCACCGTCTACTGTTCATCCAGCCCTCCACACCACGGGTTCCTGTTCAACCACCCCTCCACCGTCTACTGTTCATCCAGTCCTCCACACCACGGGTTCTGTTCATCCGGAGGCAACACCACCGCTCCTTGTTCATCCAAACCCCCACCCCCGCAACGCTCACTGTTCATCAATCGATCGGCTTTAGTTAGCAGCGATAGCGAAGAATCGCTCGATCGGCTTGATTAACAGCCATCGATCGATCGCTTCGGGTTCGATGAACGCGTAGCTCGCTGCGGTCAATCGCTCGGGTTCGATTAGAGCCCCACCTCGCTTCGGGTTGATTAAGCGACGCCCACACACACAGCGTAAGTACGAGAGAAACGCGCATTGCTCGGCCCCAAACCTCCCACCGTAACCGGCAACTCCGTGAAATTTTCCTCCCCCTCGCTTCTACCACGGTTTTTTCCGTCATGGACGGCCCAAAGAATGTCATGCAGCTGCGTCTCCGCCCGCCAGGCGAAAAGCCCATTTTCTGTCATGATTTTTTGTCATAGAAGTAGGAGCCCACCACATCTATGATGATACCGGGTTTTGTAACAATTATCGTCATAGAAGTGTCATATGTATGACAGAAATTTTTTTCGTTCAGCCCAAAATGTCACGGATGTGTCTTTTTTTGTAGTGTCCCCAAGCTTAGACGCTTGAGACTTCTTGAAATATTATCTGGGGATTCCTTGGGCATCCCCAAGCTTGAGCTTTTGTGTCTCCTTAATTCCTCTCATATCACGGTCTCCCTAAATCTCAAAAGCTTCATCCACACAAAACTCAACAAGGACTCGTGAGATAAGTTAGTAAAAACCAATGCAAAAACCTTATCATACTCTACTGTAGCAAATCACAAAAATTATTATTCAACATTGCATACTAAATGTCCCTGCATATTTAATAGTCCTATCCTCAAATAGGGTCATTAAACAAGCAAACATATGCAAACAATGCAAACATAACAGCAATCTGCCAAAACAGTACAGTCTGTAAAGAATGCAAGATTCATCATACTTCCCTAACTCCAAAAATTATGAAAGAAATTACGAGTGTAGTAAATTTATCAGAGCTAATAATGCAAAAGGTTTCAATATTTTATCACATTCTTACTTTTCTAGGGAATTTTTGCAACAGCGGTGAACTTTCTATTTTCAAACAGCAACATGTACACTTGCAAAATAAGCATAGTAAAGGCTACCCTTGACATTTCTATTAAAAATAAAGATGCAAAACATTATTCTAAATAACAGCAAGAAAATAATAGAAAAATAAATTGACGCTCCAAGCAAAACACATATCATGTGGTGAATAAAAATATAGCTCCAAGTAAAGTTACCGATGAACGAAGACGAAAGAGGGGATGCCTTCTGGGGCATCCCCAAGCTTAGGCTCTTGGTTATCCTTGAATATTACCTTGGGGTGCCTTGGGCATCCCCAAGCTTATGCTCTTGCCACTCCTTATTCCGTAGTCCATCGAATCTTTACCCAAAACTTGAAAACTTCACAACACAAAACTCAACAGAAAACTCGTAAGCTCCGTTAGCGAAAGAAAACAAAACACCACTTCAAGGTACTGTAATGAACTCATTATTTATTTATATTGGTGTTAAACCTACTGTATTCCAACTTCTCTATGGTTTATAAACTAGTTTACAAGCCATAGATTCATCAAAATAAGCAAACAACACATGAAAAACAGAATCTGTCAAAAACAGAACAGTCTGTAGTAATCTGTAACTAACGCATACTTCTGGAACTCCAAAAATTCTACCAAAATAGGACGACCTAGATAATTTTTTTATTGATCTGCTGCAATTGGAATCAGTATTGTATCACGTTCTGGTGATTTTTAACAATTGTTTTCGTGAACATAAAGTTTTTGGAATTTTTAGCAAGATAAAAAAACTATCATCCAAGAAGATCCTATAGGTATTACTTGGCACAAACACTAATTAAAACATAAAACCACATCTTAACAGAAGCTATATGGGTTATTTATTACTAAACAGAACCAAAAAGCAAGAAACTAAAATAAAATTGGGTTGCCTCCCAACAAGCGCTACCGTTTAACGCCCCTAGCTAGACATGATGATTTCAATGATGCTCACATAAAAGATAAGAATTGAAACATAAAGAGAGCATCATGAAGAATATGACTAGCACATTTAAGTCTAACCCACTTCCTATGCATAGGTATTTTGTGAGAAAACAACTTATGGGAACAATAATCAAGTAGCATAGGAAGGCAAAACAAGCATAACTTCAAAACTTTAAGCACATAGAGAGGAAACTTGATATTATTGCTATTCTTACAAGCGTATATTCCTCCACCATAATAATTTTCAGTAGCATCATGAATGAATTCAACAATATAACCAGCACCTAAAGCATTCTTTTCATGATCTACAAGCATATAAATTTTATTACTCCCCACATAAGCAAATTTATTCTCATCAATAGTAGTGGGAGCAAACTCAACAAAATAACTATCATGTGATTGAAAATTAAGACAAGTTTCATGGTTATCATTATTCTTTATAGCATACGTGTAACCACAATAATCATCATAGATAGGAGGCATGCTTTCATCATAATAAATTTGCTCATCAAAACTTGTGGGACTAAACATATCATCTTCATCAAACATAGCATCCCCAAGCTTGTGGCTTTGCATATCGTTAGCATCATGGATATTCAAGGAATTTGTACTAACAACATTGCAATCATGCTCATCATTCAAAAATTTGTGCCAAACATTTTAATGCATTCTTCCTCTAGCAATTGAGCACAATTATCGGAATCCTTATTTTCACGGAATACATTAAAAAGATGAAGCATATGAGGCAAACTCAATTCCCATTTTTTTGTAGTTTTCTTTTATAAAGTAAACTAGTGCTAAAACAAGAAACAAAAAGAGTCGATTGCAAGATCTACAGATATACCTTCAAGCACTCACCTCCCCGGCAACGGCGCTTTAAAAAGAGCTTAGTTGACGGGGTGTGAGTGCCACCTAACCTCCCGACAGCGGCGCCAAGAAATGAGCTTGATGTCTACTACGCAACCTTCTCCTTGTAGACGTTGTTGGGCCTCCAAGTGCAGAGGTTTGTAGGACAGTAGCAAATTTCCCTCTAGTGGATGACCTAAGGTTTATCAATCCGTGGGAGGCGTAGGATGAAGATGGTCTCTCTCAAGCAACCCTGCAACCAAATAACAAAGAGTCTCTTGTGTCCCCAACACACCCAATACAATGGTAAATTGTATAGGTGCACTAGTTCGGCGAAGAGATGGTGATACAAGTGCAATATGGATAGTAGATATAGGTTTTTGTAATCTGAAAATATAAAAACAGAAAGGTAACTAATGATAAAAGTGAGCGTAAACAGTATTGCAATGATAGGAAACAAGGCCTAGGGTTCATACTTTCACTGGTGCAAGTTCTCTCAACAATAATAACATAATTGGATCATATAACTATCCCTAAACATGCAACAAAGAGTCACTCCAAAGTCACTAATAGCGGAGAACAAACGCAGAGATTATGGTAGGGTGCAAAACCACCTCAAAGTTATTCTTTCCAATCAATCCGTTGGGCTATTCCTATAAGTGTCACAAACAGCCCTAGAGTTTGTACTAGAATAACACCTTAAGACACAAATCAACCAAAACCCTAATGTCACCTAGATACTCCAATGTCACCTCAAGTATCCATGGGTATGATTATACGATATGCGTCACACAATCTCAGATTCATCTATTCAACCAACACATAGAACCTCAAAGAGTGCCCCAAAGTTTCTACCGGAGAATCACGACGAAAACGTGTGCCAACACCTATGCATAGGTTCATGGGCGGAACCCTCAAGTTGATCACCAAAACATACATCAAGTGAGTCACGTGACATCCCATTGTCACCACAGATACGCACGGCAAGACATACATCAAGTGTTCTCAATAAAGACTCAATCCGATAAGATTACTTCAAAGGGGAAAACTCAATCCATTACAAGAGAGTAGAGGGGGAGAAGAAACATAAGATCCAACTATAATAGCAAAGCTCGCGATACATCAAGATCATGCCAAATCAAGAACACGAGAGAGAGAAATCAAACACATAGCTACTGGTACATACCCTCAGCCCCGAGGGTGAACTACTCCCTCCTCGTCATGAAGAGCGCCGGGATGATGAAGATGGCCACCAGCGAGGGTTCCCCCCTCCGGTAGGGTGCCGGAACAGTGTCTCCATTTGGTTTTGGTGGCTACAGAGGCTTGCGGCGGCGGAACTCCAGATCTATTATGTACCCCGAAGTTTTTAGGGTATATGGGTATATATAGGAGGAAGACGTATGTCAGGGGAGCCACAAGGGACCCACGAGGGTGGAGGGCGCGCCCTAGGGGGGTGGGCGGCGCCCCCTACCTCGTGCCCTCCTCCTTTCTTTCTTGACGTAGGGTCCAAGTCTCCTGGATCATGTTCGGTGAGAAAATCACATTCCCGAAGGTTTCATTCCGTTTGGACTCCATTTGATATTCCTTTTCTTCGAAACTCTGAAATAAGAAAAAAAAACAGCAATTCTGGGCTGGGCCTCCGGTTAATAGGTTAGTCCCAAAAATAATATAAAAGTGGAAAATAAAGCCCAATATTGTCCAAAACAGTAGATAATATAACATGGAGCAATAAAAAATTATAGATACGTTGGAGATGTATCAGGTATCTGGACGGTTGCAGTTCAGACCCGCATCCTCGGTTGCATCCGGACACTTTATTCGTGATCCGAAGAACAATCCATACATCTCTTCGAGCGTCACGCCGAAGAATTGTCGAATAGTTCGCGGTCCTTCCGGGTTGAACTCCCACATACGGAGAGATCGACGTTGGCACGGCAGGACCCGACGAACTAGCATAACTTGCATTACCTTGACTAGACTGACATCCCTCTTGAGGAGATCTCGGATGCGACTTTGCAGCGTCAGCACGTCATTAACTGCCCCCCAGTCCAGCCCCTTGTTGACCCATGATGCCCGTTGGGGCGGAGGGCCCGAGCGGAAGGCGGGGCCAGCCGCCCACTTTGTACCTCGGGAAGCTGTGATGTAAAACCACTCCCGTTGCCATAAGTTGGACACCTCCGGGAAGGAACCCTTGGGCCATGTAGCGTCGGAGCCCTTGCTTATTACAGCACCTCCGCACTCTGTGTGTCGCCCATCGATCATCTTCGGCTTCACATTGAAGGTCTTGAGCCACAAGCCGAAGTGTGGGGTAATGCGGAGGAAGGCCTCACACACGACGATAAACGACGAGATGTGAAGGATGGAATCTGGAGCTAGATCATGAAAATCTAGGCCGTAATAGAACATGAGCCCTCTAACAAAGGGATCAAGACTAAAGCCTAGCCCTCGGAGGAAGTGGGAAACACATACGACACTCGCGTTGGGTTCGGGAGTGGGGATGACCTGCCCTTGAGCAGGCAGCCTGTGCGGGATTTCGGCGGTCAGATACCTGGCTTCCCTTAGCTTCTTGATGTCCTCCTCTGTGACAGAGGAGGCCATCCACCGACCTTGAAGGTTGGGTCCGGACATGGTTGAAGGTCCGAAGCGCTTAAGCCTGAGCCTTGGGTGTTGGAACTCGAGGTGGGTGAAGGGAAGGATCGAGCGTGGAAAGAAAAGGACAGGCCTTGGCCCCTTTATAAAGAGGGTGAATATCAAGCGTCCTCCGCGTGGCTGTTTGGAACTTGCCTAAAATCGAGGAGTCATACTAACAAGCACGATTGGGTTACCCACACCCGTATTGATGAGAATCCCGTGATAAGGGGAACACGATCTCTGCTTCGACAAGACATGCTAATAAAACCGCCTCGCAACACGTGTAGTGGCAGGCTGGGAAAAACGGTTTGTAATAACCGGGCCGCGGCGTGATGCCACGCTATGAAAAGTTGTCAGCGGATTAGATTTGTGGAATATTGTACTCTCTACGGTGGTATGTGGAATTTGTTTTGCAGAGCCGGACATGATCCTTGTGTTCAAAATCTTCTATGGAGTATTCGGAGAAGGAACCCGCCTTGCAATGCCGAAGACAATCTGCGCACCGGACTCATTGTCATTGAAGCCTGGTTCAGGGGCTACTGAGGGAGTCCTGGATTAGGGGGTCCTCGGACAGCCTATACTTTGGCCGGACTGTTGGACTATGAAGATACAAGATTGAAGACTTCATCCTGTGTCTGAATGGGACTCTCCTTTGCATGGAAGGCAAGCTTGGCGATTCAGATATGTAGATTTCCTTCTCTGTAACCGACTCTATGTAACCCTAGCCCCCTCCAGTGTCTATATAAACCGGAGGGTTTAGTCCGTAGGACAACAACAATCATAATCATAGGCTAGCTTCTAGGGTTTAGCCTCTATGATCTCGTGGTAGATCAACTCTTGTAATACTCATAGCATCAAGATCAATCAAGCAGGAAGTAGGGTATTACCTCCATTGAGAGGGCTCGAACCTGGGTAAACATTGTGTCCCCGCCTCCTGTTACCATTAGCCTTAAACGCATAGTTCGGGACCCGTACCTGAGATCCGCCGGTTTTGACACCGACAGCCGCCGGAAGTGACCCGTTGTCCATCACATTTGGATCCAGTGAATTCCCCGAAGATGAGGATCGCTGGGGGCGGGCGTGGGCCGGACTGCAGCGCATGATGCGACATATTGAAACCACGAAATAAAAAAGATGGATAGATGTGTGCATAAGTGTCTTTAAGTACTTACGATTCGGATAGGGGCTTCTCCCTGGGGCGCCACTCAGAGCTTCTATCAGTGTCCAACGCGGAGTTGTCTGCGAGGGAGACTGAGGGAGTCCTGGACTAAGGGGTCCTCGGGCGTCCGGCCCGTTAGCCATGGGCCGGACTGATGGGCCGCGAAGACACGAAGACCGAAGACTCTACCCGTGTCCGGATAGGACTCACCTTGGTGTGGAAGGCAAGCTTGGCAACCAAATATGAAGATTTCCTTTCTTTGTAACTGAATTTATGTAACCCTAGATCCCTCCGGTGTCTATATAAACCGGAGGGCTTAGTCTGGATCGAGGACATTCATTACCATAGTCATACAGGCTAGACTTCTAGGGTTTAGCCACTATGATCTCGTGGTAGATCAACTCTTGTAATACTCATATTCATCAAGATCAATCAAGCAGGAAGTAGGGTATTACCTCCATAGAGAGGGCCCGAACCTGGGTAAACATTGTGTCCCCCGTCTCCTGTTACCATCGATCCTAGACGCACAGTTTGGGACCCCTTACCCGAGATCCGCCGGTTTTGACACCGACATTGGTGCTTTCATTGAGAATTCCACTGTGCCGTCGTTAAGAGGTTCGATGGCCCCTTCAATCATCTACAACGACGCCTTCCAGGGGGAAGTCTTCCTCCCCGGGTAGATCTTCGTATTCGGCGGCTTCGCACTGCGGGCCAACTCGCTTGGCCGTCTGGAGCAGATTGAAAGCTACGCCCCTGGCCATCAGGTCAGATTTGGGAGCTTGAACTACGTCGCGGACATCCGCGGAGACTTGATCTTCGACGGATTCGAGACCGCGGTAGCCGCTCCCTGTCACCTCGATGAACATGACTTAAATCTGTCTTCGGACCACATCCGGGAGATAGCTCCTGCAACTACTCTGGCCTTAGATCCGGAGCAAATCGCGCCATCCAAGGACGAGAAGCTCAACCCTGCCACGGAGGCCGCAGATGTCGCGGCGTAGGAGCCGCACACAGACTTAGCCTCATGTGATGTCTGTGTCACCAGAACTCTGGACTCCTTTCTGGCTATAGGTTCCAAACAATGTGCGTCCGCGGACGCCGAGCTTGATCGGTTATCGATCTTCGAATTTAGCGCCGCAGACATCTTCCAACACTCGCCTTTCGGCGATGTTCTAGACTCATTA
Organism: Aegilops longissima; assembly: GCA_021605205.1. NCBI lineage: Eukaryota > Viridiplantae > Streptophyta > Magnoliopsida > Poales > Poaceae > Aegilops > Aegilops longissima. The sequence continues at coordinate 184,092,019 of CM038682.1, forward strand.
AAGAACCTTTCCTTGGTGGGAGACTCACACCTAAATCATGTCCGGTTCAAACTGGAGGCTGATGATGGAGAATTGCGCTTCCCACCCACCACCCACTTCATATCCACTGTCGATGACTTAACCGACGCGCTCGACTATGACTCCGAAGACATCGACAGTATGGACGACGATGCTGTAGAAGAGGAGGCCCAAAACCCGCCGTTCACCGGAGATGGACGGCCACTTCCTCATATGACGTATACATGGTGGATACGCCAAAAGATAATAGCAGCTACGACAAGGAAAACTCAGTGGAGGATAGCCCCCCTAAGACACAACCAAAGTGTCGGCGTCAGCGGTGCCTCTCTAAACCACGCCGCAGCAAGGACAACAACACCGGCACAGGAGACGACAACACTCCGGACGGTGCCGAAGACGTAGAAGACAACGATGAACAAACTGCCGAACAGGACAATCAGGAGGATGGGCAAGTCAGCCCAGATGAACAGGCCATAAATGAAGACTCGGAGGACGGTAGTTATCATCCGCTCTCCGAGGAGTAGGCGAGCCTTGGTAACAAGGACTTTATCGAGCCTGAGGAGCCCCTCGAACAGGAGCGCTTTAAGCGTCAGCTAATAGGCACCGCAAGGAGCCTGAAAAAGAAGCAGCAGCAGCTTCAAGCTGATCAAGATCTGCTCAACGATAAATGGACTGATGTCCTGGCATCCGAAGGATACGGCCTTAAGCACCCAGCCAAAAGCTACCCGCAGCGTAAATTGCTACCTCGTTTGATGATGAGGCATTGGAGTCCATACCACCATCGTGCAATGCGGCTGACCGACCACCACGGGGTCGAGACAAGGCGGCAACTCAAGCCAAACACCAGCCTGCTCAACCTCACCGTAAAGCTAGAGATCAAACAGCTCGGGATATGCCTATGACCTACGGCAAAAACTAGACAATAATGCAGGACATACCAGATCGATCTACGGATCGCGAGGGCGTGCCCCGACACGTGACGACGGCCACCCATTTGGACGTAATAAGCCCAGTCACGCCCGGGCCGAACTCCGTAGACGGACTCCATCGGAGCTACGTCGCGATGTGGTCCGATATAGAGGCGCCGCACACCCTCTTTGCTTCACCGATGAAGTAATGGATCATGAATTCCCAGAAGGGTTTAAACACGTAAACATCGAATCATATGATGGGACGACAGACCCTACGGTCTGGATAGAGGATTTCCTCTTCCATATTCATATGGCTCGTGGCGACGATCTCCATGATGTCTACTACACAACCTTCTTCTTGTAGACGTTGTTGGGCCTCCAAGTGCAGAGGTTTGTAGGACAGTAGCAAATTTCCCTCAAGTGGATGACCTAAGGTTTATCAATCCGTGGGAGGCGTAGGATGAAGATGGTCTCTCTCAAACAACCCTGCAACCAAATAACAAAGAGTCTCTTGTGTCCCCAACACACCCAATACAATGGTAAATTGTATAGGTGCACTACTTCGGCGAAGAGATGGTGATACAAGTGCAATATGGATGGTAGATATAGGTTTGTGTAAACTGAAAATATAAAAACAGCAAGGTAACTAATGGTAAAAGTGAGCGTAAACAGTATTGCAATGCTTTGAAACAAGGCCTAGGGTTCATACTTTCACTAGTGCAAGTTCTCTCAACAATAATAACATAGTTGGATCATATAATTATCCCTCAACATGCAACAAAGAGTCACTCCAAAGACACTAATAGCGGAGAAAAAACGAAGAGATTATGGTAGGGTACGAAACCACCTCAAAGTTATTCTTTCCAATCAATCCATTGGGCTATTCCTATAAGTGTCACAAACAGCCCTAGAGTTCATACTAGAATAACACCTTAAGACACAAATCAACCAAAACCCTAATGTCACCTAGATACTCCAATGTCACCTCAAGTATCCATTGGTATGATTATACGATATGCATCACACAATCTCAGATTCATCTATTCAACCAACACATAGAACCTCAAAGAGTTCCCCAAAATTTCTACCGGAGAATCACGACGAAAATGTGTGCCAACCCCTATGCATAGGTTCATGGGCGGAACCCGCAAGTTGGTCACCAAAACATTCATCAAGTGAGTCACGTGATATCCCATTGTCACCACAGATACGCACGGCAAGACACACATCAAGTGTTCTCAAATCTTTAAAGACTCAATCCGATACGATTACTTCAAAGGGAAAACTCAATCCATTACAAGAGAGAAGAGGGGGAGAAGAAACATAAGATCCAACTATAATAGCAAAGCTCGCGATACATCAAGATCGTGCCAAATCAAGAACACGAGAGAGAGAGAGAGAGAGAGAGAGAGAGAGAGAGAGAGATCAAACACATAGCTCTTGGTACATACCCTCAGCCCGGGGTGAACTACTCCCTCCTCATCATGGAGGCGTCGGGATGATGAAGATGGCCACGGTGAGGTTCTCCCCTCCGGCAGGTGCTTGGAACAGGTCCCGATTGGTTTTGGTGGCTCTGAGAGGCTTGCGGCGGAACCCCCAATCTATTATGTTCCCCGGTCATTTTAGGGTATATGTGTATATATATGAGGAAGAAGTACGTCAGGGGAGCCATGAGGGGCCCATGAGGGTGGAGGGCGCGCCCTGGGGGGTGGGCGCGCCCCCTACCTCGTGCCTTCCACGTTGCTTGTTTGACATGGAATCCAAGTCTCCCCGGTTGCTTTCCTTCCAAAAATAACTTCTCCAGAAGATTTCGTTCCGTTTCGACTCCGTTTGATATTCCTTTTCTTCGAAACACTGAAATAGGCAAAAAACAGCAATTCTGGGCTGGGCCTCCGGTTAATAGGTTAGTCCCAAAAAATAATATTAAAGTGGATAATAAAGCTCAATATTGTCCAAAACTGTAGATAATATAGCATGGAGCAATCAAAAATTATAGATATGTTGGAGACGTATCAGGCATCCCCAAGCTTAATTCCTGCTCGTCCTCGAGTAGGTTAATGATAAAACCAGAATTCTTGATGCGGAGTGCTACTTGGCATAATTTCAATGTACTTCTTCTCAATTGTGGTATAAATATTCAGATCCGAAAGATTCAAGACAAAAGTTCATATTGACATAAAAATAATAATACTTCAAGCATACTAACAAAGCAATCATGTCTTCTCAAAATAACATGGCCAAAGAAAGTTATCCCTACAAAATCATATAGTCTGGCTATGCTCTATCTTCATCACACAAAATATTTAAATCATGCGCAACCCCGATGACAAGCCAAGCAATTGTTTCATACTTTTGATGTTCTCAAACTTTTTCAATCTTCACGCAATACATGAGCGTGAGGCATGGACATAGCACTATAGGTGGAATAGAATGGTGGTTATGGAGAAGACAAAAAGGAGAAGATAGTCTCACATCAACTAGGCGTATCAACGGGCTATGGAGATGCCCATTAATATATATCAATGTGAGTGAGTAGGGATTGCCATGCAACGGATGCACTAGAGCTATAAGTGTATGAAAGATCAACAAAAGAAACTAAGTGGGTGTGCATCCAACTTGCTTGCTCACAAAGACCTAGGGCATTTTGAGGAAGCCCTTCATTGGAATATACAAGCCAAGTTCTATAATGTAAAATTCCCACTAGTATATGAAAGTGACAACATAGGAGACTCTCTATCATGAAGATCATGGTGCTACTTTGAAGCACAAGTGTGGTAAAAGGATAGTAGCATTGCCCCTTCTCTCCTTTTCTCTCATTTTTTTGTTTTGTTTGGGCCTTTTCTCTTTTTTAGGCCTCTTTTTTTCTTTTTTTTTTCTTTTTCGTCCGGAGTCTCATCCCGACTTGTGGGGGAATCATAGTCTCCATCATCCTTTTCCTCACTTGGGACAATGCTCTAAAAATGATGATCATCACACTTTTATTTTCTTACAACTCAACAATTACAACTCGATACTTAGAACAAAATATGACTCTATATGAATGCCTCCGGTGGTGTACCGGGATATGCAATGAATCAAGAGTGACATGTATGAAAGAATTATTGATAGTGGCTTTGCCACAAATACGATGTCAACTACATGATCATGCTAGCAATATGACAAGAACGGAATGGCTATGGAAATATATCTCAGAATGGCTATGGAAATACCATGATAGGTAGGTATGGTGGCTGTTTTGAGGAAGGTTTATGGTGGGTGTATGATACCGGCGAAAAGTGCGCGGTATTAGAGAGGCTAGCAATGGTGGAAGGGAGAAAAGTGCGTATAATCCATGGACTCAACTTTAGTCATAAAGAACTCACATACTTATTGAAAAAATCTACAAGTTATCAACACAGAGTATTACATGCATGCTCCTAGGGGGGTAGATTGGTAGGAAAAGACCATCGCTCATCCCCGACCGACACTCATAAGGAAGACAATCAATAAATAAATCATGCTCCGACTTCATCACATAACGGTTCACCATACGTGCATGCTACGGGAATCACAAACTTTAACACAAGTATCTCTCAAATTCACAACTACTCAACTAGCATGACTCTAACTTCATATCTCAAAAAAATCATAAGGAATCAAACTTCTCTTAGTATTCAACGCACTCAAAAGAAAGTTTTACAAATCTTGAATACCAAGCATATTAGGAATTTTTTAAGCAAATTACCATGCTATTTAAGACTCTCAAAATAATCTAAGTGAAGCATGAGAGATCAATAGTTTCTATAAAACAAATCGACCACCATGCTCTAAAATATATGAGTGAAGCACTAGAGCAAACGACAAACTACTCCGAAAGATATAAGTGAAGATCAATGACTAGTCGAATAATTATGCAACTATGTGAAGACTCTCTAACATTTAAGAATTTCAGATCTTGATACTTTATTCAAACAGCAAGCAAAACAAAATAAAACTACATTGCAAGGATATCACAAATCATGTGAAGAAGCAAAAACTTAGGTTCAACCGATACTGACCGATAGTTGTTTGAAGAGAAAAGGTGGGATGCCTACCGGGGCATCCCAAGCTTAGATGCTTGAGACTTATTGAAATAATATCTTGGGGTACCTTGGGCATCCCCAAGCTTGAGCTTTTGTGTCTCCTTAATTCCTTTTATATCTCGGTTTCCTAAATCTCGAAAGCTTCATCCACACCAAACCCAACAAGAGCTCGTGAGATAAGTTAGTATAAACCAATGCAAAACCTTATCATCTTATACTGTAACAAATCACTAAAATTATCATTCAACATTGCATACTAAATGTATCTGCATATTTAATACTCCTATCCTCAAATAGAATCATTAAACAAGCAGACATATGCAAACAATGCAAACATAACAGCAATCTGTCAAAACAATACAGTCTGCAAAGAATGCAAGATTCATCATACTTCCCTGACTCCAAAAATTATGAAAGAAAATTCCCACTGTAGTAAATTTATCAGAGCTTATTATGCAAAAGGTTTCAACATTTTATCACATTCTTACTTTTCTAGGGAATTTTTGCAACAGCGGTAAACTTTCTGTTTTCAAACAGCAACATGTATACTTGCAAAATAAGCATAGTAAAGGCTATCCTTGACATTTTTATTGAAAATAAAGATGCAAAACATTGTTCTAAATAACAGCAAGCAAATACTAGCAAAATAAATTGACGCTCCAAGCAAAACACATATCATGTGGTGAATAAAAATATAGCTCCAAGTTACCGATGAACGAAGACTGTCACATCCCTAATCCTGGTCTGACCTATGCCAGCTTCCATGTGTGCATCATGTTTAAATTCAAATGAAATTTGAATTGAGGAATTTTCAAAGCCTCAGAAAACCCCTAAAAATAACCAACATTTAAACCTCATCAAATGAGTCCAAGAAAATGTTCCTATTATTCTGTGAAAATATTGGCATGAGGTAAAATGCAAACCAATATTTTTGGAGTGACTCAAACATTATTTTGGGCCATTGAATTAATTCAATAACTATTTGCATTGGATATATATTATATATATAATTAATATATGTCCAATAATTCTGGAACATTTTATGTGGTTTGGTATATTCTAGTTCTAGCCACATAACTATTTTCAGGATTTTATAAAATGGTTTAGTATTTTTACTAAACCAAAACAAAACAGAACAAAAGATAAATAGAAAACAGAAGAGAGAGAGAGAGAGAGAGAGAGAGAGAGAGAGAGAGAGAGAGAGAGAGAGAGAGTTTTACCTGGCACTCACCTAGGCAGCCCACCTGGCCAGTCCACCTGGCGGCCCAAGTGGCCGACCCAGCCACCTAGCCCTCTCCCCTGTCGTCTTCCTCCTATGCGAGGAGGACGGGCGCGTGCCCAACGCGCGCGCACCGCCGTGCGCCACCTCCTGCTTGCCGCCGAGGGTCTGGACGCCTCCCCGAGTGCCACGCACTCCCCCTCGACCCCTGCACCTCTCCCCTCTCACCCGGAACACCCTACCCCTCCTCTGCTCTCTTCCCGCAACGCCACCGTCGCCGCCCTTTCTTGTTGCAGCGCGAGCCACCTCCTCGCCCTCCACCCGAGTCCAGAAGCTCCGCCTCGTCTACCACGTCCTCTCCGTCAACTCACTCGACGCCGGACGCCCCAAAACGCCGCCATCGCCGTCTTCTTCAACCTCGGTCCGCTGAGATCGCCGGCGACCGTGTGGCCGCTCCGTTGCTTCCCCGAGCTCCCCGAGACCACCACTGCACTCCCCGTGAGCTTCTCCTTCGATCCCCTCCTCCCCCTTGCTCGTTTGCGCCGTGTAGTCGCCGCCCTCTTCGAGCCCGAGAGCATCTCGCCGCCGGCCATGGCGTAGCCGTGGCCACAGCCGCGCAAGCTTGCAACCGAGCGCTTCACCGCACTCGCCGTGTCCCCAAGAGCCCGTAGCACCGCTCCGCACCTCCTGTCGTGCCTCCTAGCGACGACCCCGAGCTCGCCCGAGCTCCAGCAGCCGCCAACGTAGTCGCCGGCGTCTTTTCCGACCACCCCGAGCCCAAACACCACCACCACTCGACGCGGCAGCCCCCCAGCTTCACGTAGATGCTCCCCGCGTGCCAAATAGGGCCTGCAATAAATCCCGACTCGCTCGCCGTCGGTTTGGTCGTCGCCGGCGAACTCCGGCGAGGTCGACGTGGCCTGTCATTAGCCATTAATGACCCAGCTAACCACCCCTAGAGCCACCGCAATGTGGGCCCCAGTGTCTAATTAGGTTAGTCTAATTTTCCTGTTTAGATTAGTGTTAATCTTGCGGACCCCACGTGTCAGCTTTGACTTTGGTCAAGTCAACGTTGACCGGTCCCACCTGTCATACACCCAAACCAGCCTGAGACACTGACGTATGGGTCCCATAGGTCAGGTTTGACCTGGCCGACCCAGTTGACCTGCTGACGTCACACCTATGTCATGCTGACGCAGTAACTTATTTTCTGGATTTATTCTTATATAGGAAATTCCAGAAAATGTTGCAAACTTCAAAAATTCATAGAAAATCAACCGTAGCTCCAAATCAAATAATTTATATATGAAAAATGATCAGAAAAATTCAATCTATCCATCTGTACTGGTTTCATGCATGTTTAAACAAGTTAACCTGATGTTTAGTTCAGAACAAGATAAAACACTAATAATGACCATGAATGAGTTTGAACTTTGAATCTTTGGTTCAAAATAGCTCAAACCCATCTGGTTGTAGTTGCATTATCCCAACAAACTCATTTTTCCATGTCATAGCATGCATCATATTGTGCATTGCATTGATCGTGTTCCTCCTTTGTTTGGCGGTGTTGTTCCCCCTTGGTAGACGTTGTACCGACGTTGTGATCGTTGACACTGATGAAGACTCAATGCTATCTTCAGAAGTGCCAGGCAAGCAAAACCCCCTTGTTCATTCCGATACAATCCCACTCTCTCGCTCCTGCTCTTTTTACTGCATTAGGACAACAACGATTCATCTGTTACTTGCTGCGGTAGCTGAACCCCTTTATCCTCTGCATGACTGTCATTCCACAAGAAATAGATGAAACCCACTAGCATGAGTAGGAGTTGTTTGAGCCTGTTGTTCCTACTCATTCATGCTTGTTTGTCATGCCTGCTCTTGCTTAGAGTTGAGTCAGGTCTGATTCATCGAGGATGAATCGGAGGTGTGTGAACATGTCCTCTTGTCGTGAGCTAAGTGTGTGAACACGATTTGGTAAAGGTAGCGGTGAGAGGCCATGTAGGAGTACATGGTGGGTTGTCTCATTGAAGCCGTCCTCGGGAACTGAGTTACGTGTTTGTGATCCATGAACAGTTACTACCACACATTGGGTTCCGGTAACTCGACCCCTCTCGGCTTATTAATCGCCTCGATCTCTGTCCAGGAGTTGCAACTAGTTTCTGGTGTTTGTAGGATATGTGTTGGGGGCCGTGCGTAGCGCTGACCCTAGGGGTGGGCTATGTTGCGGTAGATACACCGAGGCACGGTGTACCGGGACGCCCGTTTGGTGCCTCGGGAACCCTGCTCTCATCGTTTGGGGCCGTGAGCGACACCCCGGCCAGATCTCCTCGCGGATGGAACCCGAATAGGCGATAAACCTGGACTATATACTTGTGTGGTTAGTCAGGTCATGGCCGACTCCCTCGCCAGGCTTCCGCTTGAAGGTTGCCGAGATACACGACGTGTACATGGTGGTAAGTGGCGAGAGCGTGTGTGAAGAAGTACACCCCTGCAGTGTTAACATCATCTATTCGAATAGCCGTGTCATGATAAAGGACTTCAGGGTTGCTGTGCAGTTCGTAGACAAGTGAAAGTGGATACTCTAAAATGCACAAGATAAGTGTGAGTGCTATGGATGGCGTTCTCGTGAGGGAGAAGGGCGGATCCATAGTGGTTTATTGATATGGTGAATATGTGGACTCGTGTGCCACCTCAAAAGAGTTATTGCGATCGTAGTTCAGGATAGCCACCGAGTCAAAGCTGGCTTGCTGCGGTCAAACTCCACCACCCCTTTGTTGATAATGATGCATATGTAGTTAGTTCTGATGTAAGTCTTGCTGAGTACATTTGTACTCACGTTTGCTTATTTTATGTTTTTGCAGAGAGACTTCCGTCTCACTAGTAGTTCCGCGTGGACTTCGACGTTTAGCTTGTTACCTCAGCTATGATCTTGTGCCCTCGGCAGGATCTGGTAGATAGTCAGGCTTCTCAGCCTTTTTCATTTATAGTTGTCTGTACTCAGACATGTTAAGCTTCCGCATGTGCTTTGACTTGTATGCTGTGAATGCTGGGTCGAGAGACCCATGTTTGTAATATCTCGCTCCTCGGAGCCTAATGAATAAATACTTTGAGTCATAGAGTTATGTTGTGATGCCATGTTGTATTTACACATATCGAGCATATTGTGTGTATGTTTGAAATGCTTGGTATGTGTGGGATCCGACAATCTAGTTGTTTATCCTTGGCAGCCTCTCTTATAGGGGAAATGTAGTCTAGTGCTTCCTGGAGCCATAGTAGTCCGCTACAGACCGGTTCACTGGAGTCCTGCTAGCCCAACACTACTGCTCAGGACACTTTACTGGCTGGCATGTGTTTCACTTCGTTCCTGTGTCTGTCCCTTCGGGGAAATGTCACGCGGTGACATCCGGAGTCCTGCCTAGCCTGCTACAGCCTGGCGTCCCGGAGTCCTGTTAGCCCAGTGCTACAGCCCAGATTCACACGCTGCTGACCAACATGCTCGATGTGATTCATGTATGCCTGTCCCCATGGGTTAGTGCCGCTTTGGGTTCACGACTAGCCATGTCGGCCCGGGTTCTCTGTCATATGGATGCTAGCGACACTATCATATATGTGAGCCAAAAGGCGCAAACGGTCCCGGGCCATGGTAAGGCGAAACCCGTGGGAATACCGTGCGTCAGGCCGCAAAGTGATATGAGGTGTTACTGGCTAGATCGATGTGACTTGGAATCGGGGTCCTGACAAAGACAAAAGAGGGGATGCCATCCGGGGCATCCCCAAGCTTAGGCTCTTGGTTGTCCTTGAATATTGCCTTGGGGTTCCTTGAGCATCCCCAATCTTAGGCTCTTGCCACTCCTTATTCCATAGTCCATTGAACCTTTACCGAAAACTTGAAAACTTCACAACACAAAACTTAACAGAAAATCTCGTGAGCTCCATTAGCGAAAGAAAAGAAAACACCACTTAAAGGTACTGTAATGAACTCATTCTTTATTTATACTGGTGTTAAACCTACTGTATTCCAACTTCTCTATGGTTTATAAACTATTTTACTAGCCATAGATTCATCAAAATAAGCAAACAACACACGAAAAACAGAATCTGTCAGAAACAGAACAGTCTGCAGTAATCTGTAACTGACGCAAACTTCTGGAACTCCAAAAATTCTACCAAAATAGGAAGACCTATATAATTTGTTTATTGATCTTCTGCAATTGGTATCAGTATTTTATCACGTTCTGGTGATATTTAACAATTGTTTTCATGAACATAAAGTTTCTGGAATTTTCAGCAGGATCAAATAACTATCATCCAAGAAGATCCTATATGTCTTACTTGGCACAAACACTAATTAAAACATAAAAACACATCTAAACAGAAGCTAGATGGATTATTTATTACTAAACAGAACCAAAAAGCAAGAAAATAAAATAAAATTGGGTTGCCTCCCAACAAGCTATATCGTTTAACGCCCCTAGCTAGGCATGATGATTTCAATGATGCTCACATAAAAGATAAGAATTGAAACATAAAGAGAGCATCATGAAGAATATGACTAGCACATTTAAGTCTAAACCACTTCCTGTGCATAGGGATTTTGTGAGCAAACGACTTATGGGAACAATAATCAACTAGCATAGGAAGGCGAAATGAACATAACTTCAAAACTTTAAGCACATAGAGAGGAAACTTGATATTATTGCAATTCCTACAAGCATATATTCCTACCTCATAATAATTTTCAGTAGCATCATGAACGAATTCGACAATATAATCAGCACCTAAAGCATTCTTTTCATGATCTACAAGCATAGAAATTTTACTACTCTCCACATAAGCAAAATTCTTCTCATTCGGAATAGTGGGAGTATCATAAGAGACTTGAATACTATAAATTGCGTCCACATTAAAAGAGTATTCAGGAAACGGGGAATCATAATCATGACAACTTTTATAAATATAATCATCACTACTTTTTATAGCATAAGTTTTATCACAATAATCATCATAAGTAGCAACTTTGTTCTCATCATAATCGATTGAAACCTCTTCCGAAACAGTGGATACATCACTAAATAAAGTCATGACCTCTCCAAATCCACTTTCATTACTATTATGAGATTCAACATCCTCCAAAATAGTGGGATCATTACTTCCTAAAGTTGACACTCTTCCAAACCCACTTTCATAAATATAATCATCATAGGTAGAAGGCATGCTATCATCATAACAACTTTGCATATCAAAACTTGAGAGGCTAAAAATATCATGTTCATTAAACATAGCATCCCCAAGCTCGGGACAAACATTAATTGCAGAAAATATATTCTCAAATATGTCATCCTCATCAAAATAGCTTCCCCAAGCTTGGGCCTTTTCATATCATAAGCATAATCACTCTCATCATTAATAGTATGGATAGCACCGATAATATAGCAATTATCATATTCTTCCAAGCAAGTGCCAGAAAGATTTTCAAGATCATAAGAAGTATCATTATCATCCCAATAATAATCATCACAACAAGCAATAGGCATAACGAGATCATCATCAAGTGCATCATCTTCCACAATTATTTTTGATTCATAGTCATGAGGCACAACAATGATAGGAGCAACATTATTTGGGAGAGATATCTTTTTACCTCTCTTCCTTTTCCTTTTCTTCTTCTTCACCTCATGTGTGGGTTCAATCCTCTTTTTGGAGCTCCTTATTAATGAGATTGGTTGAATAGAAGGCTCCTCCTCATTACCTGATTCATCATAAGAAATAATAGGAGAATATTGGGAAGTCTCTTCCCTTTCATTAGTATTCTCTTCGTATTATATTTGTTTTATTTTCTTTATGTAATTGGAAATATAAGGATTTTCAATGCAATTCACCGCACAATACATATAAATTTCCTTTAGATTAAAATGAAGAACTCTATCAAGGGAAAATTTTGGAATATCTTCAGTTATACGTTTCATTTCTTCATAACCCAAGAGAAAACTAAGTTCATTATGATGTGCAAGGGAAATCAAGTCATCACAATTTTTGGACACGATACGATCATGAAACAATTTGCATTGGGTACTGAAATGATCACGTTCATTGCAAAGTTCACAAGTACGGCTAAGAAAATTTAAATTTTCAGCACAATCATCTAGCCTTTCTTGCAACCATTTAGTTTCTAAATGCTTATGCCTCTTGCAATATCTATCTTCCCTATTTGGTGTGTACTTGCAAACCCAATGTACTCCACAAAAATTGACATGTTTATAGGAGATATTTTCATCATAAGTAGTGCAATCATCATTAGTACTATGAATATTCAAGGAGTTCATACTAACAACATTGCAATCATACTCATCATTCAAAGATTTAGTGCCAAATACTTCAATGCATTCTTCTTCTAACACTTTGGCACAATTTTCCTTTCCATCATACTCACGAAAGATATTAAACAGATGAAGCGTATGAGACAAACTCAATTCCATTTTTTTGTAGTTTTGTTTTATAAACTGAACTAGTGCTAGAACAAGAAACAAAAATATTCGATTGCAAGATCTAAAGATATACCTTCAAGCACTCACCTCCCCGGCAACGGCGCCAGAAACTGCTTGATGTCTACTACGCAACCTTCTTCTTGTAGACGTTGTTGGGCCTCCAAGTGCAGAGGTTTGTAGGACAGTAGCAAATTTCCCTCAAGTGGATGACCTAAGGTTTATCAATCCGTGGGAGGCGTAGGATGAAGATGGTCTCTCTCAAATAACCCTGCAACCAAATAACAAAGAGTCTCTTGTGTCCCCAACACACCCAATACAATGGTAAATTGTATAGGTGCACTATTTCGGCGAAGAGATGGTAAAAGTGAGCGTAAACAGTATTGCAATGCTTTGAAACAAGGCCTAGGGTTCATACTTTCACTAGTGCAAGTTCTCTCAACAATAATAACATAGTTGGATCATATAACTATCCCTAAACATGCAACAAAGAGTCACTCCAAAGACACTAATAGCGGAGAACAAACGAAGAGATTATGGTAGGGTACGAAACCACCTCAAAGTTATTCTTTCCAATCAATCCATTGGGCTATTCCTATAAGTGTCACAAACAGCCCTAGAGTTCGTACTAGAATAACACCTTAAGACACAAATCAACCAAAACCCTAATGTCAGCTAGACACTCCAATGTCACCTCAAGTATCCATGGGTATGATTATATGATATGCATCACACAATCTCAGATTCATCTATTCAACCAACACATAGAACCTCAAAGAGTGCCCCAAAGTTTCTACCGGAGAATCACGACGAAAACGTGTGCCAACCCCTATGCATAGGTTCATGGGCGGAACCCGCAAGTTGGTCACCAAAACATTCATCAAGTGAGTCACGTGATATCCCATTGTCACCACAGATACGCACGGCAAGACATACATCAAGTGTTGTCAAATCTTTAAAGACTCAATCTGATAAGATTACTTCAAAGGGAAAACTCAATCCATTACTAAGAGAGAAGAGGGGGAGAAGAAACATAAGATCCAACTATAATAGCAAAGCTCGCGATACACCAAGATCGTGCCAAATCAAGAACACAAGAGAGAGAGAGAGAGAGAGAGAGAGATCAAACACATAGCTACTGGTACATACCCTCAGCCCCGAGGGAGAACTACTCCCTCCTCGTCATGGAGAGCGCCGGGATGATGAAGATGGCCACGGTGAGGTTTCCCCCTCCAGGCAGGTGCTTGGAGCAGGGTCCCGATTGGTTTTTGGTGGCTACAGAGGCTTGCGGCGGTGGAACTCCCGATCTATTCTGTTCCCCGATCGTTTTAGGGTATATGGGTATATATAGGAGGAATAAGTACGTCAGGGGAGCCACGAGGGGCCCACGAGGGTGGAGGGCGTGCCCTGGGGGGTGGGTGCACCCCCTACCTCGTGGCTTCCTCGTTGCTTCTTTGACGTGGACTCAAGTCTCCCCAGTTGCTTTCCTTCCAAAAATAACTTCTCCAGAAGATTTCGTTCCGTTTCGACTCCGTTTGATATTCCTTTTCTTCGAAACACTGAAATAGGCAAAAAAACAGCAATTCTGGGCTGGGCCTCCGGTTAATAGGTTAGTCCCAAAAAATAATATAAAAGTGGATAATAAAGCCCAATATTGTCCAAAACAGTAGATAATATAGCATGGAGCAATAAAAAATTATAGGTATGTTGGAGACGTATCACTCCACGCCATCAAATATCTCCCACTGAAACACAAAGGACCAGCTCTGTAACATCCCAAAATTCTAAATTTTGGAATGTTATAAACAAATAGATAGTTTTGGTTGATTGTTTGATTGATTGACTGAAAGTGAGTGAATTCGAAACTTTTTGAAAGTTAGATGAGAGGGAATAAAAGGACTTTCCCAAACTTTCATTTTTCTTTTATGATCTTGAGAATTGAATTCTTTTCATCACAAAACCCGGAGAGAAGATGACATGACTTCTTCCATTTATTTAAATGACAAGGGGTGTTGAAAATATTTGAATTTCATTTGGAAAATATTTTCCAATTCTGAAACTTTATGCAACTCAATGATTTTCACGAGCGAAGATAAAATGACTTCTTCAAAACATATGAAATATGAGTTGGGAGTTTCAAAGAATTAAATTCAAAGTTCCTTTGAATTATTTTTCAATTGGAGTTATTTGAGTTTTATTCAAATTATTTTTCTCCAAAAATAAAATATATGGAAATAGGGTAACATGATTCCCTACATCAGAAAATTGGAGAGGAATAAATTTGAATTCATTTTGGTATTTTTAAAATGATTTTCAGTGGATTTTATTAGGGCAGTAGCACTGTTTGTTTTATTTGAATTTTTATGTATTTTATTTGAATCTAGAATAAAGTTCATCATGTAGGAAACCTTTTTCTGAAAATTTTGATATATTATATGCCTATATAATATATTTATTTATTTGGTTTTATTATTTTTATTTGTCTCGGTTAAAAAAAAATTTCTTTAAAAAAAAAAGGGAGCGCAGCGCCTTGGGCCAAAGGCCCAAGCCGCTAGCCGCCGGCCGGCCACAAGGCCATCACGCGCGCGCACCTGGGAAGCCAGGGAGCCGCCTCCTTTTCCCAAGTCCTAGTAGGACTCCTTTCCTACTTCGTTTATTCCGTATCTATTCCTAGATCTATTTCCTAGGATTCCTAATCCTAATCTATTTCTTGCCCCCTACCTCAAGCAAAACCTCTCCCCTCCCCAATATAAATACCCAAGCACGCCCCCCCCCTCCAACACATCAAATCAACTCTCCTCTCCTCTCCTCCGCAGCAGCAGCAGCAGCAGTGCCGCCGCCGCCATACCCGCGCCGCCGCCGCCCTACGCCGCCGCCCCTCACCAAGCGCCGCCGCCCTCCCAGCCGCCGCCGCCACTTGCCGCCGCCGCCGCCACTTGCCGCCGCCGCCCTCGCCGCCACCGAGCCCCTCGCCTCTTGAGGTACTAGCCCGTGCAGCGTCACGTTTTCTAGATCGGTTTCCGTTCCGTTTTCTAGATCGGTTTCCGTTCCGTTTTCTAGATCGGTTTTTCGTTTCGGTTTCCTTTCCGAAACCCTAGATCGGTTTTCTCGCCGGTTTTTCTTTCCGGTTTTGTTTAGCGAGCGTTCGCTCGATAGATTTTTCTTTTTATTTTTAATTCCCGTCATGGACCTATCCGTAGTCCCTAATCTTCAAACGGCTATAACTTTTTACTCGTAAGTCGGAATCCAACGAAACCAACGCCCACTTCTTCGTTATGATCTCCTCTATCCCGTAATACAACTCAAACTGTTTTTGAAAGTTTTAAAAAATTGAATTCAAACAGATTTGTATTTGAACTTCGTTTGATCATAACTTGAGTTTCGTAACTCCGATTTAGTTGATTCTTTTTGCAAATCGAAGCTCTTGACCTAAACTTTCTGATAAGGCCAAATACACATAGTTTTGGTACTGTTAGAAATTTTTTTAGGCTGCAAGAGTTATCTGATTTGGTTTTGACGTTTTCCGAATTGTTTTCTTCGTTCTTTCCGATCTTTTGAGTGATTGCTTATGTGTGGTTACTATTGCTTGATTACGATAGATTGACCGGAGTGTGACGAGTAGAGCTATCAAGAGTTTTGAGTGCGAATCATGTTCATCAACTTTGCAGGCCAGTAACACTTGATCATACCTTTTCTACTACCCAGATTTATGCATTAGCTCTATTCCTCAAACACTTGCATGTTTAGGATCAACTTAAATTGTGGGATGGGAAGTAGATTGAGGTAGTACCTATTACCTGTTTTACTTATGAACCTTTGGGAGTTACTTCTACGTTTGCTTATTATGCCATGCTATGCTAGTAGACGTGGATTGGGTGAGTGATATTCCATGACAGATGTGAGATTGTTAAATTAATGGTTTATCTAAGGTGGCAACTTAAACACACATCTGGGTGGATTGAGGCACCTGGTTTCTATCAGGACTTGCCTGTATTTCTTCGGACCGCCACCCAAGCTCAAATGGATCATAAGATTATTCAAACTAGAAACTTCCGTGTGCAGCCACAAGCCATTATGGGCTCTGGCATAGTTGAGTAAGTTGTGCGAACTCTTACGGGTAGGCTAGCTGATGTAGGGGATGTAGGTTGGTACGGTCTACCCATGTAAGGTGCTAGCGCTTCGAAAGACTATGTCTCGGTCATCCGTTTCTCAAACACCATGTAGTCGAGAAACCAAGCGGAGGCGATCGAGTCTTGTGGGGAAAAGTGCGCAAACCTCTGCAGAGTGTACAAACTAATCATGGTTAGCCGTGTCCCCAGTTATGGACAATTTTGAGTATCTAGTACCTGGATATCCTATTGATCTCATCACGTTAATTAATATAACTTGTTTGGGTTTAATTGAGTACTTTTAATTGGGATTGAGGATGCTGTCAACCATTCTCAATGTTTCACAACCACCATGATAGTTAAATAAATTTATTCCTTTGTAGTAGGGAAAAATTGGCTTTTCGCAAAAACTGTAACCATAGAGCTTCCCACCAGCCATATATGCATGTAGTATAGCCTATTCTTTCATTACTCTCTATGTGTTACATTGCCAGCATATTCCATGTGCTGACCCGTTTTCGGGCTGCAACTTTTCATGTTGCAGAATTTTTCAGACGACGAGTAAGTGATATGTTAGGGTTACGATTTCCTATACTCAACTTTGCCGTTGGTGTTGATGGGAATCCACAACCTTGTTGCTTCCGCTATGTTTTGGATTGAGGTAATAGTTTTTACGCTACTTTATACATGTGATTTACCTCTGTTATAAATCCTTCGAGTACTGTGTGTGTCAGCATACCGATCCAGGGATGACACGAAAGCACAGAGACTTGATCCATTCGGGTCGGGTCGCTACAAGCTCGGTACTGGTTGAACAGTCTGCCAGAAAACTCCATCGGCAGCTGGGAAGACTTGGAAGAAGCCTTCTTGGACAACTTCCAAGGAACATACGTCCGGCCTGCGGGTGCAGATGATTTAAGTCATATAGTCCAACAGCCCGGAGAATCAGCCCGAAAAATCTGGACTAGGTTCCTAACTAAAAAGAACCAGATCGTCGACTGTCCGGACGCCGAAGCCCTAGCGGCCTTCAAGCATAGCATCCGCGATGAATGGCTCACCCGACATCTCGGGCAGGAAAAGCCGAAGTCCATGGCGGCCCTTACGACACTTATGACCCGCTTTTGCGCGGGCGAAGATAGTTGGCTAGCCCGTTGCAATAATAATGCAAGCGAACCCGACGCCTCTGAAGCCAAGGATAACAATGATAAGCCCCGATGCAACAGACACAAGCGTCGAATCAATGGCAACCATACCGATGACATGACGGTCAACGCCGGATTTAGCGGCTCCAAGTCCGGTCAGCGGAAGAAGTCGTACAATAAGAACAATTCGGGCTCATCCAGTCTGGACCGCATACTCGATCGTCCGTGCCAGATACACGGCACCCCTGAAAAACCAGCCAACCACACCAACAGAGATTGTTAGGTCTTTAAACAGGCCGGTGATACGTCTCCAACGTATATATAATTTATGAAGCATTCATGCTATTTTATTATCTGTTTTGAATGATTACGGGCTTTATTATACACTTTTATATTACTTTTGGGACTAACTTATTAACCGGAGGCCGAGCCCATATTGTTGTTTTATTGCTTGTTTCAGTATTTCGAAGAAAAGGACTATCAAACGGAGTCCAAATGGAATGAAACCTTCGGGAGCGTGATTTTTGGAATGAACATGGTCCGGGAGACTTGGAGTACCAGCCAGGGAAGCTTCGAAGAGGCCAGGAGATAGGAGGGTGCGCCCACCCCCTCTGGGCGCGCCCCCCTGTCTCGTGGGCCCCTCGAGCGTCCCCCGACCAACTTTTTGGAGTTTGATACAGATTACTACATACTGTTATGTTTTTGACAGATTCTATTTTCTATGTGTTGTTTGCTTATTTTGATGAATCTATGAGTAGTATCGGAGGGTATGAACCATAGAGAAGTTGGAATACAGTAGATATTACACCAATATGAATTTATAATGAGTTCACAATAGTACCTAAGTGGTGGTTTTATTTTCTTATACTAACGGAGCTTACGAGTTTTCTGTTGAGTTTTGTGTTGTGAAGTTTTCTAGTTTTGGGTAAAGATTCAATGGACTATGGAATAAGGAGTGGCAAGAGCCTAAGCTTGGGGATGCCCAAGGCACCCCAAGGTATTATTCAAGGACAACCAAGAGCCTAAGCTTGGGGATGTCCCTGAAGGCATCCCCTCTTTCGTCTTCATTCATCGGTAACTTTACTTGGAGCTATATTTTTATTCACCACATGATATGTGTTTTGCTTGGAGCGTCATTTTATTTTGTTATTATTTGCTTTCTGTTATTTATAATAATGTGTTGCATCTTTATTTTCAATAAAAATGTCAAGGATAGCCTTTACCATGCTTATTTTGCAAGTATACATGTTGCTGTTTCAAAACAGAAAGTTTACCGCTGTTGCAAAAATTCCCTAGAAAAGTAAGAATGTGATAAAATGTTCAAACCTTTTGCATAATAAGCTCTGATAAATTTACTACAGTGGTAATTTTCTTTCATAATTTTTGGTGTTAGGGAAGTATGATGAATCTTGCATTCTTTACAGACTGTACTGTTTTGGCAGATTGCTGTTATGTTTGCATTGTTTGCATATGTTTGCTTGTTTAATGATTCTATTAGAGGATAGGACTATTAAATATGCATAAAAATTTAGTATGCAATTTTGAATAATAATTTTAGTGATTTTTCACAGTAGAAAATGATAAGGTTTTGCATTGGTTTATACTAACCTATGTCACGAGTTCTTGTTGAGTTTGGTGTGGATGAAGCTTTTGATAAAAAGGGAAACCATGATATGAGAGGAATTAAGGAGACACAAAAGTTCAAGCTTGGGGATTCCCAAGGCACCCCAAGATAATATTTCAAGAAATCTCAAGCATCTAAGCTTGAGGATGCCCCGTGAGGCATCCCACCTTTCTTCTTCAACAACTATCGGTTAGTATCGGTTGAGCCTAAGTTTTTGCTTCTTCACATGAGTTGTGCTATCCTTGCAATGTCATTTTATTTTGTTTTGCTTTCTATTTGAATACAATACCAAGATCTGAAATTCTTAAATGAGAGAGAGTCTTCACATGGTTTCATAATTATTTAGCTACTCATTGATCTTCACTTATATCTTTTTGGAGTAGTTTGTCATTTACTCGTGTGCTTCACTTATATCCTATGAGTAAATGGTTGAATGAGTTGAATGTCATAAATCTGAAAATTTATATGTTTCATTTGCTTATCCCATGGGGAGTACTTCACATCTAAGAAGTAGAGGTTGTAAATTTATTGAAGGTTAGTAAGCATTGTATTGGTCATTTGAACAATTCATGAAAGAATATTGAAGGAAGAGAGATTTCACATATAAATATACTAACCTAGACATCTTTTATAATTGTGAGCACTCATTAAGTATGACATGCTGAAGAGTTGATGTTGGACAAGGAAGACAACGTAATGGGTTATGTTTTCTCATATCTCAGTTAAAGTATATTATCATGGATCATTCAAACATGTTGAGCTTGCCTTTCCCCCTCATGCTAGCCAAATTACTTGCACCAAGTAGAGATACTACTTGTGCTTCCAAATATCCTTAAACCCAGTTTTTCCATGAGAGTCCACCATACCTACCTATGGATTGAGTAAGATCCTTCAAGTAAGTTGTCATCGGTGCAAGCAATAAAAATTGCTCTCTAAATATGTATGATCTATTAGTGTGAAGAAAATAAGCTTTATACGATCTTGTTATGGAAGCAATAAAAGCGACGGACTACATAATAAAGGTCCATATACAAGTGGCAATATAAAGTGACGTTCTTTTGCATTAAGATTTTGTGCATCCAACCATAAAAGCGCATGACAACCTCTGCTTCCCTCTGCGATGGGCCTATCTTTTACTTTATGTCTTTTACTTTATGCAAGAGTCAAGGTGATCTTCACCTTTCCCTTTTTCATTTTATCCTTTGGCAAGCACCTCGTGTCGGGAAGATCCTGATATATATATCCAATTGGATGTAAGTTAGCATGAACTATTATTGTTGACATCACCCAAAGGTGAATACGTTGGCAGGCAACACTATAAGTCCCTATCTTTCTCAATGTCCGATTGAAACTCCATAACCATTAGTATTGCGTGAGTGTTAGCAATTGTAGAAGACTATATGATAGTTGAGTATGTGGAGTTTGCTAAATCAAAGCTCTGACATAGACCCTTCCTGAAAATAGGATGAATTGTAATTGTTTGATGACTAAGAATGAAGTTTGCTAGTTTTCAAGAAAGTTTATGGTCTATGCTTTAACATGTGAATAGCTTGTTACTTGTTCGTGAGAAGAACTACTGTTATGACATATAATCCTGCTAGAAAAGGTGATTGAAATTATCATTAATCAAACTTGTGCACCTTCTAGCATTCACACTTCATAAATTCTTCTTTTATCATTTACCTACTCGAGGACAAGCAGGAATTAAGCTTGGGGATGATGATACGTCTCCAATGTATCTATAATTTATGAAGCATTCATGCTATTTTATTATCTATTTTGAATGATCATGGGATTTATTATACACTTTTATATTATTTTGGGACTAACTTATTAACTGGAGGCCCATCCCATATTGTTGTTTTATTGCCTGTTTCAGTATTTCGAAGAAAAGGAATATCAAACGGAGTCCAAACAGAATGAAACCTTCGGGAGCGTGATTTTTGGAATGAACATGGTCCGGGAGACTTGGAGTACAAGACAGGGAAGCTTCGAGGAGGCCAGGAGATAGGAGAGCGCGCCCACCCCCTCTGGGCGTGCCCCCTGTCTCGTGGGCCCCTCGAGTGTCACCCGACCGACTTCTTTCGCCTATATATTCCCATATACCCTAAAAACATCGAATACGAGGATAGATCGGGAGGTCCGCCGCCGCAAGCCTCTGTAGCCACCAAAAACCTCTCGGGAGCCTGTTCCGGCACCCTGCCGGAGGGGGAATCCATCACCGGTGGCCATCTTCATCATCCGGCGCTCTCCGTGACGAGGAGGGAGTAGTTCACCCTCGGGGCTGAGGGTATGTGCCAGTAGCTATGTGTTTGATCTCTCTTTCTCTCTTCTCTCTATGGCACGATCTTGATGTATCGCGAGCTTTGCTATTATAGTTGGATCTTATGATGTTTCTCCCCCTCTACTCTCTTGTGATGAATTGAGTTTTCCTCTTGAAGTTATCTTGTCGGATTGAGTCTTTAATGATTTGAGAACACTTGATGTATGTCTTGCCGTGCTTATCTGTGGTGACAATGGGATATCACGTGATCCACTTGATGTATGTTTTGGTGATCAACTTGCGGGTTCCGCCCATGAACCTATGCATAAGGGTTGACACACGTTTTCGTCTTGACTCTCCGGTAGAAACTTTGAGGCACTCTTTGAAGTACTTTGTGTTGGATGACTAGATGAATCTGAGATTGTGTGATGCATATTGTATAATCATGCCCACGGATACTTGAGGTGACAATGGAGTATCTAGGTGACATTAGGGTTTTGGTTGATTTGTGTCTTAACGTGTTATTCTAGTACGAACTCTTGAATAGATCGATCCGAAAGAATAACTTTGAGGTAGTTTCGTACCCTACCATAATCTCTTTGTTTGTTCTCCGCTATTACTGGCTCTGGAGTGACTCTTTGTTGCATGTTGAGGGATTGTTATATGATCTATCTATGTTATTATTGTTGAGAGAACTTGCACTAGTGAAAGTATGAACCCTAGGCCTTGTTTCCTATCATTGCAATACCGTTTACGCTCATTTTTATCATTAGTTACCTTGCTGTTTTTATATTTTCATATTACAAAAGCATATATCTACCATCCATATTGTACTTGTATCACCATCTCTTCGCCGAACTAGTGCACCTATACATTTTACTATTGTATTGGGTGTGTTGGGGACACAAGAGACTCTTTGTTATTTGGTTGCAGGGTTGTTTGAGAGAGACCATCTTCATCCTATGCCTCCCACGGATTGATAAACCTTAGGCCATCCACTTGAGGGAAATTTGCTATTGTCCTACAAACCTCTGCATTTGGAGGCCCAACAACGTCTACAAGAAGAAGGTTGTGTAGTAGACATCAGCCGACAAGTTAAATGCCGAGAACAAGGAGAAGGGGTCGCAAAGGGAGGGCGATGACGAGGATGCCCGGCCACCGAACACAGGGGGACAGAAGAAGTTTCCTCCTCAGGTCAAAACGGTGAACCTGATATATGCTACACATATCCCCAAGAGGGAGCGCAAGCGCGCACTCCGGGACGTCTATGCGATAGAGCCAGTCGCCCCAAAATTCAATCCATGGTCGTCATGACCGATCACTTTTGATCGCCGGGATCATCCGACCAGTATCCGGCATGGCGGATCAGCCGCACTAGTCCTCAACCCAATCATTGATGGATTCCACCTGACGTGAGTCCTCATGGACGGTGGCAGCAGCCTTAATCTGCTCTATCAGGACATAGTGCAAAAGATGGGCATAAACCCATCCCGGATCAAACCCACAAGGAATACCTTCAAAGGGGTCATACCAGGTGTAGAGGCCTGTTGCACGGGCTCAATCACACTGGAAGTGGTCTTCGGATCACCGGATAATTTCCGAAGCGAAGAGTTAATGTTCGATATTGTCCCTTTCCGCAGTGGTTATCATGCACTGCTTGGATGAACCGCATTCGCTAAATTCAACATGGTGCCGGACTATGCCTACCTCAAGCTCAAGATGCCCAGACCATGCGGTGTAATAATGGTCAATGGAAATACGGAGCGCTCCCTCCGTACCGAGGAACACACCGCGGCCCTCGCAGCAGAAGTACAAAATAGCCTTTTTAGGCAGAACCTCAATTCGGCAGTAAAGCCCCCGGACACCGTCAAGCGAGTCCGAACTACTCTGGGCAGGACGGCCCAGCTCGTCCAGAGCTTGACTAGCAATCCGGCCTCCGTCCCAGTCCCGAACAAGCGATGACATTTGTGCCATGCGTACATAACTACGCACTCAAAATACCATGGGCACGAACGGAGGCAAAGCTACATCACGATCCATAATGCGGCTCAACCGCCCCCGGATCTGCACACCTTTACTTTTTCTTTTTTCATTTCAGGTTTTTCTCTTCTCGAGGCTTTTTTTGATAACCTGATCATCGGACCGATCACGGGATGGATACACCAAGGATGCAAGGAGCTTTGACGTACAAGGGAATCCCCAGGTGGTCTCTGCTAACAATCGTTATACCTGTTTTACATACCCGCACGCAGCTCGCTCTTGGTCACGGCATGTTAAATAGCCTGTTGCTTATCGCACTATTTGTATCAATACGCCTGAACGTATTTATCAAATTATAATGAAAACAATTTGCGGCCTAAAATTTCAAGGCCCCAGCTTATTACCTTTGCTCTCTTCCTGTTTTCCTTTTGTTTTCTGTTGATAATCTCATCACATAGCACCCGTACACTTTGGTACGTTTAATATTTGCCAGGGGCTTCATAGCGCCCCACACTACGGCAACAAAGTCCGAACACTTTTACAGTATAGCTCGGCACATCGATCTTTAGCATTATATGCATCGGCTCCGGATCATGTCTTTGGTCAATAGTTGGGTTGCCCGGCTCCTGTGCTTACTACCTTACGTTCTGCTATATCAGCTAGGGTAGTAAAGGGAGAACTACTGTGATTGTGCCCTGGTTCATCCGGCTGAGCACCTCAGTAGAGAAAGCAGAAAACTGACTGTCATGATGCGGCATGAGCCGGTCAGCTGTTCGAGAGGTTACAAATCGTTAGACGTTTTACCGCATTTCGTGAAGGATCGATTTTCCCTGATTAGGTGTCTACAGCATCCCAAGTTCGGACTTACGAACACTAGGGGTTGCGCCTAAATTTTTTATCTGTCAAACTCCTATGGCAAAGTGAGGGTGGTAAAGCCGTATAGTCCGATTGCCTGGTTCACAATGCTAACACCTCCTTAACGGACAAACAATATTTGGATTTGGTGTGTTTTAGCGCCAACCGAACACCCCGGTACTTACAACATGGGGGCTGAAGCCGACGACTGGCCAACTCTCAGATTTAATTAAAAACCGGCCGCGCAGGAGGTATAACAAAATACAAGCATTATGTTACATAACTGCTCCTTTTTTTACAAGGCAGAGATGCTTCGAATGTATTCATTCAAAAATAATATCCTTAGCACATTGGTCCGCCACAATGCGGGATCCCTCCAGGACATTGTCAAAATACAGTTCGGGCTTACGGTGCTCTTTGCCCTCAGGCGGCCCCTCGATCACAAGCTTGGCGTCCATCTTCCCCCACCACACCTTGACCCGTGTGAAGGCCATAGCGCGCCCTCGATGCATACTGATCGCTTGACGACGTCCAGCCATGGGCAGGCATTCAATAACCACCTCACGAGACCAAAGTAGCTGCTGGGTATAGCTTCGGCAGGCCACAGCCGGATTATAAAATCCTTCATGGCCATTTCGGCCACCCTATGCAGCTCGACCAGCTGTTTGAGCTGATCATTGAAGGGCACCGAATGTTCTGGTACAAGGTATTGCGACCATAACAGCTTCTCCGTTGAGCTCCCTTCTTCGGCACGGAAGAACTCCGCAGCATCAGAAATACTGCGCGGCAGATCCGCAAACGCTCCTGGAGAACTCTGAATCCTGGTTAGTAAGAAATACTTCTTCTTCAAATACTTGCTTTGCATACTAAATGGCTTACCCGTCGCAATCTTTTTGGCCTCCTGGATCTCCTAGAGGGCGCCCTGGGCTTCAACCCGGGCCTCTTGTGCGATTTTGCGAGCCTTGGCGAGTTCGGTGTCTCGAGCCGAAATATCACCCTCCAAGGTCTCACATTTCTTAACAGCATCCTGGAGCTCTTGCTGGACCTCGTTGACCCGGGCCTTGAGCTTCTTACAAGCGGCCTACTCCTTGACAGTTTTCTCCTCGGCTTTGGCCAGGGCCTTCTTAAGGGCATCGACCTCGGTTGTAGTTCCTACATAGACACTACGGTTAATAAACATCATTTATTCTTTCCGAATATATAGCAAGTTATCACATACCTTGCTGGTCTTCCAGCTGCTTCCTCGCTTGGCCGAGCTCATCCTCGGCCCGCTCCAGTTTCTGCTTCAGTCCGGAGACTTCGGCAGCGTGTGAGGTCGCGGCCAGCAGCGATGCCTGCTCAGTCACATAAGACATATCTAGTTAGTCTCCTATAGGGTTTTGGTCCACTGCCCGACTTTTTATTTCCGAACACCGGACAGTGTCTCAGGGGCTACTGTCCATATGGGGACTTTCTCTTTTATGTCACTGTCAGGACCCCGATCCTAAGTCACACCGATCTAGCATGTAACACATCATATCACTTTGTGGCCTCACGCACGGTATTCCCACGGGTGCCACCTTACCTGGCCCGGGACCGTTTGCGCCTTTTGGCTCACATATATGATAGTGTCGCTAGCATCCATATGACAGAGAACCCGGGCCGACATGACTAGTCATAAATCCAAAGTGGCACTAACTTACAGGGACAGGCATACATGACCCAACATCGAACGTGTCGGTCAACAGCGAGTGAATCCGGGCTGTAGCAGCTGGGCTAGCAGGACTCTGGTAAACCGGGCTGTAGCAGGCTAACAGGACTGCGGTATACACCGCGTGACATTTCCCCAAAGGGACAGACACAAGATCGAAGTAGGACACATGCCGGCTAGTCTAAGTGTTCCGGAGCAGTAGCAACTGGGCTAACAGGACTCCGGGAACCCCAGGCTGTAGCAGACTACCATGGCTCAGTGGAAGCACTAGACTACATTTCCCCATAAGAGAGGCTACCAAGGATAGACAACTAGGTTGTCGAATCCCACACGTACCAAGCATTTCAATCATACACACAATATGCTCGATATGTGTAAATACAACATGGCATCACAACAAAACTCTACGACTCAAAGTATTTATTCATAAGACTATGAAGAGTTAGATATTACAGACATGGGTCTCATGACCTAGCATTCAAGTCACACAAGCAATAGCACAAGCGGAAGCTTAAACATGTCTGAGTATAGACAATTACAAATGAAAAAGGCTGAGAAGCCTGACTATCTACAAGACCCTCCCAAGGATACAAGATCGTAGCTGAGGTAACAAGCTAAACATCGAAGTCCATGCGAAAATACTAGCGAGACTGAAGTCTCTCTACAAAACATACATTAAGCAAACGTGAGTACAAATGTACCCAGCAAGACTTACATCAGAACTAGCTACATATGCATCGGTATCAACAAAGGGGTGGTGGAGTTTAACTGCAGCAAGCCAGCTTTGACTCGGTGGCTATCCTGAACTACAACTGCATGTAACTCTTTTGAGGCCGCGCACACGAGTCCACATATTCACCGTATCAATACACCACTATGGATCCTCTTCCGTCTCCCTACGAGAACGCCATCCATAGCACTCACGCTTATCTTGCGCATTTTAGAGTATCCACTTTCACTTGTCTATGAACTGTACAGGCAACCCAGAAGTCCTTTACCGCGGACATGGCTATTCAAATAGATCATGTTAAACCTGCAGGGGTATACTTCTTCACACACGCTCTCGCCACTTACCACCATGTACACGTCGTGTATCTCGGCAACCTTCAATCAGAAGCCTGGTGAGGGGGTCGGCCATGACCTGACTAACCACGCAAGTCTCTAGTCCAGGTTTATCGCCTATTCGGGTTCCATCCGCAAGGAGATCCGGCCGGGGTGTCGCTCACGGCCCCAAACGAAGTGTGCAGGGTTCCCAAGCCCACCTTGTCGGATGGATCTATGCTTGGTACACCGTGCCACGATGCCTACTCTGTCCCAAGCCCACCTGTACCGGGTACCACTTGGTAGACTACTAACACAACCTACAAACACCAGAAACTAGTTGCAACTCCTGGACAGAAATCAAGTTGATTAATAAGTCGAGAGGGGCACTTAAGCATTCCAATGCGTGGTAGTAGCTGTTCATGGATCACAAACACAGAACTCAGTTCCTGAGGACGGCTTCAATGAGACAACCCACCATGTACTCCTACATGGCCTCTCACTGATACCTTTACCAAATCGTGTTCACACACTTAGCTCACAATAGTAGGACATGTTCACACACCTCTAATTCATCCCTAATGAATCAGACTTGACTCAACTCTAAGCAGTAGCAGGCATCACAAACAAGCATGAATGAGTAGGCACATCAGGGCTCAAACAACTCCTACTCATGCTAGTGGGTTTCATCTATTTACTGTGGCAATGACAGGTCATGCAGATGAAAGGGGTTCGACTACCGCAGCATGTAACAGTTGTATCGTTGTTGTCCTAATGCATTAAAAGAGAGCAGGGGCAAGCGAGTGGGAATGTATCAGAATGAACAAGGGGGTTTTGCTTGCCTTCCACTTCTGAAGATAATATAGCTCTTCATCGGTGTCATCGATCACGTCGCCAGAAACATCGTCTACTAAGAGGGAACAACCACCAGCAAACACAAAAGGAACCACAATCAATGCAATGCATATTCATATGAATGATATGTTATATTAAGGTACTGAATTGTCCTAGTGCAACAGTTAGTCATATTCATTGAAGTGGAATTCAAACCTATAGCAAATTCCAACTCCAAAACTAATTACCATTTATTCCATAATCATGAATTGTCCTACTCTGTCAGGTTAACTTTTTCAAACATGCATGAAAATGCAATATTCAGATTCTTTGGATTTTTCTAATCATTTTTCATAGATAAATTATTTCGTTTGGAGTTACGGTTGATTTTCTATGATTTTTAGAAGTTTATAGCATTTTCTGGAATTCATAAATCATTCCTGGTTTATTTAAAATCGCAGAAAAAGTTTACTGCGTCAACATTACGTCATGCTGATCTCAGCAGGTCAACAGACCCGGTCCAGGTCAAACCTGACGCGCGGGTCCCGCATCTCAGTGTGACAAGGCAGGAACAGAGGCTGACCAGTGGGGCTAGGTCAATGCTGACTGGGCATGTCAAACCTGACAGCCCGGGCCCACTGGACTTAATCTAATCCTAAA
The DNA here is from genome assembly GCA_021605205.1 of Aegilops longissima. Lineage (NCBI taxonomy): Eukaryota > Viridiplantae > Streptophyta > Magnoliopsida > Poales > Poaceae > Aegilops > Aegilops longissima. The sequence goes on from CM038682.1 coordinate 184,120,908, forward strand.
CAAAAACTAATCCAGGTTAGTTAAGGGCATGGGGCCCGTGTGTCAGTGAGCATGGGGGTTAGTTGGTGGCGTCATTAGCCGCTAATGACGATGCCACGTCGGCATGGACGGGGTTAGGCCGCCGGTGACCACAGACCGCGGCGGTGTCGCTCGTTCCGGTGACTCCGACGACGGGAGGAGGTGGGGTTGGGCTCTACGGCTGCAGTGCAGTAAGGCGCATCGGGTGGTGGCTGTGGGCGGTGCCAGGGCGGTCAGAAACAGCAATGGCGGCGAGCGAGGCTGCGGCCGGAGCTCGGGTGGGTGCGGGGTTAGTGCTGCAGCTTGCAAATGAGCCGGCTGTCGCGCTAATTTTGCTCTACAGGACGTTCCGAGTGCAACGGACGCATGCGCGGGACCAAAAGGTCACCGGGGCTTCGCCGGTGACGAGCCCGTGCGACGACGGCTATGGTAAGCGAGGGGGCAACGGCTACGGCGACAAAACGGAAGCGGGGTTAGTGGAAAAATGACCGGGGGCTCACCATGGTCATGAAGAGATGCTCGGCGGGCTCGGGGGAGGCTGGACGGTGACGAATCTGATGTCGGCGATTGTCAGAGCAGAGGTTGATGACAACGGCGATGGCGGTGTTCTAGGGCCTCCTGTGATGCGTGGCTCGGTGTGGAGGACGTAGAGGACGAAATGGAGCTCGGGGACACATCAATGGGGCTAGGGCTGGCCGGTGGCCGTGGTGGCAGTGAACGGCGGCGACGGCTCCGCTCGACTTCGGGAGAGAGAGCGAGAGAGGTGAGGCAGGGAGAGAGGGGAGTGGTCAAGGGGGTCCAGGGTGCTGCGTGGCGTTGTCCTGGGCGTCGAGGAAGCGGCGGAAAGCAGGAGGTGGCCCGACGCGTGGCCAGTGCGCGACGAGCACGCGCCCTCTCCTACTGGCGCGAGGAGGAAGGCGACAGGGAGGTCCTAGTGGGCTGGGCTGTCCAGCTGGGCCGCCTGGTGGGCTGCAATAGGTGCAGTAAGCTGGGCCAGGTAGGTTTTCTTCTTTCCTATTTTTCTTTCTGTTTTCCATTTGTTTTGCTTTGTTTTGATTATTCCAAAGCTCCACAAAAGCTCCACAAAATGTTTCAGAATCATTGGAGCAATAAAAATAATTATAGGATTTATTTGCTCCAACTCAAATACAATATGGGTTAATTCAAATACCAAAAATGTCCTGGAAAAATATGCATCATCTCTGGATATGGTTTTCACATTTTTCCATTAATCATGAACATTTTTGCAGACCAATTTGGGTTCTTCGAAAATATTTTGAAGTTGAACCGATTTGCATTGTTTTAGTGCTAGGGGTTTGATCAATCCCGATTTCAAGTTTCAATTAAATTTAGACATGATGCATGGATGCTTGTGCAACTATTTGCAATCAAATTCTAGGGCTGTGAGAGTCGCTTACCTCAAAGCCGGTCAGGATATTGCTGCAGGCTTCGGTCAGCCCGCTCTTGATGGACTGAACCTTCTCAATCACCGTACCCATAAGGATACGGTGCTCATCCACAATGGAAGCGCCTCGTAGAGCTTCCAGCAGATTATCTGGTGCCTCTGGTTGGACAGAGGTCATCGGCGGGACAGGCACACCTCCTCCTTTTAGGGAAGGCTGCTCGCTTGACTCCGAAGCCGTATAGGTCCCCGGAATGGTATTCTGCTGGGGGCCGAATTGGCCATGGCCCCCATTGCCAGTCTCCATGGGGGCTTTAACCACCATGTGTCCGGCGGCCGAGGAGTCATCCTCTGGTGCCGCCCGAGCGGCCTCCTGAACCTTTTCCCGACCTGGGAAGGTCCTTTAGGACATCACCTCATTGTCGCCTCGGGCCGTGGGAGAGTGAGCGGTCGGCGGTGACTCGCTGGCCATCGCCTTCGAATCCAACGAACCCCCTGACGAAGATCGCTCGAGGCTGTCATGGGCCGGACTGTAATAGCACGATCCAACATATTAATACCATGAGGCTGTACACGTGAACATGCACAAGTTTTATTACTTACGATGCGGCCAGGGGCTTTGTCCTGGGAGGCCGCTCCGGACTGTTGTCGATGTCCCACGCGGAGTTATCCGCGAGGGGGCCTTTTCCCCTCTTGGGCGCCTCCGCTTCCAACTTTGTAGAGGCTGCCCTCTTCTTTCTTCCCCCCTCAGGGGGGGGGGAGTTGCTTTCCTCCTTCTCCTCGTTGTCATCTTCGGTGGCCGAGGAGTGAGTTTGGTCTTCGGACGACATGTCCGAAGCTCCCTTACGGTGGGGGCCACTTCGGACCCCCTTGGCCTTCTTCTTGGCCTTCTTCTCCGGCGCCTTGTAGGGCGCTGGAACCAGCATCTTCTCCAGGAGCGGGATGACTGGTTCTTCGGGTAGTGGAGCCGGACACCGAATCTGCTCCGCTTTCTCTGTCCATGCCTAAAAAGTAAACAACAAAGTTTTTTAGATATCTTCCCCGAATAATTAAGAGGAGGATGCACCTTGAGACACAAATGACTTACTGCACTGGCAGGGTGGGCAAGATCGTGCCTGCGGTCCGAGTCTATGGCCGGCGGTGTCTCGGTGCCCTTGAAAGGCAACTTCCAGACATGTTCATGAGTGGTTCCGAAGAGCCTCTCCAAAGTCTGGTGCTTCTCCGGATCAAATTCCCATAAAGGGCATGTTCGGCTCTGGCACGGAAGGATCCGGTGAACAAGCATCACCTGGATCACGTTGACGAGCTTGATGTTTTTATCCACCATGCTCTTGATGCGCGTTTGCAGTGCTGTTAGTTCATCCGATGAAGACCAGTCCAGGCCCTTCTTCACCCAGGAGGTGAGCCGCATTGGGGCTCCGGACTTGAACTTTGGAGCCGCGGCCCAAGTGGCGTCACGAGGCTCTGTGATATAGAACCACTGCTTCTGCCACTCCTTGCCGGTCTCCACAAACGTACCTATGGGCCATGAGACGTTGGGCATCTTGCTCACCATGGCTCCTCCGCATTCCGTGTGTTGGCCATCCACCACCTTCGGCTTCACGTTGAAGATCTTGAGCCACAGCCCGAAGTGGGGCTCGATGCGGAGCAAAGCCTCGCACACAATGATGAATGCCGAGATGTTGAGGAAGGAGTTTGGGGCTAGATCATGAAAGTCTAGCCCGTAGTAGTACATCAGTCCGCAGACGAAAGGGTGGAGTGGAAACCCTAACCCATGGACGAAATGAGGGAGGAACACTACCCTCTCGTTGGGCTTCGGTGTGGGGATGACTTGCCCCTTGGCTGGAAGCCGGTGGGTGATCTCTTTCGCCAGATACCCGGCCTCCCGAAGCTTGGCGATGTCCTTCTCCTTGACGGAGGAGGCCATCCATTTGCCTTGCCCTCCAGATCTGGACATGGTGGAATGCTTTCTTAGGGAGGAAAGGGCAAGAACTTGGGCGCTGAAGCTCGAGAATGGAAGGGCAGAAAGAGAGAAGGCGTGGGTGAAGAAAGGGAATCCTTATCCCCTTATAAAGGCAGTGAATATCGAACGCCTCACCACTCGCCCTAAAATATGCCTATTTCCAAGGACTGTGCAGATGACACGGTTGGGTTACCCACACCCGTATTGATGAGAATCCCGCAATAAGGGGACACGATCTCTGCTTTGCACTAAAAAAATACACTTCCGTGATGATACATGTTTGTCACAGTAGGTCGCATTTTTTGTCATGCATGTACATCCATGACGATTTTATGACAGAATCAAGATAGTCATACCTGTGCTGTCGTAGAAGTGTTCCATGACATTACCAAAATTATCATCACGGAAGTGTCCACTTCCATGATGATAAATCGCGCGTCACAAAAATGCTTTCGTCAAGGGTGACCGACACGTGGCATCCACCGTAACGGAACACCGTTAAGCTATCGGGTCGGGTTTTGGATCCGATAACCTGTTAACAGCCCCGACCAATGGGGATTTCCACGTGTAAAATCATCATTGGCTTGAGGAAACACGTGTCGGCTCATCGTTGGGACAGATGTCATCCACTCATTGGACAGAAGGCGCCTATGATACGTCGACACATGGCACGGCCCAACAGAGGCCAATTCCTGTGAAAAGGCCGGCCCATTTGACTTGGTAAAAAGGTGGCGGGCCGGGCCATGGAAAGCCTGTTAACGGCCTGTTCGCATATAGCCCATTTACAACCCGCTAACCCAAGGCCCGTTACGCCCTATCCGAATTAGGCCCAGTAGCATCATCTGGGCCATCCAATATGATTCCAGCCCGTTTTCACTTCTGGCCCATGTATGGCCCATGACGTCTTTCAGCCCATATGAGGCCCTATGTAACTCTTGGCCTATTAACGGCCCGTGGTGAAACTGGTCCGCAATGAACAGTGTATCACTTTACACCCATTAACGGCCCGTGGTGAAACTGGCCCGTAATGAACAGTGTATCACTTTATACCCATTAAGGGTCCATTATTCAGTTGGGCCGTTTCCAGCCCATTTATTCTTGGGCTCATTTCCAGCATTCGTTTACTTACGGCCCGTTACTGTCATTTTCTGCTTGTGGGCCAAATTCAGCCCGTGGTTACAGTCGGCCCATTTGTGGTCCGTTAATACGTTGGGCCGTTTCCATAGCGTCATCAAATACGGCCTATTAATGATGGCTCGTTATGGTTGGCCCATGAACGGGCGATTCCAACTCTAGCTCGTTTACGGCCATGATGCGGCCTGTTATTAGCCCATGTTTGGCCAATCGATCATACGGCCCGTATAAGGCCCATTGATGATACGACCCGTAGAAGGCCCATTGTTTCTACGGACCGTACAAGGCCCATTGTTTCTACGGCCTGTAGAAGGCCTACTGTTTCTACGGCCCGTAGAAGGCCCACTATTTCTACGGCTTGTAGGAGGCCCAGTGTCACTACAGTAAATATTAGCCCATGGTTATTGTGGCCTAGTTTTAAAAAATAGGTTATTGCAGCCACTAGCAAACCGCGGAAAAAGAACTGCACTGACTACAAGCAAACAAATAAACAAGACAACAAGGAAACAAATAATCAAGCAACTTATGCTAGGCTATCACGTCTATTACACATATTACATCCACTGGGCATCAAAGTTCGCGACCAGTGCAAATATAGGGAACAAAGCAGCATATAAACGCCGTAGCAAAAAGAGTCCAAAACTGAAACCACTTCAGAAGAGTTCAAGAAACAATATCCTGGTTACCCATAATGCTGGCAAGATGCTTAGCAAGCTTATTAACTTTCTCTTGTTTGGCGCTTAAATCCTCCAAATAACTTGTCATTGCACAAGAAAGTACGCATCTGAATTCTGCAGGGACTTCCTCAGTCCTTTGGCTTCTTGCCGCAGCACATCTGACTGATGCCTTTCAGCTTGTAGCTAAGACTGAAGAAGCCGAAGTGATTAAGGAAGCGAGTTTGAAGAGCTTGTGCCAGCGGTACTGGCCAGTAACTCGAACACTACATCAACGCAGGACTGTGGGGTTTTCTCACTGTCTACAAGACATTTTTTATCACCTTTCTTTGAGACAACCAGGGTTGTCTCACTATCTTGAACCTTATCTGCATTACTTTCTCTACCATTGCATAGTGGGGTGCTCTTCTCCAATATTCTGTTTGCATACTACAAGAGAAACAAGCAGACACATCACAGGTTTAGCTTGTAGTATCTGAAACTCATTTTGGTAAACCGGTTCAAGAGTAAGGTGGACAGGATAACAGCATGAAACAGACATATATCTATGTACTATGGTCACTGTATTGTCCATATCATTCTAGTTTATGTTCCCTAATCAAGATAGAGACATAGTTCAACTCATATATTTTTAAGACACAACAGCATAGACAGAATATAAGTGTGAGAAACTACACAGCATTGGCAGCACTTGTAATGTGCATCACATGAGAACATAACTGTTTATACAACTTAAACTGAAATCAACATAGAGCAATAAGTTAGAACAGCAATCCAGTTAAAGAAATAGGTTTAAAACATACCTGTTGCGCCATTGGAGTTTCAATTGGATCCTTCAAATTTGAAAATAGTTGGTATGAGTAAATACAGTGATGCAACAGCAAAGGAGTATGGACTGTAGCTACGAAATATTACCTGAGAACGGTTGCTCTTCTGCTTTAAACATGGAGTTTGGGTTAGCTGTGGTGGTCTTCGTGCTTTGGGTACTGCAGTAGCTTTAGAAACTGCTCGTGTGGGGGTACTCTGTGGTGGACATGGTGCTTTGTCAACTATAAGTGGGTTACTATCTGCTGGGGTTGCAGTTAGATGGGTTGTAGCTGGTTCTCTGCCCAACGGTGTAAGTGTGCAATCTGGAAGAGTCTCGATTATGTGTGGTGGGGCTAGTTTGTGGGCCAGTACAACCATGGTTCTATCTGGATCGACGGGTAGCACTGTCTTTCGTGAAGAACGGGTTTTTGCTCCCTTAGATACTGCCATCACCCCCTCCAATTCAAATGGCTGATAAACAAGAAAATAAATTGAACATACAGACATTGTATGATAGACAGATGTGGTAATTCACATATATGTTGTCTAACCGAACAGGACAGCATGACACAATTTCACATATATGATGCCTAACTAAACAGGATAGCATAACACAGTTTCAGATATATGATGGATAACTTAACAGGATATAATGGCATAATTCAACATATGATGAGTACCTAAACATGATGACATGACAAAACTATATGATGTCTTTCTAAAAATAGGTTGGGATGAAATAATTCACATACATGTTGTCTAAGTATACAGGATGGCATGATATAATTGACATAATTGATTCATATACTATGCAGCTAGCACTCACATGTATGATCTCTAAACTAAGCAGATATAATTCAATATTGTGCATATGATGTCTAAACTAAGCAATGCAAGACACCGTATGCATCATATGAGAAATATAAACATTGCAACTTAGAGCATACACCTCAGGTGGGATATAGGACTGGTCATCTGTCTCTGAATCCTCCTCTGAGGACATCCCTGTAATCATCAAGATATATGCTTTAACAGGTACCATTGTCTGCTCTGAAGACCTTGTTTTCACTCCAGATTTTTCCATAACCGGCTCAAATGGCTGATACACATGAAGAGTAGTTCAATATACACAGATTGTCGACAAATGGAATACGTAATGAAAAAAAAGATGGCACGAGATAATTCACATATATGATGCCTGGCTCCATGGCGGTGCATAATTCACATATATGATAACTGGCTGAAAAACATGGCAATGCATAATTCACATATCTAATATAGAAAGCAAACAGGAGGAATTCACATAAAGCATGTCTAATCTAAGCAGATGGCATGGCAATGCAAGACACCATATGCATGATATGAGCAATATAACCCAGCCAAGTTAGAGCATGCACCTCGGGGATACGACTGGTCATCTCTCTCTGAATCCTCCTCTGAGGAGCTATCTGTAACCAACAAGAAATCTGCATCGATAGGTAGCACTGACTGCTCAGAAGACCTTGTTTTCACTCTAGATTTTCCCATGACCGACTCAAATGGTTGATGCATAGGAAGAGTAGATGAATGTATAAACATTGTTGACAAATGGAATACATTATGGAAAAAAATATGGCACAATACAATTCACATATACGATGACTGGCTAAACAGGATGGCATTGCATGATTCACGTATATGATGCCTGGCTAAAGAAGATGGCATTGCATAATTCCCATATACTCCCTCCGTTCCTAAATATTTGTCTTTTTAGAGATTTCAAATGGACTACCACATACGGATGTATATAGACATATTTTAGAGTGTAGATTCACTCATTTTGTTCCGTATGTAGTCACTTGTTGAAATCTCTAAAAATACAAATATTTTGGAATGGTGGCAGTATGATATAGAAACCAAATAGGTGGCATTCACACAAAGCAAATCTAAACTGAGCTGATGACATATAAGATGTATAATGTAAGCAATGCAAGGCGCCATATGCATGATATGACCAACATCAGCATGCCAGGTTAGAGCAAACACCTCAGGTGGTAAACAGGCGTGGTCGGCTCCTTCTGAATCTCCATCTGAACAGTTATCTTCCTCTGAAATACAATCTGGAAATGCAGGAGAGGGGGGCACTTAGCCCACCATGGAGCGGCGTCTCAGATGACATTATATTCGCACGCAATGGTTTTCTCTTTTCTCTACATGTTCAATGACGATTGTGTACAATATCGACATGCATAATAAAAAAATAGTTAGATTTTGTAAGGCCTAAGGGTGCATGCAAAAATCAAGACTGATGGTAGCAAGCAGTGGATGGATCCAAAACTAATGATAGCGGGTAGATTATAGCTTCAGTTTAAAAGATAGACAATGGATCATCTATTGTTTGTTGCCCACCCAACATGAACCACATAGAAGACCCCAGATGAACCAGATAGTAGATGATACTATTCGTTCTTGGCTCGATATGAGACCCATGGGCAATTCAAAACTCAAGATTGAACGATAAAGTAGCAGGTAATAATAACCGATGTATAACGTAAGAAAACATGAAAGACTGCGACCTCTCTTTCGGAACTGTGTAGTCCTCAGGTTCATCTGCTCAGTCGATGATGGTAATGCAGTTGGCGTGGCTGCCGGCAACGGGGAAGATGATCTGAGGCGGCGAAAGAAAGTCTGCAGGGGGATCTCTGCTGCAGTGAACGCTTCTATCGATGGTGCACCTCAGGTGGGGTGGATGACGGCACGGCAGGAGCAGGACATAACACACAGAGTTTTCTTTGACGCCAATCTGAAAATGAAGTAAATCTGTAAGGGCTCCTTAGAATTGGAATATTCTATAAACGCAGGGACAGGAAAAACACAGAATAGGATAGGAATGCACGTGCAAAACAGGCATTTGGAAACATAGGATTTCAGTCAACACGGGTGTTTGGCTCACATGAATTGGAAGAACAGAGGAATGGAGAAACAAAGTGATGTAGCGAGTGTACAACCTCTTTGGCATAGCCTTGTGGACCTCAGCATCATTGGGTTGGACGTGGAGGATGGTGATGATGCTGGTGTGACTGTCGGAGGCGGGAAGAAGATCCGAGGCCTCTAGAAGCGGCGCCGAGGGTATTGCTCACTGTGATGGGCGGTTCCGTCGTTGGAGCAGCTCCGCTAAGGTGTCTGGCGATGAGGCTGAAGCATGACAAGACAGACAACGTTAATCTGAAGTGGGACCCTAATATCATCTGCAATAGATGATGTAAAATACATCACCAAAAGTGCTAGATGTAAACGCATCAGCCGAGCCATGGCGCTCCGACGGATGTTGTAAGTACTGTTCACTCTGAACTTAATCAAGAAAATGAACTTCACAATCAAAACTGAATTTTACTTGTCGAAACTGATTGAACTAGTAATGAGCATTGCAATAGATGTTTAGGGCGTTCGAGCACTAGTAGCGAGAAGCGATGATCTAAATCAGCGACGCTCGAGCAGGGAACGCACTAGCAGAGAGCAAGTCGTGCAGTAGCACCGCGAGCGAGTGCTAAAGCAGCAACTCCTGTAGCTGCCAAAGGTCGTGCAGCAGCAGCAGCAGCGCAAGCGAGAGCAAGAGCAGAGCAGCAGCACGAATGAAAGCAGGAGCAGCAGCAGCGACGCGACCAACAAGAAGAACGAGCAGCGGCTGAGCGAGAGCCGGAGCAGCTGCAGCTAGTGCCGTTGTGGAAGTCGCCGCCGTGGAAGCAACGACATGGGGGAGAGACGTCGTGGATGATGTGTCCGGCAATGGCGCCGTCGATGGAGACGCCATGTCTGCTCGGTATCGAGCACCGGCAGCCCCGTGAGATCGAATAAAAGATAAAATGCAGCGGTGAGTGCAAAACCTCCTTGGTGGCGCCGAGTTGGCCTCGCTTCATCGGAGGAATTGGTGAGGGTGCTGCGCTTCCGGTGGGGCAGGTCAAGACGGCGCTGTGGGGATTGAGGTGGCGCGATAGACGAGGCGAACATTGGGGCAGCTCCTTGGAGGTGGAGGACGGGGCGGCTGATCCGGCGGAACGACGAGATCGACAGCGGATCCTCATGCGGTGCGGTGGATGAGGGACGGAGAGCTGTTGCGGTGGACGATGTACTCGGGGAAGAGTCTCCAGCTGGGCGACGGTCGGCAGGCCGACGGAGGAGCGTGGGGTTTCGCAGGTTTTGGCGGCCTCGGTGTACGAATGGGGGGCGGCGGGGGAGGGGAACCAACCTTAGGTACGCGCTTGTCCGAAATGTAGGGTAAGTTACCAGCGTACCCCACCGGTTTTGACACCGCGACGTGGAGCTTCATTTCGGTGAGGGTAGAAGGGGATTTCGTGTGGGCTGCGGGAGCGATTTCGGATGAGGAGGGAGTTCTCGCGTCAAATTTCGGGATAACAAGGCGCGCGGGTTGAAGAAGCGGGAGTTTCAAAGCAGGTGAGACAAAAGATACTCGAGCTTGAAAATTTCGGGATAACAAGGTGCGGATTCCTTGTTCGTGAGAACAAACTTAACGTGTAAAAAACAATTCATACAAGACACAAGAGAGTCATGTCCCCTTTTACTATATTGCTATAGATGCCATTGAAAAAACTACAAGAAAAATGTAAAAAAATCGGGATAACAAGATTACCCTACATAGTACCAAATCGATTTGCACTTCCCTCAACAACAACAAAAAACAAATCAATTCCCACCAAAGAAAGAGTAATGTCCCTTTTTATATGATTACAGATGCCATGATCTCGAATTTCAATTTTTGAATCCACGTTATGTTGAATTCGAATATATCATTAGGTGACCTTGCGGTTTATAATTGATGTAGTCATACATTTTGATCTTCCATTATATCTGAACATTTTACTCCACCATGTGAACATATATATTGTCGTCTACCATATGGACTAAATTTGAATCAATTTTCCTTATTTGAATACGATTGTTGTCAAGTTATACAATAATTTAAATATTATCTTGATAACAAAAAGACATGCATATAGCGGTAATCATATTTCACTATGAACTACATGTACCATACGCTCTCCAATTCAAATATTTGTATCCATTTTATGTTGAATTCAAATCATAGTACATTATTGGTCTATGTAGCGAGATGTTCGGGATAATCTAAACCCTGTTTTCATACGTATAATTTTTGGCTGAATTGGGACAAGTTTTGGTATAAGCCTCTTGCAAACCGGAGATTCTCTCAAAAGCCTCATGGTTCCGAGAGGGAACGTGTCACCTTTGTGTGCGAAATGATATACACTGCCTCCCCCCTGATTTTATTTACAGATGCAACATAGAACTATATAAGTGCCCTGTTAAATTTTGGAATTATTTTGGGTTCATTTGGCCTTTTTTATACATTAATTCAGTTTCTGGACTTTTAATGTGCATAATCCAAATATGAATTGCATGCACGTGCTCCGGCGCACCAAAGTGGGTTGAAAATTAATATGTGTGTCCTTGGTTGAATTTCTAGGTCCCATGGAAGAAATGAGAATGAAATTCAAACATCTGGGCGTCATGACTCTGCCGAGAACATCGAGAAAATTAGATTTTAAATTCATGTAAATCCAAAACTCGGCTGGAAATCATGAAACTTGGCATGGTGTCATGTCATGGCACTAACATGTTGTGGTAAAAAATTGGGCCGATTTGGAAGCTCGTGGTTCTAACAGGGAACATGCCACCTTTGAGTGTGAAACGATATACGCTGCCCCCCCCTTGAGTTTCTTAACAAAGGCAACATAGAACTACATTAGTGCCCTGTTAAATTTTGGAATTATTCTGGGTTTGTTTGTCGTTTTTTATACATTAATTGAGTTTCTGGTCATTTAATGTGCATAAGTCAAATTTGAACTACAAGCACATGCTCTAGTGCACCAAAGTTGGTTGAAAAATCACATTTGTGTCCTCGGGTGAATTTCTAGGTCCCATGCAAGAAATGAGCATCTTGGATCGGCCGAGAACATTGAGAAACTTGGTTTTAAAATTCTTGTAAATCCAAAACACGTCTGAAAATCATGAAACTTGGCATGGATATCATGTCAGGGTACTACCATGTTGTGGTAAAAAAAATGGCCGAATAGGAACAGATTTTGGTATAAGCTTCTTGCAAGCGGAAGCTTCTCTCAAGAAGGCTCGTCGTTCTGAGAGGGAACGTGCCACCTTTGAGTGCGAAACGATATACGTTGTCCCCCTTGAGTTTATTTACAAAGGCAACATAGAACTACATGAGTGCCCTGTTAAATTTTGGAATTATTCCGGTTTCGTTTGGCCTTATTTACACATTAATTGAGTTTTTGGTCATTTAATGTGCATAATTCAAATTTGAACTACAAGCACATGCTCCCGTGCACCAAAGTTGGTTGAAAAATCACATTTGTGTCCTCGGGTGAATTTCTAGGTCCCATGCAAAAAATAAGAATAAGATTCAAACATCTGGGCATCGTGGCTCGCTCGAGAACATTGAGAAACTTGGTTTTAAAATCATGAAACTTGGCATGGTGTCATGTCATGGTAGTACCATGCCGTGGTAAAAAAATTGGCCGAATAGGAACAAATTTTGGTATAAGCTTCTTGCAAATCGGAGCCTCTCTCAAGAAGGCTCGTGGTTCTGGGAGGGAACGTGTCACCTTTGTGTGCATAATTCAAATTTGAAATACAAGAACATGTTCCAGTGCACCAAAGTTGGTTGAAAAATCACATGTGTGTCCTCGGGTAAATTTCTCGGTTTCATGCAAGAAATGGGAATGAAATTCAAAATTCTGGGCGTCGTGGCTGGGTTGGAAACATTGAGAAACTTAGTTTTTTAATTCCTGTAAATCCAAAACGCGCATGAAAATAATGAAACTTGGCTTGGTGCCATGACATGGCACCAACATGTTGTGGTAAATTTGCAGTCCGATTTGCGAAGGCGCACACATTAAGACTAGCCACAGTTGTGAGTAACATACACTAGTAACATACACATATCCCTAGACTATGTTACTACCTTCATAGTGGGTAGTAACATAAGTGTGGTAACATGTGAAGCTTCATTTATTAGGTTATAGACTCATATCGTATTGGGACATATGATGTTACAGTAACTAGCTAAGTTACTATAACTACCTCTCTCCTCATTAACTCATTGCCACATAAGCAAATTTGCTGAGTTGGACTCGATGTTACTGCTGAAGTTACTCCCACTGTGACTAGTCTAACAATCAACAAAGTCATTTTGGAACAAGTGTTGTCACGTTACAATCGGAAACACGAGTATTATTGAAACCTTGGGCGTTCTACTTACTAGTACCATTTACGTGCCGCCACGCGTCCCCATTTTTTATTAGCTAGGAGGCGCCATGCAGGGTAGCTATTTGAGTACGAGAGGCATGCGATCAGACTCCTGCGCGTGCTTATCGGGCGGAGAGCCCTTTGACCTCCATCTGCCGTCCACCTCTCTCCCAAGGTCTCCATTAATGGCGCCCGAGCCTCTGTTTAATGGCGTGGCTATGTCTCACTCGACTGAGATTTAAGAGAGAAAAAAGAAAATCTGAAAGCACGGATCATGATGTAAGATCCGACGGACCTATATAGCATCTACTGCGACTTATATCAAGATTGATGAATATATAAGGACGATTAATTTTTTTGATCAAAGAAGGGCTTGCCCCTTCCGATTTTTATTACTGAAAACCACCACAATTCACAAGAAGTTCAGCACAACTCCAGCCTAACACGAAGGACTAAAAGCTACCAGATTGAAATCGCAACATCCCAAGTGGCCAACAAAGGCCAAACATCTGTGCTAGAACCCAACATTTCACAATCAACGACACAATCCACATCCTAAACCGATTATTACATCAAAAGAAACCAGGAAACTGAAGGAAGCCCAGCAGCAACTAAAAGAACAGTAAGAGTTTTCTTCATTCCAGCCTCGCAACATTGATCTTCCACAGAAAGATAAGGACGATTAATTGTCTGACATAATTAGAAAGATAATTAAAAAAGCCACATGCGGCTACGCCTGAAATACACAAGGGAAAAAGAAGAAGGAAGAAAAGGATCTAGCTCACTGATCTCCACTTTGTTGATGCGTTGCTGCAGGCCGCGGGAACTAGTCTCCGCGGCGAGCGGCGATGAGCTCTTTCATGTCCTCAAGACGCTGCTTGAGAACATCCACGGATTCCTCCACCAGCCTTTAGCGCTCGTTGCGGAGCATGTCATTCTCGTCCATAAGTTTCTTGACGATGACGCCGGTCCTCTTCAACAAGGCACTGGTCTCCTCCTGCTGGTCTGCACTTCAGACGATCTTCTCCCTCAGCAGGTCGCGCTCGGCCCAGAGCCTCTCATTGCCCTCCCTTAGTTGCTAGATGATGCCGGTAGCCTGTTCAAACGAGGCTTTCACGTCGTCCTGCAACCTCGACTAGCCGGAGATCTGATCCATCTGGCTATGGACGATCGCATGCATGCGCCTGTAACAGTCGTCACCTGCCCGCGAGAAATTTTCCCAGGGCGCCGCGACGCGGTGGGACATCTCTGCTGCATTCGTGGCGCGGCAGGACATCTCTGCTGCTTCCGCGGCGCGGCCGGACCAGTCTGCTGCATCGACGGCGCGGCGGGACCTCCGTGCTACTTCAGCGGCGCGGCGGGACCTCTGTGCTGCTACTTCCGCGCGGCGGGACATGTCGGCTGCTCTCGCAAAGAGGCGGGACATCTCTCGTGCTTCCGCTTCCATGCTCGCCTCTCCCTGGTGGCAATCTCTCGACCAAGAACTCACGCTGGCCATGGCAGACGCAAGGGAAGGATGCTGAATGACTTGTTTGTTTTTGTGGATGAGGAGTTGAGGAGGAATGTGCAGTCATCTTTGCATACTAGTATTTATAACCGAGTACTAATACGCTCCTAAGTGGGAAACCGTTTAGGTTGTGATCGGTGTGAACAGGTTTGGAATTCAATATAGTGTGGTACTAATACGCTCCTAAGTGGGAAACCGTTTAGGTTGTGATCGGTGTGAACAGGTTTGCAATTCAATATAGCATGGAGTAATTTGGAATGTGATGAGACGCAAGCTCAAAATTTATTGACCGTTCTAGTTTGAAGTGCGGCACTATTCCCGGATGGAGTACTTCTTTTCTACTCCTCCTTTCCGGTTTTATGGGGCTTATCTCAAAATTTTAGTTTTTCCATTTTATAAGGCTCAATTTGGTTGTTCCCCAACACATGTTCAGATTCCAAGGTGCATTAAATCATTGCATGCAAGTATTAAGAGAAAATTGACCAATGCATGTACTTTATGCATGCATGCATTGCAATTAATGCATTGATAAACATAATTTTTTGAGAAAAACAAGAGCATTAATTAGGTGCTTTTGCAAACTACAAAAAATTACACCCCACTCACCATCTTGGTTGGTGAGATTATTGAATTAAGCTCTATAAACCGGAAAGGAGGGAGTACTGCTGTGTACGTGCAATAACTGGCACCATCGTATACATATCTTACGGTCAATGGGGCGTTCGACAGGAATAGCCGCATGGCGAGCTCTAGGCTAGTCTTTTTTTCAGACGCATTAAACCTATCTCTCGGGACTTCTCGCACGCACCATCGTGCCACCCACAAAAACTTGTACTCTGAGTTTAGTAGTACGTTATACAGGAAGAGAAGAGGTGCACGCACGCACTTTCGTCCTCTCACACACGCTCTGTTTTTTCTCGAAAAGGAGGATGATGACCCCGGCCTCTACATCCGGGAGTCACACACACATCTGTAGCTACTAATTGTAGTGTTCTCAACCATCCGATTGGCTCTATCATGGATGTACCTATATACTAAAACATGTCTAGATACATCTATATTTTGACAAATGGAAGGCATGTATTGTGGAACGGAGGAGTGCTTGTCATCAAAATGGATAAAAGGGACGATCTAGAACTAAAATACGCCTACATACATCTCCTTTATTCATTTTGATGACAAGTAGTACTTCTTACCCAAAGGAACTTTATATCCAATGCAGACACAAAATATCCGCTCGATTGTTGAAATTACTGATCACATGTCGAAGTAATTGCTACATCGCCACCAAAACCCACCATTTCTTAAGCTAAAGTAGACCAAGGTAATCCCTATATTAGCATATTACTAAGATAAATGAAGGCACAGAGAAACATTTAGGACGTGAGCTTGTCAATCTGAATGTGGAGGGACACATGCTTAGCCCCGCCAGCAGCTTGGGCGGAACTGTCAAGAAGGTCAGCACCTGCATGTCGACGTCGCCGGGATCCTTGCTGCTTGTCACCTCCATTTCCACCTTGACGGCGTCGGTCATGCCTTTGGGCTCCCCCGATGGGCCGTTCGCCCACAGCTTGGCCAAGTAGTGCGGCAGTGGGGACGCCCCCACTCTGATGCAGACGACCAACACGGCGATAGGCGCGCCAATGTCGAGCATGCTGCCGACGAAGAAAAACACGCGGCGGTCCTCCTCCGTGAACAGCAAGAGCCGTGGCTCCGACAGTGGCACTTGCAGCTGGAGCACCTTGCTGTACTGGATCTTGTGCACGGGCATGGGATGCGCGGTGCTGATGTGGTGGTAGAGCGCTGGCGGCGGGCCTTCGTAGCCGCAGACGGGCACGGGGCATTTGCAGGGCGCGAGCGGACACACGCTCTGGTGATCGGCGAGCTTGTGGTAAGTGACGTAGAGCCAACAGCTTTCGTGTGGGCACTCCACCCTCACCGACGAAAGGACGGAGTCCACCGCCGTGTTCCGCACGTCGAAGCCACCGCCGCGCTCGCACTTCTGGCACTGCCGCTGGTTCCCGGGGTGCTCGACACGGCAGTCCGCGCAGGCCAGATGCCCTCCCTTGCACTGCAGAAATCAATCAAATAGCACATCAATCAAGAAACATGCACCTTGCTCAATCAGCTGAACGGATGAGGTGTATTCGAACCTCATACACTGGAGGCGTCAAGGGGCGGAGGCACAAGGGGCAGTGGAGCACGGTGAGGTCCATCGAGACCTTAGAGAGCTCCATCGTCGGGTCCTATTCGGTCTGCATGCTCTCGCCCTCCTCGTGCACAACCATCTCTTGACTTGGGCCGGGGTATTACAAAGCTTTACCGTCACATATTTTATACTACTTCAAGGTGCATTAAATCAACACATGCAAGTATGAAAAGAAGAGTCACGGCATGCATTCATGCATTGTAATTAATGCATCGGTAAACGCAAATTATTGAAATATATCGAGTGTAGTGCTTTGATGTGTCGCTTCAACTCGTACATCAACGAGAAGTTTGATTATCCTCTCCCTCGCGAACTTAACTGCACCTGCCTTTGGCTGTATGACAGGTTGGCCACACACCTGTCGGGCCCACCTGTCATACACGCAAAGGCAGGAGCGTCCCTCCCTCGCCCATGAGCGTGGTGGCTAGCAAGACTAGGAGAAGCTTTACTTCACGCCTCCCTCCCACGCGCGTGGACATGCAGCAGTTCAATCGGTGTCGATGGCGAAGCATCTGTAGTACTCCTCCAAAGGCAGTAGTACTCCATCATTGTTCGATTTCCGAAGAGGCGAAGAGCCAAGCACAGCCCGACGCCGTGTGGCAGTTTCATGTGTAGAGTAGTCTAGGATAGCGTGTACCGCCTGTAAGCTTAAAATAGTTGGGTCGGCTCCATGCTATGTGGCTGCCTCAAGTTTAAAAAATTAAAATAGTCTTCTGCCCTACCTGTCACCCCGGTGATTGTAGTTTGCACGCTCATCTGGTCAAGATAGGAATATATATTTTTTAAATTTTTTTTTTTGAAAAGGGGACTCCCGGCCTCTCGTGATCGTAACGATGCATATGGCCACATATATTTTAATTTGTGGTGGGTAAATGTTAGAGGTTGCAGCAAATATATTGTACATCGCGGGTCTTTCAGCCAAGTTTAGAGACAAGCATGTGGGGCTAGTGCTATGATGTGTCGCGTCAACTCGCATAACGAGGAGAAGCTTGATTTTACTACACGCCTTCTCCTCGCCCATGCGCTGCGGTTGCTCGCAAACGAGGATAGGCTTTTGCTTAGTAGTACTTCTACAAAAAGCTATCCGTCCGGCCATGGTGGACGGACATGCAGCAATGGATTCGACATCGAGAAGCAGTAGTAGTAACATCATTGTTCGCCTTCTCAAGAGGCGAAGAGCCAAGCGCAAACCGAACGCTGCGCTTGCGAACAATGGAGCACGATATAGCCAGGCTCTTGCATGAGACAAAATTGCTATGTGAGCCCACTATTGTACTAGTACGCATAACTACTTGCTAGTATAGCCCAGTAAACCGAAAGGAGTATTTGCCCTTCTAGAGATTTCAACAAGTGACTAGACTACACCGAGAAGGAGTACATATGGAGCAAAATGAGTGAATCTGCACCGTAAATAAATACGCATTAGTTCTATCGCTTTCTCTCCGAGGTGCACAATATTGAGTATACCGACTAGTCTCTTTTGACACGCATTTACGCTTTTTTGACACAAGACATACGCAAGCGCCATATACACGCCGCATACACTCACCCCTATGAACGCACACACGCACGGCACTTTCATCTTGAAATTTACGAAGTCACCATAGGCACCTCGTCGTCGACGGGTCCATAGGTGCTTGAATGCCAAGGAGGAAGAGGGTAGCGGTTCCCGAGACGTTGAACAGTCAATGATGCATCCTCAATTACATGCAAAGGGAATTAATTGGAGAAGCAAAATAGAGCCAGCACGATGTGAATGCAACAGAGTTTGGACTCTCCTATAATAAAGGCGCCCCACCACTCCAATCCATCTACTCCCAAGTCTCTGCGCAACACTGCTCACTCCAATCCAAGACCAAGTGACAAGAAGTCACAAGCACCTATGGAGGCAATGGACGCGAGCGGCAGTCGGCTGTGCCAAATCATCCAAGGCGCCGGCCTGCGGCCCCGCACCATGCAGCATTTCCAGACGGTGCTGGCGACCGCAGGCATCGTAGCCCTCGCCGACGCCGGCTTCGCCTCTCGCATGGACGACATGATGGTCAACTCCATCCGCAAGTTCACCGCCGTCAAGAAGCGCCAGACGACCTTGCCGCATCGCTCCAGCCCGCGCCCCAGCTCCTCATTGCCTGCCACCTCATCGGCCTCCATGGTGACGAACTCTTTCAAGCCTCGTGGCCCTGCAGGTGCCGGAGGTCGCGACGAAGAATGTGCACTCGAGGTCGCGCTGCTGCGCAGCGCCGCCATGCAAGAAAACGCCGACCGCACATCCACGCCTCACGAGGAAATCGTCTACATAGGCCACTACAAGGCAAGCAAGGACAGAAAGACGTTGGCCTTCTTCCAGTGGCTGGAATCTTTGGACGCCATTGTTCAGAAGCACGTCGACCTAGCCACGAAAGCCGCTGCTACTTAGGCGCCATTCGGTGGGCCGGCGCCCTGAGTCGAGGAGGTGGACGTCATCGATGGATGCATCTCTTCTTCTTGCCTCCTGTAACCAGCGCTGCATCGCCTTGTGGCCTTAATATTTTATTAGTATAGTACTCCCTCCGTTCCCAAATATAAGTCTTTCTAAAGATTCCAGCAAGTGACTACTACATACGGAGCAAAATGAGTGAATCTACACTCTAAACTATGTCTACATACATCTGTATGATGTATTCCATTTGAACTAGTATCTAAAAAGGCTTATATTTATGAACGGAGGGAGTATATGGCATTTTTATTCCAATCATGTAACGCTTTTCACCGTGAGGTGGGGCAGAGTTGAGCAAACCCACCCGCCCACCCGGCCGGCCGAGTTTAGAATTAGAAGAGAGAAACGAGGGAGGAGAGCTAGCTGTAGCACCTGACGCTGTTGTCGATGGGACTCGTGTTTATAGAATAGAGTACCGAGCACTCGTGCCTCTTTTTTTTGAGGGAAAATTAGTCGTATGTCTAGTACCACTAGTTGGGTGCGTATGACCTATAGCTGTCATCACTTTAGGTCTCCTTTTCGAACCATGCTACGCTTCACAAGACATATTTTTTCACGATTTATCCTCCTATATGTACTCCTAGGCTATTTCCACGTGCTCCCATTCGCCGACATGTGGGACATAGAACATCTGGGTCGTAGTGCATGCACGACTCGGAGCATATGCCGGGGTACTTTACATTTCAGACCTCATGAATTACATGCAAACCCCCCGCAGAAGAATAAATAAATGAATGAATTACTACATGAAACTGGATTATTTTCGTGGAAACCTAAGCACGTTCATTAAATTTTGGACATAACACGTTTACAAAAAATGACCAGACCTAAACCAGTCAAAGGGCCTCTTTGATTTTTCCCGCAAAAAAAGGGCCTGTTTGATTCGCAGGATACTGAAAACACAGGAATGGGGAAAGTATGATGGCGATGAACCGAGACAAGGAGAACTCTAACTCAGTTAGAGGTTAGAGTTAGATTCTAACCCTGAACTAACTCTAAACCAAAGAGGTGTATGGATGGCAGGGTTAGATTGATAATAAATGCTCTATCTCAATCATTTGACTACTTTGGACCCTATTTTTAGTCAGACTAAAAAAAGTCCCTTGGATCTAAGCACCCTCATGGTGTGGCCGGCTCTTCTGTGGCTTCCTCCCGCTCACAATTGACATAAACGAACCATCTATACAAATCAAGCATGCAAAACATGATAATTTTTACTTTGTCCATACAAATGAGATATCCCACTTAAACATACAAGTCGTCAATCAAGCTTCACAAAATAAAAAAACACTTCATGAAACAAAGAATGAGCTAACTCATCACGGAAGTTATTCATGATAGGGAGGGAGCCCGGAGCCCCTCACGCACCGAGGGAGGAGCTCGCCATCGTCGCTCTGGAGGAAGGCTCTGTAGAGCCCAAGCCCCGGGAACCCCTCCGACGCTAGCCATTGCGAGTTAAGGTCGACACCGGCATGGGTAGCAGGGCCGCTTGCTGCCGACTGGGAACTTAATCTTTGGGCCTCTAGAAATAATGCAAGCCTGTAACTAAAATATCTAGAAAGGTGAACTGAATATTTGGGCCTCTAGAAATAATGCAAGCCTGAAACTGAAATACCTAGAAAGGTGAACTGAATCTTTGGGCCTCTAGAAATAATAGAAGCCTGAAACTAAAATACCTAGAAAGGTGAACTGAATCTTTGGGCCTCTAGAAATAATGCAAGCCTGAAACTGAAATACCTAGAAAGGTGAACTGAACCTTTGGGCCTCTAGAAATAATGCAAGCCTGAAACTGAAATACCTAGAAAGGTGAACTGAATCTTTGGGCCTCTAGAAATAATGCAAGACTGAAACTGAAATACCTTGAAAGGTGAACTGAATCTTTGGGCCTCTAGAAATAATGCAAGCCTGAAATTGAAATACCTAGAATAGTGAACTGAATCTTTGGGCTTCTACAAATAATGCAAGCCTGAAATTGAAATACCTAGAAAGGTGA
The DNA here is from genome assembly GCA_021605205.1 of Aegilops longissima. Lineage (NCBI taxonomy): Eukaryota > Viridiplantae > Streptophyta > Magnoliopsida > Poales > Poaceae > Aegilops > Aegilops longissima. Next base: position 184,142,369 of record CM038682.1, read on the forward strand.
CCTGAATCTTTGGGCCTCTAGAAAGATTTATTACCTCCTTAAGCAGCATCAAACAATTCCATGCGTGCACCACAAATCTATAGCAAGTTTGATCAGGATCTACTTTTCCAAATCAGAATTAGCACTAGAGCAAGCAAGATCAATGATATGGCCGTGAGACAGAGAAGGAACGAACAAACTCACCCCACTCGCGACCTCCCTGGTAGATGCGCCGCCGCCGAGCACAACAGAGGGAGAAAAACGACTGGTGAAGGGGGAGCGGGGCGACCTTCGAAGGCCGGAGGGAGAGGGCGGCCGGAGTAGGGCGGCGGAGGCCGAAAGGAGAGGGTGACCGGAGGAGAGAGAGGGCGAGCGGCGCTTGGGCGGGCGGCCCTATGGGGAACAGAGAGGAGTCTTGCGAAAGGGGGGGAGCGATCTGGTGCGGGTAGGTGAGATTTTTTTAGTTCTCTTTTAGTGGGCCCGAGGACAACTAACCCAATGAGAACCTCTCCACCAGGCTAGTTTTTTTAGCTGGGTTAGAGCAAACTAGCTCAAACTAACCCCTCTTGTTTCGATAATTTGAGGCTATTTCAACCCAAACTAGCTCTAACTCGTGGATCCAAACAAAGAGGAGTGTTATCAGACATGCTACAAAGTGGACCGTAGCACATTGTTTTTATGGCCATAACACCACATTGTTTTCTACTGCTGGTTCACTGGCTACCGTGGTTCGTGACCGCTGGTTCACTGGCTGTCGTGGTTCGCACTCCTCCGACTGAGTAGTACTCCCTCCATTCCTAAATATAAGTCTTCTTAGATATTTCACTGTGGACCACATACGGATGTATATAGATGCATTTTATGTGTAGATTCACTCATTTTTCTCCGTATGTGGTCCATAGTGAAATCTCTCCAAAGACTTTTATATTTAGGAACGGAGGAGTAGTATAGTACTAGTATATACCGTGATCATTCTTTGCTCCTTCTTACTACTCCGACATGTGGGAGAGCCAGCATCCGGGTCAACGTGTCATGCACCAGATTAGAGCGCGGAACGGAAGGGGGGCATCACCCCGGTCGGAGTGCCGTAATTCATGACTATAGTGAGTGGTCATATCACAAGTCTTTCCAGCAAGAACGCGCCACAAATCGCACAGCCCCACTCGCCACCCTCCTCACCTCTCACAAACCGCCTACTGAAAACTGCCGCACAGATGCCTGGGAAAAGCTCATGAGCGCATACCAAAAAAGACGCTCATATGTGGATTCAACCATCAAGGATTTCCTTCCTCAACTTTTAACTACGCGAAAATAGTTCGAGCTTGTTCATTCTATATAAATACAAGATTTATCAGATGTTTATTCACCCGTGGGGTTGTTCAATGAATGGAGGGCCGGGGAGCACAAGTGAACCTTAAATAGAGAGTTTCTTTTCTTTAATGCCACGTACACATATTGAAACGCTTGTTGTGGAGAAAAAAAAGATAATCACTCCACTATATATGGACGCAGGGGCCTGAGCGCTTGCTTTACTAGGGTTGCTCTCTTCATTCTCTCATCCTCTCCATATATAAACAAGACAGTGGTAGCGACATTTTCTCTCTGCTCACCGCTGGTCACAGATCCGGCCGGATCCCTTCGGCCGATGTGTGTAGAGGACTAAAAGGTGCATCGTTCACGCAATCATCGCCGCGAGGGAGGAAACCCACAGCTGCCGGAGGGGCCCGATCCTCTGCCTGTGCTGCCTTCTCCGACACAGCACCGGCTCGGGAGGTCCTCCGACCTTCTTCCTCCCTGCCGATTGTCCGCAGATCCGACCTGCCGCCGACATCCCGCGACCTCGAGGTATAAGTTCTTTGAAAGCGTCCTTGCTCTACTGCCCCAGCTCCCCACATGTCTGCATGTGCATCTTTTTCTACTCCCATCAGCTCTTCCAAAGCCACCTAAATTTCTAGTATTATTAGAGGTAAAGCTACTTCATGCATTCAATCTAGGGCTTTATTCAAACAACGAAGAAAGGGGGAAAGTTGTAGCATGAATCTAGGACTTGATTCAAAGAGGAAATAATATGGTGAAAGTAGTAGAGACCGGATACCCAACCGGTCTCTTGGTTGAAAAGGGAAATAATGGGAAAACGCAGACAAACCGGATAAGGAACAGATCTATTATTGGTTGAAAAAGGATAGAAAGTGGCGGCCGGTGGACAAGTCAACAGAGTATGTACATGATTAGATTTGCTGCCATCACATAGTAAAAGGTCTCGTGGATTAGATTTGCTGCCCTCACATAGTAAAAGGTCTCGTGATTAGATTTGCTGCCCTCACATAGTAAAAGGTCTCGTGATTAGATTTGCTGCCCTCACATAGTAAAAGGTCTCCAGGATTAGATTTGCTTCCCTCACATAGTAAAAGGTCTCCATGATTAGATTTGCTGCCCTCACATAGTACAAGGTCTCCAGGATTAGGTTTGCTGCCCTCACATAGCGTGAACAAGCTCGGCATCACCACTTTATGCCTCCTTGTAGGTATATTTTGCTGATGCGTCCACTGTCGCATGTCCTTATACCAACCTTTTGCTGTTGTTAATGTAAGGGCGCATGTAAAATGAAGCGATCACACTATTACCTTAGGGACATGTATAACCAGTGTTATTGTTAATCTAATGCCTCCAGTGATAAGATGCAATTAAACTGTGTTACAAATGGCACTCCTGCTGGTTTCCCCAGTATGATAAGTAAGTTGCTCCTTTACGCTGCTGAGTGTCCTGGTGTCCCCACGGTCCCATGCCCTTAAACCAACTCTTTAGCTGCTGTTGATTGACTATATCATTAAAGTAATCCCATATTTGAGGAATCTCATTGTTGATCGTAATGCTTCTGGTAACATGAAGCATTGCTGACGTTTTCAAATTTCTAATGTCCTTGTGTGATTGCCATGAACATAATTAAGATGCTTCTTTTCATTTTGTATATGTTTCGTATATTCTTATTGACCAGCAACTGTTTACTTTCTATCATTTTGTGCAGATAGGGATATCCATTTCACCTTGTTGCTATTGTGACCTTTTGGTGAACTGCACAAAACACTTTTTTTGGAATGAGTGTCTTGTGCAGTTCAACTAAAATGTCACGTGGGCAACATCTCTCAATTTTGGTGGAACTACACAAAATGGTGATTGGAGTTTCCAAAATCTCCGTCAAGTTCTGCTGGTAATCTCATGCAACATTTTATTAGCCTTTGCAGGATGGAGCCGTCACTGTCACCACAATGGCACTTTATTTTAGAGGAATTGCACAAAAGGATAAGAAAATTATAGTTGCACCTTACATGAGCCGGACAGCCAACCTTAATGTTCCTCAATTTTAGTTAAACTACTAAAGAAGAACCTGCTAGCTCACAAGAGCAAGTACTTCTTGCTAGCTGAATGATGCAATCTTTGCTTCATTTCAGGTGAACTGCAGAAAAAGGCGCATGAATTGAATCATGGAAGTCCAGGCAGACCTCATCCAAGTAGAGCTGGAGATTGAGTTCAAGGAGGCCGCTATTAAAGCGAAATCATGCTCTCCTGTCTCCTTGTTTGTGCTGTGCAAACATGCTGTGCAAATAGGAATACTCAACTACAGATGTTGTGACGGTCAAGAGCATTCACCAAGTTCTTCGATTGTATGACATGGCTAGCCAAGATGGATTTAATCCTGATACTCACTTTATCAAAAGGCTCTAATGGGTTGGTTCTGAATCTTGCAAGCTGGGAATCAGTGAGATGTGTAGGCATCTTTGTTGTACTTATTATTTGAATCTTATTTGTTGGTTCTGAATCTTGCAAGCTGGGAAAAATCAATGAAATGTGTAGGCATCTTTGTTGTAATTATTATTTGGATCTTATTTGTTGGTTCTGAATCTTGGAAGCTGGGAATCAACGAGATGTGTTGGCATCTTTGTTGTACTTATTATTTGTATCTTATTTGTTGGTTCTGAATCTTGCAAGCTGGGAAACACAACATGATGATGCAGAGGACAACAACCATAACAAACAGTTCAGACTTGGTAGTATTACCTTTGTGAAAGTGCGACAAATGTGCTGATCGTGTGCGTCCTGAGAATAATAATTCTAATTGTTGTGCATGTTGATCCTATGGCACTGATAGAACGAGCGAATGCATTACTTGTTTTAAGTATAAATTTCTATTAAAGCTAATTAAATTTAAGTAAAGTGACCACTAACTCCTGTTATTACAGTACCAATACAAACCCACTCGTGAACCGACGTGTGGCCGGAGTAGGTTTCTTAATGGAGGCATTTGAATGCGCCGAGGGTGCATCTTCTGCCGGGCGTGCAGCGGACGAGGGAGGGGTAGTAACTGTTGTCGCCTGTACACACTCAGCTTACTGTTGAATCTAGTTCCCCAAGAGCTGAAAAACGAACTGCTGCCGCCGCCTACACACTCGTTCACTCGAAGAGACTCCAATGGCGATCCGAGGGGTGAGCCTGCTGGATATGGACTTCAGCAAGGAGTTCCCCTTTGAGTTCGCCGTTCAGTCCTATGGCTGCACCAAGTTGAATGTGATGTACACCAACGATACGGACTCGGTGAAGCTCGCCTCGCCTCGATCCTATGGCTGCACCAGTTCGCAGCATTCGCCCGTTTCATCGGCAAAGACCGATCGCACCTTCGCTACTGGTGGAGAGAAGGAAGAACGCGACGATTCGCCATCTGGTGCAACAAGCTTGTCGACATCCGTAGCACTACAAGATCATCAAGAACGGGCGTGAGAAGGACTCGTGGTTGACCTCGCCGAGACCATCATCGACCATTGATACGCCAACATGAAAGAAGACGACCAACACGTGGGAGTTACCTCCAATCTAGCCTACATAACCTACGCGCCAAGGACGATACCCATGCTACGACATGTACAGCAGATCTTGGACATGAGGGCGGTTCCGCTTCCGTGAATCGACGAGTACACGGACAGCCGCAGCGCCATGATCAAGCGTGCCAGAAGGTCTAGATGTTGTACTTTATCTGCTTATAAGCACCTTTATCATCCGAGTGTTTCATGCATTAGCCTATGTGTCGTAATTATCTGTTTTGTCTGAAATATTTCTTTTAAGAACCCATTAACCTGATTGCTTTTTAGTGGCTATTTGCTTATGTATGTAAACTAGTTCACTTGTCCGTAAAAAAATAGTTCACTCGGATGCCGTGCTTTGAATCTCCTTCCTCCCAACATATTCCTCTCCTTAGGTGGACCTAGCAGGTCTCTGAATTTTCTCCCACTTTCTTTTTCGATGTAAACAGAGTTTTCTCCCAGTACTTTCCCCTAGAACCAACTCAACTGTCCCACGTCTAGCCTAAAAAATAATAATAACCCACGTACTATTAACTCATCAAGTTAAAATGATATTTTATTTCATAAGTTGAAAGTTCTTACAAAATAATAATAATAATTGTTTATATATAACTTACCAAGTTAACTCCTAGTGATTGCGTACATAAGCTTGCAAAGATTTTACTGACTTGCCATCATGTGTTTATGTTTTTATAACATTTCTCCGTCTAGCCCACCATGATATTTTCACCCAGCCCAGCAAGTCCGCGGATTTCAAGAAAAATGCAAATGGGAATTAAATGGGCTGCATAGATGCTACATCATTGTTTCACCCAGCCCACCAAATGGACTAAAAAACAAATGGACTGTCTGACATGTGGGCCTGTGGGTCGAAGCCTAAGAAGGCGTTGGATTTACATACAACGGCCGGCATTCTTCTTCAATCTCTCGTCTTCTTCCCCCAGCGCTGCTGGAACTGTCGGGTGGTAGGTACGACATATGCCAACGGGTGGCTAATCATAGTGGGAGCCAATAAGACGTAGCCGGTGCCTGGAAACGGGATGAGGCGAAGACATGCACGCCGGCGAATCTTACCCATCTTCGGGGCCCTCCGCGGAGATAACACCCCTACTGCTGCTCTGCGGGGTCTCCACATGATCACTGAATGAACAAGTTGCTACAAGAGGCTCCTTGAGCTGTTCGGTGAGAGGAAGAAGAAGGGCACAGCTAGCTCTCCTCTTCCCTCTATGTGGCGTCTAAAACTCTACGAGATCAACCCTTTGCATGGGAGCCCTGGGGAGTTTATATAGGCCTACCCCCCAGGGGTACAATGGTAATCCGGCTGGGTGCGGGCCCTAGTCGTCAGTGTCTGCGCTTGCCGGCTTCTACGCCGGCCGCTGGGGCCCGCCGGCTGCCGGCTTCTTGGTCGACAGGCTGGCCCCACCGTTGAGGGCCTTGTCGGGGGCTGGTTACTGTTGCCTCAACCTTGATGACGAGGGCTTTATCGAGGTAAGCATGGCTACAGTGCCGCCGCCTTGGCGGCGATCACTGTAGCCTCACCTCTTCTGGTCTCCTTAATGAGGCGCTTCCTTCGAGGGAGGGAACAAGCCGGCCAGGGGAGGCCGGCCATATCTCAGGCCGACTGGGGAGGCTGAGCCGCCCTCGGGCGTCTCTCTGACCGGAGGGGCCCGCCGCCTGCGGTTAGTACTGACAGCCTGTCGTGGGTGATGTCATGGTCAACATGGCAACAGTGTCGCGCCGGACGGGTGATGGCCGCCCCGTACGGCGTACTGTAGCCATGCGCGCTCCGAGATGCGGGGGTGGCAGGCTTTACTATAGCCACGCCCCGTCTCATCACCGTTATGTGGGTGTTGATTCTGAGGGTGCGGCCTTGGCCGCCTGCTGGGTGGCCGGCTTCTTGGAGTCGGCCTTTTCATGGCCGGCTATGTGAAGTCGGCCCTCTGGTAGCCGGCTCCTTGGAAGCTGGCTCATTGGAAGCCGGCCCTCTTGTGGCCTTCTGCCTGTAGGTCTTGGGGTCGGGCCGCCTCCTGACAGCCGGCCTGACTGACAGCCGGCCGGGGGAAGGCGGTGTGGGGACCGATTCTCCGGGTATTAATTCCCAGAAAATGGCCCTTGTGCTCATCAGCCCCGTGATTATCAAGAATGATGAGGTACCAACATGATACAGAAATTCCAAGCAAAACACAAAATATGGGGTACAAGACCATTCTGGTCTGTGAGTACAACAAATGGTTTCTAGCGGTTGATGGCGGAAGCGGGTTGTAAATCATCAGTGTCTATGGGACTCCATTTCCCACGGGAACAGCTGACCAGGTTAACTCCTATCTTCGTGAGGCTGCTATCACCGTTGCTTACGTTCCGGGGCCGTCAACACGGCCGCTCCTTTCCGCGCAAGAAATATGGCCAAGACAATAGCCAGGGACAAGCCAGTGAGTACTTTGAATGTACTCGCAAACATTATGAACACATGAATAATATAACAACGATGTTCTGAAATATTTATTCTCATGACGTCAGTCACAAAAGGTAAATGAATCTCTGATGCATGTAAGCAGGTTATTTATGAAAATGCAATAACATAATAATAATAAAAGGCACCGATCGGGCGTCTGAAGCAACGCCACATAAAGGGCTTATAAAAGACATGCCACGGTCGGGCATCTCAGCGACACCACATAAAGGGCTTTAAAAGAAATGCCACAGTCGGGCATCTGAGTGACACCACATAAAGGGCTTTAAAAGAAATGCCACAGTCGGGCGTCTGAGCGACACCACATAAAGGGCTTTAGAAGAAATGCCACAGTCGGGCGTCTGGGCGACACCACATAAAGGGCTTTAAAAGAAATGCCACAATCAAGGCCCGAGCGACACCACATAAAGGGCTTTAAAAGAAAAACAATCATAGTGAATATCCAGGAGGTGGAACCGCCCCTGGATATTCGATAATACCAATAATATCACGGGTTAGTCCACAAAAAAATAATAATCATCGTTATCACATGCCACAAGTCGTAATATCAGTTCTGATTTAACAGTTTCACCTCCGAAGACCGACACTAAGACCGACACTTGACCCATCCCAGACTGAAATCCTTAACCATGGACACGGCTATTCGAATAGGTTTAATCTCTGCAGAGGGTGTACTCTTTACCCACGAGTAACGGATTACCTTAGTCCATCGTGACTAATTCCGTCCACGGTCTTTTTGTTGAAAACACACCTAACTTGCACACACCAGTTTAACTCACACGTGTCTGGAATCACCCACGACACCTGTCAAGCAAACTCTAAGTGGGGAGGCTACAACCTCGCGTAGCATGGGATCAAATTTATATTGCGCGCTCTAAGGGGTGGCCTCCCCTCTCGGTCTCAACCGGAAACACCCATGCCCCCGGACCAGGTGGCCTGCCTACCAGCTACCACCGGTATCTTCCACCCTGGCCTCTCTGTACGGTGTGTGCTAGAAAGAGGTTGACAACTTACTAAACCGTACTCTACTTGTTGTAGAGACGAGTGGTAGTACGAAACAAGTATGGGGGTTACTAGAACAAGACTCGATCTAGGGTCGACTCAGGAGGTTTATAAATTTCCCTGCATGACATGTATAATGAAAATAATTCAACCAACAGAATCACCGCTCACTATACCTTACTATGCCATACCAGACATAACCGTCCCAACGGAGACCGGCGACGAACTCATGCCTACCCAAGGCAGAGGTTTTCCCGGACTTCTTCCGGCATGCATGCAAGGCACATGAGGATGATTATCATCACAAGTGTGTTCATTCCCAACAGCATGGAAATCACTAATATGCATCCATGCACATGATCATATCACATGAAATAACGAGTCCTCCGAAATGAGGTGATGTTACAAACGTGTCAACGAACACACAAAAGTATTATGCCGGGGTTCAGAATGCTTGCCTTCAGGTCACGGGAAGGCAGGGTGCATTTCAAACTCTTGAAATAATTCTCCTCTCTTCAAAAATCCTATTTTTGAAAATATAAAAGAATTAACACACAAAAATAAAAACAGCACAAAAGTTGTTTTGAAATTTTCTCAAATAAATCTTAAAATAAACTAGACAATATTTGAGAGAGGTAGGAAAAAGAATCAATTTAATTGGAGTTGTATTTAAAAAGATACAGCAGGTCAAAGTTTGGTCAAAATCTGTTATTTAAAACAAAACAGAAAAGAAAACGTTTCGGGCAGAATACGTCTTCGAAACAGGGAGACGTACTCGGGGTTTTACGCTTCCACTTAAACACGTGGAGGCGGGGCTGGTCTCTGACAGTGGGTCCAGGGGGCCCACTGGTCAGGTTTGACCAGTCCCCACTCCCTCCTTTTCTTTGCCCGAGCAGAGGCGGGGCGTCCGGCGATCGTCGCCGGCGAACGGCGGTTCTTCGCGGGCATCCGAGTGCAGGGATGGATCCGCCACTCCTGGGTGGTCCTCCCGGTGGTCGTAGGGTCGCCGGGGGTGGAGGGAGTCGTCGACGGCGAGCTCCGCGGCGGAGCAGGCTCCGGGGACAAAGTGAGTTTGGGGCTGTGGTGGTCTCCGACCAAAATTGAGTGTGGGGTTGCACTTGCGAGAGGGAGGGAGAGCTCTTGGTGGAGAGAGTGGAGAGGGGGAGGCACTGGTGGCGACGGAATCGGCCGGGACTTGGCGGCGACCGAACCGGCCGGACTCGGGGAAGATGGCCTTCCCCTCCTCGACTGCTGGCCAAGGTAGCACTAGGAAGATCATTTGAGGTTGCTCGAGGACTTGATTGAGCTCCAGGGCCCTTATATAGGCGGTGAAGGTCGGTTCCGAGGCGGCCGGCGATAAGGACGACGGTGAACCGCCTCCCTGTAGCGTCAGGGCGTCGTGGCGATGACGGGAGCTAGCCGACGAGCGAGGGGATAAGTTTGCGCTGCTCACAGTGGCAGGTGGCGAGCCGGGGTGGCTTTGGCGGCGCCGACCGTGGCAGAGGCTCGCTGCGGACGCCGGCGTGCCACCAAGAGCTTTGTTGGCGGTGCTGTAGGCTGACAGGGCGGCTTGGCGCGTTGCGGTGAGAAGGGGAGTGCGTGGCGTGGCGCTACAGAGCGGGCCAAAAACCAGGGGCGCGACGTGTCGGCTCGGGCGCGGCTCATGCAATACGCGCTCAGGGCGCGCCCAGAGCACGCACGGAAGGTGTTCGATAAAATGCCGTGGCATGCTACAGGTCTCAGGTGAGGTTGGCAAGCAACAGAACTAGGTTAGTGATAGAGGGAAGCTCAAGGGACAAGGTGGTTTGGTCAGGTGGCCAAGTTCACAATGCCAACAACAACTCATGTCAAATCTGATCTTGCACTCCAGGTGTTTGACAAAATGCCACAGGCACCTAGGCATTTCTTGGAGTGGCCAATCCTTCCAGATCACTTTCTCCTTGGATGCACAAGTGGGTGGTGAGGTTAGTTTGTGAAAAGCACAAACTTGCTAGTGCAAGTTTTGCAGAACTTCAAATCTGGACAGGAGGTGAATGGCATTATTACATGAACCAAAAATGATCAAATGAGTGCATGCTCCTGGACTTAGGGGTTTAGCATGGAGGACTACAAGTGGGAGAAAGAATCTAGGGCCAAAGAGCAAGCAAGACTATGGTTGCTGTACAAACCATCATGTTGGACCAGAATGGAGATGAGGTTGATTCACTCAAACATTTCAAATAACATCCCTGGATTTTTGCATAAAGTGGAATCATATGCTGCTACTAACATCCCATAATTTTGGTGGAAGCTAGAAAGAAATATTTAAAAGGGTTGTAGTGTAAAATTGTCCACTGGACCAGAGAAGAAAAACATGTGTAGCACTCAAAATTTGCAATGAATGAAATATATTATTGCACAAAAGTGATTTAGAGACACCACATGACATCTCCAAATTTTGGTTGGATTTTTAGTTAAGTTTATCAACTGGTTGCAGTACAAAAAGGAGCTCCAAAACTTAAAACAAGTCATTTTTAATGAATAAAGCTCAGGGTGGAATAATTTAATAAATAAATCTACTGATTGATAGATGTTTTTAAAGAGAGGGCATATAAGTCCAATATGTTTTGGAAGGACCCACTTGGGAAAAACTCCTAAATATTAAAAGAAAAATTTTGAAATCAACAGAGATATTCTTGCAGGCAAAAATTTTAAACTCTTGGAAAATTTTTAAAACCTGGTTAAATTTTTGGGGTGTTACAATTACTACCCCCCTTAAGAAAAATCTCGTCCTCGAGATTTGCTAAGAGCCGTTGAGAAAAACAGATACTCCATATGCGTTCGAGCGGTTGTGAGTCTGCTGCCGTGGTGCTGCGTGAATGAAAATAACTACGTAGTGAGGGGATAAACGATGCAGCAACTCGGGGAAAAGAAATCTCATTCTAGGATTTTTGCGGTTACACAAGTTAATCACGATGAAAACTACTCATACTAGTGGAAACTAAATACTCGACTCGTCGCATAATTTCGAGGTACCATGCATAAGTTACAATGTAACAATAAATGCTGCAATAACATACACAGCAGTGACGTCTAAAATGAAAACGGTAACTGGACGGGGTCCCGATAAAATGTCTCTGGTAAAGGGATACACTCTTCTTCTATCGGAGGAAGTGGATTGACCAGTCGATGTATGCGTCTCTCCGGGTCGGGCCTTAGTGGTCTACCGATGGCAATCTGAGGATTTAAATCAGCGAGACTCTGGAGATAATCCATCACTCGCTGGTTCAAATGCTCTTGAGCGATGATGTACTGGATAAGGTTGGCTAGTACTGGGTCTCTCTCAATCCGTCCACCGGGAAAAGTTGTTACTCTTTCGGGTGTTGCACGGCTCGGAAAGTAATAATATCCTCGTTCGCGGGCATAGGGTACTGCGGATCGAAGGCGAGCAATCGCTTCTCTCGCAGCAGCTTCTATGGCCAGGCGTGGGGTTGGCATAGATTCCCCCACGAAGGAAACTTCCGTTGGATCTTGATTGGAGTCTACGGGAGGGATGTGTACTGCTGCCCAATATTCCGAGGTGGAAGGGGCGATTCTCGATTTGAACAGCTCGTACTGGGGTGGCTGGGTAGAACCCATGGTACTGCAGGTAAAGTCCCACAATATTTTGACAAAGCTACCTTGGGTTGCATCTGGGGTTCTTAGGTAAATACTAGGGCTCGACATGGAAAGAAATGGTTGTGAGAGTGGTGCACGAGGTGAGGGGTGCTGGGTAAGGTCACAAGGTGGCCTTCTTATATAACATCTAGGCTGATTTATTTACGGTGGTGAAAGGTAATAAATATGCCAGATCACCTCCAAGAATCGGGTCAGTGTCGGGGATACACATATCTCATAAAGAGACGTGTTACTGTGGGTGTCGTCGGGGTTGGTATTGGTAGTTGTGCCCGGAAAATGTGCAACTATGTGCTGACAAACTACGCAAAGCTACTATTAAAACAGAGGCACAACGACATGCTGCGCTTACTCACAAGGTTACATGATTACAAGCGAGGATATACTGAGACTCGATACCACTCGTACGGCTTAGTCTACCTCGTTTACATCTAAACGGGCATGCCTGGTGGATGTCGAGGCTTCTCCACGTGTCTCACTGTCGGGATTAGCCGGAGATGGTGGAGGAACTGCAGGGTCGGGGTAGCTATGATGACCATCGCGGGGATTGTTGGCCACAATCCCGTTGGAGTGTGCTCCCAAAAGGCGACGAAGCACTTCTGGGGTCATCAAGGCATCTTGGTTGGCGGCTGGAGATGACCTTAGGGTCTCGATCGGGTGTCCGAACAGTACGACTGGGTTGTCGGCGCCGGGCTCGTCCTCTCTTTTTGCTGGGGCTCGACGAACCAGCTCTCCTCGAGCTGTGATCAGATCAATGGTGATCTGGTCGAACAGTGCCTCTAGTGCACTTACATAGCGCACTAGGTGCAACAATGCGGGATCTGTCTCGTAATCTCCGTTAGCAACTTGGGGTGGTCTACCATACCCTTCACGCCTGGGGTAGTAGTAGAACAAGCGACAGTTAACTCTATGCGACAACTGCCGGAGTTGAACTTTAGCCTCTCGAGCAGCTAGCTGGATGGCTTGTGGCTCAAAGGAAGTTGTTCTTCCGTGAACTCGTAGGGCGTTCGCGTGCACCCCCCCTCGTAGATGTGCACAGTGGCCCAAAATTGATGGCTTTCACCGCCCATGTGTCCTTGGTATACAACATATTCTGGGGTTCTTCTAATGCATAGGCACGACGGGTGAGGTTTGCGAGTATGGTCACAAAACCTCCAAGGTTGGTTGCTGTGGTCTCATTGTGCACTACGGGGCCAGGCATTATGGCTCGGTTTGGGGTAGAGGCTGTGCCGTGCTAGGTTGAGGCTAAAGTGCCCTTTTATAGAAAAGGGACGGAGTCTTCCTTCGCATGCTTGCGAATGAGACAGTTTTGCCCTCGGTCACTGGTGTGTGATCGACAGGCTAGGCTGATAGGTTGGGCACCGACTTCCAAAAGTGTCGGGGTCACTGTATGGCTATCTTGCACGGGAAGCTTGGCTGGGGTTTGGTTAAGGTCTGGTAGGTTGTTTTGCCTAAGTTTATCGACCTGGCTAGGATAGGATTAGCCAATGGTCAGCCTGGCTCTGATACCAAGTTTGTGGGGACCGATTCTCCGGGTATTAATTCCCAGAAAATGGCCCTTGTGCTCATCAGCCCCAGGATTACTGTTAGCTGATGAGGTACCAACTTGAAACAGAAATTCCAAGCAAAACACAAAATATGAGGTACAAGACCATTCTGGTCTGTGAGTACAACAAATGGTTTCTAGGGGTTGATGGCGGAAGCGGGTTGTAAATCATCAGTGTCTATGGGACTCCATTTCCCACGGGAATAGCTGACCAGGTTAACTCCTATCTTGGCGAGGCTGCTATCACCGTTGCTTAGGTTCCGGGGCTGTCAACATGGTCGCTCCTTTCACATAAGAAATCTGGCCAAGACAATAGCCAGGGACAAGCCGGTGAGTACTTTGAATGTACTGCAAACATTATGAACACAGGAATAATATAACAACGATGTTCAAATATCTATGCTCATGACGCTACCACAAAAGGTAAATGAATCTCGATGCATGTAAGCAGGTTATTTATGAAAATGCAATAACATAATAATAATAAAAGGCACCGATCGGGCGCTCAAGCAACACCACATAAAGGGCTTATAAAAGAAATGCCACGGTCAGGCGCCTCAATGACACCACATAAAGGGCTTTAAAAGAAATGCCATAGTCAAGGCCCGAGCGACACCACATAAAGGGTTTTAAAAGAAATGCCACGGTCGAAGCGTCGAGCGACACCACATAAAGGGCTTTAAAAGAAATGCCACAGTCGGGCGTCTGGGCGACACCACATAAAGGGCTTTAAAAGAAATGCCACAGTCGGGCGTCTGAGCGACACCACATAAAGGGCTTTAAAAGAAAAACAATCATAGTGAATATCCAGGAGGTGGAACCGTCCCAGGGATATTCGATAACACCAATAATATCACGGGTTAGTCCACAAAAAAATAATAATCATCGTTATCACATGCCACAAGTCGTAATACCAGTTCTGATTTAACAGTGTCACCTCCGAAGACCGACACTAAGACCGACACTTGACCCATCCCAGACTGTAATCCTTAACCATGGACACGGCTATTCGAATAGGTTTAATCTCTGCAGAGGGTGTACTCTTTACCCACGAGTAACGGATTCCCTTAGTCCATCAGGACTAATTCCGTCCACGGTCTTTTTGTTGAAAGCACACCTAACTTGCACACACCAGCTTAACTCACACGTGTCTGGAATCACCCACGACACCTGTCAAGCAAACTCTAAGTGGGGAGGCTACAACCTCGCGTAGCATGGGATCAAATTTATATTGCGCGCTCTAAGGGGTGGCCTCCCCTCTCGGTCTCAACCGGAAACACCCATGCCCCCGGACCAGGTGGCCTGCCTACCAGCTACAACCGGTATCTTCCACCCTGGCCTCTCTGTACGGTGTGTGCTAGAAAGAGGTTGACAACTTACTGAACCATACTCTACTTGTTGTAGAGACGAGTGGTAGTACGAAACAAGTATGGGGGTTACTGGAACAAGACTCGATCTAGGGTCGACTCAGGAGGTCTATAAATTTCCCTGCATGACATGTATAATGAAAATAATTCAACCAACAGAATCACCGCTCACTATACCTTACTATGCCATACCGGACATAACCGTCCCGACGGAGACCGGCGACGAACTCATGCCTACCCAAGGCAGAGGTTTTCCCGGACTTCTTCCGGCATGCATGCAAGGCACATGAGGATGATTATCATCACAAGTGTGTTCATTCCCAACATCATGGAAATCACTAATATGCATCCATGCACATGATCATATCACATGAAATAACAAGTCCTCCGAAATGAGGTGATGTTACAAACGTGTCAACGAACACACAAAAGTATTATGTCGGGGTTCAGAATGCTTGCCTTGTGTCACGGAAGGAGGGTGCATTTCAAACTCTTGAAATAATTCTCCTCTCTTCAAAATCCTATTTTGAAAATATAAAAGAATTAACACACAAAAATAAAAACAGCACAAAAGTTGTTTTGAATTTTTTTCAAATAAATCTTAAAATAAACTAGACAATATTTGAGAGAGGAAGGAAAAGAATCAATTTAATTGGAGTTGTATTTAAAAAGATACAAGAGGTCAAAGTTTGGTCAAAATCATTATTTAAAACAAAATGTAAAAGAAAACGTTTGGGCAGAATACGTCTTCAAACGGGAGACGTGCTCGGGTTTTACGCCCACTTAAACACGTGGAGGCGGGTTGGGTCTCGACAGTGGGTCCAGGGGGCCCACTGGTCAGGTTTGACCAGTCCCCACTCCCTCCTTTTCTTTGCCCGAGCAGAGGCGGGGCGTCCGGCGAATGGCGGTTCTTCGCGGGCATTCGAGTGCAGGGATGGATCCGCCACTCCTAGGCGGTCCTCCCGGTGGTCGTAGGGTCGCTGGGGGTCGAGGGAGTCGCCGGCGGTGAGCTCCGCGGCGGAGGAGGCTCCGGGGACAAAGTGAGTTTGGGGCTGTGGTGGTCTCCGGCCAAAATTGAGCGTGGGGTTGTACTTGCGAGAGGGAGGGAGAGCTCTTGGTGGAGAGAGTGGAGAGGGGGAGGCACTGGTGGCGACGGAATCGGCCTGGACTTGGCGGCGACCGAACCGGCCGGACTCGGGGAAGATGGCCTTCTCCTCCTCGACTGCTAGCCAAGGTAGCACTAGGAAGATCATTTGAGGTTGCTCAAGGACTTGATTGAGCTCCGAGGCCCTTATATAGGCGGTGGAGGTCGGTTCCCAGGCGGCCGGCGATAAGGACGACGGTGAACCGCCTCCCTGTAGCGTCAGGGCGTCATGGCGACGACGGGAGCTAGCCGACGAGCGAGGGGATAAGCTTGCGCTGCTCACAGTGGCAGGTGGCGAGCGGGGGTGGCTTTGGCGGCGCCGACCGTGGCAGAGGCGCGCTGCGGACACCGGCGTGCCGCCAAGAGCTCTGTCGGCGCTGCTGTAGGCTGCCAGGGCGGCTTATGCGCGTTGTGAGAAGGGGAGTGTGTGGCGTGGCGCCACAGAGCGGGCCAAAACCAGGGCGCGACGTGTCGGCTCGGCGCTGCTCAGTAACACGCTGCTCTGGGCGCGCCAGCAGCACGCACGAAGGTGTTCGATAAAATGCCGTGACATGCTACAGGTCTCGGTGAGGTTGGCAAGCAACAGAACTAGGTTAGTGATAGAGGGAAGCTCAAGGGACAAGGTGGTTTGGTCAGGTGGCCAAGTTCACAATGCCAACAACAACTCATGTCAAATCTGATCATGCACTCCAGGTGTTTGACAAAATGCCATAGGCACCTAGGCATTTCTTGGAGTGGACAATCCTTCCAGATCAGTGTCTCCTTAGATGCACGAGAGGGTGGTGAGGTTGGTTTGTGAAAAGCACAAACTTGCTAGTGCAAGTTTTGCAGAACTTCAAATCTGGACAGGAGGTGAATGGCATTATTACATGAACCAAAAATGATCAAATGAGTGCATGCTCCTGGACTTAGGGGTTTAGCATGGAGGACTACAAGTGGGAGAAAGAATCTAGGGCCAAAGAGCAAGCAAGACTATGGTTGCTGTACAAACCATCATGTTGGACCAGAATGGAGATGAGGTTGATTCACTCAAAAATTTCAAATAACATCCCTAGATTTTTGCATAAAGTGGAATCATATGCTGCTACTAACATCCCATAATTTTGGTGGAAGCTAGAAAGAAATATTTAAAAGGGTTGTAGTGTAAAATTATCCACTGGACCAGAGAAGAAAAACATGTGTAGCACTCAAAATTTGCAACGAATGAAATATATTATTGCACAAAAGTGCTTTAGAGACACCACATGACATCTCCAAATTTTGGTTGGATTTTTAGTTAAGTTTATCAACTGGTAGCAGTACAAAAAGGAGCTCCAAAACTTAAAACAAGTCATTTTTAATGAATAAAGCTCAGGGCGGAATAATTTAATAAATAAATCTACTGATTGATAGATGTTTTTAAAGAGAGGGCATATAAGTCCAATATGTTTTGGAAGGACCCACTTGGGAAAAACTCCTAAATATTAAAAGAAAATTTTTGAAATCAACAGAGATATTCTTGCAGGCAAAAATTTTAAACTCTTGGCAAAATTTTAAAACCTGGTTAAATTTTTGGGGTGTTACAGGCGGCCCAGCGTCTTGGATGTTGGATGGCTTGATCGGCTTGTAATTTTTTCAGAAGTCCCAGGGGGAGCCGGCTGGGCTACCCATGGTCATTTACTCCGACAGTAGTCCCCGAAGCTGATTGGGCTTCGAGGTCGAAAGGAGGACGAGAAGCTCGATCAGCTTCCTATCCTGAAGAGTCGGCAGCTAGGAGCCGGCCTTGAATGGGTGTGCCGTCTTCGGGAAGCTCCGCAGCCAGAAGGAGAGAACGCGAGCCGACCTGCGCGTTCACTGCGCGTCACCCCGTGCGCCACGTGGCCAGAAAGGCCTGCCAGCCCACGCGCCTGACGGGACGTTGCCATAGGCCTCGGCCCACCAAACCTATGCCTCGGCCCACGCGCGGATCCTCTGCGGCCCGAATGGTTCGCTCGTCTTCCCACAACGGTTTCAGCACGCCTTTAGGGCGCAATAATCACGGGACTTGGGGGAGTGGGCGCAGTTAATCCCACGTTCCCCCACGCCTCGCCTCCTCGGCTCCGCAGCCCGAGCCTATAAGTAGGGGGAGGGGGGAGCGGCAGAGGCTCGCACGCTCGCCCTTGCTCCTCTCCTTCCTCTACTAACTTCTTCGCTCTTCCGCCGCCGCAGCGCACTCACCACCGCGACGTTCTGCCATGAACTATCTTGGCTCGCCGCGGTTCCTCCGCAGCGTGGCTGTGCTCTCCGCCGCCGCGCCTCTCTCCTTCCTCTTGCTCCCATGGTGCTGTCTAGCTCGTAGGATGGCTCCAACGTCCATGAAGACCACATCGATTGGCTTCGGCGGACGCGGCGGTTGCCGAGCGAGGACCTCGTGAAGACCCGCCTCGCGCCAGAGGCGGAGATTTTGCCGGCGCCGGAGGAGGGCGAGCGGGTCATCTTCCGCCAGACCGCCTTGCTGCGCTCGCCTCGCCGGGCGAGCGGATTCTTCCGCTCCTTCCTCGAGTTCTACAATCTCCAGCCGCATCACCTCACCCCCAACACGGTGATGCTGCCGTCGTCCTTCGTCACCTTGTGCGAGGGCTTTCTCGGAGTCCACCCCACCCTAGAGCTCTTTGGGGAGTTCTTCCAGTGCAAGCTCGGCACCGTCTCCGTGGGTGTGCCCGCCCCCTGCGGTGCCTTCATCGCCAAGCGGAGGACGGCCGACAACAACCCCTTTCCGCCTATCCCGCTGATCCAGTCGGTGAAGCTCTGGCAGCAATCGTACTTCTACGTAAAGAACGTCGCCTCGCAAGGCGACTACCTCAATCTGCCGGCTTACGTAGCCGGCCCGCCGCCTGGGAGGCAGCCGTCTTTGTCCTTCTGAGCCCGGTCACTCTCCCTGGCCGGGAACGCCGCCGTCACCCGGCTCCTGGTGATGGTCCAATCGGAGGGCCTGGTGGGGGCCGACCTGGTCACCACCTTCGTGGAGCACCGGGTGCTCCCGCTCCAAAGCCGGCCGCACATGATCTGCCAGATGAGCGGCCGCTTTGACCCATGCCGGCTAAGCACCAGAGAGATGCTTCGTGACGAGGTATCTTACATGGTGAATTACATCTCTAACTGCAAACTCACTGAAGAGTGGCAGTATGGCAAGGCGCCGTATTCTCGGGCTGATCCCCCACCTGTGGTGAGTTTTGCTTACTTTCTTCTTCTTTTGTTGCCGGGTTCGTGATGGCCCACTCTTGACTATTCGGCTTTGTCTTTGAGCAGAGCCCCCTTCTTCGACCGGCGCCCGGGGCCGCAGGGCCGGAGCGCCAGTTTACGGCCGACCTGTCACATCCCTAGCCTTACCTTGCACTAGGCTAGCACTTGTTTGTTGCATCATGTTTAAATTATTTTGAAACTTGAAATGGGGATGATAAACCCTAGCACCAAGATTAAATCAAATAGGGTCAACCATAAATATTTTCAATGAACCTGAATGCTTTTCGTAAAAGTTCATCATTTTTGAATTGGTTTAGAACCTCTGCCAAAAATGGTGCACATTTTCTAGGCCACTCTGATTTTTGAATTAATTCATTATATTTGCATTTGGGCATTTAATTCCTATAAATATTTTAATTGCCCAAATAATACCGATAATGGTTGAGGGCTGTTGGAAATAATTTCATAAGTGCCCACAATTATTTTCAGCATTTTATCAAATGGTTTAGTATTTTTACTAAATCAAAACAAAACAGAAAAATAGAAAACTGAAATAAAAAGAAAAGGACAGAAAACCTATCTAACTTACCTGCAGCCATCTGGCGCACCAGCTGGCCTAGCATCAGGCGCCCATCGCCCACAAGGGGGCCATCACCTACCTCCCGCCAGGAGGACAACACACGCGTGGCCACCGCACGCGAGCACGCGCCCCGCCACCTCCTGCTTGCCGCTTAGCCCTGGCCTCTTCGGGTGACACCACGCGCCGCCCGCACCTCTCTCTCTCTCTCGTGGCCTCCCCTCCTCTCCCTCGCTCTCTCGCGCGAATGGCTGAGCGCTGCCGTCGCCGCCGTTCACCGTAGCCGCAGCCACCACCTCCCCATCGCCTCCGACAAGCTCGGAAGCCACGCATCTCCCTTATCCTCTCCGCTGCCACGCCCCTCGGGAGGCCCCGAGCGCCCATCGACGCCGCCTTTCATCTCCGTCGCTGAAATCGTCTTCGCCGCCCCGCCGACTCCAGCCCTTCCCCGAGCTTGTCGTCGACGCCGTCGAGTCCGCAGTGAGCCTCTGCTCCGTTTCCCCGTTTTCGTGACATAGCCCCCTTCCCCCGCCATGGCCGTAGCTCCTCGCCGCCGATCATGTCGCCGCCGTCGCCCTGGCCACCGCAGCCCACAACCGAGCGCGTCACCGTGCTCCTGGTGCCACTAGGGTGCCGCAGAGCCCTCGGGTGGCCTCCCCGTGCCCCGCAGCCTGCTCCCGCTCGAAGCCGTGCTCCGGCCGCCGCCGCGAGCTTCGCTCCGGCGAGCTCCGCCGCCCTCGCGGCCACCCACCTGCTCCTCTGGATGCGGGAGAGCACGGGCTACGCCCCGGTGGTCTCCGCGAGTCCAGCCGCCGCCTGTAGCCCAAGTCCGGCGAGCCTCCGCCGTTGTTTTGGTCGCCGGCGGGTTAACTCCAGCCGTGCTGACGTGGCACCGTCATTAGTGGCTAATGGTGCCACTAACTAACCCCTCTCTCACTGACTACTAGGCCCCACGCCCTTAACTAACACCAGTTTAATTTTTGTTTAGTTTTAACTAATCACAGTGGCCCCACGCGTCGGAGTTGACCTCGCTGACGTGGTCGTTGACCGGTCCCACTTGTCATCCACCTAAACCAGCCTGAGACACTGACGTATGGGTCCCACTTGTCAGGTTTTACCTAGACCTGGCATGTTGACCTGCTGATGTCACACTGATGTCATGCCGACGCAATAAGCTATTTTCTGGATTTATTTTAATACAGGAAATTCCAGAAAATAGTAATAACTTCTAAAAATCATAGAAATTCAACCGTAGCTCAGAATGAAATAAATTATATATGAAAAATGATAAAAAAATCCAATCTATCCATCTGTACTGGTTTAATGCATGTTTAAACAAGTTAACCTGCTGTTTAGTGCAGAAAAAGATAAAGCACTAATAATGACCATGAATGAGTTTGAACTTTGAATCTTTGGTTCAAAATAGCTCAAACCCATATGGTTGTAGTTGCAATAGCCCAACACACTCATTTTACCATGTCATGATCATGCATCATATTGTGCATTGCATTGATTGTGTTTTTTCTTTGTTGCCGGTATTTGTCCCCTCTCGATAGACGTGGTTTCGACGATGAGATCGATGACACTGATGAAGAGCTATAGTATCTTCGGAAGTGCCAGGCAAGCAAAACCCCCTTGTTCATTCCGATATAATCCCACTCTCTCGCTCCTGCTCTCTTTTACTGCATTAGGACAACAACGATTCATCTGTTACTTGTTGTGGTAGCTGAACCCCTTTATCCTCTGCATGACCTGTCATTCCACAGTAAATAGATGAAACCCACTAGCATGAGTAGGACTTGTTTGAGCCCCTGTTGTGCCTACTCATTCATGCTTGTTTGTCGTGCCTGCTACTGCTTAGAGTTGAGTTAGGTCTGATTCATCGGGGATGAATCGGAGGTGTGTGAACATGTCCTACTGTTGAGAGCTAAGTGTGTGAACACGATTTGGTAAAGGTAGCGGTGAGAGGCCATGTAGGAGTACATGGTGGGTTGTCTCATTGCAGCCGTCCTCAGGAACTGAGTTCTGTGTTTGTGATCCATGAACAGTTACTACCACACATTGGGATCCTTAATTGACTCTCTCGGCTTCTTAACCACCCTTGTTCTCTGTCCAGGAGTTGCAACTAGTTTCTGGTGTTTGTAGGATATGTGTTGGAGGCCGTGCGTAGCGCTGACCCTAGAGGTGGGCTATGATGCGGTAGATACACCGTGGCCCGGTGTACCGAGCGCCCGTTTGGTGTCTCGGGAACCATGCACACATCGTTCGAGGCCGTTAGTGGAAACCTCGGCCGGACTCCCTGCGGATGGAACCTGAATAGGCGATAAACCTGGACTAGAGACTTGAGTGTTCAGGTAGGCCGTGGCCGATACCCTCGCCAGGCTTCCGCTTGAAGGTTGCCGAGATACATGACGTGTACATGGCGGTAAGTGGCGAGAGCGTGTGTGAAGAAGTACACCCCTGCAGGGTTAACATCATCTATTCGAATAGTCGTGTCCGCGGTAAAGGACTTCTGGATTGCCTATAACAGTTCATAGACAAGTGAAAGTGGATACTCTAAAATGCGCAAGATAAGCGTGGGTGCTATTGATGGCGTTCTCGTAGGGAGACGGGAGCGGATCCATATTGGTGTATTGATATGGTGAATACGTGGACTCGTGTGCGCCACCTCAAAAGAGTTACTTGCAATGTAGTTCAGATAGCCACCGAGTCAAAGCTGGCTTGCTGCACCAAACTCCACCACCCCTTTGTTGATAATGATGCATATGTAGTTAGTTCGATGTAAGTCTTGCTGAGTACATTTGTACTCACGCTTGCTTATTTTATGTTTTGTAGAGAGACGCTCAGTCTCGCTAGTAGTTCCGCGTGGACTTCGATGTTTAGCTTGTTACCTCAGCTACGATCTTGTGCCCTCGGCAGGATCTGGTAGATAGTCACGCTTCTCATCCTTTTTCATTTATAGTTGTCTGTACTCAGACATGTTAAGCTTCCGCATGTGTTTGACTTGTATGCTCTGAATGCTGGGTCGAGAGACCCACGTTTGTAATATCTCACTCCTCGGAGCTTAATGAATAAATACTTTGAGTCGTAGAGTTATGTTGTGATGCCATGTTGTATTTACACATATCGAGCATATTGTGTGTATGTTTGAAATGCTTGGTATGTGTGGGATCCGACAATCTAGTTGTTTATCCTTGGCAGCCTCTCTTATGGGGAAATGTAGTCTAGTGCTTCCTTGAGCCATAGTAGTCCGCTACAGCCCGGTTCACCGGAGTCCTGCTAGCCCAGCACTACCGCTCAGACACTTGACTGGCCGGGCATGTGTTTCACTTCGCTCTGTGGTTCATCCCTTCGGGAAATGTCACGCTGTGACATCTGAGTCCTTCCTAGCTGCTACAGCCCGGGTTCCCGAGTCCTCATAGCCAAAGCTACAGCCCGGATTCACACACTCGTCAATCGACATGCTCGATGTGATTCATGTATGCCTGTCCCCATGGGTTAGTGCCGCTTTGGGTTCACGACTAGCCATGTCGGCCCGGGTTCTTTGTCATATGGAAGCTAGCGACACTATCATATACGTGAGCCAAAAGGCGCAAACGGTCCCAGGCCATGGTAAGGCGACACCCATGGGAATACCGTGCGTGAGGCCGCAAAGTGATATGAGGTGTTACCGGCTAGATCGATGTGACTTGGAATCGGGGTCCTGACACGACCGCACCGTGGACAACCCCGACGACCCGGATCTGGGGGCGGCCGCCATGGACGACGCCGTAGTCGAAGCCGGCAGAGAGGCAGGCAGCCCCGAGCACATGGCCGGCTTCGGGGACTGGCCGGATGATGACGAAGCCGAGGCCATCCCACGCCGCCAGCCGGCGGCCGATCGCCAAGGCGCGGGACCTTCTGCCGCGCCAGGTGCTCGGGGTGGCGCACAAAAGCGTCGGGCCGAGCCGGGTCTTTTTGCAGCCGGCCGAAAAAACCCAAGAGCTCCGCGGCGACCAAGCGGGACGAGGCGGCCGCGCAAGCGGCCCGTTTCCGCAAGGTGGTGAAGCAGCCACAAGCGGTCTCGGCGTATGTGTTGGGTGTCTTGTACTTTTGTTGTCTTCTTTGGTTGACGCCCGTCTAAGCCGTCTTCTTGATTTGTTGAACAGGGCGCTACTTTCCCTTGAACGGGTTGACGCCGCCTCCATAGTCGGACCGACGGGAAGGTCTTCGAATTCCCTCATGGAGGCAACAGAGTGGAACACGCGGGAGGCGCGGGAGGAGCGGGAAGCGGCGGAGCAGAGGGCCATCCAGGAGGCGGCGGAGAAGTCAGCCGAGGCGCAAGCCGACGCGGCGGCCAAGGCCCAGGCGGAAGCCGCGGCCGCGGAGAGGGAAGCGGAGGCTCTGCGCAATCAGCCTCCGTAGCTACGCATTCCTGTTCGCGCCGTGGCTCTCGATATCCCCGTGCCTCCGTCGGAGGAAGCCGGCCGTGACCAGCCGGTGATGGAGAGGAGGGAGGACGACGTGACGATCCTGGGGGAGGCGCCTGAGCAGCCGGCCGGGGACGAGTCGGCGGCGGGGGCGGATCTTGTGGTGCATTCGGCGCCTCGCCGGCGCGCGGGAGAGGCGTCCTCGGCGCCGGAGCCGCAAAGAGCTGCGGGTGCCAGCTCGACGGCACAGGACCTGGAGGCGGCCAGCGCCAGCACGTCCGAGTGGACGCCCAGCAGCGGGACAGCCGAGCTGAACGTGGCGGCACGGGAGGTCCGACGCCGGCTTCAGGCCCAGGCCGCCTCGCTGCAGCGGTACACCCAGGAGTTTCTTACTGCGCGCGCGGTCATCCGGGTAAGTCTTTTGGCCTTGGTCGATTTCTCTTTTGATTTTTTCCGTAAGGCCACACTCCACCGGGTGTAGTCCCCGAAGTTTTGAGTCGGCTGGCCGAGCAAAGCGGCTTGAACTTTGGGTAGGCCTTGCGGCAATCTTGTTCTTATTCGCACTCCGTCTGATTTTCAGGAGTATCACAATCTTCGCGCGGCTGCCTTCAACTCCCAGGCCCAGGAGCTGAGCCAGAAGGCCGCCGACCTGACTAATAGCCGGAGTGAGTACTTTGTTTCTTTTATCTCATGTGGGGGCGCGTCAGCGCACCCACTGGGTGTAGTCCCCGAGATTCGGGCCGACTGCTGAGCAGCCGGGTCGGATCTTCCCTGACGACTTCTTCCTTATTGCTTTTTTCCTTTTCTCCACGCTTGCAGAGGCTAATGCTGACTTGAGGGAGCAGCTCGGCAGGACCCAGACCGCCCTTCGCACCAAGGAGGCTGAGTGCAACGCCTTGGCCCAGGAACGCGACCGCCTGGCCAAGAGACTGGCCGACCAGGAGGAGAGCCATAAGGAGGCCCTGAAGAAGGCGCAGGACAGCGAGGCCGCCCTTAAGGCCGAGTTTGAGACCGAGGCGACGGGCTGGGCTGAAGCAAGGCAAACGTTGAACGAGGGCTATGGACGGGTTGAGGATCTGATCGATGGTAAGCCACCTTCCTTTTCACCCCTTTGCCTGCTCCTTGCCCTCTTGTTCATCTTCTGATCTTTATGCTGTTTCTTTGCTCTTCACGCAGATTACTTCCCTGGTTACTCCGTCACCGCCAGCCAAGCCATCGAGGCCCACCGCGAGACGCGCCGGCAAGCAGGGGTCGAGATCGCGCCAGACGCCGGCCGAACGCTTGAGGAGCAGCTTTTGGCGATCCAGGCCCGGCTGCAGCCGGCTCACCGCATGCTCCGCCGACTTCAGCGTGCCGGGGCGCAAGTGCTGGCCGCTCTCTGGCCTGGCGAGGTGATTCCCCGTACCCCCAGCCGGACTGTCGACTGGCTGGAGGTTGCTGTTAGCCGCTTCAAGGCCTGGAAGGCTTCCGCCGCTCGGTCCGGCACCGGGCGGGCGCTGGAGTTCGTCCGGGCCTGGTATCCTGGGCTGAGCTTGTGCCAGCTAAGCACTTGGAGGCAGGAGGCTGACGAGGAGCTGGTGGCGGTGCGGCCGGCTATCATCCAGCGCGCCTCGGCTATCGCCGAGTACACCGACACCAGCATTTTTGCTCCTGAAGTGAATGACAACGGCATCGCCCAGCCGGAGGAATGGTTCGGGCTGAACCCGGCGGAAGGCGAGGACTTGGCGGAGGAGATTGCTTCCAGCGACGAAGCCGAAGACGAAGAAGAGGAGGGCGGCGAAGACGTCGTGCCTGACGGTGAAGCGACTAGCCAGCTTCAGCTTGATCGTGCCTCCAGCAACGAGGCGTGCGCGAGCGCGCCGCCTGCCAGGGGTGATGATCAGGCCGAGACTCGCCTGCCGGCCACTCCTCCAGCCAGCACTACCGCCTCCGCCGACCTGCCCGACTCGCCTGTTGCTCCCTTGGCCTGATCTGCCGCTCTTGCTTTTCTGCTGTTGCTCCTTGAACAACTTTTATTAAATTTGCGCAGTTGTCACATCCCTAGCCTTACCTTGCACTAGGCTAGCACTTGTCTGTTGCATCATGTTTAAATTATTTTGAAACTTGAAATGGGGATTGATCAAACCCTAGCACCAGATCAAATCAAACAGGTTCAACATGAAAACATTTCCAATGAACCTGAAATGCCCTTTTAAAATGTTCATCACCTCTGCCTTGGTCTTAAACCACTGTCAGAAGTGATGCACAAATTTCTAGGTCACTCTAAGGTCACTGGATTAAATCTTAAGTTATTTGAGTTTGGACATTTAAATTATATAAAATATTTCAAATGCTCAAATAACCCCAGACTAAAATGTTCCATGCTGGATATATTCCAAGTAGTGGCCATGTGCAGTTTGGTGATTTTTGGAGTTGCCTAAGTATTTTTAGAAATGCAACAAACCTACAAAAATAAAAATAAAACAGAAAGAGAATTAGCAGAGAGAGAGAGAACAACACCTGGGCCTCTTACCTGCCACCCACCAAATCCCACCTGGCTGGCCCAGCTAGCCAGCCCAGCCCACTGGCCCCCCCCCCCCTGTCGTCTTCCTCGCGATAGAAGGACGCCGGGCGTGTGCCCCGTGCACGCGGCCACGCGCCCCGGCCACCTCCTGCTTGCCACTCCCCCCTCAACGCCTGGACGCCTCTGGGAAACGCCACGCACCCCCCTGGACCTCTGTCACTCTACCCCGTGCTTTCCCCCTCCTCTGTCTCGCTCTCCTCCCCACAGCCGAGCGCTGCCGTCGCCACCAATGCCGTTTGCCATAGCTGCAGCCACAGCCTCCCCCTCACCTCCCTGACGCATCCACGAGCTCCGCCTCGACTCCCTCGACCTCCTCAACGAGCCGCACGCCGCCGGACGCGCCGCAACGTCCTCATCCTCGTCGCCTTCAAGCTCGGACGCCGGAGACGCGTCCGCCGGCCCGACGACTCCAGACCTTCCCCGAGCACGCTGGCCATCCCTACGGCACAGCAGTGAGCCCCCGAGCATTTTCCCCCTCTCCCCACAATCAACCCCTCCCTCTAGCCGCCTCCTCCACTGGAGCCGAGATGCTCCGCCGCACGAGCTCGTCGCCGGCGTGGCCCCGGTGACCAGTGGCCCCGTGTGTGCGTTCGTTGTGCTTGCCACATCGCGTAGAGGCTCTTGAGCGCATTAGTTCATGCGTTTGCACGCTGCAGTCGTGTTTCCGTGCACCCCGAGCTCTGGCCGCCGCCGCACTGCTCGCCGGCGTCATCTCCGGCCACCCCCGCACACACTGCTTGCTCCATTAGATGCGCGCGAGCACCAGCTAGCCATAAAGACCAATCGTGGCCCAAACCGCTGCCTGTAGCTCAACTCCGGCGAGCCTCCGCCGTTGGTTTGGTCGTCGCATGCCGAACTCTGGTGAAGTCGACGTGGCACCGTCATTAATCGCTAATGACTCCGCTAGTTAGCCCCTCTCTCACTGACTTAAGGGCCCCACTGCCTAATTAACCTAGTTTAGCTCATGTTTAACTTAAACTAACCCCCACGGGCCCCACATGTCAGTTTGACCTGGCCACGTCACACGTTGACTGAACCCACATGTCAGAGTTGACTTGGCGACGATCGATTGACCCGCCCCACCGTCGCCGACACTAACCAGCATCAGGTCACCGACCAGATGGACCCCACTGGTCAGTTTGACCTGACCACCCGTTGACCTCTTGGACGCCACTTTGACGCCAGTCGACGCAAAGAAATCCTTTTCGGATTTATTCTTATACAGAAATTCCAAAAATTAGCCAAAACTTCTAAAAATCATAGAAAATCAACCGTAGCTCAGAATGAAATAATTTATATATGAAAAATGATCAGAAAAATCCAATCTATCCATCTGTACTGGTTTTATGCATGTTTAAACAAGTTAAATTGCTGTTAGTGCAAAACATGATAAAGCACTAGTTAAGATCACAAATGTGTTTAAACTTTGAATCTTTGGTTCAAAATAGCTCAAACCCATCTGGTTGTAGTTGCATTAGCCCAACACACTCATTTTACCATGTCATGATCATGCATCATATTGTGCATTGCATTGATTGTGTTTCTTCTCTGTTGCCGGTATTTGTCCCCTCTCGATAGACGTGGTTTCGACGATGAGATCGATGACACTGATGAAGAGCTATATTATCTTCGGAAGTGCCAGGCGAGCAAAACCCCCTTGTTCATTCCGATACAATCCCACTCTCTCGCTCCTGCTCTCTTTTACTACATTAGGACAAAAACGATTAATCTGTTACTTGTTGCGGTAGCTGAACCCCTTTATCCTCTGCATGACCTGTCATTGCCACAGTAAATAGATGAAACCCACTAGCATGAATAGGAGTTGTTTGAGCCCTGATGTGCCTACTCATACATGCTATTTTGTCGTGCCTGCTACTGCTTAGAGTTGAGTCAGGTCTGATTCATCGAGGATGAATCAGAGGTGTGTGAACATGTCCTACTGTGTGTGAGCTAAGTGTGTGAACACGATTTGGTAAAGGTAGCAGTGAGAGGCCATGTAGGAGTACATGGTGGGTTGTCTCATTGCGACGCCCTCGTGAACTGAGTTCGTGTTTGTGATCCATGAACAGTTACTACCACGCATTGGAATGCTTAAGTGCCCTCTCGACTTATTAACCAACCTGATCTCTGTCCCAGAGTTGCAACTAGTTTCGTGTTTGTAGCTAGTGTTAGTAGTCTACCAAGTGGCACCCGTGCAGGTGGGCTTGGGACAGACTAGGCACCATGGCACGGTGTACCAAGCATAGAACCACCCGTCGAGGTGGGCTTGGGAACCCTGCTCACATTGTTTGGGTCCGTGAGCGACAGCCCGGCCGGATCTCCTTGCGGATGGAACCCGAATAGGCGATAAACCTGGACGAGAGACTTGTGTGGTTAGTCAGGTCGTGGTCGACTCCCTCGCCAGGCTTCCGCTTGAAGGTTCCCGAGATACACGAGGTGTACATGGTGGTAAGTGGCGAGAGCGTGTGTGAAGAAGTACACCCCTGCAGAGTTAACATCATCTATTCGAATAGTCGTGTCCGCGGTAAAGGACTTCTGGTTTGCATGTACAGTTCATAGACAAGTGAAAGTGGATACTCTAAAATGCGCAAGATAAGCGTGAGTGCTATGGATGGCGTTCTCGTAGGAAGACGGGAGCGGATCCATAGTGGTGTATTGATATGGTGAATATGTGGACTCGTGTGCGCCACCTCAAAATAGTTACTTGCAGTCGTAGTTCAGGATAGCCACCGAGTCAAAGCTGGCTTGCTGCAGTTAAACCCCACCACCCCTTTGTTGATAATGATGCATATGTAGTTAGTTCTGATGTAAGTCTTGCTGAGTACATTTGTACTCACATTTTCCTATTTTATGTTTTTGTAGAGAGACTTCAGTCTCACTAGTAGTTCCGCGTGGACTTCGACGTTTAGCTTGATACCTCAGCTACGATCTTGTGCCCTCGGCAGGATCTGGTAGATAGTCAGGCTTCTAAGCCTTTTTCATTTGTAGATGTCTGTACTCAGACATGTTAAGCTTCCGCATATGCTTTGACTTGTATGCTCTGAATGTTGGGTCATGAGACCCATGTTTGTAATATCTCGCTCCTCGGAGCCTAATGAATAAATACTTGAGTCGTAGAGTTATGTTGTGATGCCAAGTTGTGTTTACACATATCGAGCATATTGTGTGTATGTTTGAAATGCTTGGTATGTGTGGGATCCGACAATCTAGTTGTTTATCCTTGGCAGCCTCTCTTATGGGGAAATGTACTCTAGTGCTTCCTTGAGCCATAGTAGTCCGCTACAGCACGGTTCACCGAGTCCTGCTAGCCAGCACTACTGCTCAGGACGCTTGACTGGCCGGCATGTGTTTCACTTCATTCTCGTGTTCGTCTCTTTTCGCAAATGTCACGCGGTGACATCTGAGTCCTGCCTAGCTCTGCTACAGCCCGGGTTCCCGTGTCCCGTTAGCCCAAGGCTACAACCCGGATTCACACGCTGCTGACCGACATGCTCGAAGTTGATTCATGTATGCATGTCCCCATGGGTTAATGCCGCTTTGGGTTCACGACTAGCCATGTCGGCCCGGCTCTCTCATCATATGGATGCTAGCGACACTATCATATACGTGAGCCAAAAGGCTTAATCGGTCCCGGTCATGGTAAGGCGACACCCATGGGAATACCGTGCGTGAGGCCGCAAAGTGATATGAGGTGTTACCGCTAGATCGATGTGACTTGGAATCGGGTCCCGACAGCTTTGGTATCGAGCTCGACTGCTCAGAGGTTTACCAAGCCAAACCGGTCGAGTTGTGTCTAGAAATGCTTTAGTTATGTAAGGGAATTGATTGTGGAAGGGAACGTAAGGCTCTTTTTACTCCTTATACCTCATGGCCTTCTGATCTGAGTCATCCTCTTCTCTTCTACGGGGATTAAGAACTAGGCCTTCTCATCTATCTATCAGGATGACGTGTTACTAATCCATAAACTTTTAAGATTGTTGGTTTTACGCCCCAGTTCAGTTTCTACTACTTCCGTATGTTCATAGTTGGTCTCGGAACCTTGATGTTGTGCTTCTGGGTGGTCATGCCACTATTTTGCAGGATGTCTCGAATCATTTTGAGCATTTACAGCCGTTATGTTGTCCGAGTCATCCCAGATTTCTAAATAGTCTGATGCATTTGCAAATCCCTTCTCTCCGTTTCTAATGTTCATTTGGGCCAGATTAATCACACAAATTAGTGTGTTAAGGTACTCCGCTGCCTCGGCATATATGTTGGAGCTATTATTATGACCCTAGGTGTTTTAGGGAGTCACCTAGTAATCTAGCCATGTTTTGTGTTCCCGGTGTGATGATTCTGGCCACCATTCTCGAAAGCATCCTGTGATGCCAGTTAGTAGTAGGTATTCTACTGTTGGGTTTTGAACCCGAGATTCACCCTACTTACCTCCTGTTGATAGTGTTTGCTAGTTCCTTTAGGATATGAGTAACTTTGCGATAGTCCTCGAGGTCCGTGGTATTTCCTTCTTCCAAATACTATGAACTGCTTATGGCAGAAGTTCCTCGCTGAACTGAAGGGTCACAATCAGAGTACTCTTGAGGAGTTCTCCATTCATAATTGTGAATCTGCCAGTTCTACCTTTTCCGCATGGGTTATCCGGAAGAAACATGTTGAACTTGGTTCGACATACTAATATATGCATCCACAACTCAGGAAGTTATATGTTCCTCGAGTTGTTCCTCCTTAGTTGTATTCGGACCCCCGTCTATCAATTGATAGTCAAGAGTATGCGTGCATTCGTTCATCAATGCCTATTATTCTGGTGGTCTGTCAAGCCATTCTATTCTGGAATGACTGGGAGAAACAAACTCCAGTACCTCATCCATATCCAGGATTGGGTCAAAGTAGTTGTGCTCTGCAGATCAAATGCCAATCTAGCTTTTGATTCTGTTCTACCTCGGAGTATTACCCCCTTTATGTCAGGATTGTCATGAGGATTGCACCATTTCTCATGAATTCTTGACGTAGTGATACTTCTCACTACCATTATTAATTCCTCGGTCCCGTGTTGTTGTAACCGGAATGCCGACAAGTGAAATGTGATGTGTGAAATTTATACTCCTAGCAACCGTGTTGCTTGGTAGTTCATGGACAATATTCTCATTCTTAGCGTGTTGATTATTGAATCATCACCCTAAGGTTGATCGTGCCACCTAGTCCATTTTCCTGGTGCGCACTTTGATTGATGAGTTAGGATTGTGTCAATTCCTCACTCTTTTGATCATATCATCTTGCCCTGAAAAGCAATATTGTTCTCGAGCTTAGTAACATACCGGTGGTTCGTGATTTCCGAATATCTTCTCGGAAGTATTACCAGATTGTCCCCTGACTGTTATGTTGAGCTCGTGATCAAGTTGGTTTTCCTCTAAACCAGCCATTCTCCAAGAATCTGTGTTGGATACCCCTGAGCTAGTTGGTTAAGCTAAACAACAACTTGGAGAGTTGGAAGATGAAAGCTTGTCCGACTTAGTTCATTTTAAGGGATATCCTTTTGAGTGTGTGTTGAAGAAAGATGATATCTTCATTGGTTGGTCCTCGTGATCAGTTGTTGGATCTATTGCCTTGTCAAAACTTTGACTTGAGTATGGGCTATCGTCAAGTCAAATCAGAACCAACGATGTTCGTAATGTTGTCTTACTCGTGGGTGATCCCTCGAGCATACACCATTACATCTTTTGGTCTGACCAATGCTATCGTCGTGCTCACATGAAGGTGGAAGTCCAGTGATATGGAAATTCCGATGAATTGCTGTTGAGCCCATCAGCAACATTTTGTCTCCCCCATGATTCATGTTGAACATCAACCTAGTGTTGAAAACTTTGTAAGCAATGCATTCATGTTTCGTTCATGAAGTATATGTTTGGTGTAAGAGGTGACTTTCTCCAAGTTCATGTGCATCAGGTGCAAGTTGCTGCCGTGAGTTTGAGAAAGATTGTTTTTGCTTTCTCCGGAATCATCCCAGGTCATTCATGCATGTGTGAAGTATTCCAAGGTTTGATAGGCTCGGTACCTCCACTCCATGTGTAATCCCTAGCACACCAAGCCACTGATTGACTTGTTCAAGGAAAAGAAGTCTATGCTTGGGATCTAATCCATGGACTTGCGTAAAGACTTCGAAATCCTTGATGATGGTTCCCGACCAGAACTCGATAGTGTTTTATTATAAGACTACTATGTGGTCATTCTTGTCTTGGACAACATGCTCACATGTATGTAGCAGAACCAGCTCATGTTTTGGAGCTTGCTATCATAGCTCATATCCCGAGAATCTCGCAACGTCATCTCGTCGATTTGTGTTGCAACCTTTCTTTTCGGACATGCTGAGTCTGAAGTATCCTATCACCAACCAGGTCTGAATCTCAGGCAGATATGATGGTTGAAACATTCCCAGCATTTGCATTATGTTCCCAGCTTGCACCCCAGCAATTGTTGCCAGGATCATCTTCAAAGCGATCCTACCATGGGTCCCATCCATTTCCGATGATAAGCAAAATCATCCATTGTGTTGTCTTCAACAAGGTAGTCCACATCATCCATCCTAGTCCGGGTATGCCATTCCTTCGAACTCTTTCAACGATCAATTGTAAATTGCCTTAAGCTGGTATGAAGAGTGTCAATGATCTATGGATCAAAAGTAATTCTTTTTGCCACTTAAGGGAGCAGTTCAACGAGTCACCTTCTCCAAGGTGCCCCGTTATGGGATCATGGCAATTATTTCCTTGCCACCTTGCCACCACCCACCATCTTTCTAAGCGTGGAATTGTTGCCCACCAAATCAAACCCATCTGCTTGTTCTTCCATCCCTCTCGATGTGTTTTGTGTCTCAACTCGAGATGTTTCAATATCTCATTCTGCGAGTTGATATTGTATAGCTCGATCTTTGAGAAGATCAATCCTGGTAGAGTTTCTTTCCGTCATCATTGCATGGATGAAGATCTCAAAAGCGAGGATGTCAAGATCAACATATGCAACGAATCAACAACCTCGAGGAGACAGTTGGATCATGAAATTTGTGATGCTTAGTGTCCCCTTTGTCTTCTTACCTCACGTCTTGAATCTCGGGGCGAGATTCTTGTTTAGTGGGGGTGAGTTGTCACATCCCTAGCCTTACCTTGCACTAGGCTAGCACTTGTCTGTTGCATCATGTTTAAATTATTTTGAAACTTGAAATGGGGATTGATCAAACCCTAGCACCAGATCAAATCAAATAGGATCAACATGAAAACATTTCCAATGAACCTGAAATGCCCTTCTAAAATGTTCATCACCTCTGCCTTGGTCTTAAACTACTTTCAAAAGTGATGCACAAATTTCTAGGTCACTCTAAGGTCACTGGATTAAATCTTTAGTTATTTGAGTTTGGGCATTTAAATTATATAATATATTTCAAATGCTCAAATAACCCCAGACTAAAATGTTCCATGCTGGATATATTCCAAGTAGTGGCCATGTGCAGTTTGGTGATTTTTGGAGTTGCCTAAGTATTTTTAGAAAAGCAACAAACCTACAGAAATAAAAATAAAACAGAAACAGAATTAGCAGAGAGAGAGAGAGAGAACAACACTTGGGCCTCTTACCTGGCACCCACCAAAGCCCACCTGGCTGGCCCAGCTGGCCAGCCCGACCCACTGGCCTCCCCCCTGTCGTCTTCCTCGCGACAGGAGGGCCGGCGTGTGCCCGTCTTGTGCGTGCCACACGCCTGCCACCTCTCCTGCTTGCTCCCCTCGACGCCTGGACGCCTCTGGGAAACGCCATGCACCCCCCTGGACCTCTCTCACTCTCCCCCGTGCTTTCCCCCTCCTCTTTCTCGCTCTCCTCCCCATAGCCGAGCGCTGCCGTCGCCACCGACGCCGTTCGCCGTAGCTGCAGCCACAGCCTCCCCCTCGCCTCGCTGACGCATCCACGAGCTCCGCCTCGACTCCCTCGACCTCCTGAACGAGCCGCACGCCGCCGGACGCGCCGCAACGTCCTCATCCTCGTCGCCTTCAAGCTCAGACGCTGGAGATCGCGTCCGCCGGCCCGACGACTCCAGACCTTCCCCGAGCACGCTGGCCATCCCTACGGCACCGCAGTGAGCCCCGAACATTTTCCCCCTCTCCCCGCGATCAACCCCTCTCTCTAGCTGCCTCCTCCACCGGAGCAGAGACGCTCCGCCGCACGAGCTCGTCGTCAGCATGGCCCCGGTGACCACCGGCCCTGTGTGTGCGTTCGTTGTGCTTGTCACATCGCGTAGAGGCTCTTGAGCGCATTAGTTCATGCGTTTGCACGCTGCAGTCACGTTTCCGTGCACCCCGAGCTCCGGCCGCTGCCGCACTGCTCGCCGGCGTCATCTCCGGCCACCCCCGCACACACTGCTTGCTCCATTAGATGTGCGCGAGCACCAGCTAGCCATAGAGACCAACCGCGGCTCAAACTGCTGCCTGTAGCTCAACTCCGACGAGCCTCCACCGTTGGTTTGGTCGTCGCCGGCCGAACTCCGGTGAAGTCGACGTGGCACTGTCATTAGTCGCTAATGACTCCGCTAGTTAGCCCCTCTCTCGCTGACTTAAGGGCCCCACTGCCTAATTAACCTAGTTTAGCTCATGTTTAGCTTAAACTAACCCCCACAGGCCCCATAGGTCAGTTTAACCTGGCCACGTCACACGTTGACTGACCCCACATGTCAGAGTTGACTTGCTGACGTGTCAGTTGACCCGGCCCCACCTGTCAGCGACACTAACGAGCACCGTGTCACTGACCAGTGGACCCCACTGGTCAGTTTGACCTGGACCGCCCCGTTGACCTGCTGACGTCACTTTGATGCCAGGCTGACGCAGTAAATCCTTTTCTAGATTTATTCTTACACAGGAAATTCCAGAAATTAGCCAAAACTTCTAAAAATCATAGAAAATCAACCGTAGCTTAGAATGAAATTATTTATATATGAAAAATGATCAGAAAAATCCAATCTATCTATTTGTACAGGTTTCATGCATGTTTAAACAAGCTAACTTGCTGTTAGTGCAAAACATGATAAAGCACTAGTTACGATCACAAATGTGTTTGAACTTTGAATCTTTGGTTCAAAATAGCTCAAACCCATCTGGTTGTAGTTGCATTAGCCCAACACACTCATTTTAACATGTCATGATCATGCATCATATTGTGCATTGCATTGATTGTGTTTCTTCTCTGTTGCCGGTATTTGTCCCATCTCGATAGACGTGGTTTCGATGATGAGATCGATGACACTGATGAAGAGCTATATTACCTTCGAAAGTGCCAGGCAAGAAAAACCCCCTTGTTCATTCCGATACAATCCCACTCTCTCGCTCCTGCTCTCTTTTACTGCATTAGGACAACAATGATTAATCTGTTACTTGCTGCGGTAGCTGAACCCCTTTATCCTCTGCATGACCTGTCATTGCCACAGTAAATAGATGAAACCCACTAGCATGAGTAGGAGTTGTTTGAGCCCTGATGTGCCTACTCATACATGCTTGTTTGTCGTGCCTGCTACTGCTTAGAGTTGAGTCAGGTTTGATTCATCGAGGATGAATCAGAGGTGTGTGAACATGTCCTACTGTGTGTGAGCTAAGTGTGTGAACACGATTTGGTAAAGGTAGCGGTGAGAGGCCATGTAGGAGTACATGGTGGGTTGTCTCATTGAAGCCGTCCTCAGGAACTGAGTTCTGTGTTTGTGATCCATGAACAGTTACTACCACGCATTGGAATGCTTAAGTGCCCCTCTCGACTTATTAACCAACCTGATCTCTGTCCAGGAGTTGCAACTAGTTTCTGGTGTTTGTAGCTAGTGTTAGTAGTCTACCAAGTGGCACCCGGTGCAGGTGGGATTGGGACAGACTAGGCACCATGGCACGGTGTACCAAGCATAGAACCACCCGTCGAGGTGGGCTTGGGAACCCTGCTAACATCGTTTGGGGCCGTGAGCGACACCCCGGCCGGATCTCCTTCCGGATGGAACCCGAATAGGCGATAAACCTGGACGAGACTTGTGTGGTTAGTCGTCGTGGCCGACTCCCGCCAAAGCTTCCGCTTGAAGGTTGCCGAGATACACGAGGTGTACATGGTGGTAAGTGGCGAGAGCGTGTGTGAAGAAGTACACCCCGCAGGTTAACATCATCTATTCAATAGCCGTGTCCGCGTAAAGGACTTCTGGTTGCTCGTACAGTTCATAGACAAGTGAAAGTGGATACTCTAAAATGCGCAAGATAAGCGTGAGTGCTATGGATGGCGTTCTCAGAGGAAGACGGAGCGGATCCATAGTGGTGTATTGATATGGTGAATATGTGGACTCGTGTGCGCCACCTCAAAAGAGTTACTTGCAATGTAGTTCAGGATAGCCACCGAGTCGAGCTGGCTTGCTGCAGCTTAAACCCCACCACCCCTTTGTTGATAATGATGCATATGTAGTTAGTTCTGATGTAAGTCTTGCTGAGTACATTTGTACTCACGTTTGCCTATTTTATGTTTTTGCAGAGAGACTTCAGTCTCACTAGTAGTTCCGCGTGGACTTCGACGTTTAGCTTGATACCTCAGCTACGATCTTGTGCCCTCGGCAGATCTCGTAGATAGTCGCTTCAAAGACTTTTTCATTTGTAGATGTATGTACTCGGACATGTTAAGCTTCCGTGATATGCTTTGACTTGTATGTTTCAATGTTGGGTCATGAGACCCATGTTTGTAATATCTCGCTCCTCGGAGCCTAATGAATAAATACTTGAGTCGAGAGTTATGTTGTGATGCCATGTTGTATTTACACATATCGAGCATATTGTGTGTATGTTTGAAATGCTTGGTATGTGTGAGATCCGACAATCTAGTTGTTTATCCTTGGCAGCCTCTCTTATGGGGAAATGTAGTCTAGTGCTTCCTTGAGCCATAGTAGTCCGCTACAGCCCGGTTCACGGAGTCCCGCTAGCCCACACTACCTCCACGACGCTTGACTAGCCGGCATGTGTTTCACTTCGCTCTGTGGTCATCCCTTCGGGAAATGTCACGCTGTGACATCCGAGTCCTTCCTAGCTCTGCTACAGCCGGGTTCCCGAGTCCTGTTAGCCAGTGCTACAGCCCGGATTCACACGCTCTTGGCCGACATGCTCGAGTTGATTCATGTATGCTGTCCCCATTGGTTAGTGCCGCTTTGGGTTCACGACTAGCCATATCGGCCCGGGTTCTCTGTCATATGGATGCTAGCGACACTATCATATACTTGAGCCAAAAGGCGCAAACGGTCCCGGGCCATGGTAAGGCGACACCCGTGGGAATACCGTGCGTGAGGCCGCAAAGTGATATGAGGTGTTACCGGCTAGATCGATGTGACTTGGAATCGGGGTCCTGACAGCAGTTCCACCCACTGGGGGTGTATTCAAACTATGTTGAATGCCGGCCTTTCGACGGCTTTTATGTAAATATAATTATGCATGTGTTTGGCTTCCATTCGAATTTTCTTTTTATCCTTAGGCTGTTTCCTTTGCCGCCTTCCCTTGATTGTCGCCTTCTCAGCAGAATAGCTGCTCTGCAGTCTGTGGCTGGGGAGGAACTTGGCTGTTTGTGGGAAGGCAAGTAATTGAGCTTTCTTGGATTGTGGCAAGGTGGAATGGGAAGCCGGCCGGCCGGCTACTCTGGTAGCCGTTCGGCAAAGGGAGGAAGCCGGCTTTTGTTATACAAGTTTGTTAGTCCTTAGCCGTTTTTCGTGTGGGCATCCTTTTCTGCCTTTGACTCTTGCCAGCCGAACAGTCGGTTCTTCGAGCTGCGGCTTTTGGCAAGAGAGGGCTTGGGTGCCGGCACACTACTTGTCTGACTGCAGGTGGAACTCGAATATAACTCAAGGCGGCCAGTCCCCGGGCCGACTAGTCGAACCCAGTGCCGGGCGAGGAGGAAGAACGAAATGACAAAATCATAAGCATGATACTCGTCATTCATAGATAAAAGGTGGCAGTCCCCGAGTTCTCCTCGGGGGTCCCATTGTCTCATACTTAGTACAAAAGGTAGCGTGATACATACTGCATTTTAACTGTAAAATCTTCGGAGGAGGTTGGCGTTCCATGGTTGTTCCGACTCCTTGCCGTAATCATCTCTGTTTCG
Source organism: Aegilops longissima (assembly GCA_021605205.1). NCBI lineage: Eukaryota > Viridiplantae > Streptophyta > Magnoliopsida > Poales > Poaceae > Aegilops > Aegilops longissima. The sequence continues at coordinate 184,181,260 of CM038682.1, forward strand.
TGCCTTCGGCTTCTGTGCGTCGATTAGGTAGTAGGAGTCGTTTCCCGATGCTCTGCTGATGACGAAGGGACCTTCCCAAGGGTCCGAGAGCTTGTGCTGGCCGGCTGTTCGCTGGATCAGCCGGAGCACAAGGTCGCCCTCTTGAAACGATCTTGGCATGACCTTCCGGCTATGGTAGCGGCGCAAACCCTACTGGTAGATGGTGGACCGGCTGAGGGCTAACAGCCGGCTTTCTTACAGCAAGTCGATGTCGTCTTCTCATGCTTGTTTGGCCTCTGCTTCCGTGTACATGGTCACCCGAGGCGAGTCGAACTCAATGTCGGTTGGGATGACAGCCTCGGCACCGTATAGAAGGAAGAAAGGGGTGAAGCCGGTTGACTTGTTTGGGATAGTGCGCAGACTCTAGAGGACGGCCGGCAGCTCGTCGAGCCAACAGCCGACCGAACGCTCCAGCGGCACAACCAGCCGGGGCTTGATGCCGGAAAGGATGAGGCCATTGGCTCGCTCAACTTGGTCGTTTGACTGCGGGTGGGCAACGAACGGTAGGTCCAGTCGGATGCCCTGCGTCGCACAGAAACATGCCAATGCTCCCTTGGCAAAATTCGTGCCATTATCGGTGATGATGCTGTGTGGCACGCCGTACCGGGTTGTGATGATTGCGATGAATGTCACGGCAGTCAGCCCGTTTAGCTTCTTAATCGGTTTTGCTTCGATCCACTTGGTAAATTTATCCACGGCGACAAGCAAGTGTGTCATGCCGCCGCGCGCCGTCTTGAATGGGCCCACCATGTCCAGTCCCCAGACGGCAAAAGGCCAGGTGAGGGGAATGGTCTTGAGTGCTGAAGCCGGCAGGTGTTGCTTGGAGCTGAAGACTTGGCAGCCTTTGCAATGTTTGACCAACTCCTTGGTGTCGTCCAAGGCAGTCGGCCAAAAGAATCCATGGCGGAAAGCTTTGGCAACGAGGGATCTTGAGGTTGCGTGGTGGCCGCATTCGCCTTGGTGAATGTCCTTGAGGATTGTTGTGCCCTTCTCTGGCTCGACGCAGCGCTGGAAGACTCCAGTGACATTGTGTCTGACGAGCTCTCTGTTAGCAATTGTATATGCTCCGGCTCGGCGTTGGACTTATCTTGCCGCGATCTCGTCAGCCAGCAGTTCTCTGTTTATCAGAAAGTTGAGGATGGGCTGAGCCCATGATGGAGCTGTGACTTCTTCTATAGCCAACACGGCTACTGCAACCAGGACGGGTGGGCTGGGTGGTGAAGAGCTGGAGCTGGCCGCCGCCTGTGGCGTTGAAGCAGTCCAGACCAACCATCAGTAGTCCCCGGCGGGTTCAAGTCCCGGGCTGGGTGCGACTATGGCAGTCCCCGAGCCGCCTATCGAAGTCCCCGGGCCGCCTGCTTGGCTCCCCAAGCCGGATCCTGCTGCGTCGGGGTTAGGCGGCACGAAGATGGAGTCGGATTCTGGAGACGGCTTGATAGACGGCTTGAGGAGGCGTTGGAGAGAGACGTCGGTTGGTATAGCTTGTCGGGTTGAGCCTATTCGTGCCAGGGCATCTGCTTGCTCGTTGTCGGCCCGTGGCACGTGGAGGAACTCGCATCCTTCGAAGTAGCCACTGATTGGCTGAACAAGGAAGCGGTAGCTTGCCATGTTTGCATCCTTGGCATCCCAGTCGCCAGATGACTGCTGGACCACCAAATCCGAGTCGCCATAGCACAGGATCTGGCGGATGCCAAGCTCTTTGGCTAGCCGGAGTCCGTGTATGAGCGCCTCGTACTCGGCCACATTGTTGGAGGCGGCAAAGTGAATCTGCAACGTGTATCTGAGTTTGTCGCCTTTGGGAGAGGTGAGGATGATGCCGACTCCCAAGCCGGTGCGCATCTTGGACCCGCCGAAGTGCATCCGCCAATGAGTGGAGTCGGGAGCCGCCCGGCAGTATCGGAGTCTCGGCCCGGTCGAGGAAGTCGGCCAATGCTTGCGACTTGATGGCGGTACGAGGCTGGTAGAAGATCGTGTAAGGGCCAGCTCGATGGCCCATTTGCCACCGGCGGATCGTCCGGCTGCCTATGATCTCGGTGAGCGGGGCGGTGCATACGACCGTGATGGAGTGCTCTTCGAAGTAGGGCTTCAGCTTCTTGTCGCGAAGTACACGCCATAGCACATCTTATGGTAATGCGGGTAGTTCTGCTTCGAGGTGGACAGTACTTCGTTTAAGTAGTAGACCGGCCTCTGGACTGGCTGAGCTCGGCCTTCTTCTGGGCGCTAGACCACGATGACGGGCTGACCACCCGGCTAGTGGCGGCAATGTAAAGGAGCATGGGCTCTTTCTCAGTCGGCGCCGCCAAGACAGGCGGCGTGGCAAGCATCTTCTTCAGCTCGTGAAAAGCTTGGTCGGCTTGGTCGTTCCACTCGAAGTGAGTGGTTTTCTTCATGGTCGGTGGGGAGAGCCTTTTCTCAAGCCGGCGATGAAGCGGTTCAGGGAGGCCAGGCACCCAGTAAACTTCTGGACGTCTCGCAGCTTGGTGGGAATCTCCATTCTCTCAATGGCTTTGATCTTTACTGGGTTGCATTCAATGCCGCGTTCGGAGACCAGAAAGCCTAGAAGCTGGACGGCTGGCACTCCGAACACGCATTTCTCGGGGTTAAGCTTGATCTGAAACCGGCGCAGGTTCTCAAATGTTTCCTTGAGGTCTTCTAGCAAGGTGTTGCGCTTCTCCGTCTTCACCACGATATCGTCTACATAGACGTGGGCATTTCTGCCGAGTTGCTTGAGGAGGCATTTCTGCATGCAACGCTGAAAAGTGGCACTGGCATTTCTCAAGCCGAATGTCATAGTCAGGTAACAGAAAGCTCCGAATGGCGTGATGAAGGCGGTCTTCAGGCGGTCAGCCGGGTCCAACTTTATCTGGTGGTAGCCTAAGTAGGCATCAAAGAAACTCGGCAGCTCGCATCCAGCTGTGGAGTCTATCACTTGATCAATCCTGGGCAAGGCGAAGGGGTCTTTGGGGCAGGCTTTGTTGAGGCTTGTGTAGTCTATACACATGCGCCACTTGTTGTTCTTCTTCAGAATGAGCACCGGGTTGGCAAGCCACTCCGGAAAGAACACCTACATTATGAAGCCGGCCGCCAGGAGTTGGGCTATCTCTTCTCCCACAATTCTTCTCTTCTCCTCTGACAGCCTGCGAAGGGGCTGCTTGACTGGTTTTGCGTCCGCTCGGATGTGTAGCTTGTGCTCGGCGAATTCCTTCGGAACACCCGGCATGTCCTTGGGGGACCATGCGAAAATGTCCCGATTCTCACGGAGGAAATCGATGAGCTCGCCTTCCTATTTGCTATCCAGGTTTGCCCCAATGACGGCAAACCTTTCTGGGTGCTCTGGGTCTAGAGGTATCTTCTTTGTTTCCTTGGCCGGCTGGAAGGAACCTTGGGCATCACATTCCTTGGGGTCAGGGGACAGGGCTGGCTGCTTGCGGGCCATGGCCACAACTCGGTCCAACATCTTCTTCTCATCGGCAACTACGAGGGACTCAGCCAGCCGGCTGCTGGCTGCAGCGCACTCGGAGAACTTCTTGTAATCGCCGGCTACGGTAATGATGCCCTTGGTACTCGGCATCTTCATCTTGAGGTAAGCGTAGTGGGGTACAGCCATGAACTTGGCCAGAGCAGGCCGGCCAAGCAGCGCATGGTAGGGGCTCTCCAGGTTCACCACTTCAAACCAGATTGCTTCTCAGCGGAAGTGATCCTTGTCGAGTGGTAGGTGCGACATATGCCAACGGGTGGCTAATCATAGTGGGAGCCAATAGGACGTCGCCGGTGCCTGGAAACAGGATGAGGCGAAGACATGCACGCCGGCGAATCTTACCCAGCTTCGGGGCTCTCCGTGGAGATAACACCCCTACTGCTGCTCTGCGGGGTCTCCGCATAATCACTAAATGAACAAGAGCTACAAGAGGCTCCTCGAGCTGTTCGGGGTGAGGAAGAAGAAGGGCACGGCTAGCTCTCCTCTTCCCTCTATGTGGTGTCTAAAACTATCAGAGTCCAACCCTTTGCATGGGTGCCCCGGGGGATTTATATAGGCCTACCCCCCGGGGGTACAATGGTAATCCGGCTTGGTGTGGGCCCTAGCCGTCAGTGTCTTCATCCGCCGGCTTCTCCACCGGCCGCTGGGGCCCGCCGACTAGTGGGCCCCGCCGGCTGCCGGCTTCCTGGTCGACAGGCTGGCCCCACCGTTGAGGGCTTTGTCGAGGGCTGATTCTCAAGGCCTCGATCCCGATGACGAGGGCTTTGTCGGGGTAAGCATGGCTACAGTGCCGCCGCCTTGGCGGCGATTACTGTAGCCTCACTTTGTCTTGTCTCCTTAATGAGGCGCTTCCTTCGAGAGAGGGAACGAGCCGGCTAGGGGGAGCCGGCCATGCCTCAGTCCGACTGGGGGAGGCCGAGCCGCCTTCGGGCATCTCTCTGACCGGGTGGACCCGCCGCCTGCGGGTAGTACAGACAGCCTGTCGTGGGTGACATCATAGTCAACATGGCAACAGTGTCGCGCCGGACGGGTGATGGCTACCCCGTAAAGCGCACTGTGGCCACGCGTGCTCCGGGATGCGGGGGTGGCAGGCTTTACTATAGCCACGCTCCGCTAGATTTTCAGGCAGCGGAGCCGGATACTGGATCCGCTCCGCCTTCTCTGTCCAGCCTTGAAAAGACAAAAAGGGAAAGCTCAGACACCTTCCTTGAAAGTACGGGTGAAGGATACACCTTGAAATACGAAAAACTTACCGGACTGGCGGGATGGGTCAGGTTGTACCCACGGTCCTCGGTCGTCTTTGGCCACGTCTCATTGGCCTTAAAAAGCACCTTCCAGATGCCTTCGTGTGTAGCGCCGAAGAACTGTTGCAAGGTCTGGTGCTTGGTTGGATCGATCTCCCACAAATGGCAAGTCCGACTTTGGCAGGGAAGGATCCAGCGGAAAAGCATCACTTGAACCACGCTGACAAGCTTGATGTTCTTGTCCACCATGCTCTTGATGCGTGTCTGCAGCGCTGTCAGCTCGTCTGACGAAGCCCAGTCCAGGCCCTTCTCTAGCCAGGAGGTGAGCCGCATCGGGGGCCCGGACTTAAATTCGGGAGCCGCGGCCCAGGTGATGTCACGGGTCGGGGCTCTGTGACGTAGAACCACTGTTGTTGCCACCCTTTGACAGTCTCCACGAAGGTACCTTTGGGCCATGAGACGTTGGACAGCTTGCTCACCATAGCGCCTCCACACTCTGCGTGTTGACCACCCACCACCTTAGGCTTCACATTGAAGATCTTTAGCCACAATCCAAAGTGGGGTGGGATGCGGAGGAAGGTCTCACACACGACAATGAATGTTGAGATGTTGAGGAAGGAGTTTGGGGCCAGATCATGGAAATCTAGCCTGTAGTAGAACATGAGTCCGCGGACGAATGGGTGGAGAGGAAATCCCAACCCGCGAACGAAGTGGGGGATGAATACCACCCTCCCATGGGGCTCCGGGGTGGGGACGATCTGCCCCTTGGCCGGAAACCGGTGGGCGATTTCCTAGGCCAAGTACCCCGCCTCCTGGAGCTTCGTGATGTCCTTCTCCGTGACGGAGGAGGCCATCCACTTGCCCTGCGCTCCAGATCCGGACATGGTCGGAGTGCTTTCTTGAGGCGGAAAGGATGGAAGCTTGGGCGCTGGAGCTCGAGAATGGGTGGAAGGGTGAATCCTTATCTCTTTATAAAGGCAGCGAATATCAGGCGCCTCCCCATTCGCCTTAAAACTCGCTTATTCCCCAAGGGCCGTGCAGACGGCGCGGTTGGATTAACCACGCCCGTATTGATGAGAAACCCGCAATAAGGGGACACGATCTCTGCTTCGACAAGACGTGTCAATGAAAACCACATCTCGAAACATGGAGCAGGAGGCTAAAAACGGTTCGAAATAATGACCGGGCAGGGACGTAATGTCTCGCTACAAAAGTTGTCAGTAGATGGGACTCGTGAAATATTATACTCTTCGCGGTTGTGTGTGGTACTTGTTTTGCAGAGCCGGACATGTTTTCTATGTTCGAAGGCTGCTTTGGAGTATTCGGAGGAGGAACCCGCCTTGCAATGCCGAAGACAATCTACGCGCCAGACACATCGTCATTGAAGCCTGGTTCAGGGGCTACTGAGGGAGTCTTGGATTAAGGGGACCTCAGGCGTCCGGGCTATGTGACGTGGGCTGGACTGATGGGCCATAAAGATACAAGACAGAAGACTTTCTCCCGTGTCCGGATGGGACTCTTCTTTGCATGGAAGGCAAGCTTGGTGTTTGGATATGAAGATTCCTTCCTCTGTAAACCGACTCTGTACAACCCTAGGCCCCTCTGATGTCTATATAAACCGGAGGGTTAGTCCGTAGAGGAGAATCACAATCATACAGGCTAGACATCTAGGGTTTAGCCATTAGATCTCGTGGTAGATCAACTCTTGTAATCCTCATATTCATCAAGATCAATCAAGCAGGAAGTAGGGTATTACCCCCATCGAGAGGGCCCGAACCTGGGTAAACATCGTGTCCCCAGTCTCCTGTTACCATCGACCTTAGATGCACAGTTCGGGACCCCCTACCCGAGATCCGCCGGTTTTGACACCGACACCCATGAAGGCTTAATTCAATCCGCTTCTCATGGACAAAATCCTCTCAACTACCGTACCCATTAAGGTACGATGTTCCTCTGAGATGGACGCACTTTGCAATGTGCCCATCAGAGTATCCGGCACCTCCGGATTCCTGGAGGCTGCTGCGGGAATACGGACTCACTTCAAAGGGGTACTCTTACTCGACCCTAGATTCATCTTCAGCTGTAAACTGGATAGTTCGGGGCCCACATTGTTGGTCCCCGTGGGGGCTTCCTCCCCTGGACCCTTGACAATCGAAGTATCACCCTCGGGTGTTGTCTTCATTGTCCCCCGCGCCGCTGGATGGTCAGGGGAGATCCTCCAGGACGACACCTCGAACTCGTCCGCCCTTAGGGGCGAGGAAGCTTGTGGAGGCATCTCACTTTCCATCATCTCCGGAGGCAAGTCCCCCGATGAGGAGGACTGTTGAGGTAGATAGTGGGTCGGACTGCAAACATATAGTTTATATGTTACCCTTGCAACCCGAAAAGAACGGGACATGTCTAGAGCATCCTTGTTCACTTATGATTCGGCAAGGGGCTTGCCCCTAGAGAGGTGCTTTGCGCCAACATCGGCTTCCGAACCCGAACCATCTGACAGGGATATCTTCCCTCTCTTGGGTGCCTCCACCTCCAAGTCTTCGGAGGCAGTCCTTTTCTTCCCGTGGGGAGAAGGGATATCACCTTCTTCTTCCCCTTCGTCTTCATCTTCAGAAGAGGGAGCTTCAGTCTCCACGACATAACGTCCAGTATACCTTTAGAGCGGAGGCCACCTTCAGCCCTTTTGTTCTTCTTCTTGTTCTCCTTCGCCGGCATTTGATACAGCGCCGGGGCCAGCATCCTCATTAACACAGGGTCAGCTGAGTCTTCGGGAAGTGGAGCTGAACACCTAATTTGTTCCGCCTTCTTTATCCAGCCGTGGTCGAAGATAGGTTTCTCAGTACATCGCTATGGGATAATCAACCGAGTTGCGTTCAAAAGTTGGGTGCTTACCGAGGTATCCGGATGGTTGCAGTCGAGGCCGATGTCCTCGGATGTGTCCGGCCACTGCTTTCGAGTCTTGAAGAATAGTTTCCACATCCCTCTGTATGTTGCGCTAAAGAATTGCTGAAGGGCCCGCGGTCCTTTCGGATTGAACTCCCACATTCGAAGAGGTCGTTGCTGGCACGGGAGGATCCGGCGGACTAGTATCACCTGGATCACGTTAATGAGGTCGGTGTCCTTTTTGAGGATGCTCTGGATACGACTTTGCAGCATCTGCACTTCGTCAGTTGATCCCCAGTCTAGAACCTTATTAATCCACGATGCGAGACGCAATGGAGGGCCAGATCGGAACGCAGGCGTGGCTGCCCATTTGGTACCGCGGGGTTCGGTGATATAGAACCACTCCCGTGCCATAAGTTGGAGATTTCCGTGAAGGTGCCTTTTGGCCAGATAGTATTGACGAGCTTGCTCACCATAGCACCGCCGCACTCCGCCTGCTCCCCGTCGACTATCTTCGGCTTCACATTGAAGGTCTTGAGCCATAGGCCGAAGTGTGGGGGGATGCGGAGAAAAGCCTCACACATGACGATAAACGCCGAGATGTGAAGAAAGGAGTCCGGAGCTAGATCGTGAAAATCTAGCCCATAATAGAACATAAGGCCACGAACGAAGGGGTGGAGAGCGAACCCTAGCCCGCGGAGGAAGTGAGAGATGAATACAACCCTCTCGCCGGATTTTTGTGTAGGGATAACCTGCCCCTTGGCAGGGAGCCTGTGGGGGATTCCCGCAGTCAGGTACCTCGCCTCCCGGAGCTTCGCGATATCTTCCTCAGTGACCGAGGAGGCCGCCCACCTGCCTTGGGAGCTGGATTCGGACATAACTAGAAGGCTTTGTAGCAATGAAAGAAATCGAGACCTGGGCGCTGAGCTTGAGGCTAGAAAGGCTGAGGAAGAGATAGGCATGGGGGAGAAAGATGGGTCTGTACCCCTTTATAAAGGCGATGAATATCGAACGCCTCCTCACGGGCCTTAAAGCTCACCTATTCTCAAGGGATCGTGCAAATGACACGGTTGGATTACCCACGCCCATATTGATAAGAATCCCGTGATAATGGGGCACGATCTCTGCTTTGACAAGATGTGCCAATAAAGATCGTGTCTTGTAACATGGAGCGAGAGGATGAAAGACGGTTTGAAATAATAACCGGGCAAGGTATGTAACGTCTCTCCACAAAAGTTGTCAGTAGATGGGACTTGCTAAATATTATACCCTGTTGTGGCTATGTGTGGTGTCTGTTTCGCAGAGCCAGACACGTTTTCTTTGTTCGAGGATTACTTTGAAGTATTCGGAGGAGGAACCCGCCTTGCAATGCCGAAGACAATCTGCACGCTGGACACATCGTCATTGAAGCCTGGTTCAGGGCTACTGAGGGAGTCCTGGATTAAGGGGTCCTCGGGCGTCCGGGCTATGTGACGTGGGCTGGGCTGATGGGCCATATAGATACAAGACAGAAGACTTCCTCCTGTGTCCGGATGGGACTCTCCTTTGCATGGAAGGCAAATTTGGTCCTCGGATATGAAGATTCCTTCCTCTGTAAACCGACTCTGTACAACCCTAGGCCCCTCTGATGTCTATATAAACCGGAGGGTTAGTCCGTAGAGGAGAATCACAATCATACAGGCTAGACATCTAGGGTTTAGCCATTATGATCTCGAGGTAGATCAACTCTTGTAAATCCCATATTCATCCAAGATAATCTAGCAGGAAGTAGGGTATTACCTCTATCAAGAGGGCCCGAACCTGGGTAAACATCGTGTCCCTCTCTCCTGTTACCTTCGATCCTTAGACGCATAGTTCGGGACCCCCTACCCGAGATCTGCCGATTTTGACACCGACAGAGGGCATCTTGGGCTAGGTTGGTGAGCATTTAGAGAGATTTGGGATGGATTTGGCCTGTCGGATCTGACGTGGCGAACACTTCCGCGCGTCTTCATATTCGCCCAACATATGGGTCGAGTTTGAGGGGTGCTAAATAGCCCGAACGTGTGGGTGGCTTTCGGGGTCCGCTTAGGTGACATTTTTTGGTCCAGATGGATGGTGATCGGGCTTTCCAACAGACTTTCTTGGGAGGATTTGAGGGTTCGGTTATAGATGCTCTCATAGAGTTTAAAATAAAATATAACATTGAAAGGCAAAGCATGCTATGGCCATTTGTGATATGTTTTTCCATTGGTTATAACATTTTTTTGTTTATGTTTGTTTCTTTAAAGAAAGTTTTTAGTAGTTTTTTTAGATAAAATGGACAAACCAGACTGCCAGAGAATGTGTTTGGAATTACGGAATTTCATTTTAGAATATCTTTATTTTGCAGGGTCGTTTTACTGTCATTTTAGAATATCTCTTGAAATGTTATATGCTTTTTCATTGGTTATAACATTTTTTGTCTATGTTTTTTTGAAGAAAGTTTTTAGTAGTGTTTTAGATAAAATGGACAAGCCAGACTGCCAGAGAATGTGTTTGGAATTACGGCATTTAATTTTAGAATATCTTCTGAAATGTTATCTTTCGAATTCTTGTACATCACAGAGTACAAGAATTTAAGAAGCATGACGATGGCCGCTATCTCTTGGCTCTCCCTGTCGGATATTTTGATTCTCATGTCAGAAAAAAACGACATTTTGACTCTAGCTAGCGCCGCCAGTTAGTCTTCTCCTCCAGAAACACAGACGAGACTTGCCTGCTCCCCGCGCGTGCGCCCGTCCATGCTCCCGCATACGTGGCTTGATTTGATTGGAACAAAATAAGGCCCGGCCCCACCCCCTTAAAATCAGGGGGAAGATGATTATATTAGAAAGAAAAAAGGGCAAAAACTGTCGTAGGATGAAATGGGAGCACGAGTGGAAGCATGGGAAGGAAGTAGGCAAGCCGGATCCCAGAAACACATTCACTGATGTTTCCCAATACCCGATTCGCCGCCGTTGTGGCCGCATCAGCTAGCCTTGCCCCATGCATTTGCCATGAAAAACTACCTCACTTCTTTCCACCTCACCCCAGCGTAGGCCCTTAAGGCCTCCAAGGTCCTCTCTCGCCTCAAGTGCCCCTCCCACGCTGACGTCGCCATGGTCATCGTGTACGCCGCTCTCCTTCGAGTGAACTGCAAAAAAAGACCACATTCTAAGTTTAATTTCAGATTTGCTACCACATTTCTTTGGTGCCCCAAAAATCTACCCATTTTCTTACTAATTTTCTCAATAAATACGGATGACCGGTTTGAGACGAATTAATCCGATTTCTGACGTGCCGGACCCACTAGTCAGTTCCACATTGGTCAACACAAACGGCATTGACTAAGTTAAATAAAGACCCACCTTTCAGATCTTATCCACACCTCTGGTCCGCCTCCTCCAGAGCCGAGCGATCCCCACTGATTCGTCTCTGTCGTATCTATAATTTTTGATTGTTCCATGCCAATATTATTCAACTTTCATATACTTTTTGGCAACTTTTTATACTATTTTTGGGACTAACATATTGATCCGATTAATCGAGTGCGGTTCACATCATTGCATGTTTTGGTTTCGCAGAATATCCATATCAAACGAGAGTCCAAGCGGGATAAAAGCGGACGGAGCTTATTTTTGGAATATTTGGAAAATCTGCGAGAAAGATCAGCGAAAAGGTGTCCGAGGTGGGCACGAGGTAGAGGCGCGCCTACCCCGAGGCACGCCCGACCCTCATGGGCCACCAAGAAGGCGGTTGGCGCCCTTCTTGACCGCAAGAAAGCTATTTTTGGTAAAAATCATGGCGAAGGTTTCAGTCCAATCGAGATTCTGGATCTCCATATATATACAAAGCGGTGAAAGAGCAGAGAATAGAGCGCGAGAAGCAGAGAAAGCAGAGATAGATCCAATCTCGGAGGGGCTCTCACCTCTGCCATGCCATGGTGGCCAAGGACCAGAGGGTAAACCCTTCTCCCATCTAGGGAGTAGGTCAAGGAAGAAGAAGACGAAGGGGACCCCTCTCCCCTTCTCTTCCGGTGGCGCCGGAACGCCGCCGTGGCCATCATCATCATCGCAATCTTCACCAACAACTTCACCGCCATCATCACCAACTCTTCCCCCCTCTATGCAGCGGTGTAACCTCTCTCTTACACACTGTAATCTCTACTTAAACATGGGGCTCAACGCTATATATTATTTCCCAATGATGTATGGCTATCTTATGATGTTTGAGTAGATCCGTTTTGTCCTATGGGTTATTTTGATGATCAAGATGGGTTTGAGTTGCATGTTTTATTATTGGTGTTGTCCTATGGTGCTCTCCATGTCGCGCAAGCGTGAGGGATCCCCGTTGTAGGGTTTGCAATATGTTCATGATTTGCTTATAGTGGGTGGCGTGAGTGAACAGAAGCACAGACCCGAGTAAGTAGGTTGTTTGTGTATGGGATAATGGGGACTTGATGCTTTAATGCTATGGTTGGGTTTTACCTTAATGATCTTTAGTAGTTGCGGATGCTTGCTAGAGTTCCAATCATAAGTGCATATGATCCAAGTAGAGAAAGTATGTTAGCTTATGCCTCTCCCTCAAATAAAATTGCAATAATGATTACCGGTCTAGTTATCGATTGCCTAGGGACAAATAACTTTCTCGTAACAAAAAGCTCTCTACTAAAACTAATTTAGTTGTGTCTTTATCTAAACAACCCCTAGCTTTTATTTACTCGCTCTTTACTTTCTAGCAAACTTATCCAAAAACAGCTACAAAGTACTCCTAGTTTCATACTTGTTCTATGTAAAGCGAACGTCAAGCGTGCGTAGAGTTGTATCGATGGTCGATAGAACTTGAGGGAATATTTGTTCTACCTTTAGCTCCTCGTTGGGATCGACACTCTTACTTATCGAAAGAGGCTACAATTGATCCCCTATACTTGTGGGTTATCAAGACCTTTTTCTGGCGCCGTTGCCGGGGAGTCATAGCGTGGGGTGAATATTTTCGTGTGTGCTTGTTTACTTTATCACTAAGTAATTTTTATTTGCTGTTCTTAGTTGTTCTCTATCTTTAGTTATGGATATGGAACACGAAATACCAAAAAAATTAGGTGTACTTGCTGCTCATGGAGATGGGGAACCTCCTAAAACCCTCGATGCTCGTTATGTGACAGATATTATGTACTACTTTGATAATCCTGAGAAAACCCCATTCAATTATGTAATGGGTGTAATTTTGGATCAACGTGAATATTTTAGGGATTATCGCTTGATACAAAAAGGGAAACTATTATGGGATCAAATTCATATATTGAATTGGTATGCTAGACAACTATGCTTGAATTATGATTATACTTGTTGCTCTAGGATGAAGCCTCCACACCTTCCGTTTTCATGCAATTTTAATGATAATAAAGCCTTAGCTTCTTATCCTAATGCTATATATTATTACTATGATGTGGAACAAATAGAAGAATTTGTTGCTTTTATGGGTGCTTATGAAATTGAATCTATGTTTAAAGAGTTTGAAGATTTTGATGATGCTGCTTATAGACCTGAAAATTTAGCTATCCTCAAATATTGTTATGAGAATTATGAATGCAATTACAAAATTAATGCACTTATTGAGAAAGTCTCCACTGTCCAAGAAGAGATTAATATTTTGCAGGAATCTATTGAAGAATAAGTTGATGAAACTGTGAGCTCATTGGATGAAAAAGATGAGGAGGAGAGCGAAGAACAAAAGGAGGAAGAGCGGATTGATCACCCGTGCCCACCTTCTAATGAGAGTACCTCTACAACTCATACATTGTTTAATTCCCCTTCGTGCTTACCGAAGGATGATTGCTATGATGACTGTTATGATCCCTTTGATTCTTTTGAAATATCCCTTTTTGATGATGCTTGCTATGCTTGTGGCCAAGATGCCAATATGAATTATGCTTATGGAGATGAACTTGCTATAGTTCCTTATGTTAAACATGAAACTATTGCTATTGCACCCATGCATGATAGTCCTATTATCTTTTTGAATTCTCCCAACTACACTATATCGGAGAAGTTTGCTTTTATTAAGGATTATATTGATAGGTTGCCTTTTACCGTTGCACATGATGATTTTGATGAGTATAATATGCATGTGCTTGCTGATCCTACTTGCAATTATTATGAGAGAGGAACTATATCTCTACCTCTCTATGTTTCCAACACGATAAAATTGCAAGAAATTGTTTATACTATGCATTGGCCTTTACTTTGTGTGCATGAATTGTTCTTTTATGACATGCCGATGCATAGGAAGAGAGTTAGACTTCGTTGTTGCATGATATATGTTGCTTTGTGCTCACTACTAAATTACAAATCATTGCTAATTAAAATTGGCTTTGATATACCTTGGGATCCGGGTGGATTCGCTACTTGAGCACTATATGCCTAGCTTAAATGGCTTTAAAGAAAGCGCTGCCAGGGAGACAACCCGGAAGTTTTAGAGAGTCGTTTATTTCTGTTGAGTGCTTTCATATAGTTTAAAAACAACAAAAATAAATAGGGGAACCCAAAACTTTTCAAAAAGGAAAGTGAAAGTGAGAAAGACAATCATTGTTGAAGTGGGAGAGCTCCTTGAACTTTGTTCATGCTCATGGCAACTTTGTGAATCTTGATTACAGAAACTTTTCAACAAAAATAATTATCCCCTTGTACAATTCCATTGTATTATAAAAATAATGTGCTAAGGTTTGCCTTTAGGATGTTTACAATGCTTGATGGTTTGTACGGTGCAGGACAGAAACTTTGGATGTAGTGCGCGATTTGTAATTTTTTTACTGGAACATCAAATGGTTCTGATTCTTTTTGCACTGTCTTTCTATACAAATTTTTTATTTTTCCTAATTTTGAAGAATTTTTCAAGTAGCAGAAGTATGGTTAATGTTCAGATTATTACAGACTGTTCTGTTTTAGACAGATTCTATTTTTGATGCATAGTTTGCTTGTTTTGATGAAACTATCAATTTATATCAGTGGATTAAGCCATGAAGAAGTTATATTACAGTATACACAATGCAAAAACAAAATATGAATTGGTTGGCAACAGAACTTAGAGTAGTGATTTGCTTTATTATACTAACGGATCTTACCGAGTTTTTCTGTTGAAGTTTTGTGTGGATGAAGTGTTCGATGATCGAGAAGGTCTCGATGTAAGAAGAAGGAAGAGAGGCAAGAGCTCAAGCTTGGGGATGCCCAAGGCACCCCAAGTAAATATTCAAGGAGACTCAAGCGTCTAAGCTTGGGGATGCCCCGGAAGGCATCCCCTCTTTCTTCAACAAATATCGGTATGTTTTCGGATTCGTTTCTATCATGCGATATGTGCAAATCTTGGAGCATCTTTTGCTTTAGTTTTCATTTTTATTTTATGCACCATGCTGGTGTGAGATAGTCCTTGGTTGATTTATAGAATGCTCTTTGCACTTCACTTAAATCTTTTGAGTATGGCTTTATAGAATGCTTCATGTGCTTCACTTATATCATTTGAAGTTTGGATTGCCTGTTTCTCTTTACATAGATAACCGCCATTTGTAGAATGCTCTTTTGCTTCACTTATATTTGTTAGAGTATGGGCATATCTTTTGTAGAAAGAATTAAACTCTCGTGCTTCACTTATATCTATTTAGAGAGATGAACTGGTCATTCACATGGTTAGTCATAAAATCCTACATAAAATTTGTAGATCACTGAATATGATATGTTTGATTCCTTGCAATAGTTTTGCAATATAAAGATGGTGATATTAGAGTCATGCTAGTGGGTAGTTGTGGATTGTAGAAATACTTGTGTTGAAGTTTGTGATTCCCGTAGCATGCATGTATGGTGAACCGTTATGTGATGAAGTCGGAGCATGATTTATTTATTGATTGTCTTCCTTATGAGTGGCGGTCGGGGACGAGCGATGGTCTTTTCCTACCAATCTATCCCCCTAGGAGCATGCACGTAGTACTTTGTTTCGATAACTAATAGATTTTTGCAATAAGTATGTGAGTTCTTTATGACTAATGTTGAGTCCATGGATTATACGCACTCTCACCCTTCCACCATTGCTAGCCTCTCTAGTACCACGCAACTTTCGCCGGTACCATAAACCCACCATATACCTTCCTCAAAATAGCCACCATACCTACCTATTATGGCATTTCCATAGCCATTCCAAGATATATTGACATGCAACTTCCATCATCATCATATAAATGACTTGAGCATTCATTGTCATATTGCTTTGCATGATCGTAAGATAGCTAGCATGATGTTTTCATGGCTTGTCCATTTTTTGATGTCATTGCTATGCTAGATCATTGCACATCCCGGTACACCGCCAGAGGCATTCATATAGAGTCATATCTTTGTTCTAGATATCGAGTTGTAATATTGAGTTGTAAGTAAATAAAAGTGTGATGATCATCATTATTAGAGCATTGCCCCAGTGAGGAAAGGATGATGGAGACTATGATTCCCCCACAAGTCAGGATGAGACTCCGGACTTTATGAAAAATAAAAGAGGCCAAAGAAGCCCAAATAAAAAAAAGAGGCCAAAGAAGCCACCAAAAAAATAAAAAAAATAAAAAAATAAAAAAGTAAAAAAATGAGAGAAAAAGAGAGAAGGGGCAATGTTACTATCCTTTTACCACACTTGTGCTTCAAAGTAGCACCATGTTCTTCATATAGAGAGTCTCTTGAGTTATCACTTTCATATACTAGTGGGAATTTTCATTATAGAACTTGGCTTGTATATTCCAACGATGGGCTTCCTCAAATGCCCTAGGTCTTCATGAGCAAGCAAGTTGGATGCACACTGAGAGAGTCCTGGATTAGGGGGTATCCGGACAGCCGGACTATATCATTTGGCCGGACTGTTGGACTATGAAGATACAAGATTGAAGACTTCGTCTCGTGTCCGGATGGGACTCTCCTTGGCGTGGAAGGCAAGCTTGGCGATACGAATATGTAGATCTCCTCCTTTGTAACCGACTCTGTGTAATCCTAGCCCCCTCCGGTGTCTATATAAACCAGAGGGTATTAGTCCATAGGACGAACAACAATCAGACCATAGGCTAGCTTCTAGGTTTAGCCTCTACAATCTCGTGGTAGATCAACTCTTGTAATACTCATATCATCAAGATCAATCAAGCAGGAAGTAGGGTATTACCTCCATCGAGAGGGCCCGAACCTAGGTAAACATTGTGTTACCCGCCTCCTGTTACCATCCGCCTTAGACGCACAGTTCGGGACCCCCTACCCGAGATCCGCCAGTTTTGACACCGACATTGGTGCTTTCATTGAGAGTTCCACTGTCTTAGTCACCGTAAGGCTCGATGGCTCCTTGATCATCGATAGCGGCGCGGTCGGGATGAGTCTTCCTCCCGGACAGATCTTCAGATATTCAGCGGCCGCCTTCTGCGGGCCTACTCGCTTGCCATCTGGAGCAGATCGAGAGCTACGCCCTGGCCGTCAGTCAGGTTTGAAACAGAATTACACTCATCGACATCCGCGGAGACTTGATCTTGACGGATTCGAGCCCATGCCAGTGTGCGCCGCGATCACGACGAGCATGATATAGCTCTGTCGTCGGACAGTGTTCGGGAGATCACACCGGCAACTACTCCGGCCTTCAATCTGGAGCAAATTGCGCCATCCGAGGACGGGTGGGTAGACCCCGCCTTGAAGGCCGCACTTTCAGTGGCGATAGAGCCAAATACTGACTTTACCCCTCTCGAGAGTCGTGCTGCCGAACTATTGGATTCAACCCCGGCCACAGGCTCCGAGCCGCTTGCGCCCATGCCTATCGAATCCGGTTGGGCGCCGATCATGGAATTCACCTCCGCGGATATCTTTCAGCACTCGCCCTTCGGCGATGTGCTGAACTCGTTAAAATCTCTCTCCTTGTCAGAAGAAACTTGGCCGAACTATGTCCGGCTAGGATGGGATGCGGACGACGAAGAAATTCGCTCCCCACCCACCACCCACTTAGTAGCCACTGTCGACGATTTAACCGACATGGTGACCGACTCAAGACATCGGCGGTATGAGCGGCGATGCGAGAGCGAACAGAACCACCGCCCACAGAGTGCTGGACCGCCACTTCATCACATGACATATACATGGTGGATACACCAAAGAAAATGATGAAGAGGAGCGGAAGGATGCAACGAAGGATAACTCCCTCCAGAAGCAATCAAAGCGGCGGCGTAGACGCCGCTCCAAATCCCGCCTCGGCAAAAACAGCGATAACAGCGCAAGGAAAAATAATATCCCAGTCAACTCCGGAAGAAACGACGACCACATAGACCCAGCGATAGAGCAGGGTGAGCTAGCGGAAGGCAAACAGAGTTCGGAGCCACTGTCCGATCATGACGACGCCGAGCGTCAAGGTAACCAACCTGTCTCCGGAGAGGAGAACAGTCCGGACGACGATGCACACATCGCCCCGGAAAGGCACTTGGAGCAAGAGAACCTCCATAGAAGGCTTATCGCCACTGCGAGGAAACCGAAGAAGCAAAAGCAAAGGCTTAAGGCCGCGCAAAACACACTCAACAGTAGATGCAACAAAGTGCTCGACATCAGAAAAATGCGGTGGCGATCGCCACGAAGAACTATCAAAGCGCAAGCTCTTGCTGAATTGATGATGAGGCCTTAGAGCCCCACAGCCAAAAAATAAAACAGCCGACCGATCAGATCGATGATCTCGTGGCCGCGATAGAGCGGCTAACGAGGCCGCACATAAGCCAGTGCATGATCCACGCGAGAACTCGCATCAAAAGGTCGGCGCAACCAGATCCATCTACGGACCAAGGAAACGTGCTCCAGCACACAACCAAAACCGAACACCACAACTGTCCGAACGCCATGGTACATCTAAATACAGGGGTGCCGCACACCCCTATGTTTCACCGATGAGGTCTTTGGACCACAATTTCGGAAGGATTCAAACCGGTGAACATAGAGGCGTGCGACGGGACCCACAGACCCTAAGTGCGGATTGAGATTTTATCCTCCATATTCATATGGCTCATGGAGACGATCTCCACGCCATCAAGTATTTGCCCCTCAAGCTTAAAGGACCAGCTCGACACTGGCTGAAAAGCCTCCCCGATAACTCCATTGGAAGTTGGGAGGAGCTAGAGGATGCCTTTCGGGCTAATTTTCAAGGGACCTATGTCCGACCTCCGGATGCAGACGATTTAAGTCATATAATTCAGCAGCCTGGAGAGTCAGCCCGAAAGCTTTGGAACAAGTTTCTAACTAAGAAGAACCAAATCATCGACTGTCCGGACGCCGAAGCCTTAGCAGCTTTCAAGAACAGCGTCTGAGACGAATGGCTCGCCAGACACCTCGGCCAAGAAAAACCGAGAACAATGGCAGCCCAATCCTCATGACCCGCTTTTGCGCGGGTGAGGATAGCTGGTTGGCCCGCAGTAGCACCAGCGACCCAAGCACATCCGAAGTGAGGGACGGCAATGGAAAACCACGACGCAGTAAACACAAGCACCGGAATAAAGAAGACAGCCCAGATAACACGGTGGTAAAAGCCGGATTCAGAGGCTCTCGGCCAGGTCAGCGGAAAAAGCCTTTCAAAGGCAACAGGGATGGACCATCCAGCCTAAACAAGATTCTAGACAAACTATGTCAGATCCACGGCAACCCCGATAAACCTGCAAATCATACCCACAG
This sequence comes from Aegilops longissima, assembly GCA_021605205.1. Lineage (NCBI taxonomy): Eukaryota > Viridiplantae > Streptophyta > Magnoliopsida > Poales > Poaceae > Aegilops > Aegilops longissima. The sequence goes on from CM038682.1 coordinate 184,200,603, forward strand.
AGAATGTTGGGTCTTCAAGCAGGCCGGCAAGCTAAATGCCGAACACAAGGGGCAGGATACACCAAGTGAAGACAAGGATGAGCCTCACCAGCAAGGCACTGGGGGACAGAAAAATTCCCACCGGAAGTCAAAACAGCAAACGTGGTACATGTGATGAAGGGGAGAAGCAAAACTGGACTCCGAGACACACACGCCCTAGAGCCCGTCACCACTAAGTTTAACCCCTGGTTGGCCCATCCGATCACTTTTGATCGCAGGGATCACCTGACAAGAACCCGGCACGAAGGATTGGCTGCTTTGGTGTTAGACCCAATAATAACTGGATACCATCTCACACGATTCCTCATGGACGGCGGCAGTAGTTTAAACCTGATATATCATGACACAGTCTGCAAAATGGGGATAGACCCAACAAAAATCAGCCACAATATACTACCTTCAAGGGAGTAATACCAGGCCTAGAGGCCCGCTCCACGGGCTCTCTAATGCTAGAGGTAGTATTCGGTTCACTTGAAAACTACCAAAGTGAAACGTTACACTTCGACATCACTCCATTCCGAAGCGGCTATCAAGCACTACTCGGACGACCAGCCTTCGCTCGTTTCAACGCTATATCGCATTACGCTTCTCTCAAGCTCAAGATGCCTGGTCCACGCGGCACCATCACAGTTAATGGAAACATTGAGCATTCTTTACGCGCTGAAGGATGTGCGGCTGCTTTAACAGCCGAACACTAGACAGCCTCACCAACCAGAGAAAATGAACGGTCGTTAAGACCACGGACATGGTTAAACGAGTCCGGTACATCACTAGATATACTTGATATAGGTTTGGTGGTTGCACCATTATGGACGGCACCAGGGGCTTCCCGCGTGTAAACAGGGCTACGGTTCAACTTTACTTATCTTGCATTTTAAATGGTTTATTTAGAACAACCAATTTTTTGCACGACAACCTTCAACTAAGTTCCTCTCTTTTACAGATGACAATCGTGCTACACCCGTCCAGGATCGGCTGCGGAGACCACGAGCGCGGGCGTGCAGCGAGGACCCGTTCGAGCTTTCTTTTAGATTAAGACCTTGCGTAAACCTTTTTACTGTAAACATTGTTCACATCCTCCGGATTCTCGGTACAACCGAGAAGGATCTTGGCGTTATTGGCATGTAGCCACGTCGAATATTGCACGTACTGGACACTTGGGGCTCATTTTCAAGGGCATTATTTAGCCCGGAACATATTATAAAGACCGAATACCTTAGGGAGTGTTCGGCGTCGCGAGTTTGGCCTTATATGCATCAGCTCCGAATCATGTCTTTGGTCAAATGTTGGGTTTGTCCGGCTCCTATGTTTTGCTACCTTACATTCCGCTCTATCGGCTAAGGTGGCACCAGGAGAACTACTGCGATTGTGCCCTGGTTCATCCGGACGAGCACCTCGATGAAAGCCCGGCGGCGACCGTCATGATAAAGCGCGAGACTGGTCAACCACTCGATGACCTAGCAGAATCTTCGGGATTCCTCCGCATTAACGAAGGGCAGTTTCCCGGCCAGGCATGTACGCGCCCCGTATTCGGATGAGCGCGGAGCCACCATGGGCTATATAGTAGCCCCACTGTCAAACTCCTATGGCTAAGTGAAAGTGTTAAAGCAATATAGTCTGATTGCCTAGTTCGCTGCGCTATCACCTACTTAATGGACCAAGACATTGGATCAAGTGTGAACACGCGTCTTCTGCGAACACCCCTGCATTATATGTGTGGGGCTGAAGGCGGCATCGCAAACTTTCAGGTTATATACATATATACATAAACGGCCGCACAGGAGGCATCATAACACTTTCAGGCAAAAGTATAAAAATAGCCTTTACAATTCAGTAAAACATTGTTTTTTCAATCGGAATACATGTCACTAGAACATAATATTCTTCGAGCACTGAGCTTCTATTGAACGAGCGCCTTCAAGGACTTCTTCAAAGTAGTGCTCGGCATCTACTTGGCCAACGACCGAACCCTGGGTTGCAATAGCGGTGGCCTCCATGTCTGCCCAGCATGTCTTGACACGGGCAAGTGCCATCCATGCACCCTCTATGCACGCCGACCTCTTCATAGCGCCGATACGCGGCACAGCACCAAGGAACTGCTGCACCAAACCAAAATAACTATTCGGCCGTGGCCCTCCCGGCCACAGATGATCCACAACAGACCCCATGGCAAGCCCGGACAACCTATGGAGCTCGGTCCACTCGGTCATGCGCTCATTTAACAGCAGCGGACGCGCTGGACCATTGAAATGCGACCAGAATAGCTTTTCCACTTCACAATCTTTTTGATCCTTGAAGTACTCGGCTGCATCAGCCGCACTGGCTGCTAGATCCGCATACGCGTCCGCAGCACTCCATAGCTTATCAAGAGGGCATGCCGGATCTCGAACCGTCGGCAGACAGAAGGGCTTCCCGGCGCGATATCTCGACAGCGCAGCTCCTCCTTCGACCTTTCGATCTTGGCGGGCTTCCTTGGCTGCTACCACGGCCTTCTCTAGCTCCGTAGCCTTTGCTTGGTTTTCCTTTTCGAGAAGCTGGTACCGGCCGGCGGCATCCTTTAACTCAACGGCCATCTTGGCCATTTTCTCCTTACTCTGGCAATGGGCAGCCTGTTCGGCCCTCAGCTCTTCGGCCGCCTTCAGAGCGGCCGCATCACTATTCCTGGCTTGTTCTTTGGCTCGGGCAAGTTCCGCCCGAAGGGTCTCCACAGCCGCAGCTCCATCTGCAGTCACAGCACATTAAAGATATTGGCATTATGCTCCTCTTACTATGTGTTGATAACCGAAGAACTCACATACCTTGTGCCTCGTCAAGCCGCTTGTTGACAAGCACGATGTCGGCATCTGCCACATCAAGTTGCCGCTTCAGCTCGGCAAAATCACCAGTCCGGCTAGCCACTAGACCTTCCGCCACCTGCATACGAAGACGGATTGATTATTACCTGGGACTATGATCCTCTGTTTGCCGCCGCTCTCGACGGCAACCAAAGTCTCAGGGGCTACTATCTGCATAGGGCGCACCTAACATGTGCGGTACCGCCAAAAAGACACACTATTTCATGTACCTCAAAACCTTCTAGCAGACTCATAAAAGCTTCATGCAACCCGCTTTCGGCGGATGAAATCCTCTCAATCACCGTACCCAATAGCGTACAATGCGCCTCTGAGATAGCCGCTTGCTCTAGCAGACCCTTCAGTGCGTCCGACCACACACCAGACGGTGCCGGGCTCTTTCGGTTGCTCTCTTCAAGAGCCGGACATTGAGGACTTTGGGTGGCCAAGGGATTACCCTCTGGCCTTGCCGGATCAGGAGAAACCCTCCGCGACGACACCTCGGGGCCGCCCGCCTCATGAGGCGAGATGGCAGGGGGAGGCGTTTCGCTCTCCATCATCTCCGGAAGAAGATCCCCCAAAGACGAACTCTGCCGAGAAAGGCTACGATCCGAACTACAAGACAAATGCTTCGGTTATTTTCCTCAGAAGTAATGCAGGATATCTTCACTACTAAGTACCCTTTTACTTACAGCTCTTTGGAGGGCTGGCCCCCTGGCGGGCATTGTGCGGCCAAGGCACCCCCTGAGGCAGGACCTTCTGGCGAAGATTTCTTCCCCCGTTTGGAAACCATCATTTCTGGGTCTTCAGAGGCGGTCCTCTTCCTTCTTTGGGGAGAAGGAATTTCATATTCTTCTCCCCGGCTATCCTCCTTCGCGGAGGCGCTAACTCCCCTGGTTGGGATGAGCGGTGAGCGAGATCCGCTTTCAGCATGTTTATTCCCCCATGTATCTTCCCTTGAGGGCACTTGATAAGGCGCGAGCTCCAGCATCCTGGCTAGTACAGGATCCGGTGAGACCTCGGGGAGGGGGGTCGGACACCTAATCATCTTCGCCTTTGTTACCCAGTCCTGGTCAAAGAGCGACTTTTCAGAATGACATCATGATAAGTAAAAAGACAAATGTGTTCGGCTACGGGGCTAATTACTTGGGTATCTAGGTGATTGCAGCTCAGACCCGCATCCTCGGTGGTGTCCGGACACGTTATTTGTGGTCCGAAGAACGATCGATACATATCGTCGGGCGTCATACCGAGGAAGTGCTGAATAGCTCGCGGTCCCTCCGGGTTGAACTCCCACATGCGGAGGGGACGTCGTTTGCAGGGCAGGACTCATTGAATTAACATGACTTGCATCACCGTGGCCAGACTAATATCTCTCTCAAGGAGATCTCAGATGCGGCTCTGCAATGCCGGCATGTCCTTTGCTGGCCCCCAGTCTAGCCCCTTGTTAATCCATGACGTCAGTCGTGGCGGGGGGCCTGAGCGAAAAGCAGGGGCGGACACCCACTTGGTACCCCTAGGAGCTGTGATATAAAACCACTCCCGTTGCTATAAGCTGGACACCTCCTGGAAGGAACCCTCTGGCCATGGGGCATTGGCGCTTTTGCTTATTACGGCACCTCCGCACTCGACGTGCCGCCCCTCGATCATCTTCGGCTCCACATTGAAGGTCTTGAGCCACAAGCCGAAGTGAGGGGTAATGCGGAGGAAAGCTTCACACACGACGATGAACGACGAGATGTGGAGGACGGAATCTGGAGCCAGATCATGGAAATCCAGCCCGTAATAGAACATGAGACCCCTCACAAAGGGATCTAGAGCGAGGCCTAGTCCTCGGAGGAAGTGAGAGATGAATACAACGCTCTCGCCGGGTTCGGGAGTGGGTATGACCTGCCCTCGAGTAGGCAACCTGTGTGAAATTTCGCCGGTCAGAAATCTGGCCTCTCTTAGCTTCTTGACGTCTTCCTCTGTAACGGAGGAAGGCATCCACCGACCTTGAAGGTTGGATCCGGACATGGTAGAAGGTCTGAAGCGCCAGACCTGAGCCTGGGGTGTTGGAACTCGAGGTAGGGGAAGGATTCGATTGAGCACGAGAAGAAAAAGGGGACAGGTCTTGGCCTCTTTATAAAAGAGGTGAATATCAAGCGTCCTCCGCGTGGCCGTTTGGGATTTACCTAGAATTGGGGAGTCATACCAACGGGCCCGGTTGGGTTACCCACGTCCGTATTGATGAGAATCTCGTGATAAGGGGACACGATCTCTGCTTCGACAAGACGTGCCAAGGAAACTGCCTCGCAATATGTGTTGTAGCTGGTTGTGGAAAACGGTTCGAATAATGACCGGGCCGTGGTGTGATGTCATGCTACAAAATACATCACGATTGGCAGATTAGATGTGTGGAAATATTATTCTCTCTATGATGGTATGTAGAACTTGTTTTGCAGAGCTGGACACTATCCTTGTGTTAAAATCTTCCATGGAGTATTCGGAGGAGGAACCCGCCTTGCAATGTCGAAGATAATCTGCGCGCCGGACTCATCATCATTGAAGCCTGGTTCAGGGGCTACTGAGGGAGTCCTGGATTAGAGGGTATCCGGACAGCCGGACTATATCCTTTGGCCGGACTGTTGGACTATGAAGATACAAGATTGAAGACTTCGTCTCGTGTCCGGATGGGACTCTCCTTAGCGTGGAAGGCAAGCTTGGCTCTGTGTAACCCTAGCCCCCTCCGGTGTCTATATAAATCGGAGGGTTTTAGTCCATAGGACGAACAACAATCAGACCATAGGCTAGCTTCTACAGTTTAGCCTCTACGATCTCGTGGTAGATCAACTCTTGTAATACTCATATCATCAAGATCAATCAAGCAGGAAGTAGGGTATTACCTCCATCGAGAGGGCCCGAACCTGGGTAAACATTGTGTCCCCCGCCTCTTGTTACCATCCGCCTTAGACGCACAGTTCGGGACCCCCTACCCGAGATCCGCCTGTTTTGACACCGACATCCACTTAGTTTCGGTTTGAGATTTCATACACTTATAGCTCTTAGTGCATCCATTGCATGGCAATCCCTACTCACTCACATTGATATCTATTAATGGGCATCTCCATAGCCCATTGATACGCCTAGTTGATGTGAGACTTTCTCCTTTTTTGTCTTCTCCACATAACCCCCACCATCATATTCTATTCCACCTATAGTGCTTTGTCCATGGCTCACTCTCATGTATTGCGAGAAAGTTGAAAAGGTTTGAGAACGTCAAAAGTATGAAACAATTGCTTGGCTTGTCATCGGGGTTGTGCATGATTTGAATATTTTGTGTGGTGAAGATGGAGCATAGCCAGACTATATGATTTGTTAGGGATAACTTTCTTTGGCCATGTTATTTTGAAAAGACATGATTGCTTTATTAGTAGGCTTGAAGTATTATTGTTTTATGTCAAAGGATAGACTATTGCTTTCAATAACTCGTGTCTTAATATTCATGACATGATTAGATACATGATCAAGATTATGCTAGGTAGCATTCCACATCAAAAATTATCTTTTTTATCATTTACCTACTCGAGGACGAGCAGGAATTAAGCTTGGGGATGCTGATACGTCTCCGTCGTATCTATAATTTTTTATTGTTCCATGCAAATATTATTCAACTTTCATATACTTTTGGCAACTTCTTATACTATTTTGGGACTAACATATTGATCCGATGCCTAGTAGCAGTTCACATGCATTTGCATGTTTTGGTTTCGCAGAATATCCATATCAAGCGGAGTCCAAACGGGATAAAAACTGGCGGAGCTTATTTTTGGAATATTTGGAAAATCTGGGAGAAAGATCAGCATAAGCGGTGTCCGAGGTGGGCACGAGGTGAGGCGCCCCCCCCAGGCGCGCCCGACCCTCGTGGGCCACACAGTAAGGCGGTTGGCGCCCTTCTTGGCATAAAAAGCTAATTTTGGTAAAAATCACGGCGAAGGTTTCAGTCCAATCGGAGTTACGGATCTCCATATATATACGAAACGGTGAAACGGCAACAAAATAGAACGCAGAAACAGAGAGAAACAGAGAGATAGATCCAATCTCGGAGGGGCTCTCGCCCCTCCCACGCCATGGAGGCCAAGGACCAGAGGGAAAACCCTTCTCCCATCTAGGGAGGAGGTCAAGGAAGAAGAAGACGAAGGGGACCCCTCTCCCCTTCTCTTTCGGTGGCGCCGGAACGCCGCCTTGGCCATCATCATCACCGCAATCTTCACCAACAACTTCACCGCCATCATCACCAACTCTTCCCCTCTCTATGCAGCGGTGTAACCTCTCTCTTACCCGTTGTAATCTCTACTTAAACATGGTGCTCAACGCTATATATTATTTCCCAATGATGTATGGCTATCTTATGATGTTTGAGTAGATCCGTTTTGTCCTATGGGTTATTTGATGATCAAGATTGGTTTGAGTTGCATGTTTTATTATTGGTGTTGTCCTATGGTGCTCTCCGTGTCGTGCAAGCGTGAGGGATCCCCGCTGTAGGGTTTGCAATATGTTCATGATTTGCTTATAGTGGGTGGCGTGAGTGAACAGAAGCACAGACCCGAGTAAGTAGGTTGTTTGTGTATGGGATAAAGGGGACTTGATGCTTTAATGCTATGGTTGGGTTTTACCTTAATGATCTTTAGTAGTTGCGGATGCTTGCTAGAGTTCCAATCATAAGTGCATATGATCCAAGTAGAGAAAGTATGTTAGCTTATGCCTCTCCCTCAAATAAAATTGCAATAATGATTACCGGTCTAGTTATCGATTGCCTAGGGACAAATAACTTTCTCGTAACAAAAAGCTCTCTACTAAAACTAATTTAGTTGTGTCTTTATCTAAACAACCCCTAGCTTTTATTTACTCGCTCTTTACTTTCTAGCAAGCTTATCCAAAAACACCTACAAAGTACTTCTAGTTTCATACTTGTTCTAGGTAAAGCGAACGTCAAGCGTGCGTAGAGTTGTATCGGTGGTCGATAGAACTTGAGGGAATATTTGTTCTACCTTTAGCTCCTCATTGGAATCGACACTCTTACTTATTGAAAGAGGCTACAATTGATCCTCTATACTTGTGGGTTATCACCCCCCCCTCTCGCCCGCCTCCTCCCTAGCTGAGCGCCGCTACCTCGCGCTCGGTCTGTCGACTCCTTTGGTTGGGGGCAACGCCGGCGAGCCCGCCTCCGACAGCCACGCCTCCCTCTTCTCCTCTCCTTCTCTCGCCCCAGCGATGATGTTGCTGCACAGAAGCGCCGACATGGGCGAGGCGGTATCCCGGGGCATAGCGCTGCATCTTGCCACCTCACCCCCGACGCAGGCCGTCAAGGCCTCCAAGGTCCTCTCCCGCCTCAAGTCTCCCTCCAAGCCTGAGGCCGCCCTAGCCTTCCTCCCCAATCTCGGCCTCTCCGATGCCAACGTCGCCGTCGTCGTCGTGTACGACCCCCTCCTCATCTGCTCTGAGGCCGACAAGACCCCGTCCCACGGAGTGAATTGCAGAAAACATCGACACTGAAGGCTAGGGTAGCAGAAACCACACTTCTACGGTTTTATGACAAAAACCACTAATTCTGAGGCTATTTTTTTGCAAAAAACACTAGTCGCCCGTTTAGGCTGTTTTGAGCACGATTATGACAGGTGGGCCCTGCTAAACATGGTGATGTGGCACGACATAACAGATCATAAATAGACATAAAATGATAGACTAAACTGTAAAAGGGCCAAAGAGGATAAGGTCTGACTCGCCGTTCATCTCCCCAGCGCCCAGCCGCGCGCACGAGCTCCCGACCGGCGAGCTCGGCATGGACGACGGCTCCACGACGCCCCACCTCCTCCTCCTCTCCCCTGCCTCCACCTTCCTCCCGCTCACCGGCCTCGACCTTCCGCTCCCCTTCCTTGGCCTCCCCTTGCTGCTCACCTACATTGGCGCGGGAGAATTGATTATAACCCCCCTGGTTCATGTGCCTTGGATCTTAAGCCCCTTTCTTTGTCTGCCTCCCTTCTAAGCCCCCCCAGTTTGGTCGAGTTGTTGCTGATTCCCCCCTTTGGCATGCTTAACATATTTGTCAATATATAACCAACAAAAGGGCACATGATTAGACATAACTGCTCCTCAATTTCTACCCAGCAGCAGCGGACAACCTGGAGACAGCGTGCTCCGTCCAGCTATGCCGTCTGCCCTTGACTGCTCCGGCCTCCCTCGAGCGACCCCCGCCATCTTACTGCTCATTTCCAGGTCGAGCTCCATATCGACGCAGACCTCAGCTCCACCGGTCGCCACCAATCTCTGCTCTAATCGGCCGCCGGACCGCCTCCTGTCCCCAATCCATGGTCCCGCTCGCCTGACTTCCCGCCTCCAGGTCGACCCCGCGTCTCCCGGTCGTCCGCTGCTACCAAGAGAGCCGGAGCACGAGCGCGCCGAACTCTACTATCTCCCTTCCTCCTCCGTTTTCCCTGGCACCCAATCCAGTCTGACGCCGAACATGGCCGAGCGAGCCTTCTCTGTCTCGCGACGGACGGGACGAGCAGAAACAGAAAAAGGAACGAGCGACTTCTCTGATCTCGACTTAAAAAAATATACGAGGGCAGAGTGGTCATTTCAGAATATAATTAGACTAATATATTGGATTATTAGCTTAATGAAGAGATAACTATGCCAAAGGTGGGAATTAGCAACAACTAGACCGAACTGAGGGGGCTAGAAGGAAGGGAGACGAAGAAAGGGGCTTAAGATCGAAGGCACACGATCTCGGGGGGTTATAATCAATTCTCCCCATCGGCGCCGGCGAGGTGAAGAGGAGGCGTGAAGGCGGCCCGCGTTGGCGTGCTGAGGGAGGGCGCCTCCCCGTGGCCGCAGCTGCGCGTCGATGAGCCAAATCCACTGGCATGGAGGTGCGGTCCATATGCTCGATGGTGAGCTCTACCGCCGCCGCTGCCTTCCCTATCTCTCCCATCTATCTCTCCGACAAGCCAAATCTTTCTGAAGCGTGCCGCCACCTGCAGGAATCACGTCGTCAAGCTCATCCAGGGCCGCCCGATGCTCAAGCCTCCGCCGCCGGAGCTCCATTGCTCCGTCGTTCTAATTGACAACGCCGTCGTATCCACGCCGTCCTGCCGCCCGTCCCGACCATGCGGAGCTCCCTGTGCCCCACCTCCGAGCAAGCAGTAGTTGCGGCGGCAGCGACGGGAGGAGTGCCACAGGCGTCCACCACCGGACCGGTGGGAGATGAAGTGACCGAGGACCCGATTGCTTTTTATTCTGGGCCATTTTTGCAAAATAAAATTGTATCTGAATGTAATTGCTTTTTTTTCTTTGCCACGTCACCCTGTTCAGTGGGATCCACCTGTCATAATCATACTGAAAATGGGCTAAGCAGGCGACTAGTGTTTTTTGCAAAAAAATAGGCTCGGAATTAGTGATTTTTTGCACAAAACCGTAGAAGTGTGGCTTTTGCAACTCTGTCCTTTAATGGCGATGTTTTTTGCATTTCACTCCGTCCCACGCCTCGCCGAGCTCCGGAACCTGGGCTCTCCCCGTCCCAGATTGTCCGCCTCGTCCTGGTCGACCCCGCCTGCTTCCCCCGCCCCACCATCATCTCCAAGCTGCAGTACTACGTCCCCCTCTTCGGCTCCTTCGAGAACCTCCTCCAGGCGCTGAAGTGCAACTCCTACCTCCTCAGCTCCGACCTGGAGAACGTTGTCAAGCCCAACGTCGCGCTCCTCAGCTCCGACTCGGAGAATGTTGTGAAGCCCAACGTTGCGCTCCTCCGGGAGTGCGGGCTAGGTGATTGCGATATTGCCAAGCTATGCACCCCTGTGCCGAGCGCATCCAGGCGATAGGGGCGCGTGCCCAAGATGTCGGTGTGCCCTCTGCGATGTTCAGGCACGCGCTGCTTGCCGTTGCGTTCCTCAGTGAGGAGAAGATTGCTGCTAAGGTGGAGTTCCTGAAGAAGACTTTCAGGTGGTTGGAAGCTGAGGTGGCCATTGCTGTCGCCTGTCGCCAAGCTTCCGGTGGTGCTGAGGAACTCCCAGGAGAGGCTGCTGCGCATGTCGCAGTTCTTTATGTCCGAGGTTGGGTTAGAGCTGAAGTACATTGCTCACATGCTGGCAATGCTCACTGAAAGAAAATGGATTGCTAAAGCCAAACCGAAGTTTCTACACCGCAGCCCAGGTGAGCGAGAAGGTATTCGTGGAGAAGTTCATGCGTCCTCACTAGGAAGCTGCGCCTCGCTGAAGACTATGCTGACGCTCTCAAAGGGGAAGTGGCGAAGTGCCTGCTAGATTCAGATAGCAAGAACCAAGAACAGGCTTGAATGGTACTCCCTCTGTCCCACAATATAAGAACGTTTTTAACACTGCCACTTCTTATATTTTGGTAGTGTTAAAAACGTTCTTATATTGTGGGACGGAGGGAGAATTATTTAACTGCTCTTTTGCACAATGAAGTTTTCACTCTGGAGTCTGCACAACAACCTGGCAAGTCCTGTTTCTGTGTTGTTTTTCTAACACTCTAACTGGATGCTTGGTGTCCACTATAGTATGCCACTTGCAGTTTTGGTAGTTGCTAATGTTTTCTGGATTCAAATATGTTTTGGTCATTATCCAGTAGAGAAGAAAACATGGCACATTTACGAATTTGTTCATCATGTCATGTTAATACACAATGTTTCTGAACCTGGCTCGTTCAGTCTACGTTTTGTACTAAGATCAGACAACTATCAGCCTCTTTAGGTCTCATTTGGGATGTGGGAATCTGCATATTCCTTTAGGAAATAAACTTACTACTGTTAAATTCTTATGGAATTCTGCATTCCAAACATGCCCTATATGTGTATCAACAGCTTCCCTAGTACTCCCTCTGTTCCTAAACATAGGACGTTTTTGCAGTTCAAATTACATTTAGAAACCGAGGTAGTACTATATATTTACTCATTACAACGAATTAATGTTCAATAGGACAAGAGTTGTTATTGGAAATGGTGCCACTACACGTTTCCGGGAGGATACTTGGCTTGGCGACTCACCCTTGGCCATTCAATATCCGTCTTTATATCGTATTGCTCAACGACGTGAGGTGTTCGTTTCAACGGTATTTCAATCTATCCCCCTTAATATTCAGTTTAGACGGTCGCTAGCGGGCAATCGTTGGGAAGTTTGGCTTCATTTAGTAGGAGACTAATGGAGATTTAACTTTCTGACCAACCTAATGAATTACGCTGGAAGTTGACTAGGTTTGGAGTATTTACAGTTAAGTCAATGTATATTGATGTTATTAATTCGAATTCCATTCCAACTTCCAAGAATGTCTGGGATGTCAAAGTTCCTTTGAAAATAAAAGTGTTTATGTGGTTTGTCCATAAACAAGTTATTCTAACAAAGGACAACTTAATAAAGCGTAATTGGACAGGACCTACTAGGTGTAGTTTCTGTGATCGGGATGAGACGATTAAGCATCTCTTTTTTGATTGCCCGTTGGCCAAGGTCCTTTGGCGAACGGTCCACATTGCTTTTAACATTACTCCACCGACTACTGTTAATGCTTTATTTGGGACTTGGCTTAATGGGATTGAGTCTACCTTAGCAAGACATATTCGGGTTGGAGTCTGCGCTTTCTTTGTGGACCATCGGCTTTGCGAAATGATTTGGTTTTAACGAACATCACGGATTCATTTTTTGCAGGTTATTTTCCGAGCTACGGCAGTGATCGGTTCGTGGTCGCTTCTCACTCCGATGGAGGCCAGGAGCATTTGGTTCTGGGTCTATCCGTTGGGAGATGGTAGCTCGGGATATCTTCAACGGTTTGGATGGCGATCATGTAATAGGATAGGCGGATGGCTCTGGCGACTTCGCGATTGCCGGGCGGCGCCTGGCGGCGGATGCGCGGCTGCCCGCTGCCGCCTCTCCTTCCGCCCCCTCGCCGGCGCCCGCCGCCCGGCCCCTCCGCCGACCCCCCCTTCGGGCTCTTGGCGGTCTTGTGGGCCGACATCGCCGAGGCCGATGGCGTCGCCGCCTGGCGCCCGTCGTGTCTTGGGACCGTGTCCTCCCAAGGCCCCGCCGTGGCTGCTGCCCGACCTCGCGGTAGCCTTACTCCCGAGGTGGGAGTTCGGCCGCCAGGGTCGGAGCGGCGCGGCGCTACCGTCCGCCGCCTCGTCCACACAGGGAGGCAAGGCTCGTCCTTAGGGTCCGGAAGTCCTCCGGTGGCGCCCGCGGCCAGCTGGCTGGGTGTAGCCAGCCATGCGGACCGTGGTCCGGTGGCGCCTCTGAAACCCTCGTCCCCAGCCATGCCCCCCTCTGCGCGCGGCCCGTTCGTCTCCAGCGACCCAGCCGAACCCGTTCGGTTCTCCCGGCGCCTCCTTCGGCCCTTCTTCCCTTCTCGCGGCCCCTCCGGACCCCATCCCCCGGGTCGCTTCCCGGCCCCGCCATCCCTTCTCCGTCCACGCCCTTCCTCGCCGGCGGCCGCCACGCGACGATGTGGAAACCCCCCCTGGCCTCCCCGGCGCTCGTCTGGCTGCGGTACTCTGGGCGGCGGTGGGCACAGCTCTGAGCCCCTACCCAGGCCGTTGGTCCCGGCGCGGCCGAGAGCGCTGGGCGCTGCTGGCGAGATGGGCCAGCTTCGGTGGGCCAGCCTGCCCCCTTCGGCCCAGCGCGCCCCAGTTAGCCTTAGGCCCGTCTGAGCGGTCTATCCGGCCCCTGAGGGTTCCCTCCCCTGTTCCTCCCACCCCTTGCAGCCGCCTCCCCTCCATCTCGCTCTGGTGCACCCTGTCCCGCCCCGATCCCGGCCCTCCTGCGCCGCCATCCTCCCCACGCCCCCCTCGCACCTCCCCCCGCCCCTGACCATGACTCGGGAGTGGGGAGGCAGCCTTGGGCGGCCCAGCAGCCAGGCGGGGCGATCACCGGGACCCTCCCCGCCCCTCCCCCGAAGGCCACCGGCGTGAGGCCGACCTCTGCAGCAGCTCTCCTCCCGGTCGGCTCGGCTCTCTCCGGCTCGCGACTCCCGCCGCTCATCCCCTCGCCCTTCGCGCCGATCCCCGGCCCGCGACGACCGCCGCTCTCGCTCCCCTGCCCGCCGCCCCTCTCCTCGAGAGGAGTCGCGGGACCGCGGCCGGTCTCCGGCCCGGGAGGCTCGGCCGTCCTCTCGGCGGCGGTCCCCCTCGCCTGCCCGTCGCCGGGACCGGTCCCCTCCGCCCCTTTGCCCCGTCGGCAACTCCACCGGCGCCCCTGCCTCCCGTCGCTACCAGCCCCCCCCCCCCGGCTCCCAGGCTGCGTTCCTGCCGTCTAACGGCGGCAATGGCAACCGGGGGCGCCAGGGCTCCAAGAAGAAGAAGAAGAAGGGCCCGCCACGCCCTCAGGCCGCCGCCTCCACCGCCGCCGCCGCTCCTCCTCCAGGCGCCACCGCCTCTTCCGTCGGCTAGCCGTGCTTCAACTGCGGCTTGACCGGGCACTTCCAGGTGGCGTGTCCCAATCCCCCGACGTGCTACCTGTGCAAGGATCTCGGGCACCCCGCGATTCTATGTCCGGATCGCCCGGTGACGGAGGAGATCATGATGTCGGCCACGCATCGAGGACATGGCCTTCTTCCACATCGAGGTTCTGAGATCGCCCGCCATCTCCCTCGCTGCTGGCGGTGGTGACGGTTGTGGGCGAGGCCGTCGCCACCGGAACTTATTGAGGCTGAGCTCAACCACTTGTGCGAGATGCACGTGGGATTGGCGGTGACCCCACGGCCCCAGCGCCTTCTCGGTGATCTTCCCGGCGCTATGAGCATGGGATTCTGTACTGCAGCAACAACATCACCACGGCTCTCAGCGGCATCGTGGTGAACATTTACGAGCCACAGTGGGACCCCAGAGCCGTCGCTGTCCTGGACACGGCTTGGCTCCTCATCTCCGGCCTCCGGATGCAGCCAGTCGGCGGGTCATCCGCAGATGTCCAAGATCCTTGGCAAGGTGGTGGTGGTCGGCGAGCTCTCCCTGCGCAAGGAGGAGGAGGTCCGGGTCAAGGTGAAATGCAGACTCCTCCAAGTTCCACGTCACAATCCGAGTCTTCTTCAACGGCGACGGCTCACGACCTCAAGATCTGCCCCGAGCCTCCGAACCACGCCCGGCCGCCCGCCTCTTTGTTGGCAGCCACACAGGGTGGCCCAGGTGATCTTGACGACTCCCACCACCATCGCTCATGAAACTCCGCTCGACAACCCTTCGAGGGGCGGGGCGAGTGGGCACTCCGCTCCCCTTCCCGGAGCCTCCAACCCTCCAGCGGGTCGGGGCGGGTCTGGGGCTGGGCGCACTCGGGTGTCGGCCGCTGATCTCGAGGTGGCCCTCCGCCTGGCCACCCCGCTGGTCCCCCCTCTGTCTCCATCGGAGTCTGCCAGTGACATCTCCAGCGTGGGCCTCCTCGTCGCCCCTCCATCGTCATCTCCCTCCCCCTGCGCCGTCTCCGCCCGTCGCCTCTCGCCGTCGGGGGCGGACCCCCCGCCCACCGCCGGCTCGACCTCTCCGGCCTCCTCTGGGGTTCGCGGAGATGGGGTTCCCGTCACCACGGCCCTGTCTCTCCCACCCGCGGGGGTCGTGGTCGGAGTATCCTTGGGCTTGCGGCCCGCGCCCTCGCCGGTGCCGTCAGGCGCCCCCTCCTCGCCAGGCTTCCCCAGCGCCTCTGTGGCGGTGGGCGTCTCCTCCCGGCCTCCGCGCACCCCCCTCCGGCAGTGGCGTCGCCGAGAGGCCCGCTCCACCTCGGCGCGGTGGCGTCCTCCGCCGCGCGCCCGCCTCGATGCGGCGCGGACCAGCGACTCCCCTGCGCCGTCCATCGCCAAGCGGGCGGAGCTCCGCGCCGCGGTCCGGAACCTCGAGTCGGGTGCGGACCCCGTCCCTCAGAGTTCTTCTAGTTGCTCTTTTTCCGCTCTCGAGGCCGCTCCACTTGGCCACCTAGCCAAGGTGGCCAATGACTCGGCCATTGTCTTCAGGGGGGAGGTCGGTCCCCCCTTAGAACAGATCGCGGCCATTAGGGCCTGGGATATCCTCGACGGCAGGTTGGCTGAGACCCGTTCCCGCCTGCTTCGGCCCCCCGAGGGGCCGCCCTCCACCCCCGCGGCCCCGGCCCCTCCGGTGGCCGACGGGATAATCCGTGGGCGCTGCGGTCTCGCCGGCTGCCCTCCGCGCTCAAAGCGCTTCCCGTGTCCTAGGGTCAAGCAGCCCCCCGATGGGGGCTTAGATGCGGGCCCTTTTCTGGAACATCCGCGGCTTCGGCCATGATGGTCGTCGCCGCCAACTCATTGAGTACATCCGGGACGAACACATTGACATCATGGCCATTCAGGAAACCTTGCGTTCTGAGTTCGCCCTTCAGGAGCTTGAACACCTTAGCCCCCACCTCTTCGCTTGGCCCTGGCTTCCCTCTAGTGGGACCTCAGGCCACTCTTGTGGCATCCTCTTAGGGGTAAAGGATGCCACCTTTGAGGTGGGCGGCATGGATAGGGGTGAATTCTTCGTTAGTATGGAGATCTTCGAGCGTGCCCTGAACTTCAAATGGGAGGCCATTGTTGTTTACGGACCGGCGGATCACCGCCGCTCCCCGACCTTCTTAGCTGAGTTGCAGCTGAAGATCTCTAACTCCCTCCTCCCAGTTCTCGTGGGCGGCGACTTTAATCTCATCCGATCCCCGGATGAAAAGAATAATTCCGGGATGCAATTATTCAACGATTGGATCGCGGAGCTGGGGCTCCACGAGCTTGACCGGACGGGTGCCAGGTTCACCTGGACGAACCGGCAATCTATCCTGACACAATCCGTTTTGGATCGTGTCCTAGTTTCCCCCGAGTGGGAATTGCGTTGCCCCCTGGCATCGCTCCGGGCTGTCACTGGATCGGCTCCGACCATGTCCCCCTCCTCCTCTCCACCACAGACGAGCAACCCCCCACCCCGCCGCGGTTCCGGTTCGAGCCCTTACAGCTCAATCGGACCGGCTTCAGGAGGCCGTCGTCGCTTCATTGGATTTTTGCCCGATCTGCGCCCCATCGCTCCATGTCCGCTGTCGACTCGTGGCACTTCTGTGCCAAGCTTGCCCGCCAATTCATGAAGGGGTGGGGGGCCAACCTTGGCCGAGACCTTCGAGAGCGCAAAAAGGCCCTCTTGCTGGCTATCCAAGCCCTAGACGCCCGCGCTGACTCGACCGGGATCTCCTCTGATGAGTGGATGCTGCGCTACAACCTGGAAGACCAGCTCTCCACCATTTACACGGATGAAAAGGCCCATCTGGCGCTGCGTGGTACCCAGAGGTGGGCGCTTGAGCGATGCCAACACCGCTTATTTTCAGGCGGTGGCGAGCGGCCAGCGCCGTCATAACTCCATCCATTGCACGTGGGATGGAGACCGCCTATCGTTCTCCCTCGGCCATCCGCTCCCATGTTGATGGCTTCTATAAAGCCCTCTTTACCCCCCCCGCGAGGTGGGGCTAGTCTCGCCCGATATTTGGTGGGTGCACAATTGGTCTCGGTGAGGCCAATGCGGCTTTAGTTGCCCCTTTGGCGAGGACGAGGTCCTCGCTGCCGTGGGGATGAACCCTCCTCGGCCCCGGTCCAGACGGCCTGCCGTGTCGTTCTTCAAGGCGTTACGGCCTACCATCAAGCTTGAGGTCATGGCCCTTTTGAGAATTCTACTGGGATCCATGCACCTTGGGCGCCTCAACTATGGGATTGTGACCCTCATCCCCAAGGTCCCAAGCGCCTCAGACATTCGCCATTCCGCCCTATCACAGTGATTAATGTGATCTTCGGTTCTTGGCCAAAGGGTGCGCCAATAGGGTGACCCTCCTCGCCGACACAATTACCCATCCGAACCAATCCGCCTTCATACAAGGCGATTTATTCTCGATGGGGTGTTAGTGTTTCACGAAGTCCTCCACGAGGTCCGCCTAAACGCCATCGGGCGGTCTTTCTAAAGCTGGACTTTCATAAAGCCTACGACACGGTGCAATCGGCCATTCTGCGGGAAGTATTGCTCATAAAGGGCTTCGGCGACCGTTGGTTGACCCGCGTCATGCAGCTTGTCTCTTGTGGTCGGACCGGTGAACATCAGCGGTGATATTGGGCCCTACTTCCCCCACATGCGGGTCCGTCGAGAGGACCCCTTCTCGCCGTTCTTGTTCAACATGGAGGTGGATGCCTGGCCTCCATCTTGGATAAGGCCAAGGCTGCTGGACATATCCGTGGCCTTGTCCCCCACCTAGTTGGAGGGGGAGGAGTCTCCCTTCTCCAGTATGCGGATGATACCATTATAATGGTAGAGGGATCCGCCCTTGAGATCTCTAACCTGAAGTTCCTCCTCTTGTGCTTCCAACAAATGTCGGGACTCACCATCAACTTTGATAAGAGTGAAGTGATGGTACTCGGCTACCCCTTAGAGGATGCACAGGCTATTGCTGACCGCCTAAATTGTCGGCTGGGCTCTTTCCCCACGACCTATCTGGGGATCCCCATTAGTGACTCGCGCCTCACCGTGGCGGATCTTCGCCCCACGGTGACCCGTATGCAGCATCGTGTTGAGCCCTAGAAAGGGCGCTGGCTGTCAAAGGCGGCTCGCGTGATCCTTATCAACTCTTCGCTTGCTAGCCTCCTTTGGTTCCTCATGAGCTTTTATAGCCTTCATGAAACCCTTCATCAGGAGGTCGCCATACCAATCTAGATTCTTCTGGGCTGGGGAGGAGGGTAAGCAGAAATACTACATGGTCAGCTGGCCAGATATTTGCAAACCCAAGGACCAAGGTGGTCTAGGGATTTTGTCCTCCCGGCGCATGAACATCGCCCTCTTGACCCGTTGGCTCAGGCGCATTGCCAATGGGGATGGGGTCTCGGCTTACTATCATCGAAACAAGTACTGCATGGGCAGCCTCTCGCATTCTGCCAGCGCTCAGGCGGCTCCCAGTTTTGGCAGGCCGTCGTCCAGCTGCTGCCTGTACTGCGCATTGGCAAATCCATCTCGGTGGGCACTGGGTCCTCGACCCTGTTTTGGCTGGATAGGTGGCTTGGTGACACCCCCCTAGCCGTGCGTTTCCCAGTGCTCTTCGACATTGCCGTTGACCCTCGGATCTCTGTCGAGACGGCCCTTATTGACTTAGGGCGCCTCGCGTTCCGCCGCCCCTTTGGCCCTGCTGAGGTGGCAGCCTGGGATGCCCTCCTCCAGGACGTCGCCCTCCTCCCTATGGACGTGGCCGACTCTCCGGACGCCATCTCTTGGCGTCCGGAACCCTCCGGCTGCTTCTCCACCAAATCCCTCTACACGGCTATAGCCCCATCGACGGCCCCAGAGCCCTTCAGTTTGATTTGGGACATCCGCCTCCCCTTAAAGATTCGGATCTTCCTTTGGCAATGGATCCGCGGCCGCCTTCCGTCCGGCGTTGAGGTCCTTAAGCGCCATGGTCCTGGAGATGAGATGTGCCCTATGTGTCGCACGATAGAGGGTGCCAACCACATCTTCTTCTCGTGCTACACGGCACAGTTCCTTTGGTCTTGTTTCCGCGAAACGGTAGGGGGACAGTGGTGCAACACCAACTTCCCTGACCTGCTTGCGGAAATTCAGGCCTCCCCCCCTCGCTACAGACATATTAGATGGCTGTGCGTTGGGAATCCTCGCTTTGATGTTGTGGACTGTTCGCAATAAGCTTGTCATTGAAGGTGCCTCTTGGCGTACTCTGACTCCATATTTAAAATGTGTGGTTACTTGCAGCTCTGGCGGCCGCTTAGCCGCTCTCGGGACGGGGCGCCATCAGCACCCTCCTCGCCGACCTTGATCGATGGCCTTCCGCTTGGCGCCGCCGCTCCGCCGCCACCCGGGCCCGACTAGATGCTGTGTCTCCGGCGTGTGTGCCTTTTGTGTGTTTTCAGGGCTTGTTGAGCTGTGCCCTCGGCATTAACCCTTGGAGTACTTATTTATGCGGACCGGTGCGTTTGTTTTCTGTGTGTTTGTTTGAACCTTGTTGGATGTTGGCTTGGGCATTGGCTTTATAATATAAAGCGGGGCGAGAGCCTTTTCCGGTAATAGGATAGGCAATTAGTTTACCTACCTTTTTTAGCCAGCCGGTTGTGGCATCTTTTCCTGGCTAGTTTGTGTATCTAGCCTTTTGCGCTCTGTGTGAGCTGCTTTTTCTTTCTTTAAGTTTGAGTCTTTGGAACTTTGTTGGCACATTTTGTTTCTTGCTTAATAAGATGGCCGTATGCATCACTCTTGATGCAGAGGCGAGAACTCCTTTTGAAGAAAATTACTTTGATTGACATGCGCTGTTTCGTCACCTATCCACACGATTTTGTGCATCCTTATGATTATACTGTTCCAGGCCTTGCTGATGCTTACTCTTCTAGCTGTTGTGGAAAATGCCAATAGAGCTGTTCTGTGAAACAACAAAGGGAAAGAGAAAGTGCTGTTGCGGAAAGTTGTAGTGAGAAAAAAGTGTTCTAAGGCTTGTCATATCCAGTGTTCACTACTGCAATCTTTTAACAGTTATGCTATGAGTTATCAGTATTGCACTACTAACTGATGAAGATCCCTGCTCTACGCACCGGCTTTCCATTTGTAGTTACGTATGGATTGTTGTATAAATTTCATGAGTGAATTTGTCGATTTTTTCTTAGGTTCTTCACAACCAGATGCATATGTATATATTTTTGTGTTCTTTGCTTGAAGTTATTTGCTTGGCTAACTTGGTTCCAGTAAAATTTTCATTTCCGTTATTCTGGAAGTTAGTTGGTTGATACTAGAAAGCTTTTGGATAAATACATATCTGCATTAGTTTGCTGCTATCTATTTGTGCTAAATTTATTTGTAACAAGTTTTCCTTGGCTGTGCACAAACCTAGCCGAAAATATGTGTGAGCCTTTGTTATAGAATGACAGTTCTGAAAATCAGAGATCTCATATATAGTTAGACGGACTATATGATTTTGGATAAGCTAGACAGAAAGCTTTATAAGACGAGACTATCAATTCACCATGATTTCTTCACTTTGTCCTTACTTAATTTAATAGGTTTACAACTGCCATGGGTTGTTTACTGGTTAGGGCATGAAGAAATAAAATGCTGGATGTTTAGGCCTTGCATTCTGCAAGCTACAGCTTGGATGTTTAGGCCACGTCTCTCTTATTCACCCTGCATGGTGAAACCGTATTCATTCAGAGAACTATATACACTCTGGTAGCAAAACTTTTGATGAAAACTACAGATTTAAAAATTAATTTCGCGAAGATACAAATGTAGCCCAAATTATTGAACTGAGCTGTAAAATTGACACCTTGGGCCTGTCGTCCATCCTCGCATATTTTACCCTGTGATTGAGGTATGTGAGTCTGGACAGTGGATCTGGGACGTTGCTTTCTTTGTCATATGATGTCCTCAAAACAATAAATCGGTCTAAAAATATGTAGATTGGTGATCTAGATTCTTAAATCTCTATCTCCACAATACTAGTTTAAAAATAGCAGCAATTCTGCAAAAGTTACTCACAATCAGATACTACATTAGGAAATAAACTTATTACTGTTAAATCTTGTGCAATTCTGCATTACAAACATGCCCCTTAATGTGTATCAACAGCTTCCCTAGTGCTATGTATTACTCCCTCCGTCCCATAATATTAGAACGTTTTTGACACTAGTGTAGTGTCAAAAACGTTCTTATATTATGGAACAGAGGGAGTAGTCATTATTTCAATTTGCATACGCTTTGTCTTCTCTCATCCACACAATTTCGTGTATCCTTATGAGGATAGTGCATTAGTGCTCCAGGCCTTGTCGATACTTATCCTTCTAGTTGTTGAGAAAAAATGCCAATGGGCTGTTCTGTGAAACAACAAAGGGAAAGAGGTGACACTTGTTGTGGAAAGCAGTAGTAAGAAAACTGTGTTCTAACATTTGTCATATCCACGGTTTTACCCCTGCAATATTTCTACCACTTCTTCTTCGGTACAACCCCTCTAAACACAACAACGGCTGAGATCGTTCCGTACCCCTTCATAAAAAAGGGTAGGATCGTCCCAGCACATAAAAAGCCGCCGCCCGCGCGACGGGGCTGTACCCGCCCGCGCGACGGGGCTCTACGCCGACTACCCCGTAGACGCGTCCGTCCGCGTACGTACGACGACGACCCTATAAAAAAAACGACGTGACGAGCGACGTACTCGTGGTGACGTGGCGTCGGCTGGGCGAAAAAAAATAAGACGACGCGGCGTGTGGGGACGACGACGGCGTGTGTGTGGGCGGGCGGTTGCGTGCCGTCTAAGCGTCGGTCAAAGCGGTTCCCGACGCGGCGGCGGCCCGATCGCCATTAATGCGGCGTTACGCGGGCGTCGATCACCTACGGACGGCGCCCCACCCACCGACGCCTTGCCTTTAAACACCGCCCCCCGTCGCCCGTCGCCTCCGCACTCCACTCGACGCGACCGACCGCTCACCCCACCCACCGATCGCTTCCACCAGCCTGGCGGCGGTGGAACATCGTCGGCCGCACGAGGTTTTGGAAGGGCAAAGACTTCGGGGCGTCGTCGCGCAGGCCCGTCGGGAGATGCGGGCGGCGGCTCGTCGTCGGGCCCGGCGGCTCGTCGTCTGTCGCGTCGTGCGTCGTCCACCCAGCCTGGCCCGCCGTCCCCCTCCGGCAGCCGCGTCGTCCGCGCCTCTCGAGCTCGTCCGCCCGTCCGGTTCCGCCATCGCCTCGCCCGCCTCCCTCCCATCGTCGAGATCCCGCCAGAGCGATTAGCACTGCGCGAGGACGGCGACCCGACGACTGCCCGGCTACCTCATCGCCTTCGCGGGCGTCGCGGCGAGCGGCGGCGGCCGAGGAGGCGAAGAGGCTGCCGAGCTGCAGCCGCTTTTCGGCGCGGCGGCGGCTATGGCGGCGGCAGCAGAGGCCGCCGAGCTGCAGGCCGCACTTTCGGCAGCGGCGGCGACCATCGGCGGCGCAGCCGCAGATTAATCGAGATCGAAGGCGGCAGCTCTTTGGGAGGACGGCGGCAAGAGCAGCGACGACGGCGACGGTGACGACGACGGTGACGTCAGCGAGGGGGAGATCGTGGACCTCGCCGACTCCGACGAGGACGAGTAGATTAGGATTTTTTTTCATCGAGTAGTAGATTAGGATTAATTAGTTATGTTTAATTAAGTCATGTTTAATTAAGTTTTTATGTTCTAATGTTTAATTAAGACATGTTTAATTAAGTGGGTGTTCGGTTTATATGGTTAGTTCGGTTCGGTTTATTCGGGTTTTCTAAATTTCGGTTTATGTAAAATAAAAACCTAAATAATCAAAGTAAAAATATAAACCGAACCTTTTTAACCAAAATTTGTCGGTTCGGTTTGTTCGATTAACCGTAAAACCGATTATGTATGCGTCTCATATGCCATATGGAATAGAAAGAAATCAATATATTAAACACATATGGAATAGAACATTTTAGAAATTACACTTTGAAAATTTATGACTTTTTCAAAAATGATGATCATGTTTTTCAACATATGATTTTTTAATAAATATCACGGATATTTGTGGAATGGTCGAACATCTTTTTATAATTGCACTCACATTTTTAGTTTCATGAACATTTTTAATGTCCAGTATTATTAAAAATGAGTAAGTAAAACCTTTTAAAATCCAAACAAAACCGACCCAAAGAAACAGAAGTAAAAAAGACATAGAGAAAACCCGCCAGAAAATCAGGGGTAACCTTCTAGAAGGTTCCCAAATCCGGAAACAATGTACGGCCCATGCGAATAAGAGATTATTTAGCGCCTAAGATTTTCCCTGATAAATGATAGTACTGACAATAAGAAAGGCATAGCATCAACTCAAAAAAAAGAAGTTAACAAAATGCTCTTTGCACACCTGTCTTATAGGATTATTATTTTCGGGCGTTTCTTGTATATTTAGGTGTAATCCTTTGAGAGGAAAAATGATCGACTTTGGCGGATGCGACCGAGAGAAGTACGACCGAGGTCCCCTCCGCCCATACCGAAACCACCGGGTTGCACAGCAAGTGCCAGTGCGGTTTGCCGGAATGCACCCAACTTTTGGCAACGCGTGTGGGGCCCCGCCCGGGGACCGCACGCCAGAGATGAACGAAAACAGAGTACAAACGCACGTTGCGTCACGTGCGGGCAGTGTTTTAGGGGGTTTCGGTGCGAAAAATCATAGAAAATCCGTACAGCGTCGGAACGCGACAAAATTTGGCGTGCGTGGCCTGCGTGGTCACTGTGGCCCGTGGAAAAAAATGATCGACTTTGGCGGATGCGACCGAGAGAAATCGACCTTGGGTCCCTCCGCCCATACCGAAACCACGGGTTGCACAGCAAGTGCCGGTCGGTTTGCGGAATGCACCCAACTTTGGCAGCCCGCCCGGGACCGCGCGCCGAGATGAGCAACGGACTACTGAGCGCACGTTGCGTCCGTGGGGCGTGTTTAGGGGTTTTCGGTGCGAAAATCATAGAAAATCCGTACAGCGTCGGAACGCGACAAAATTTGGCGTGCGTGGCCTGCGTGGTCACTGTGGCCCGTGGAAAAAAATGATCGACTTTGGCGGATGCGACCGAGAGAAGTACGACCAAGGGTCCCCTCCGCCCATACCGAAACCACCGGCTTGCACAGCAAGTGCCAGTGCGGTTTGCCGGAATGCACCCAACTTTTGGCAGCGCGTGTGGGGCTCCGCCCGGGGACCGCACGCCAGAGATGAACGAAAACGGAATACGAACGCACGTTGCATCACGTGCGGGCAGTGTTTTAGGGGTTTTCGGTGCGAAAAATCATAGAAAATCCGTACAGCGTCGGAACGCGGCAAAATTTGGCGTGCGTGGCCTGCGTGGTCACTGTGGCCCGTGGAAAAAAATGATCGACTTTGGCGGATGCGACCGAGAGAAGTACGACCTTGGTTCCCCTCCGCCCATACCGAAATCATCGGGTTGCACAACAAGTGCCAGTGCGGTTTGCCGGAATGCACCCAACTTTTGGCAGCGCGTGTGGGGCCCCGCCCGGGGACCGCACGCCAGAGATGAACGAAAACAGAGTAAGAACGCACGTTGCGTCACGTGCGGGCAGTGTTTTAGGGGTTTTCGGTGCGAAAAATCATAGAAAATCCGTACAGCGTCGGAACGCGACAAAATTTGGCGTGCGTGGCCTGCGTGGTCACTGTGGCCCGTGAAAAAAAATGATCGACTTTGGCGGATGCGACCGAGAGAAGTACGACCGAGGGTCCTCTCCGCCCATACCGAAACCACCGGGTTGCACAGCAAGTACCAGTGCGGTTTGCCGGAATGCACCCAACTTTTGGCAGCGCGTGTGGGGCCCCGCCCGGGGACCGCGCGCCAGAGATGAACAGCGATCTGAACGCACGTTGCGTCACGTGCGGGCAGTGTTTTAGGGGTTTTCGGTGCGAAAAATCATAGAAAATCCGTACAGCGTAGGAACGCGACAAAATTTGGCGTGCGTGGCCTGCGTGGTCACTGTGGCCCGTAGAAAAAAAATGATCGACTTTGGCGGATGCGACCGAGAGAAGTACGACCCTGGGTCCCCTCCGCCCATAATGAAATAGTAGACGGGCCGTCGCTCACTTAATAATTGCCGCCGGCCCGACGCAGCAAAAAATCAGCCAGAGCCGTCGCTATTTGAGGGAATATTCCCGACAACGCGCACGTCGCCCAATCACGTCGCGCATGCAGTTTTTTTCGTCGTACGTGCCGACGACGCGCCCGATCTGATCCCTGTCGCCCGCCGCCGCCCGCACTGTCGTTCCCCGCCCGACAGCGTCGCGCCGCCGTCAACGCCCGCCGTCACCCCCCGCACTAGTCGACGTTTGCACCCGCCGTCAGCGCCGGTTGTCAACGCCCGTCGTCACCCCGCACTAGTCGACGTCACCGCCGCCGTCAGCACCGGTCGTCAACGCCCGTCGTCACCCCGCACTAGTCGACATGACCGCCGCCGTCAGCACCGGTCGTCAACGCCCCCACCGTCGCCCGCTGGATTAGCCGTCTGGCAGGTATTTCTTTTAATATTTGCAACAGTATATATCACATTAGCTGCATGCAACGTCACATAGATAATATTATATGCAGTATGGACATCGATGGTGTGATTGCATGTTCCGTAGAAAAGTGGGTTAGTCTTGTTAATAAGTTAACACCAAGTCAGCGATTTACGTTTTACGAAACGGAGATGGAGGGCATGTTACGAATACCTTCGGTCAAGATGCATGATAATTTGCTTGCACTTATGATTCAAGGTTACAATCCTAGTAGTAAAAAATTCAAGGTGCAAGAGGCAGACGGAAAAAAAGGGTTGATTTCACTGAGGCCTGATGATATGTTCGCTATATTTGGTTTGAAGAATGAAGGAGTTGACGTTTCTAGTTTTTTGAGTATGGACCAAGGCAAAGCAATTAAAAAAATTCCAGCTTGTTTTGTTAACAAGAAGAATGGTAAAATATTGATTGATGATCTTATTGAGAAGATTAGGAGAAATAAAAACGCGGACGATGAATTTGTTCGGATGGCGTTTCTCGTCCTGTTAGGGACTATAATTGCACCAGTGTCTGATGAGTACATTCCGAAAAATTATTATGCACTAGTGCAAGATGTCAGGCAGATAGAAAAGTTCAACTGGAACGCATTCACTTTGCGGTTTTGTTTGTCGGAGATTGGTATGGTCTTGCAACCCGGTCGTGTTAGGGAATGGCCACGTGGCAACCTTGCACTTCTGCAGGTATGATTTGTTTTTTAAATTGAATAATTGTTTTATATAGTAATACTGTACCACATGCTATATGGTTGTTTGTTTGTTTTGCAGTATCTATATTGGGAGAAGGTGCAGCCAAGCACCGGTCCACAGTATGATCCTTTAGCGTTGTTGAGCCCCTTGATGAGGAATTGGAAAGAAGCGGCAGCGGAGAAAAGAGACAAGTACGACTTTCAATACGATCGTGGTGTTGGAATGGTAATACGTTAAATATATATTTTTCCATTTAAAGTCTGCAATTTATTATTAATTAAATATGACTGTATGATTCTTTATGTTGTAGATCGATGACACCATTACTGAAGAGTACCGCTTAAACAAAATTAGAATGGAACAGGCTGAAAAGAACAAGAAATCCAGTACGAGAAAGTCTAACATTACTGGAAGGAGAACAGGCGTTAGTACATCTGAGGCTTCAGCTACCCACAACCCTGTGATGGATCGGATTTTGACTGAGCTGAAGCACATTCGTAAGGATATGCTTCGTATGCCGGAGCTATGCGCACAGGTACAAGTTTTCTGATTTTGCTGTTCACTATGTTTTTTGATGTGTCACATAACTAATTACAACTAATTTTTAATCACAGAGGGTCATAGAGAAATTGAACAAAAGCGTTGTATTCTACAAAGCCGGTGATATTGAAAAAGAAGAAGAGAATGAGTATGGTGAAAATAGTGAAAGTAGAAACTATGATGGGTCACCTCGTAAAGAATTTGTATATAATCCTGACGTGGACAATTACAAAACACCAAGAAAAAAGAATGTGCAAAAGGATGATGAAGATGATATTAATGATTCTGAAGAGAAGACACCTTATTATTGCACACCTGAATATTTGGATAGTTTCAAGGGTGATAAAGAATATCCTATCGAAGTTCCTGAGGTATCTGATGAGAAATCCGTTACATCTTTAGGAACAGATGAAATCGCATCACGTGGATCCGTAGATTGTATTGGAGAAGATGAGGTACAAAAGGAGGGTGTAGGGAAACGGAAGCGGAGGCTATAAAACCTTGTAAAGTCTCCTTATATTCCAGTTATACCTACAAAGCATGCAAAACGTACAGCAAAAGCAAGTGAGTTTTATCATATTGTTTAACAGCTGAACCTTGTACTTATCATTGACTTATTAACATATTACTGTCATGTGTTGCAGAACTATTCGAGAAAGAAGTCTTTCAAAATGAATACGATGTGATTAACGCTAGTGTTAAGTTTGTTCGTGCTTATGAGCGGTCAGCAAAACATAGAAAGAAGGAAATATTCAATGATGGCATGCGCGAAGGTCTCAGTGCAGAGAGGGTTTGTACAATTCTTGACCATCAATGGCTAACCGGTGATGTAAGTTATTGTTGTGCTTTATATTAACTATCAATGCAAATTGGAATTGTTATACATCATATAAATTATTTTCAGGTTATCAATGCTTATTCGTCGTATCTGTTGGGAGTTGTTGGTGACGATCGTCATATAATGCCGACCTATCTGGTCAATTGGTTACTTGAAATTAGATCGGACACCGAGCCAGGGAGAAATGAGAACGAAGTTGTGGCGAAGAAGAATGGACCCGTGAATAGATGCACCGATGAGTATTTCAAAAAAGATAAGGTAAGTTCAACTGCCTTAATGTATGCATATATGAGATATAAATAATAAGAGGGTATGTGTTGATTGCATCATATTTTCGTTGTGATGCAGCTTTATATTCCTCTTAATAAGGGAAATACCCACTGGGTTTCGGTTGTCATGCATCGCCCCAAGGAACAGTTTCAGGTTCTTGATTCTTTGATGGGACCCGAACTTGACAGTGAAATTAGAGAAAAAGTTGAGGAGCTGGTACGACATAAATTTACATGAGCATATTGAAACTATCATTTAGTAACTGAACTATGTTAAATTCTTTTCGTGCTATCATCTATATGAATAGAGAAAACAACTTGGATATGACATACGTGATGCGAATGCTAGCGGTGCTGTGAATTATCCGGATGTGTCTAATTGGCCTATCAAAACGTATAAGATGCGACAACAAGAAGACTTTCATATTGTTGTAATATCTTACATGAAATGCGAACTTATGAACCATTGTTTGTATGGACCAGCAATTCATGTGGAATATTTGTTCTTCGGTGCTTTCAATATTGGAACGGTGAAAAATGGACAAGCCATTTTTCTCAGGTCTGGTTTTATTTCAAATGCTTATATTAAATTAAATTCATAATGTAATACTATTTAAATTGTACTAATATGAAGTTCTAACAGGGGTCATTTGATAAATCGAGGGACTTAATGATTGCGCAGCTTATTTTTGCGGAGGGAAATACGCTCAACGATGTGAAGGACAAAGTTACCCGGCTTGCAAAGAAGAAATAAATGTGGCAAAAATTTTGTAGTAGAAAATTTTGTAGGCTCAAATAATGTTTACATTTATTTCGACTTTGATATCTTGTGACGAAGAAGACACTACTATTTTGAATATTTATTAAGGCGAGAATGACATTTGGGTTATTATGTTGTCTTCAAGCCATTGTCTTTCATATTCATAGTTCTGTGGTCGTCAAATTATTTGGATACGTCAGTCCATGTTTTCCTGTACTGCTGAACGTTAATAAAAATGCACATGCATTTATTATGCGTGTAACACCGACCGACGTTCTTATGTTAGTGTTATTTTGAAAGCACAGACGACGTCGCTTATAACACCGACGTTCTTAGTTGTCCATTGTAAAAAAAAAATTGCCCAACAAGTGCGCCGGCTAGTCTGACGTCAGACAGGACCAACGGCACTGTCCAACAGGGCAGCGTCGGACGACGGGTGGGATAACAGTTTAATCGAAGACGTTCGACTGCAAGCGCGCCGCCGGGTATATAAGCCGGTCGTCGCGCGCTCCGTTGGGCGAGGTGGGACTAAAAACTTGGCTGCCCGCAGCCGCCGTGCCTGCAGCGACGCGCGTGACCGCGTGGGCCGGCCAAATAACACTATACGCCCGCGACGTGAAGACGGCCCAAGTAGCAGGCGGCGGGACGACGGCCCAAGTTCCACGCGGGGCGACGGGAAATGTTTAGTCCCACCTCGCCCGACGGAGGGCGCGATGACCAGCTTATATACCCGGCGGCACATGAGCTGTCGAACTAGTTGATTACTTCGTACTGCCGCCAGCCGCCCGACGCTGCCGCTGTGGGACAGTGCCGCGGCGCTATTGTCAGTCTTTAAAAAAAAATTAAAACAACGGGGTTCTAAGCGACGGCGACCGTACAGTGCTGGGAAAAAATAACAGCAAAGAGCAAAATAACTGTAAACAGCGACGGCACTAGTGTGCAAAAATGAGCACTGTCAAAACAACAGCGACGGCACTGTCAAAATAAGCGACGGCAGTTCTGTGCAAAATGAGCACATGAAAATAAACAAAGTAAAAACTCCTTGTTGCATTACATAGTCTTTCATCAAAACAACTACTTATGTCGGTATATCGTAGCAAATAGTCTGACATCAACAAAGTAAAATAAGTTCATATAACATATTTCAACAATTATTAAAGATCACATATGTAGAACATTAATAACTGTCTCCAATGAAAGGGTGAAGCAATCTTCCATAGCAAGCCATAGCAATCTTCCATACTCCACAATTCAAACAAAGTTCCTACATAACAGTAAGATATGTGTTAATTCACAATAAACAAATAAATTAGGATTGAACAATAAGATTTACAATAACATAAAAAAATCATACTTAGGATTTTGAGGGCACGTGGACTTATAATGACCCGTAAGACCACATAGTCCACATTGACGTTTGCTTTTCTCATCAAAAGCTTTAGGTCGCCCATTTTTAGTGACATCAGGACCATTCTTACCGCGGCCTTTAACATTCTGTTTTGGTGCGTCTTTGGTGTTAACTTTAGCGGGATCACCAACAAGACCATGATCTTGATTAGGCTCAAATGCATCGTCGTTCACAAACTGTACCCCTGCACCAGGCTCATCCTCCTCAGTGTAATCATTATCTATTATGTCCCTCAGAGCCGGCTTTAACTTGTCGAATAAAAATGGTTTATGACATGCTTTATGAGTTTCTTCAGCAGATAAGATAGTCAACTCACTGTACCTAGCTCTGTCACCTGCACTTGCCCATCCCCACGCAAACAGATCGCTAGTGCGCTTCACGGGAAGTCCACCCCTTGCAACTTGGCTCAACCTCCGCAGCACTAAACACTTAGGTATCTCACGTAAGCGTAGCTGAATCAGAACATGAAGAATATGTTTGCAAGGAAGTCCTTTGCGATACATGCTTCTGGAACTGCACCTCACAGTTTCTTCGGAGTTACCTGGGGTGTACTCCACAGTGAATCTCATATCCCTATTTTCCTTCCATGTCAGTATGAATCTGTGAGTCTCTGCTCCTCTCAGTCTCTCAAGGACCTCAAGCTCCCGTGCCTTCTTCATATCTTCCTGCAAGATATAAAAGTTTGCCGCAATGAACTCACGGGCAGCTAATTTCTCAATATCTTTACACTCGTCCAATACTGGTACTGGAACTGTCTGTGAGTTTGTGTAATCGTCATGCGCCTCGTTCTCACGAAGACGAACTATGCAGTTCTCATAGTGCACAATCATATCAACAATAGTCATACCGGAGTCTAGATGCAAGTGAAGGCATGAATTCAGACTCTCACTTCGCTGGTTACTTCGCATACCTAAGAAAAACCCACCTGACAGATATGATGTAGCCCAAAGCCTTTTCTTCTTGTACATCCTATGTAACCATGTTTTTGTTTTCTCCGACTGCCATTTGGCGCAAAACGCTGCCCATCTCTCCTCAAATACCTTCTTTGAAGTGGCATAATAAAGTAGAGACCTGAACTCCTTTAGAGACTTATGATGAAGGTGTTTCTGCATGTTCTTCTCAATATGCCACGAGCAAAGACGATGCCAAACCTCCGAAAGTACCTTTCTTATGGCCTTAATCATAGCTGCATCTCCATCAGTAATTACTGACCTGGGCCTCTTCTGACAATGAGCCCTCAAAAATTTCTGAAGCAGCCAGACATATGTATCCTTCGTCTCGTCAGACACAAGAGCACAACCGAATACAGTGGTGCAACGGTGGTTGTTCAGACAAACAAAAGGTATAAATGGCATGCCATACCTATTCATCCTGTATGTGCTGTCGAAGACTGTCACATCACCGTAGTCAACATAGTCTCGACGTGATTGAGAATCACACCAGAATATGTTTTTCAGCCTTCCTTCATCATCGACGGTGTGCTCAAAGAAGAAATTTGGATCTCTCTCTTTTCTGGTCATCATGATCCCAAAGGCAGTGTCTGCATCACCTTGTGCAAGCAATTTCATTTTTTCTCTATAACACATGTTATAAAGCTTCTTCCTCCCAAAACCAGCCTTTGCATATGACCCGTACCTACTGACGAGTTGATCATAAATCATATGTTTCCTGATTCCAGCACATGCCATGGTTAAGATCTCAGCTTTCTGATATTCTTTTATCTGATTATGAGACCGAAGAAACGTGACTTCATCCGGTCTAGCTAGAACGTGACTGTGATCATCATTGAAACTGCTGACATACCAAATGTCACGCTCTTTATCAAGTTTCAAAGTTATATGCGCATCGCAGAAGCAACGAGTCTCCCCTCTCAGTCTGCAGGTCCTGCCTTCCATTGTACAAAGTTTTGCATGTCGTTTCCCAGCTCTCGCACACCGATACTTTCTCAAGCGCTTAGTTCCCTCAGGACCTTTCGAATATTTCAGTGAGTCCTTTCTGACGCTGAAACCACGCTCGTAAGCATACTGGTTATAGAAAATGTAAGCCTCGCCTAGTGACTTGAACGTCTTCCTCATGACCTTTCAATGCATGTCCAATGATTCTTGCTGATACTCATCAAATCCGATGTCAAAATTAAACAGATCATCACCAACATACTCATCATTCCCGCTTGTACCATCTACATCTCCCTGTAAATTAATGCATTAAACCATTTATGTCAGTCAGTTATTATTTTAATATGTAATAATGTAGTTATGTAAGTTTGAAAACTTACTTTGCTGGAGCTGTCATCATGAGATGGATCAACGTGCGATTTGTCACTTTCATCGTCCACAATATTCCTCACAAAGTCCCCGTCCTCGTCCATCTGCGCGCATTGCAAAAAAAACATGTAAGCGCTAATATGGTAATTATGTCATTTCTTCTCTGATTTTATTTATGACATACCCGGAGTGCACTTTGGGCAAATAAATCATCTATATCCATATCATCATCATCATCGCCATGTCGCTGCATGATGCAAAAAATTATGAAAATTTTCGTGCGGTCTACCATATTTATTGTTTTTATCAACCTTGATCACACTTACATTGCCACTATAAGATTTATCCAAACTCATGTAGTTCTCCTCAGCAGGTTCATCCATATTCAGTGACGAGGTTTCATTGTCCTCGTCGTAATCATTGCCATCATAATCGCCCTCCTCCTCTAACTATACATAGTTAAAAAAAATTGTACGATCAATCAAACACCGTGTAACATCATCCCTAAAACAATTATTTCATCAAGCACAATGTTGTCTCTAACCAACCTCTTGCACGGCGGCCAGGATTTCAGCCGGATCCATTTCTTCCGATGACGGCCTGAAGTTGCTGGCCGGCGGAGGAAGGTGTCGACGGCGTGAGGACGACGGCTGGTCGTAGCAGGCGTACTGCGCAGAGGGAGGCGGCGACGTAGATCGTGGGTGGGTGGCCATCTGGGCGACGGGAATGGAACGCGGCGGCAGCGGCAACGGAGCCTGGGCAGGCGCGGCGGCAGCGGTAACGGCGCCGGGGCACGCGCGGCGGCCTGTTTGGGCGGCGACCCGGGCGACGGCGACTTAGCGCAGACGGGGGCCGACGTGGAGACGGCGTGGATGCGTTAGGGTTCTGAGTTGTGTCTTTTTTTTTCCTCCAACAACTGTCGACGCCAACGTCGAGACGTGCGGGCGTACGACGGCGACGTACGGCGACGGGTGCGGGTACGCGGGCGGGCGTATGTACAGCGAAAGGTGCGGCATACGTGGGCGGGCTTACGTACAGCGACGGGTGCGACATACGCGGGCGGGCGTATGCCGTCGCGCGCGGACGTACGGCGTCGGGTGGGTATTCCTATACCTAATGTGAAATTACCATACTATCCACTATACGTTTGGGGGGGGGGGGGGGGGGGTTGTACCCTATTTTTACACTTTTGCTATGAGTTATCAATTGCAGCATTACTACGTGATGAAGAGCTTTGCTCTCCAGACCAACTTTTGATCTGTAGCTAGATATGGATAGCTGAGTAAAATTTTCACAATGGATTCATCAATTTGTTTCTTATGTTCTTCACAATCAGATCCTTATGTATATCTTTTTGTGTTCTTGCTTGAAGTGATCCGTTTGGCAACTTAGTTCCAGTTCACTGTTCATTTCCACTTCTGAAAGTTAGGTGTTTATAACTACCAAGTTTTTGGATAAATGCATATCTGGACTAGTTTGCTGCTATCTTCTTGGGCCAAATTTGTTTGTAAGAAGTTTTCCTTGGCTGTGTACAAACCAAGCCCAAATATGTGTGAGCCTCATTTCTGAAAACTAGAGAGTTCATATATTGTTAGATAGACTATGTGATTTAGGGTATGCTAAACAGAATGCTTTATAAAATGAAACTATCAATTCATCATGACTTCTTCGCTTTGTCCTTTAATTTAATAGGGTTAGAACTGCCATGGGTTGTTCAGTAGTTGGGGCATTAAGAAACAGTATGCTGGATCTTTAGGCCTTGCATACCGCAAGCTACAGCTTGGATGTCTAGGCATCAAGGTGAACCTAGGTGAAAGTTTATCGTCCATATGCCTCTCGTATTTCAGACCCTACATAGTGAAGCCATATACATTCACAAAACTGCATATGGTAGCAAAACTTTTGAGGAATTATAAATGTAAAAATTAATTTCGCAAAGGTACCGATTTAGCCCAGATTATTGAACTGAGCTGTAAAAATGATGCAGCCAGATCGTCCATCCTCACATATCTTCATGGCCTGTTTTGTCGTTTGACTGAGGTAGGTGAGGCTGAATAGCAAACCTGGGAGTAGATTATTGAATCAGATTTTTAAATCTGTATTTCCTCAACATTTTTTGCAAAAACAACAGCAGTTCTGCAGAAGTTGCTCCTGCCGGTTTGATTCTTGAAATGTGTTTGGGCCTAGTGTTACTTATAACACACGTTTTGTATGTTCATTAGCACTGTATGCCACCTTGTTTCTCCCTAATTGCGTATTACTATGAATGATTATTCAGTGCCAAGATGACATACCATGTTAACGTGTACAACAAGGATCGATATGCCTGCGTCGAACCCAGACTAAGATGGAACTTCTACTGTATTAGTTTTCTTTTCTTTCTGATTTCATCTTCGGGCTGTATCCTCTTGTAATGTTCCATTTTTTAAAAATTAAAAATATTTTTAGAAGTTCACAGATTGAATTTCTGTAGATAGCTAGGTACTTTTGGTTCTGCATTATGTCTTGGCCAAATCTTCAGGTGTGGTACCAGGTTTACTTCCGCTCTTCATTTTTCTCTCCGAAACATGAACACAATAGTTTGTTCTGTGTAGTGAATGCACATGCGTAGAAACAAGAAGTGATTTATAACATTAACATATGTCTGAGAATTGCTTATTTGACACTAGCAGAATCTTATACAGGTTCTGTTAGTCTACTTTTGTTCCTTCTGTCCCACTTAGTCTGTACATGAGATTTATAATATTTTTTTTAGAACGAAGACGCCAGATGCGTCCGGCTTTAAATTAATAAAACCCCAACGGCAGCGTAACAAACCAAGTCTTAATACATCACCAAAAGCCCTGTCGGCTTGAGCACGAAAGTTCAGATGAGACTAACTAGTCGCCAATCGAGATTACAGGGCTGAGCCCGTACAGAGCACGCAGGCTCGTCAGGCAACAAAAGAAACCGTAGTCATGACTCCCTAGCCATCGCATACACTTGCATCAGTCGTTGTTGGGCGGTCTTGATCAGCTCAGCATCCTTGCGCCTCCCCAACGGACTCCACTGCTGCAATAGAAGGTTGCATTTGAAGATGATATTAGCCGGATGATTTGGAAAGCACCCTTCTATAGTGAACTTGTTCCTGGTAAGCCATAAGGCCCAAAGAAGTGCCCCAACACAACTCCACATAACCCGAAAAGCTGGGCCCTTAATCACGTCAAGTAGGTTGAAGAGCTCAGAAGCCGAGCGCGGGTCCCATAGGACACCAGTCACGGTCCGGACAGCACTCCACGCAAACCTTGCTAAAGGGCACCGGAAGAAAACATGGTTGGCATCCTCCGGTTCCCCGCATAACGAACATGGACCCGTGGCCGGCCCATGCCGTTTGGCTACGTTCAGGGAGGTGGGAAGCCTATCGCGACACAATTGCCATATGAAAAGTTTGATCTTCAAAGGCATTCGCGCTTTCCACAAACCTGCAATCACCGGCTGTGCAGGCCCTCGGCACAACTTGCGATATAAGGATTTTACCGAGAATTTCCCCGAGTTAGTGAGCTCCCAGCTCACCGTGTCAGGTTGATCCGAAAGACCCACCGGTTCCAGTAATTGCAACAAGGCCGCGAGACTTGCCTGCTCGGGTCCGTTGAGCTCCCGTTTGAACTGAAGCTCAAGTGGCGTCGCGGCAAGCACATCCGCCACCGATAACTTGGTGTCAACGGCAATACCGTACAACTCCCGGAATTCGATCCAAAGGGGTTGGGTACCTATCCAAAGGTCAGTCCAGAAACGCGCGGATCTGCCGTTCCCAACCGCAAATTTTGCCCCCATGGCAAAGGCAGGTTTGAGCAACTGAAGATCATTCCAAAACGAAGAGCCCCTTGCCCTTCCTTCGAAAAAATTCCCGTTAGGAAAATATTTGGCCCTTAGGAGGTCGACCCACAACCCTGAGGCCCCCTGGGTGATTTTCCAAATCCATTTGCACATCAGCGCGATGTTAAGCCACCTGGAGTTGGTGATCCCAAGACCGCCCAAGTCCTTGGGCCGGCACACCCAGGCCCATTTAACCATGTGGTATTTATGGTGCGGGCTAGTTCCTTCCCAAAAGAACTTGGCACGCGGCGTGTCAAACTTGGCATGGACCCCTTCCGCAAGTAGAAATAGTCCCATTGCAAACATAGGCAAAGAAGACAGGCTGGAGTTAGTGAGCACTAGCCTCGCCACTTTCGACAAAAATTTGCCCCGCCAAGGACAGACCCTAGTCCTCACTTTGGCGCATAGAGGATCCCAATCCTCTGTTCGTTGGAAAGAATTATAACTTCGATGGAAAGAATTATCCACGGTTTTATTTCATTGTTCATAAGATATAGGATGCCACCCTGGCCCTTGGGCTACATTTACACTCTTTGGTACACTCTTCAAAAGGTTGTATTTGAGTGTTTGAGTGCAACACATCATTCTGCACCTTCTGGGACATGCACATGCTCTGCATTCTTGAAAGACCTGAACTAAGACATGTTCAATATCATTGACAGATCTACTGCTCCTCTTCCTGACACTGGTCAGTGGCTGCTTCTAGCACTAAATGAGAGGCTTCCTCGAACCAGGGTTGATCTACTGAGAGCCCACATCATCAGTCCACGTCATTATTTGATGTTGTTTATCATGTTGGGATTCTCGGCACTTTTTGACTGCATCAAAGGTCCTGGCCTTGTAATAGGCAAAGGTATATGTTCACCATGGCGGTCGCGTGTTTTCTTCGGGCCATAACATTCGTTTCGTACGATTCTTCCATCCGCAAGGCCTTGGTGTGCACACCGCTTGATATGAAATACCTGACCATCCTCATGCTTGGGCCCAGAAGTATTATGCTCCGTATGCTTCTGATCCGCGTGCAATCCACAGGGTCATACTAGTGGATATGCCATATGGTTAGAGCATTTAACTTATGAAACTTCCTGCACTTCTTCTTCGGTACAACCCCCTAAACACAACAACGACTGAGATCGTTCCGTACCCCTTTATAAAAAAGGGTAGGATCGTCCCAGCACATAAAAAGCCGTCGCCTGCGCGACGGGGCTGTACCCGCCCGCGCGACGGGGCTCTACGCCGACTACCCCGTAGACGCGTCCGTCCCTATACGTACGACGACGACCTAAATAAAAGAAAACGACGTGACCGGTCGAGCGACGTACTCGTGGCGACGTGGCGTCGGCTGGACGAAAAAAAAAATAAGACGACGCGACGAGGGGACGACGACGCGACGTGTGGGGACGGGGCGGTTGCGTGCCGTCTAAGCGTCGGTCAAGGGCGGTTCCCGACGCGGCGGCCGGCCCGATGCGCCATTAATGCCGGCGTTACGCCAGGGCGTCGGTCACCCACCGGACGACCTCCCCCACCCACCGAGCCTGCCTTTAAAACCTCGCCCGTCGCCCCGTCTACCTCCCCCCACTCCACTCGACGCGCGTCGACCCGCTCACCCCACCCACCGACGCGCTCCACCGCCGACGAGCTCCCATTCCAGGCGGCCTCCATGGCGTCCGACGGCGACGGCGGCGGCAGCTCGTGGCCGACGAGCCTGGGCACGCCGGAGACGGACGAGCTCATCCATCTCGAGCTGATGGTGCCGCCGGGCTGCCGTCTGCCTCGCGTGTTCCACATCACCGCCAACGGGTACCCGACGAGGGGGCCCGGCGCGAAGCCGGCCGAGCTCCGCCAGCACGAGGGCGGCCGGTGGAACATCGTCGGCCGCACGAGGTTTTGGAGGGGCAAGAACTTCTGGGTCATCGTCGCGCAGGCTCGTCGGGAGATGCGGACCGGCGGCTCGTCGTCTGTCGCGCGTGGCTCGTCTTCCACCCCGCGCCGGCCTTCCGTCCCCCTCCGGTGGCCGCGCCGTCTGCGAGCTCGTCCCGCCTTCCGGTTCCCGCCATCACCCGACCCGCCTCCCCTCCCGTCGTCGAGATCCCGCCGGAGCAGTTCACACTGCGCGAGGACGGCGACCCCGACGACTGCCCCGGCTACCTCATCGCCTTTGGCGCGCGCGCGGCGCAGCGGCGCGGCGGCAGAGGGCGAGAGGCCGCCGAGCTGCAGGCCGCACTCAACGCGGCGGCGGCTATGGCGGCGGTACCAGAGGCTGCCGAGCTGCAGGCCGCACTCGATGCGGCGGCGGCCATCGAAGCGGCGCAGCCGCAGATTGCTCAAGAGCAGGGCGACGACGGCTACTGGGTGGACGGCGGCAAGAGCAGCGACGACGGCGACGGTGATGACGACGGTGACTTCGGTGCGGGGGAGATCGTGGACCTCACCGACTCCGACGACGATGAGTAGATTAGGATTAAGTAGTTATGTTTAATTAAGTTTAATTAAGTCATGTTTAATTAAGTTTTTATGTTCAAATGTAAAATGAACCGTTTTCGTTTATGTATCCAGCCATATCTTGTGCTCACGTGTCGTGTATGTTGTTATTAATCTT
The DNA here is from genome assembly GCA_021605205.1 of Aegilops longissima. Lineage (NCBI taxonomy): Eukaryota > Viridiplantae > Streptophyta > Magnoliopsida > Poales > Poaceae > Aegilops > Aegilops longissima. The sequence goes on from CM038682.1 coordinate 184,239,752, forward strand.
GTTCTATTTAAGAAAACTACGCGGGTAATAGAAATTTATGCACATTATCACCGGGAGAGTAGAAATCATTCTGTTTGAGCGATCATTTTCTTTTCAATGTAAAATTATTCAAATTTTAAAATTATTTTGGACAAATCAGTTCATTTATCTTGAAAATTATTCAAATTCGAAAAAAAACACACTAATTTGCCAGAAAGAAATTCGCGTACATTTATTCTCCACTATATCTTCTTTTATCTAGATTTTTAAATTTTTTATTATTCGAATTCAGAAAAGATAGTTCATTTGTACGAAAAATTTACGTACAAGCATTCTGAACTATATTTTCCTTTATCTAGATGTAAAAACATAAAATTATTTGAATTCGAACACAATTTCCATCTATTTGTCCAAAAAATGCGAATTCAAACGAAAGTTTAGTGATTTGTCCGAAAAGTTTATCTACAAAATAAGTTATTTTCTTACATAGAAAAAAAGAAAGAAGAATACACAAGATAAATTGTGTATATCTGTTTAATTGCACATGCGGTGAGCTAGGCAGGAGGTCATAGGTTTGAACCGGGGCTATCCATTTTTTGCAGAGGCGTACGACCGAGGGTCCCTTCCGCCCATACCGAAACCACCGGGTTGCACAGCAAGTGCCAGTGCGGTTTGCCGGAATGCACCCAAGTTTTGGCAGCGCGTGTTGGGACCCGCCCGGGGACCGCACGCCAGAGATGAACGAAATCGGACTACGAACGCACGTTGCGTCACGTCCGGGCAGTGTTTTAGGGGTTTTCGGTGCGGAAAATCATAGAAAATCCGTACAGCGTCGGAACGCGACAAATTTTGGCGTGCGTGTCCTGCATGGTCACTGTGGCCTGCGGAAAAAAAATGTGTGACTTTGGCGGATGCGACGGAGAGACGTACGACCGAGGGTCCCCTCCGCCCATACCGAAACAACCGGGTTGCACAGCAAGTGCCAGTGTGGTTTGCCGGAATGCACCCAAGTTTTGGCAGCGCGTGTGGGGACCCGCCCGGGGACCGCACGCCAGAGATGAACGAAATCGGACTACGAACACACGTTGCGTCACGTCCGGGCAGTGTTTTAGGGGTTTTCGGTGCGGAAAATCATAGAAAATCCGTACAGCGTCGGAACGCGGCAAATTTTGGCATGCGTGCCCTGCATGGTCACTGTGGCCGCAGAAAAAAAATGAGTGACTTTGGCGGATGCGACGGAGAGACGTACGACAGAGGGTCCCCTCCGCCCATACCGAAACCATCGGGTTGCACAGCAAGTGCCAGTGCGGTTTGCCGGAATGCACCCAAGTTTTGGCAGCGCGTGTGGGGACCCGCCCGGGAACCGCACGCCAGAGATGAACGAAATCGGACTACGAACGCACGTTGCGACACGTCCGGGCAGTGTTTTAGGGGTTTTCGGTGCGGAAAATCATAAAAAATCCGTACAGCGTCGGAACGCGACAAATTTTGGCGTGCGTGCCCTGCATGGTCACTGTGGCCCATGGAAAAAAATGAGTGATTTTGGCGGATGCGACGGAGAGACGTACGACCGAGGGTCCCCTCCGCCCATACCGAAAATAATGATACAAACATGTTTGTTTTTCGTGCAAAGTTTAAAAAAAGTACAATAAATGACAAAATTCTACAAGTAAATAAATACATATTTAATATTGCGATGTGACTTTACCTAACTGCCCGATCATTGCAACCCGGACAGTTGTACTACCAAGCAGTTATGTAGAGCCATATCACAATATTAATTATGACCATGTATGGGTTAACTGGCGCGTCTATACAAGCTGGTCAGGGCGTCGTTCGGCGGCCAAGGTGGGACTAAACTAGCCTACTTGCCGTCGCCCAGACTGATATAGTAGACGGGCCATCGCCCACTTAATAATTGCCGCGGGCTCGACGCAGCAAATTATCTGCCAGAGCCGTCGCTATCTGAGGGAATATTCCCGACAAATGCGCACGTCGCCCAATCACGTCGCGCATGCACTTTTTGCGTCGTACGTGTCGATGACGCGCCCGATCTGATCCCCGTCGCCCGCCGCCGCCCACACTGTCGTTCCCCGCCCGACAGCGCCGCGCCGCCGTCAACGCCCGTCGTCGCCCCACACTAGTCGACGTCACCACCCGCCGTCAGCGCCGGTCGTCAACGCCCGTCGTCACCCCCGCACTAGTCGACGTCACCACCCGCCGTCAGCGCCGGTCGTCAATGCCCGTCGTCACCCCCGCACTAGTCGACGTCACCACCCGCCGTTAGCGCCGGTAGTGAACGCCCGCCGTCAGACGCCGCCGTCAGCCGCTGTGATCGCCGTCGCCCGCTCTAGTCACCGTCGGGCAGGTATTTCTTTTAATATTTTCAACAGTATATATCAACTTAGCTGCATGCAACGTCACATAAATATTATTATATGCAGTATGAACATCGATGGTGTGATTGCATGTTCCGTAGAAAAGTGGGTTAGTCTTGTTAATAAGTTAACACCAATTCAGCGATTTACGTTTTACGAAACGGAGATGGAGGGCATGTTACGAATACCTTCGGTCAAGATGTGTGATAATTTGCTGGCGCTTATGATTCAAGGTTACAATCCTAGTAGTAAAAAATTCATGGTGCAAGAGGCAGCCGGAAAAAAAGGATTGATTTCACTGAGGCGTGATGATGTGTTCGCTATATTTGGTTTGAAGAATGAAGGAGTTGACGTTTCTAGTTTTTTGAATATGGACCAAGGTAAAGCAATTAAAATAAATTCCAGCTAGTTTTGTTAACAAGAAGAATGGTAAAATATTGATTGATGATCTTATTGAGAAGATTGTGAGAAATAAAAACGCAGACGATGAATTTGTTCGGATGGCGTTTCTCGTCCTGTTAGGGACAATAATTGCACCAGTGTCTGATGAGTACATTTCGAAGAATTATTATGCACTAGTGCAAGATGTCAAGCAGATAAAAAAGTTCAACTGGAACGCATTCACGTTGCAGTTTTGTTTGTCGGAGATTGGTATGGTCTTGCAACCCGGTCGTGTTAGGGAATGGCCACGTGGCAACCTTGCACTTCTGCAGGTATGATTTGTTTTTTAAATTGAATAGTTGTATTATGTAATAATACTGTAACATATGCTAAATGGTTGTTTGTTTGTTTTGCAGTATCTATAATGGGAGAAGATGCAGCCAAGCACCGGTCCACAGTATGATCCTTTAGCGCTGTTGAGCCCCTTGATGAGGAATTGGACAGAAGCGGCAGCGGAGAAAAGAGACAAGTACGACTTTCAATATGGTCGTGGTGTTGGAATGGTAATACGTTTAATATGTATTTTTCCATTTAAAGTCTGCAATTAATTATTAATTAAATATGACTGTATGATTCTTTATGTTGTAGATCGATGACACCATTACTGAAGAGTACCGCTTAAACAAAATTAGAATGGAACAGGCTGAAAAGAACAAGAAATCCAGTACGAGAAAGTCTAACATTACTGGAAGGAGAACAGGCGTTAGTACATCTGAGGCTTCAGCTACCCACAACCCTATTATGGATCGGATTTTGACTGAGCTGAAGCACATTCGTAAGGATATGCTTCGTATGCCGGAGCTATGCGCACAGGTACAAGTTTTCTGATTTTGTCGTTCACTATGTTTTTTGATGTGTCATATAACTAATTACAACTAATTTTTAATCACAGAGGGTCATAGAGAAATTGAACAAAAGCGATGTATTCTACAAGGCCGGTGATATTGAAAAAGAAGAAGAGAATGAGTATAGTGAAAATAGTGAAAGTAGAAACTATGGTGGGAAACCTCGTAAAGAATTTGTATATAATCCTGACGTGGACAATTTCAAAACACCAGGAAAAAAGAATGTGCAAGAGGATGATGAAGATGATATTAATGATTCTGAAGAGAAGACACCTTATTATTGCACACCTGAATATTGGGATAGTTTCAAGGGTGATAAAGAAGATCCCATCGAAGTTCCTGAGGTATCTGATGAGAAATCCGTTACATCTTTAGGAACAGATGAAATCGCATCACGTGGATCCGTAGATTGTATTGGAGAAGATGAGGTACGGGAGGAGGGTGTAAGGAAACGGAAGCGGAGGGTATCAAACCTTATAAAATCTCCTTATATTCGAGTTATACCTACAAAGCGTGCAAAACGTTCAGCAAAAGCAAGTGAGTTTTATCATATTGTTTTCTAGCTGAACCTTGTGCTTATCATTGACTTATTAACATATTACCGTCATGTATTGCAGAACTATTCGAGAAAGAAGTCTTTCAAGATGAATACAATGTGATTAAAGCTAGTGTTAAGTTTGTTCGTGCTTATGAGCGGTTAGCAAAACATAGAAAGAAGGAAATATTCAATGATGGCATGTGTGAAGGTCTCAGTGCAGAGAGGTCTTGTAAGATTCTTGACCATCAATGGCTAACCGGTGATGTAAGTTATTGTTGTGCTTTATATTAGCTTTCACTGCAAATTGGAATTGTTATACATCATATAAATTATTTTCAGGTTATCAATGCTTATTCGTCGTATCTGTTGGGAGTTGTTGGTGACGATCGTCATATAATGCCGACCTGGCTGGCCAATTGGTTACTTGAATTTAGACCGGACACCGAGCCAGGGAAAAATGACAACGAAGTTGTGGCGAAGAAGAATGGACCCGTGAATAGATGCACCGATGAGTATTTTAAAAAAGATAAGGTAAGTTCAATTGCCTTAATGTATGCATATATGGGATATAAATAATAAGAGAGTATGTGTTGGTTGCATCATATTTTTGTTGTGATGCAGCTTTATATTCCTCTTAATAAGGGAAATACCCACTGGGTTTCGGTTATCATGCATCGCCCGAAGGAAGAGTTTCAGGTTCTTGATTCTTTGATGGGACCCGAACTTGACAGTGAAATTACAGAAAAAGTTGAGGAGCTGGTACGGCATAAATTTACATGAGCATATTGAAACTATCATTTAGTAACTGAACTATGTTAAATTATTTTCGTGCTATCATCTATATGAACAGAGAAAACAACTTGGATATGACATACGTGATGCGAATGATAGCGGTGTTGTGAATTATCCGGATGTGTCTACCTGGCCTATCAAAACGTATAAGATGCCACCACAAGAAGACGGGTGAATAAATACTTTCATATTGTTATAATATCTTACCTGAAATGCGAACTTATGAACCATTGTTTGTACGGACCAGCAATTCATGTGGAATATTTGTTCTTCGATGCTTTCAATATTGGAACGGTGAAAAATGGACAAGCCATTTTTCTCAGGTCTGGTTTTATTTCAAATGCTTATATTGAAATAAATTCATTATGTAATACTATTTAAATTGTACTAATATGAAGTTCTAACAAGGGTCAATTGATAAATCGAGGGACTTAATGATTGCGCAGCTTATTTTTTCGGAGAGAAATACGCTCAACGATGTGAAGGACAAAGTTACCCGGCTTGCAAAGAAGAAATAAATGTGGCAAAACTTTTGTACTAGAAAATTTTGTAGGCTCAAATAATGTTTACATTTATTTCGACTTTGATATCTTGTGACAAAGAAGACACTACTATTTTGAATATTTAAGGCGAGAATGACATTTGGGTTATTATGTTGTCTTCTAGCCATGGTCTTTAAATTTGAAATATTCATATTCATATTCATAGTTCTGCCGTCGTCAAATTTGGATATAACATTCCATTTTTCCTGTAGTGTTGAACGTTAATAAAATGCACATGTATTTATTATGCACTGTAGTGCCTAACACCGACGTTCTTATGTTTTATTTTGAAAGCACTGTCGCCGTCGCTTATAACACCGACGTTCTTAGTTTTCCTTTGTAAAAAAATTGCCCGACAAGTGCGCCGGCCAGTCTGACGTCAGACAGGACCGACGACACTGTCCAACAGGGCAGCGTCGTACGACAGGTGGCATAGCGGTTTAATCAAAAACGTTCGACTGCAAGTGCGCCCCCGGGTATATAAGCCGGTCGTCGCGCGCTCTGTCAGGCGAGGTGGGACTAAAAACTTGGCTATCGCAGCCGCCGTGCCTGCAGCGACGCGCGTGACCGCGTGGGCCGGCCCAATAACATTGTTTACGCCCGCGGCGCGAAGACGGCCCAAGTAGCTGGCGGCGCGACGGCGGCCCAAGTAGCAGGCGGCGCGACGGGAAATGTTTAGTCCCACCTCGCCCGACGGAGGGCGCGACGACCGGCTTATATACCCGGCGGCACATGAGCTATCGAACCACTCTGATTACCTCGTACTGCCGCCAGCCGTCCGCCGCTGCAACTGTGGGACAGTGCCGCCGGCGCACTTCTCAGGCTTTAAAAAAAATTAAAACGACGGGGTTCTAAGAGACGGCGATCATACGGTGCTGAAAAATAACAGTAAACAGCGACAGCACTAGTGTGCAAAAATGAGCACTGTCCGTCAAAATAAACGACGATTAAATAGCGACGGCAGTACTATGCAAAATGAGCACATCAAAATAAACAATGTAAAAACTCCTTGTTGCATTATATAGTCTGTCATCAAAACAACTATTTATGTCGGTATCGTAGCAAATAGTCTGACATCAACAAACTAAAATAAGTTCATATAACATATTCAACAATTATTAAAGATCACATATATAGAACATTAAAAAATTGTCTCCAATGAAAAGGTGAAGCAATCTTCCATAGCAATCCATAATAAAACTGTTTTCAATCAAAGGGTGAAGCAATCTTCCATACTCCACAATTCAAACAAAGTTCCTACATAACAATAAGATATGCGTTAATTCACAATAAACAAATAAATTCGGTTTGAACAATAAGATTTACAATAACATAAAAAAATTATACTTAGGATTTTGAGGGCACGTGGACTTATAATGACCCGTAAGACCGCGCTGTCCACATTGACGTTTTCTTTTCTCATCAAAAGCTTTAGGTCGCCCATTTTTAGTGACATCAGGACCATCCTTACCGCGGCCTTTAACATTCTGTTTTGGTGCGCCTTTGGTGTTAACTTTAGCGGGATCACGAACAAGACCATGATCTTGATTAGGCTCAAATGCATCATCGTTCACAAACTGTACCTCCGCACCAGGCTCATCCTCCTCAGTATAATCATTATCTATTATGTCCCTCAAAGCCGCCTTCAACTTGTCGAATAAAAATGGTTTATGGCATGCTTTATGAGTTGCTTCAGCAGATAAGATAGTCAACTCACTGTACCTAGCTCTGTCACCTGCACCTGCCCATCCCCACGCAAACAGATCGCTAGTGCGCTTCACGGGAAGTCCACCCCTTGCAACTTGGCTCAACCTCCGCAGCACTAAACATTTAGGTATCTCACGTAAGCGTAGCTGAATCAAAACATGAAGAATATGTTTGCAAGGAAGTCCTTTGCGATACATGCTTCTGCAACTGCACCTCACAGTTTCTTCGGAGTTACCTGGGGTGTACTCCACAGTGAATCTGATATCCCTATTTTCCTTCCATGTCAGTATGAATCTGTGAGTCTCTGCTCCTCTCAGTCTCTCAAGGACCTCAAGCTCCCGTGCCTTCTTCATATCTTCCTGCAAGATATAAAAGTTTGCCGCAGTGAACTCACGGGCAGCTGATTTTTCAATATCTTTACACTCGTCCAATACTGGTACTGGAACTGTCTGTGAGTTTGTGTAATCGCCATGCGCCTCGTTCTCTCGAAGACGCACTATACAGTTCTCATAGTGCACAATCATATCAACAATAGTCATACCGGAGTCTAGATGCAAGTGAAGGCATGAATTCAGACTCTCACTTCGCTGGTTACTTCGCATACCTAAGAAAAACCCACCTGACAGATATGATGCGGCCCAAAGCCTTTTCTTCTTGTACATCCTACGTAACCATGTCTTTGTTTTCTCCGACTGCCATTTGGCGGTAAACGCTGCCCATCTCTCCTCAAATACCTTCTTTGAAGTGGCATAATAAAGTAGAGACCTGAACTCCTTTAGAGACTTATGATGAAGGTCTTTCTGCATGTTCTTCTCAATATGCCACGAGCAAAGACGATGCCAAACCTCCGAAACCTTTCTTATGGCCTTAATCATAGCTGCATCTCCATCAGTAATTACTGACGTGGGCCTCTTCTGACAGTGAGCCCTCAAAAACGTCTGAAGCAGCCAGACATATGTATCTTCCGTCTCGTTAGACACAAGAGCACAACCGAATACCGTGGTGCAACGGTGGTTGTTCAGACCGACAAAAGGTATAAATGGCATGCCATACCTATTCATCATGTATGTGCTGTCGAAGACTGTCACATCACCGTAGTCAACATAGTCTCGACGTGATTGAGAATCACACCAGAATATGTTTTTCAGCCTTCCTTCATCATCGACGGTGTGCTCAAAGAAGAAATCTGGATCTCTCTCTTTTCTGGTCATCATGATCCCAATGGCAGTGTCTGCATCACCTTGTGCAAGCAACTTCATTTTTTCTCTATAACACATGTTATAAACCTTCTTCCTCCCAAAACCAGCCTTTGCATATGACCCGTACCTACTGACGAGTTGATCATAAATCATATGTTTCCTGATTCCAGCACCTGCCATGGTTAAGATCTCAGCTTTCTGATATTCTTTTATCTGATTATGAGACCGAAGAAACGTGACTTCATCCGGTCTAGCTAGAACGTGACTGTGATCATCATTGAAACTGCTGACATACCAAACGCCACGCTCTTTATCAAGTTTCAAAGTTATATGCGCATCGCAGAAGCAACGAGTCTCCCCTCTCAGCCTGCGGGTCCTGCCTTCCATTGTACAAAGTTTTGCCTCTCGTTTCCCAGCTCTACTTTACGATACTTTCTCAAGCGCTTAGTTCCCTCAGGACCTTTCGAATATTTCAGTGAGTCCTTTCTTACGCTGAAACCACGCTCGTAAGCATACTGGTTATAGAAATTGTAAGCCTCTCCTAGTGACTTGAACATCTTCCTCATGACCTTCCAATGCATGTCCAATGATTCTTGTTGATATTCATCAAATCCGATGTCAAAATTAAACAGATCATCACCAACATGCTCATCATTCCTGCTTGTACCATCTACATCTCCCTGTAAATTAATGCATTAAACCATTTATGTCAGTCAGTTATTATTTTAATATGTAATAATGTAGTGATGTAAGTTTCAAAACTTACTTTGCTGGAGCTGTCATCATGAGATGCATCAACGTGCGATTTGTCACTTTCATCGTCCACAATATTCCTCACAAAGTCCCCGTCCTCGTCCATCTGCGCGCATTGCAAAAAAAATGTAAGCGCTCATATGGTTATTATGTCATTTCTTCTCTGATTTTATTTATAACATACCTGGAGTGCACTTTCAGCAAATGAATCATCTATATCTATATCATCATCATCATCGCCATGTCGCTGCATGATGCAAAAAATTATGAAATTTTCCGTGCGGTCTACCATATTTATTGTTTCTATCAACCTTGATCACACTTACATTGCCACTATAAGATTCATCCAAACTCATGTAGTTCTCCTCAGCAGGTTCATCCATATTCAGTGACGAGGTTTCGTTGTCCTCGCCGTAATCATTGCCATCATAATCGCCCTCCTCCTGTAATTATACATAGTTAAAAAAAAATGTACGATCAATCAAACACCGTGTAACATCATCCCTAAAACAATTATTTCATCAAGCACAATGATGTCTCTAACCAACCTTTTGCACGGCGGCGAGGATTTCAGCCGGATCCATTTCCTCCGATAACGCGGCGTGACGTTGCTGGCCGGCGGAGGCAGGTGTCGACGGCGTGAGGACGATGGCTGGTCGTAGCAGGCGTATCTGCGCGGAGGAGAGGCGGCGACGAGATCGCGGGTGGCGCCATCTGGCGACGGAATGGAATCGGCGGCAGCGCTAACGGCGCTGGCACGCAAGGGCGGCAGCGGTAACGGCGCTGGGCACAGCGCGGCCTGTTTTGGCGGCGACCCGGGCGACGGCGACTTCGTGCAGACGAGGGCCGACGTGGAGACGGCGTGGATGCGTTAGGGTTCAGGGTTACGACTGCGGGCGTCGGCGGCTATCGTGTCTTTTTTTTTCCTCCAACAACTGTCGACGCCAACGTGGAGACGTGCGGGCATACGACGGCGACGTACGGCGACGGGTGCGGGTACGCGGGCAGGCGTACGTACAGAGACAGGTGCAGTATACGCGGGCGGGCGTATGACATCGCGCGTGGACGTACGGCGTCGAGTGGGTATTCCTATACCTAATGTGAAATTACCATACTATCCACTATACATTTTAGGGGGTTTGTACCGAAGCACTCCCCAACTTCCTGGTGTAGCTGCTTTAATTTGATTGACTTCTAGTAAATGTTTATGATCATTTTCTTATTGCAGCCATTGTCCAAAATTATGCTGATCACTATAGACCTAATTGGACACATATGAGCTTCCTAATAGACATATTGAGGCCCTCTGCCGGAGAGGGGCCTTTGTGGTACCATTTGGTGAATAAAGCCGGTGGTGGTTGCAATGATCTTATATATAGTGGGCACATGTTTGTTGCTGTCCTGATTGCTATGGCATGGACGGTATGTTGTGTTGTCATCTTCACAGAACTAACTTCTTTTTAATCTTTGCATGTCATGCTACAAATGATATGAAATTGACTCACCAGGGTCACCCCTATGTTCAAACATTCTTATGTCACCTTTATATCCATTTGTTCTAAAGGGACATATGTCCAGCTTAATTCTATATATGTCCATGTTGCACCTTGCAGGAAGCGTACGGGGGATGGATATCAGTTGGGATATGGTTTCTAGTCCTGCACAGTGCCCAGAGGGAGATACGGGAGCGTTACCATTATAGTGCATTGTAGCAATTTACGTTGGAATCCTCTTGTGGCGGGTCACTGGGTTCATCTGGTCCACGAGGGATTCAGATCGAGCCAGAAGACTTGCCAAACTCGACGAGGTTCAGAACAGATTATTTCATGCTGGAAAGGACTCGGACATCGACGAAATAAGGGGGCTGCTAAATGAAGTTGAGATGGCTGGACAGTCAAAGAAGACCTTCTCACAGGGTGTCATCTTATCCTTTGCTGCTTTTATGATTACATTCACCCTCCTGTTTGTTCTCCTTGCATTCTCACTTACTAGCAATGGATGATTGATTGGCATCCCGACTTCCATTTATTTTTGCCAGAAGTATATTTTAGTCAGTACTCCTGATCTTGTCGATGCTTATATTGGCTGAGAACTAACAGGTAGTTTTATAGCAGAGAACCTACTTGTTGATAAAAACATGTAGGTTTTGCTGATAAAGGAATGATTATTTCTTGCCTTTCAGTACTTATTTTTGATGTGGCAAGAATTAACATGGTGCAAAGCATGAATTGAATACGAGAATGTGGCACTGTAATGTGCAAATGTCCAATGGAATGTGAAAACTTGGTGCGTGAAGTATTAGATGTACTGTACGTACTAAAAAAAGAAGTATTAGGTTTTTTTTAGGGATGAAAGAAGTATTAGTAGATGTATTAATGTGCTCCTGTTGCGTGCGCCTGTTTTTTTACGTGCTTTGGGCCGTTTTTTTTCCTCTATTTTTTAGACAAAAGACACGATATATTCTAGAGATACATGAAAACATATTTTAAACATGTGAACTTTGCTAAAAAAACATGTGAACATTTTTCCAAAGCATATATCTTTTTAAATACTTACTTAGTTTTTAAAAATGTTCATGGCACATTAAAAAAGTTTATGGAACTTAAAAATTGTTTGTCCAAGAAAAATACTTTTACATTTAATATTTTAAAAATCTGTTCATGACATTTAGAAAACTTATGAAAATATAAAAAATGTCCAGGACATTTAAAAAAGTTCACGTGTTTCATAATATGTTCATGACTCTTCTAAAAAACGTTCATGAGAATGTAATTTTTTTCTGGGAATTTAGAAAAGTATTCACAACATATAAATAAAATCTTCGTGCCTTATAATTTATTTGTAACACTTAAAAAAGGTTCACACTTTAAAAAATGTTCAGAAGCTGCTGGAAGCTTCCCAAAACCGTGCGAAGCCAGATGGGCAGGCCCATCAAACACAGCGATCTCTTCTACGATCTTCACACCCTTCCACCGGAGGCTTGTTTTGGTTTTCTTTCTCTTTAGCCATTGCTTCTTTAATCATATTTTTGATATTCTTTAGAGCAATTTAAACATGTTCGCATCCTGCGGGAAGCGAAAAGCCAGAAATAGAATTTTCTTAGGTTTAAGAACCGAAAGGACTTTATCCAGATTTGGTACCGAACCCGGGAAAAACCCTAAACGAGTTTGGGCGCTCGCTAGAGAAAATAATAGCAATGGGCGCGTTAAGCGCCGAATAGTCTTCTACAGTAAGCGGCTCGGCCCGACATCTGATTTCCTTCTGGGGGGTGAGGGTATGCCGGCCAACTCGAATCCTCGATTCTAGGGTTGTCTTTTTCTCCCTGGCGTACATAAAAGAAGAGCGGCGGCGGCGGCGGCGACCGACCGACCTCTCCCACTGGCCACTACAGTAGAGATGGATTCATCGTGCGGCGACTCTTCGGTGGGGGTGAAAGCCGGGGAGGAGCTATGGAAGAACTCCGTCATCCAGGCGCCGACGAGCGTGCTGCAGTCGATGAGGGAAAGGCTTTTCCTACTGGAAATCCAGGAGAAGAAGAGGAAGGAGGAGCAGGAGAAGAAAGACAAGGAAGAGGAGGAGAAGAAGGATAAGGCCAAGGCGAATGCTGAAGAAGGCGCGGGGAAATTTAAAGCCAGGGAGAAATCCAAGGCCAAGAGAACAAAGGAGAAAGCGGCGAAAGATTGGGCGGGTACTCAAATCACTGCGGCGGTAACCTATCGGACGGCACCTCTCGAGTTTGAGGCTGCTTTTGCGGAGAAGGCCAGGAGAGCAAAGGGGAAGAAAGGCAGGGCGAATACTGAAGTTTGTGCGGGCATAACAAGGGCGAATGCTGAAGAAGCTGCAAGGCCGGCTGGCCTTGCCCATGGCGCTCTGGAGATAAATATGAGTGGGGAGTCTTCGATTGAGTTGAAAGCCAGGGACGAGTTAGGAAAGATAACTGAGATTCAGGCGAATCAGATTGTCGAACGACGCGAGGCTCAAGAAGAAGCTGTTGAGGCCGAGAGAGCAAAGCCAACAGCCAGGGCAACGGCTGCGAGGATAGCAAAGATGGTGGCTGAAGGGGATGCGATGATAAGAAATATGACGCGTGAAGAAAGGGACAGGATTATTGCCAAGTCAATGGCTGAAGAATCTGCCAGGAAGGCTGAGGAAGCTGCTACCGCTAAAGAAGCTGGCTATGATAAGGAGGCTGGACCGGCACAATGTGAGGAGGAATCGTTCGCTGCCAAGTTTCACTCTTTGTGGAACAGATTCTACGCTCGCTGCGGTGTTACCTTCGACCAAACCAGTAAGCCCCCTCCCCGCCCAATCACTTCTCTTGGTTAATTTTAATTACCTTCTACGAATCCCGCTAACTAACTGCTTTATTAACATGTGCAGCATCTATCCCTGCAATGTGTCACACGAATCCTGCTTCTGATTGCTCGGCCGAGGCCATGGACACCCTTCAGATTATGTCAGTCAAAGTTGCATCAATCAAAGGAAGTTTGCACTGGCCACTGGAAGTGTTTGGTATCATTGCTGCACGTGATTTCTTGGATCATAAGCGCAATATTATTTTCCAGCGTCTGAGGACCAACTGCCAAACCATCAACCAGGATGTTCGTATTTAATTGTTCTCTCTTGGTTTTGTCTAACAGCTTGTCACTGTGTGCGACTTTTTATGCATTTGCCGCTGTTACGATGATTAAGTCCCAGTACATCTTGCCATTTTGCTTTTAAAATTAGCAATTTTGCTGTTAAAATTAGCCAGTATGCTGTTAAAAGTAGAATACATTGAATATTCTACTCCAGAGTTGATTGTTATTTGATGAAATGAACATTGTCGTTTAGTTAATTGTTGTTCTGTGCATGCAGGATTGCTCCCTAGCACTGACGGTTCCTACCCGTGCTATTGTCGTGTCATATGATCCTACATACGTTGAGGTTTCGCTGAAAGTGAAGGGCACTACTGAATCTGAGGATAAGGATTTAAGTGATCTTGTTGTGGTGTTTAGAGCTGGATCCTGTCCTCAAAGTGTTTACCCTAGTAGGCTTAGCACGCTGGAAATTAAATTTGATCACATTTATCACTCGGTGGAGGCCACAGTCTTCATAAGAATTATTGACGGGTCGTGGCCAGATGGTTTTCGGGGTGTATTTAGTGCTGCCTCCAGTAGTGATGACAACCTGCAAGTCAAGTTACTTGATTTTGAAGATGGTGGATTGCCTGTTGATGCTAATGGTGTGATCACTCTCTCACGACCTGTGGTCTCTGTTAAACTTGAGAGGAACCTGAAGGTTTCTGTAATGGCATTTCCAATTAACAAGGGATATGCTGCTGAGACCAGTGAAGCCGTTTTAAAACCTCATAGAGCCGGTGTAAGCCCCCCAGGTATCAATCTCTGTGTTGGCTCATGTAGTATGGAAGTTCGTGTTGCTTGGTCATGTTTCAGTCCTGAGTGATGACATGTGATCATCTTTAACTTGTGTAATCCGTGCATTATATATTGGTGTAGTGGTGTTGTGGCATTTGCCATAGTGGTGTATGCCTGAAGCCTGTTCCAAGTTATGTAGTACTGCTGTAGTGGTAATGTGGCATCTTTCTGGTGTTTCAGTGGTGTGTATGCTAGAAACCTGTTCCAAATGTTGTTTTGTAGCTAATGATGGTACTGACGGATATGTTTTAATGTTGCCTAATTTTATTTCTCTCTGCGATGTTCCCCTTCTATTGATCATTCTTTTTCACTTTACCATCTGACATAAATCGAGCCAGCGGGTGCTAGAATGTGTCCATTGTGTCTTGCTTGTGTAACCATGGTCCTGTTTGCGCATCTGATTTTTTCATGTCCTTTAAGGAAATAACATGTTAGCATATAATCTTGCCATGACCATATTAAGGGGAGATTGTTAGCATTAATATCGTCATGATTAGTTATTTGGAGTGGATGTTGTATAATGTCATGCAAATTTAGCTAGCTATGCATCAGGCTTGCATGCTGGCAAAATACAACAACTAGCACTATAGTAGCTATCAGTAGTAAGAAGCAAAGTCTGATTTGATCGAGCTGCAGATAAGACACACTACTAGGAAAAGGCATGCTAGTGGCGCACCAGTTTTGCCTACTAATGGTGCACCACTGGTGCGCCATTAGCATCACGCCATTAGAATTAAATTCTAATGGCGCACCACCGGTGCACCATTAGTATCTGGTGTTCTAATGGCGCACCAGGTAGTGCGTCATTAGTATGGCCCTCAGTGCGCCATTAGAATGCCTCCTAGGGGGCCATATGTACCCATGTGCTTTGGCATACTAATGGCGCACCAGTGTGTGATGCGCCATTAGTGTGATTATCACAGTGCGCCATTAGTGTCTTGTGTGGTGCGCCACTAGTATGAATATTAGGGATTTTTTTTCTTTTCTGATATTTTCACAGGTTACAAAATATATTATTGGACAGAATTTAGACAACATCACACAGCAACAGCAGATTCATCGAATACAATAGAAGATTAGTCTCCGAATACAATTCATCATATTAGTCTCCGAATTCAAAAGACCGAACAAAGATAGAACATTACAAGTCTCGAGACCGCGAGTAGCGAGTTTGTCTTCACATTACAAGTCGATATCGATCATCTAAACTACCATGCTTCATACACACTGGAGTACAATGCTTTTATAATGTTCCATCATCATTACAGAAATCCAAGACCATGTGTTCCATCATCATCATCATTACAGAAATCCAAGAAATATCATGCTTTTTAACAGTTTTCAGTTTGGACAAAATACTGAAAACTGCAGTTTGGACAGAATTCCTAACACTTTGGTCTTCTAGTTACAAAACAAAACTGACATAATTCTAGATGTCATAACTGAATTTTTTAACAGTGGCTCAAGTTTTTGACAGTAGCTCCTAACAGTAGCTCCTAACTGAATTTTCTGCTTAAAGGGAAGGCTGACTTAAGTGGCAAGATGATACAATTTGCGTAACATAACGATATATGCATCTTAATATAACACCATCTCCTAACAGAAATAGTATCCCAGGTTTCCATCTTAATACCACAAAGAATACCATAAAAAAATCCAGGATCATTTTTTCTAGAGAAAAGCATCATTATAAGGGGAGTTTCTTACTCTACCAGATCTACTAGGGGGCAAAGTAGAACTGATATTCTTTTGCTGACTTCTATAGTACAAGGTATAGAAGAGCAGGTAAATACAGTAGACATGTAATTGCAGTGTATTAACAGTATAATTTCAATAGATTTATAGTGCAAATTTATAGTAGAATTACAACTACAGTGTGAGCCAGAACCATACTCCAAATGTAGTAGAAGATACCTTCTGTCCAGTTGTCAATCTAAAGGGCTGCAACTTGGGCTTTGAAATGAAGATAAGTGGCCAGTTAACACACTGTCAAAAAAATTCAGTTAACACACTGTCAAAAAAATTCAGTTAACACACTATCAAAAAATTTCAGTTAATGGATGGCAACACATCATACACTCACGTTGCTACATTATTCATCAACTTGTATCATTAAGAAATACTACTCTAGTATAGTTTTGGTGTAACTAGGTTTTGCCTCACTGTTGTATTCTTCTTTTTGTTAGCTATCTCAAAAGACTAGAATGAACCGTTAGCTATCTCAGAAGACAAAAAATTCAGTGTGTTAACCATATGGCCAAAATATTGTCCCTAGACATCTCCTGGTCCTACCCAAGATAAACCCTAGTTACAAAAATGCAGTGCGAAAATTCAGTTAACACACTGCCAATACATTCAGTTTGAATTATTTCTCATGGTGATCCTCAACAAATTCTCATGACAGAACTACCAACTTTGTTGAACTAATTTGACCACTATAACCTGTTCATCATTCAGCCATAGTTTGTTGTTGCTGCTACAATTTCAGCAAGCAACATGCCTAAATCCAGTGCTTGTTTGACTTTACTGAATTACCAACACATGGCACACAACACATTTATATTTTTTCAGGTCACACAACACATGCCTGAGGAGGAAGATTGAATTTTCTACAGAAGCATCATCAGGTACACTTCAACATGTGCTAGCAGCAACAATGGTCAATATTCATTCTTATTTATGGTCAATATTTATAACCTATCAACAAATGGCAAGAATATTGAGTAATCTACTGCAGTTTGATCTACTGCAGATAATCTATTGCAATTTGAATCGTGAACCCTAACTTTTGGAGCATGTGATTTCTGTCTTGAGATTCCTTTTGGAGCATCGGTTGGAAGGAATGGGGAATGGTGGAGAGAGGGAGGAAGGAGGAAGGAGGAGAGGTACCTGGTCGCCGGAGGGGTCGGGTCGGGTTCGCGAAGGGTCGGGTCGGGTCCGAGCTCGTCAGGTCCGCTTCGCCGCCGCGTCGAAGGAGAGCAGGGCCGTGGCGGAGGACGGCAGGGAAAGGCGGGGTGGGCGCGGCCAGGGCCGCGCTTCGCCGCTGCTGCAGGGGCGGAGGAGGCCCTCGCTTCGTCGGGAGGAGGAGAGAGAGAGAGGCGGCTCGCGCTCGCGGCCGATCCTGTTTAGAAGGGCGCGGGCGGCGGGGTGGAGTCCAGCGAGGTCGGGCGGCGTCGGGGCAGCGCAAGACCACAACGGCGGCGGCGTCGCCGACGGCGTGCAGGCGCGGCGGACGGAGGGGGCGGAGCAAGGGGGCGGCGGCGTATGGTTGGGTCGAGTGGATCTGGCGAGGGAGGGAGGGAGGCAACAGTGCGAGGGGAACAGGTGAACTGGGGGGAGGGATCTAATGGCGCACCGCACCCCTAGTGCGCCATAAGTACAACCATTCTAATGGCGCACCCCGCCCCGGTGCGCCATTAGAATTTACTAGCCCGACTGGTCAGGTTATATTCCACATAACCCCCACTCCATCAGAACAAGCCCACTAGCCTGACTGGTCAGCACGCAACACACACACCAGGAGGTCCTGGGTTCGATTCCCAGGCTTCCCATTTTTTGTATTTATGCATTTAAAATGTTGTTTGATATTTATTTGTGTTTAAATATGTTCAAACTTGTTTAAATCATAACAGTAATATTTTTTTATAAAAATAGTAATAATTTTTTAAAATATCATCAAATTTGTTATTTGAAAATTTTTATGAATATGAAAAAATATCATCAAATTTATTATTTGAAAATATCATCAAATTTGTTATTTGAAAATATAATCAAATTTGTTTTTTAGCAGTTTTAGTTGCATTCATTTGTGACGGTGGAGCGGGCCGGGAGGTGCGGGGAGAGGGTGCGGGTCGGGGTTTCGGCGGCCGATGGAGCGGGAAGGGTGCGGTGGGGCGTCGGCAATGGTGGAGTGGGAAGGGTGCGGGGTCGGCGGTGGCGGTGGAGTGGGGAGGTGCGGGCAGGGGTCGGCGGCGGCCGGCGGGGAGGATGTGGTGGGGCGTCGGCGGCGGTGGAGAGGGAGGTGTGGGGGTCGGCGGTGGAGTGGGGAGGTGCGGGCGGGGTGGGGCGGCGGCGCGGTGGAGTGGGGAGGTGCGGTGGGACATCGGCGGTGGTGGAGTGGGGAGGTGCGGGGGTCGACCACAGTTACTAATGGCGCCATTAGAAGTTTTGCAAAAAAATAAAAAAAAATATATATTCTAATGGCGCACGGTGTGGCCAGTGCGCCATTAGAATGTTTGAAAAAATAATAAAAAAAATTTGTTTCTAGTGGCGCACCATGTTCCTGGTGCGCCATTAGTATATACTAATGGCGCACCACCTGATAGGTGCGTCATTAGTGTTCATCCCATCTATAGCCCTTTTCCTAGTAGTGACATCTGCATGTCCTAGAAAACAATAAAAACTTTCTACTCCCTCTGTTCCCTTTTATAAGTTGCTTCACACATTTCAGACACACACAAAACAGTTCAAACTGGACTGGCTAAAACGTCTTAAAGAACGGAGGGAGTACTATTGATATAAACCTACATACCTGTATACTAGTTCCTTGTATTCATGTTTGTGTGAATCTTGTGAGAGCACATAGTAGTTCAATCATATATGTGCCCTCAAATCCTAGTTGGACCAACGAAGCCTTTCAAGATAGTATGATATTTACACAATTCATTGGTAGGATATAAAAACAATGTCATTATAACAATTATGTAGATGGTTCTTGCTTTCTTGCTCTTCTTTGTCTAATCTTGCATGTGAAATGCGTGTCTAGGGTGGATCCGGGCGACTGTTTTTTTAAACACATGTAACTTTATTCATAGTCGAAACCATTACAGGTACATTATTTTGATTCAAATCCAAGGAATTACAACCTAACTCGTAAAACTAAGAATTACAAGGAAAAATCTTGAAAACACCTTCAAGGTATCTATCTTTGCAAGCCAAAAAAACCACCAAGACAGCCAAGGACTACAGTTGGACCGGAACTATGATACCGCTACTCATTCATGCTCGCAAACTTGATTACTAGTAAAAGATTCTGAAACCCCCTTGAGGCGCCGATTCGAAAAGATGAGAAGCCATGAGCGATTAACAGACTTAGACTGGGGATGATCCCCTAAAAATGCGGGTAGTCGAACCACAAAATCTTCACCATAATGTCGAGGAAAGATTCCAACTCTACACAAAATCAAACCAACAAAAGCAACGTAACATACTAATATAAACTCATTAGACATGAATAATTGTCCCTACGAGAACACACACCTCTATGGGTCCATGCTTACAAACATGAATTGTCTTATAACCAATACCAAGATCAGAAAGAGCTCTCTTAGCATTAGCGTAAGATTTCAGAAAGTTCACATCATGAAAGCAATATTCAACAACTGAAAAGCTTATTGAATGTTCTGTTGGTCATACGGATATATGTTTTGATATGAAGGACCCTGATAACGACACCAACCGTGTCATAGTATAACATCCTGGGTGCAGTTCTCGCTCAGTTTTTTAAAAATATCCACCACACCTGATGCATCTACTTTATTTCCAGATTCTTTGCTTATGTCATCTACTAGAGCTGCTAGAATATCATACTCAGATTCTCCAAGCAGCTCAAAATGATTAGACCCATTAGTTTCATAACCCATTCATTGGCAATACCACTGCTTTTATTTTTGTCCAGTGATTCGCTTGATAGATCCACCTCATGTAGGTCTTGCACATAGCAGTGACACTTATCTGTACTTTAGCATTCTTTATAAGAAGGCGGACCCCAATACCATAGAACCTGGCACAACATGTCTTCAACCCCGTTGTTGTGAGCCACTGTGAACTCCATAAACTGCTTCAGGCCATTCATGTATGGAGTGGTCATCCTCGGCTCATTAGTAATCCATGTTCGATCCATTGCCTGAAAAATATAAAAAGTGCATAAGAATCTGCATCACCTAGTCCAGGAAACCCAAACATAATTGCTACAATGTTTTCAGTAAATAGACCGCACCTAAAATCACCCATGTTTTACTCTGCCGCAGTTGCGCGTCACTTCTCCCTGCAGCAGGGTCGCGTTGCCTCACTGTACCGCCCCAACCGCGTTCACCTAGCCATGTTGCCCTGTCGTCTCGCTAGGGACGTGGTAGAAGAGGAGGGCCCTAAGCCGACGTTCCCAATTCCTTTGTTAATAGGGAACTGAACGATCCCAATTCCAAGTTCCCGCTACTAAAAAAAGAGATTCTGCTAAATGAGTGAGCTGAAAAACAATTACTAGTTATTTTCTATTTACTTCTACAAAAAAGACCCACCAACATTTTTTGTGACACTGAAAATCGTCCAGAATATGCACATGCCTAGTGACGACCATATGTGTCGCCTGAAATCAAGCCAGAACGTCACCAAAGTTGCTGGTGCATGGTGCCCCGGGGTGAAACAACTAGTGACGGGGTTTCTCACAAAAAATGATCTTTGGCAACGTTTTATCCTGTCACATGGATTTTTGTCACGAATAACACAAATTTTATAGTGGAGGGATAGACAACAGACGGCAAAGATTTTTCTATGGGAAAACACAGATGGCTCTGATTACCAATTTGTCACGCCCCGATCTTTGGATCACGAGCGACCAGGAGTAGGTAGGGGAAAGGGTGGAGCCTTGGAGAAGAAGATGGTGAGAAAGATAGAACATGGGATGGAAATTCAGATCCTTCTCATTCTATAACCAACCCGTTATAACGTTAGAACTGACACGCTTAAGTAGTTGTCACACACGCACATCGGCGCCAACTGGTCCAAGGCCACACACACACAACCCTGCCCCTAGGGCCCATCTGTTAGTCACACTGCATTGGTATGCAGTGCAGGTGTGATAGCCCGTTGCACCATGACATCTGGATCAGGGGAGCTTGACACCAAGGGCATGCCGCAACCGCGATGATCTGCACCGTTTACTGCTAATAAAAATCCCCCCGTATATGGATTCGATTTATTTGGTGGCTAAAACAAATCAATCCACTGAAAGTTTGGAATCAAAATTGATCCAGTCTTTGGAATCAATCTATTATCTAACTAAAGAACCGATCTAATCTTCAATTGAATTAGGTTTCGTGCCCCCAAGGAAGGATCTCGTCGCGGACAACACCCGCAGAAGTGATGGAAAACCTAATATCGACGTCATTGGACCAATCGCTCTAATACCATGTAAAGAAGTTTAGTATGGCTAAAATTTGTGTTGTATAGGATGTCTAATATTTGTGTTGTATTGATGTGACTCATGTAGGTATATAGAGTACACGCGAGGAGAGAATTGAAGTACAAGGCAAGTTATTTTTTGCGAAATAGACCCCAGATCTAACATTAAGGGTAAACAGTGGTACAAAGCACCCAAAGAACTGAAATTACACCTAGATCCCGGGGAGCCGGCCCAAGACAACCACTGACGTGAGCTGCAGGCGCGCCGCCGCTGCTCCCACCCGGAGCTGGCGTGACCTTGATATCAGTGGACAGATTCATCACGGACGGGAAGTCGACAACTTCAGTCCATAAGAACCAACACATCGGGGAAGAATCAAAACGAAGAACCACCATCACCAATTCATCTCCTCCCTCGTTGTCAACCAAGAGGGAGGAAGAACTGGAGCCACTCCGCCTGAACAGCAGGACTCCCAGGCTCAGCGACGAGGAGGGAGCACACCTCACCGCCGCAGGGAAGGATCCAGGAGACAAAATCTCTATAGCCCAGCCACCATTTCCACAGTGATGATCACGCCCGAAGACCACGAACGAATCCAGCTGATCCCAAGCACCAAAAGTCGCACGAACCGCATCGAAACCCTTGAAGACGCGACACAGAAGGGAAGGAATGACAACACCTTATTCCAAATCTGGTAGCACCTCCGCCTTCTCAACGCCACCGACTAGAGGCTCACACAACGACACCCTATGTACACGTTAGAGTGCCGATCTGGGTTCCCCCATCCTCTCGTCGCCTGAGACAAAGGAGGGAACCCATGGGCACGCCATCGGCCGCGGGTGGGAGGTGTCACCCTTTTTTCGCCCACGGGTTGTTTCGACTTGCCTAGCAGTTTAAGGCAAGTCATTGTTAGTTTAAACCTTATTTATCTCTACATCTATCTACTATCTCGTCTGGGTTTATTAGCCCCCATGTATTTTAGGTCATGTATATTGACCATAATAACTAATAAAATATAAATTATATGTAAGAAAAATAATATCATTGAAAACTACACTCAAATATGATTCCAACAATATAATTTTTGATGAAATGCATTAATACTTTCTAACTAAAGATGTGGTCAAATTTTGACCCAAAATATGATGAGGACTAAGGCTAATTCTAGCCGATCCCCTAAAACCGATTAGAGGAGTAAAAATTCAGTGTTACTCCTTTAATCGGGACCTAGCCGAGCCTCTAAAACCCATAGAAAAGAATAACTTTACCTCCACCGCGTATTTGACGCCTATATTTACTTCACTGCTCGGCGTCTGAGTAAAATTCCCCATCCTCCTCTACCTCTCATCCTGCTCGTCGCCGGCGACTTGCTACTTGTGAACTGCGTTGGGATTTCTCCGAAGAGGAGAGGATAATGCAGTACAGTAGAGATAAGTGTCCCTCAGTTAAGAACCAAGGTTATCAATCCTAGGAGAACCAAACAACACCTCGTTAGCAGCACCTACACATAAACAAAAAATCCTTACAACTCAACGCGAACAAGGGGTTGTCAACCCCTCGGCGGTTATTTTATTTTGCTGCACTTTTTCTTTCCTTATTTTATTTTGTGTTTTTGCTAGATCTATTTATCAAATCTTATACAATTTAATCTATCTCAATACCGAGGATGGATTGACAACTCCTCTTATGCGTTGGGTTGCAAGTTTTTGTTGTTTGTGTGTAGGTGCTGTTTACATAGTGTTGCTTGGTTCTCCTACTGGATTGATAGCCTTGGTTTCATAACTGAGGAAAATACTTACCGTTGTTGTGCTGCATCATCCCCTCCTCTTCGGGGAATTACCAATGCAGATACAAGCAATCAACAACCAACATAACTATCTAGATAGTCCCTAAAAGCATTGGTTAGTCCATTATAAAAGATATCAAGTATTTCATTTTTCTTAAGAGGAAGATCGGGCAAAGCATTAAGTAATTGGAGAAGCCTCCCCAAGCTTGTGGGAGACCCTCTTCTTCAGTTTGCATAAAGTTAAATATTTCCTGTAAGGCAACTTGTTTCTTGTGAGTAGGAAAATATTTTTCAGAGAAGTAATAGATCATATCCTGGGGACTACGCACACAACCAGGAGCAAGAGTATTATACCATGTCTTAGCATCACCCTTTAACGAGAAAGGAAATAACTTGAGAATATAATAATAGCAAATTTTTTCATCATGAGCAAATAGGGTGTCTATATCATTTAATTTAGTAAGATGTGCCACAACAGTTTTAGTTTCATAGCCATGAAAAGGATCAGATTCAACCAAAGTAATCAGCTCTGGGTCGATAGATAATTCATAATCCTTATCAGTAATAAAGATAGGTGAAGTAGCAAACTTAGGATCATATTGATACGTTTCCAATGTATCTATAGTTTTTGATTGTTCCACGTTGTTATATTATCATTCTTGGATGTTTTATAATCATTTTATAGCAACTTTATATCATTTTTTGGGACTAACCTATTGACATAGTGCCCAGTGCCACTTGCTGTTTTTTGCTTGTTTTTTACTTCGCAGAACATCAATACCAAACGGAGTCCAAACGTAGCGAAACTTTTTGGAGAATTTTTCTGGACCAGAAGACACATGATGGGCCGAAGAAGTACCAGAGGGGTGCCCCGAGGGGGGCACAACCCACCTGGGTGCGCCTGGGGGCCCAGGCCCGCCCTGATGGGTTATGCCCATCTCGGTGGCCTCCCGCACCGCCTCTTTGCTCTATAAATACCCCAATATTCTAGAAACCCTAGGGGAGTCGACGAAAATCAATTACAGCCATTGCAAGTTCCAGAAACCATAGATCCAATATAGACACCATCACAGAGGAGTTCATCATCCTCATTGGTGCCTCTCCGATGATGCATGAGTAGTTCATTGTAGACCTACGGGTCCGTAGTTAGTAGCTAGATGGCTCTCTCTCTCTCTCTCTCTCTCTCTCTCTCTCTCTCTCTCTCTCTCTCTCTCTCTGATTCTCAATACAATGGTCTCTTGGAGATCTATTTGATATAACTCTTTTTGCGGTGTGTTTGTTGGGATATGATGAACTTTGAGTTTATGATTAGATCTATGTTTTTATCCATGAAAGTTATTTGAGTCTTTTGATCTCTTATATGCATAATTATTTATAGCCTCGTATTTCTTCTTTGAATCTTTGGTTTAGTTAGGCCAACTGGATCAATTTTTCTTGCCATGGGAAGAGGTGCTTTGTGATGGGTTCGATCTTACGATGCTTGATCCCAGTGACAGAAGGGGAAGCGACACGTATGTATCGTTGCTATTAGGATAACAAGATGGGGTATATTTCTACATAAATAGATCTTGTCTACATCATGTCATCGTTCTTATTGCATTACTCTGTTTCTCCATGAACTTAATCCACTAGATGCATGCTGGATAGCAGTCGATGTGTGGAGTAATAGTAGTAGATGCAGGCAGGAGTAGGTCTACTAATCTTGGACGTGATGCCTATATAATGATCATTGCCTGGATATCGTCATGATTATTTGAAGTTCTACCAATTTCCCAACAGTAATTTGTTTACCCACCGCATACTATTTTTCTCGAGAGAAGCCACTAGTGAAATCTACGGCCTCTGGGTCTCTTCTTTATTATATTTGTCTTCGAGATCTATTTTTATTCGCTTTTATTTTCAGATCTATATTTCCAAAAACCCAAAAAATACCTTGCTGCACTTTATTTTATTTTGCATTTATTCGCGATCTATTTATCCAATCTATCATATTTTTATCCCGTCAACTCGACAATTTCTGGCACCGTTACCCAAAAGAGATTGACAACCCCTTTAACACGTCGGGTTGCAAGTATTTGTTCTTTGTGTGCAGGTACTGTTTACGTAATGTTGCGTGATTCTCCTACTGGTTCGACAACCTTGGTCTCATCACTGAGGGGAAATACCTACCATCTATGTGCTGCATCATCCCTTTCTCTTTGGGGAAATACCGACGTATTTCAAGCCACAATCACATATTTCATTCTAGCATTCAAAGATTTTTCTTTCAACTTGCATTGTAATTTCTTAAGATCATCTCTATCCTTACAAACAAGAAAGTCCCTAGCTACCTCTCCATCTATAACATAACCTTCAGGTATCTCAGGCAATTCATATCTAGGAGAGCTAGGTCGAATAGGTGTTTCATAATTTTCAGTTTCAGTAATCTCATCAGTTTCAGCAATTTCATCAGTTTCAGCATTCTCAATTTCTTTAGCTCTAGCAAGTTGTTCATCAAGAAATTCACCTAGTGGCACATTCTTATCAAGCAGAGTACTAGCATCATCAATAGCATCATTCATAGTAGAAGCATCATCATTAATTACTCGCGGCATATCAGAATTAATAGCAAGTGGTGGAGTTGCAAGCTTACTAAAAACAGAAGGTGAATCAAGTGCATAGCTAGATAACAGTTCCTTGCCTCCCCTCGTCTTAGAGGGAACGATCTTGGTTCACTCATCCATAAGATTCTACATAGTGATCAACAGATATAAATCCCAAGTGACTCAACAAATATAGCTATGCTCCCCGGCAACGGCGCCAGAAAAAGGTCTTGATAACCCACATGTATAGGGGGGTCGCAACAGTTTTCGAGGGTAGATTATTTAACCCAAATTTATTGATTCGACACAAGGGGAGCCAAAGAATACTTGTAAGTATTAGCAGTTGAGTTGTCAATTCAACCACACCCGGAGACTAAATATCTGCAGCAAAGTGATTAGTAGCAAAGTAGTATGGTATTTTGATAGTAGTAGTAACGATAGCAATAGTAACGATAACAACAGTAGCAGTAGTTTTATAGCAGTTGTAACAGTAGTAACAGAAGTAGTAACTTAGCAAGAATAATATGTGAAAAGCTCGTAGGCATTGGATTGTTGATAACGTTGGATAATATTCATCATATAACAATCATAACCAAGGGCGACACAGAACTAGCTCCAATTCATCAATGTAATGTAGGCATATATTCCATAAATAGTCATACGTGCTTATGGAAAAGAACTCGCATGACATCTTTTGTCCTCTCCTCCCGTGGCATCGGGGTCCATAAGGAAACTAAGAGATATTAAGGCCTCCTTTAATAGAGAACCGAAACAAAGCATCAACACATAGCAAATACATGAACTCAAACTACGTTAATCACTGGAAAGAATCCCAAATATTGTCACCTTGGGTATGCGAATCATAACACGTAGTGGGTTGCTACTTCTTGAGCTTGCGTTGGTTTTCCCTTGAAGAGGAAAGGGTGATGCAGCAAAGTAGAATAAGTATTTCCCTCAGTTTTGAGAACCAAGGTATCAATCCAGTAGGAGACACGCTCAAGTCACCGAATACCTACACAAACAATCAAACAACTTGCACCCAACGCGATAAAGGGGTTGTCAATCCCTTCACGGTTACTTGCAAACGTGAGATCTGATAGAGATAGATAAACGGTAAAGTAAATATTTTTGGTATTTTTGGTTTATACAGTGGAAAGTAAAAGATAGCAAAAAGAGTAAATAGGAAACCAATATGATGGAAAGTAGACCCGAGGGCCATAGGTTTCACTAGAGGCTTCTCTCAAGATAGAATATATTACGGTGGGTGAACAAATTACTGCCGAGCAATTGATAAAAAAGCGCAAAGTTACGACGATATCTAAGGCAATGATCATGAATATTGGCATCACGTCCATGTCAAGTAGACCGAAACGATTCTGCATCTACTACTATTACTCCACACATCGACCGCTATCCAGCATGCATCTAGAGTATTAAGTTCATAAAGAACGGAGTAACACATTAAGCAAGATGACATGATGTAGAGTAATTAACTCAAACAATATGATGAAAACCCCATCTTTTTATCCTTGATGGCAACAATACAATATGTTCCTTGCTGCCCCTACTATCACTAGGAAAGGACACCGCAAGATTGAACCCAAAGCTAAGCACTTCTCCCATTGCAAGAAAAACCAATCTAGTTGGCTAAACCAAACCGATAGTTCGAAGAGAATTACAAAGATATCAAATCATGCATATAAGAATTCAGAGGAGATTCAAATAATATTCATAGATAAGCTGATCATAAATCCACAATTTTTCGGATCTCGGCAAACACAACGTAAAAAAGTATTACATCGAATAGATCTCAAAGAACATTGAGGAGAACATGGTATTGAGAATCAAAGAGAGAGAAGAAGCCATATAGCTACTAGCTATGGACCCATAGGTCTGTGGTAAACTACTCACGCTTCATCGGAAGGGCAATGGAGTTGATGTAGAAGCCCTCCGTGATCGAATCCCCCTCCGGTAGGACGCCAGAAAAGGCCCCTAGATGGCATCTCACGAGCACAGAAGGTTGCGGCGGTGGAAAAGTGTTTTCGTGGCTCCCCCTGTTGGTTTGGGGATATATGGGAATATATAGGCGGAAAAAATACGTCGGTGGAGTCACGAGGGGCCCACAAGGGTGGGGATGCACCCTACCCCCTGGGCGTGCCCTCCGTCCTTGTGGCCGCCTCGTGGCTTCCCTGACTTGCACTCCAAGTCCTCTGGATTTCTTCTGGTCCAAGAAAAATCATCACGAAAGTTTTATTCCGTTTGGACTCCGTTTGGTATTCCTTTTCTGCTAAACTCAAAAACAGGGAAAAAACAGGAACTGGCACTGGGCTCTAGGTTAATAGATTAGTCCCAAAAATAATATAAAATTGCATAATAATGCATATAAAACATCCAAAACAGATAATATAATATTATGGAACAATTAAAAATTATAGATACCTTGGAGACGTATCAAGCATCCCCAAGTTTAATTCCTGCTCGTCCTCGAGTAGGTAAATGATAAAGACAAATTTTTTGATGTGGAATGCTACCTAACATGTTTATACATATAATTTATTTATTGTGGCATGAATGTTCAGATCCGTATGATTCAAAACAAAAGTTTAGTATTGACATAAAACAATAATACTTCAAGCATACTAACAAAGCAATTATGTCTTCTCAAAATAACATGGACAAAGAAAGCTTATCCCTACAAAATCATATAGTCTAGCTATGCTCCATCTTCATCACACAAAATATTTAAATCATGCACAACCCCGATGACAAGCCAAGCAATTGTTTCATACTTTTGATGTTCTCAAACTTTTTCAACTTTCACGCAATACATGAGCGTGAGCCATGGACATAGCACTATAGGTGGAATAGACGGTGGTTGTGGAGAAGACAAAAATAAGGAGATAGTCTCACATCAACTGGGCGTATCAACGGGCTATGGAGATGCCCATCAATAGATATCAATGTGAGTGAGTAGGGATTGCCATGCAACAGATGCACTAGAGCTATAAGTTTATGAAAGATCAAAAAGAAACTAAGTGGGTGTGCATCCAACTCGTTTTCTCACGAATACCTAGGGCAATTTGAGGAAGCCCATCATTGGAATATACGAGCCAAGTTCTATAATGAAAAATTCCCACTAGTATATGAAAGTGACAATATAGGAGATTCTCTATCATGAAGATCATGGTGCTACTTTGAAGCACAAGTGTGGTAAAAGGATAGTAGCATTGCCCCTTCTCTCTTTTCTCTCATTTTCTTGTTGGGCCTTCTCTCATATTTTGGCCTCTTTTTTTCGTCCGGAGTCTCATCCCTGCTTGTGGGGGAATCATAGTTTCCACCATCCTTTCCTCACATGGGACAATGCTCTAATAATGAAGAACATCACACTTTTATTTACTTACAACTCAAGAATTACAACTCGATACTTAGAACAAAATATGACTCTATGTGAATGCCTCCGGCGGTGTACCGAGATGTGCAATGAATCAAGAGTGACATGTATGAAAGAATTATGAATGGTGGCTTTGCCACGAATACGATGTCAACTACATGATCATGCAAAGCAATATGACAATGATGGAACGTGTCATAATAAACGGAACGGTGGAAAGTTGCATGGCAATATATCTCAGAATGGCCATGGAAATGCCATAATAGGTAGGTATGGTGGCTGTTTTGAGGAAGGTATATGGTGGGTTTATGGTACCGGCGAAAGTTGTGTGGCACTAGAGAGGCTAGCAATGGTGGAAGGGTGAGAGTGCGTATAATCCATGGACTCAACATTAGTCATAAAGAACTCACATACTTATTGCAAAAATCTATTAGTTATCAAAGCGAAGTACTATGCGCATGCTCCTAGGGGATAGATTGGTAGGAAAAGACCATCGCCCGTCCCCGACCACCACTCATAAGGAAGACAATCAATAAATAAATCATGCTCCGACTTCATCACATAACGGTTCACCATATGTGCATGCTAAGGGAATCACAAACTTTAACACAAGTATTTCTCAAATTCACTACTACTTACTAGCATGACTCTAATATCACCATCTTCATATCTCAAAACAATCATAAGGAACCAAACTTCTCATAGTATTCAATGCATTTTATATGAAAGTTTTTATTATATCCTTCTAGAATGCCTATCATATTAGGACTAAATTTATAACCAAAGCAAATTACCATGTTGTTTCGAGACTCTTAAAATAATATAAGTGAAGCATGAGAGTTCATCAATTTCTATAAAATAAAACCACCGCCGTGCTCTAAAAAGATATAAGTGAAGCACTAGAGCAAAATTGTCTAGCTCAAAAGATATAAGTGAAGCATATAGAGTATTCTAATAAATCGCGATTCATGTGTGTCTCTCTCAAAAGGTGTGTACAGCTGATTGTGGAAAACTAAAAAGCAAAGACTCAAATCATACAAGACGCTCCAAGCAAAACACATATCATGTGATGAATAAAAATATAGCCTCAATTAAAGTTACCGATAGACCAAGACGAAAGAGGGGATGCCTTCCGGGGAATCCCCAAGCTTAGGCTCTTGGTTGTCCTTGAATATTACCTTGGGGTGCCTTGGGCATCCTGATGTCTACTATGCAACTTTATTCTTATAGACACGTGTTGGGCCTCCAAGCGCAGAGTTTTGTAGGATAGTAGCAATTTTCCCTCAAGTGGATGACCTAAGGTTTATCAATCCGTGAGAGGTGTAGGATGAAGATGGTCTCTCTCAAACGACCCTGCAACCAAATACAGGAAATCTCTTGTGTCCCCAACACACTCAATACAATGGCAACATCATATGATCGGACTATATAACAAAGCCCATGATATAGATCATGAGAGAGAGTGATTAAACACATAGCTACTAGTACAAACCCTCAGCCCCGAGGGTGGACTACTCCCTCCTCATCGTGGTGGCCGCCGGGATGATGAAGATGGCCACCGGAGATGATTCGCCCCTCCGGCAGGGTGCCGGATGATACGTCTCCAACGTATCTATA
This sequence comes from Aegilops longissima, assembly GCA_021605205.1. NCBI lineage: Eukaryota > Viridiplantae > Streptophyta > Magnoliopsida > Poales > Poaceae > Aegilops > Aegilops longissima. Next base: position 184,270,899 of record CM038682.1, read on the forward strand.
TTTATGAAGCATTCATGCTATTATATTATCTGTTTTGGATGTTTATGGGCTTTATTATACACTTTTATATTATTTTTGGGACTGGCCTATTAACCGGAGGCCCAGCCCAGATTGCTGTTTTTTGCCTATTTCAGTGTTTCGAAGAAAAGGAATATCAAACGGAGTCCGAATGGAATGAAACCTTTGGGAGAGTTATTTTTGGAACGGAAGCAATCCAGGAGACTTGGAGTGTACGTCAGGGAAGCAACGAGGTGGCCACGAGGTAGGGAGGCACGCCTGCCCCCTTGGGCGCGCCCCCACCCTCGTGGGCCCCTCGTGGCTCCCCTGACCGACTTCTTTCGCCTATATATCTCCATATACCCTAAAACCATCGGGAAACATAATAGATCTGGGGTTCCGCCGCCTCAATCTTCTGTAGCCACCAAAAACCAATTGGGACCTGTTCAAGCACCTGCCGAGGGGGGATCCTCACCGTGGCCATCTTCATCATCCCGCGCTCTCCATGACGAGGAGGGAGTAGTTCACCCTCGGGGCTGAGGGTATGTACCAGTAGCTATGTGTTTGATCTCTCTCTCTCGTGTTCTTGAATTGGCACGATCTTGATGTATCGCGAGCTTTGCTATTGTAGTTGGATCTTATGATGTTTCTCCCCCTCTACTCTCTTGTAATGGATTGAGTTTTCCCTTTGAAGTTATCTTATTGGATTGAGTCTTTAAGGATTTGAGAACACTTGATGTATGTCTTGTCGTGCTTATCTGTGGTGACAATGGGATATCACGTGATCCACTTGATGTATGTTTTGGTGATCAACTTGCGGGTTCCGCCCATGAACCTATGCATAGGGGTTGGCACACGTTTTTGTGTTGACTCTCCGGTAGAAACTTTGGGGCACTCTTTGAAGTACTTTGTGTTGGTTGAATAGATGAATCTGAAATTGTGTGATGCATATCGTATAATCATACCCACGGATACTTGAGGTGACATTAGGGTTTTGGTTGATTGGTGTCTTGAGGTGTTATTCTAGTACGAACTCTATGATAGATAGAACGGAAAGAATAGCTTTGTGTTATTTTACTACGGACTCTTGAATAGATTGAGCAGAAAGAATAACTTTGAGGTGGTTTCGTACCCTACCATAATCTCTTCGTTTGTTGTCCTCTATTAGTGACTTTGGAGTGACTCTTTGTTGCATGTTGAGGGATAGTTTTATAATCCAATTATGTTATTATTGTTGAGAGAACTTGCACTAGTGAAAGTATGAACCCTAGGCCTTGTTTCCTAGCATTGCAATACCGTTCACGCTCACTTTTATTACTTTTTTCCTTACTGTTTTTATATTTTCAGATTACAAAAACCTATATCTACCATCCATATTGCACTTGTATCACCATCTCTTCGCCGAACTAGTGCACCTATACAATTTACCATTGTATTGGGTGCGTTGCGGACACAAGAGACTCTTTGTTATTTGGTTGCAGGGTTGTTTGAGAGAGACCATCTTCATCCTACGCCTCCCACGGATTGATAAACCTTAGGTCATCCACTTGAGGGAAATTTGCTACTGTCCTACAAACCTCTGCACTTGGTGGCCCAACAACGTCTACAAGAAGAAGGTTCTGTAGTAGACATGACTGGAACGGGGTCTAGATTGGTTTTCGGTGGCTACAGAGCCTTGCGGCGGTGGAACTTCTGATCTAGGTTAACCCCGATGGGTTTCGGAATATTTGGGAATTTATAGTGCAGAGAGGGGGTGCGGAAGGCCACCGAGGTGGGCACAACGCACCTGGGCATGCCAGGGGGCCCTGGCGCGCCCTGGTGGGTTGTGCCCCCCTCGGGGCACCCCCAGGTGCAGCTTAGGCCCATTGGGTTCCTTCTGGTCCAGAAAAAATCTCCGTAAAGTTTCTTTCCGTTTGGAATCCGTTTGATGTTGATTTCGGGCGATGTAAAAAAACAAGAAAAAAATAGCAATTGGCACTGGGCACTGGGTCAATAGGTTAGTCCCAAAAAATGATATAAAGTTGCCATAAAATGATTGTAAAACACCCAAGAATGATAAAATAACAGCATGAATTCTTCATAAATTATAGATACGTTGGAGACGTATCAGCATCCCCAAGCTTAATTCCTACTCGTCCTCGAGTAGGTAAATGATAAAAGAAATAATTTATGAAGTGTGAATGCTAGCAAAGTGCACAAGTTTGATCAATGAAAATTTCAATCACTTTTCCTAGCATCATAATAGCAATTCTTTCTTATAAAACTTCTCATGTTATAGTAGCAACCAATTCACATGTTAAGGTTCAAACAATGAACTCTCTTGAAACTCAACAACCTATGTTCTTAGTCACCAAGCAATTGCAATTCAACTTATTCAACAGAGTTTAAGTAAGAACTCCACATACTCAACTATCATATAGTCTTCTATGATTGCTAACACTCACCGCATACACATGAGCAAAACTTTTCAACCGGACACGTAGAAAGATAGGGGCTTATTATTTTTGCCTCCCAACGTATTCACCTCAAGGGTGATGTCAACAATAATAACTCATGCTACCCATATTCAACTGGACATATGTGCCTAGATCTTTCCTCACCACATGATGCCTGCCAAAGGAGAAAAATAAAAAGGAATAGAGAGAATAACTTTGAATCTAAGCATAAAGGTAAATACTTAAAAGTAAAAGATAGGCCCTTCGAAGAGGGAAGTAAGGATTTGTAGAGGTGCCAGAGCTCAAAGCAAAAATCGAGAGATAAATTTATTTTGAGAGGCATACTTTTCCCACCAACGAAAACAACTTAGAGCTCCCAACACTTTCCATGCTAGATATATCATAGGCGGTTCCCAAACAAAAAATAAAGTTTATTCCTTTTTCCACCATACTTTCACTTTCCATGGCTAGCCGTATCCACGGGTGCCCTCCATACCAACACTTTCCAAGGATTTATTATTTGACAACATAAAGTAAATTCATTTTTCATTTTGGGACTGGGCATCCCTAATACCTTTGCCTTACTCTCGTGCAATGACAAGTGAATAAACACTCGCCGTGAGAATAACACATCTAGCATGGAAAATATTGGCCACCCCTCACCGCCTCGCGAGCGGTACGAGCACACAAAAGAGAAATTTATTTTTGAAAATTAGAGATGGCATAAAAATTTGCTTAGAACGGCACGGAAATACTGCATATAGGTAGGTGTGGTGGACTCTTGAAAATAAGATTTGGGTTTAAGGGTTTTTGGATGCACAAGTAGTATCTCTACTTGGTGCGGAATTTTTCGCTAGCAAAGATGGGGGGCAAGCACCACATGTTGAAGGATCTATGAAAATATGACTTCTACGTGAATATGAACAAACATAAACCATTACGTTGTCTTCCTTGTACAACATCAAAAAAATTGGCATATAATATTTTGATGGGGGCTCACAATCACAAATGATTTCCATGATAGTGTATTTGCATGTGGAAGTTCTCTTCCTTATACTAATTATTCGTGAATTGCTTGTATGACCAATATTGTGATTGTCAAGCCTCCAAAGATTTAACTTTCTAAACCCAATGTGAAGCTACCACTAGGCATGATATGATTCCAACTTCATGATATTCAATTTATTCAACAATTTACTCATAGGATATAAGTGAAGCACAAGAGTAAATGACAAACTACTCCAAAAAGATATAAGTGAAGATCAGACGAGTAGTTAAGTAAATAGGTATCTATTTGAGGACTCTCTCTTATTTAAAAACTTTCAGATCTAAGTAATTTATTAAAAGAGAAAGCAAAACAAAACAAAATGACATTTCAAGGACAACACACATCATGTGAAGAAGCAAAAACTTAGGCTCAACCGATACTAACCGATAATTGTTGAAGAAGAAAGGTGGGATGCTTACCGGGGCATCCCCAAGCTTAGATGCTTAAAACTTATTGGAATATTAACTTGGGATGCCTTGGGCATCCCCAAGCTCGAGCTTTTGTATCTCCTTAATTCCTTTTATATCACGGTTTTTCTAAATCTCAAAAGCTTCATCCACACAAAACTCAACAAGAACTCGTGAGATAAGTTAGTATAAACCAATGCAAAAGCTTTAGCATTCTCTACTGTAGAAAATCACTAAAATTATTATTCAATATTTCATACTAAATGCCTCTGCATATTTATTACTCCTATCCTCAAATAAAATCATTAAACAAGCAAACATATGCGAACAATGCAACATAACAGCAATCTGCCAAAACAGTACAGTCTGTAAAGAATGCAAGAGTATCAATACTTATTCAACTCCAAACATTATGAAATTCTACCACACTGTAGAAAATTGTTCGGAGCTTATTATGCAAAAAGTTTCAACATTTTATCACATTCTGACTTTTCTAGGGAATTTTTGCAACATTGATAAACTTTCTATTTTGAAACAGCAACATGTATACTTGCAAAATAAGCATGGCAAAGGCTATCATTGCCACTTTTATTAAAATAAAAGATGAAAAAATTTATTGTAAATAACATAAAGCAACTCCTAACAAAATAAATTGACGATCCAAGCAAAACACATATCATGTGACGAATGAAAACATAGCTCCAAGTGAGGTTACCGATAATGTTGAAGACGAAAGAGGGATGCCTTCCGGGGCATCCCCAAGCTTAGTTGCTTGGATATTACTTGAATATTACCTTGGGGTGCCTTGGGCATCCCCAATCTTATGGTCTTGTCACTCCTTATTCTCCTCATATCAACATCTCACCCAAAACTTGAAGACTTCAATCACACAAAACTTAACGGAACTTCGTGAGATAGGTTAGTATGATAAAGAGGAAACCATTTCACTTTGTTACTGTCAAAGACAAGATTCATAATTGTTTCCACACAATGCCTACTGTATAATATCATTTCCACAATTTATATTGAGCAATATAAGCCATAGAAACTAGAAAGCAAGCAAACTATGCATTGAAAACAGAATCTGTCAAAAACAGAACAATCTGCAATGATTTGGATAACTACCATACTTATGTTAATCCAAAAATTATTTAAAAAGTTGGAACACGTGAGCAATTTTTATATTAAACTTATGAAAAAAGAATCAACTCAAAAGCACTCTTCTGTTAAAAATGAGACCCATTTTCGTGAGCATAAAAGTTTCTGTTTTTCAGCAGGGTCAAATCAACTATCACCCAACATGATCCCAAAGGCTTTACTTGGCACTTTATTGAAATAAAAGCAATAAAACATGATTACTACAGTATCTTAATCATGTGAACACACACAAATAGTAAGTAAAAGTGTTGGGTTGTCTCCCAACAAGCACTTTTCTTTAATGCCTTTTAGCTAGGCATGATGATTTCAATGATGCTCGCATAAAAGATAAGAATTGACACACAAAGGGAGCATCATGAAGCATATGGCTAGCACATTTAAGTCTAACCCACTTCCTATGCATAGGGATTTTGTGAGCAAACAACTTATGGGAACAAGAATCAACTATCATAGGAAGGCAAAAAAAGCATAACTTCAAAATTTTCAACACATAGAGGGGAAACTTGAAATTTTTGCAATATGTAAAAGCATATGTTTCTCTCTCATAATAATTTTCAGTAGCATAATTAATGAATTCAACAATATAACCATCACATAAAGCATTTTTTTCATGATGCATAAGCATAGAAATTTTGTTACACTCCACATAAGCAAATTTATTCTCATTCATAGTAGTGGGAGAAAACTCAACAAAATAACTATCATGGGATTGAAAATTAAAATCATGATGACAAGTTTCATGGTTATCATTATTCTTTACAGAATACATGTCATCACCATAATCATCATATAGAGCAACCTTGTTCTCATAATAATCAATTGAAACCTCTTCCGAAATAGTGGATTCATCACTAAATAAAGTCATGACCTCTCCAAATCCACTTTCATCAATATAATCATCATAAATAGGAGGCATGCTTCCATTATAACAAATTTGCACATCAAATCTTGGGGGAATAAAAATATCATCTTCATCAAACATAGCATCCCCAAGCTTATGGCTTTGCATATCATTAGGATCATGGATATTCAAAGAATTCATACTAACAACATTGCAATCATGCTCATCATTTATACCAGACATTCTATTGAATTATTCTTCTATTAATTGAGCACAATTTTCCTTCCCATCATTTTCAAGAAAGACATTATAAAGATGAATAATATGATGCAACCACAATTCCATATTTTTTGTAGTTTTCTTTTTATAAACCAAACTAGTGATAAAACAAGAAACTAAAAGATTCAATTGCAAGATCTAAAGATATACCTTCAAGCACTCACCTCCCCGGCAACGGCGCCAGAAAAGAGCTTGATGTCTACTACACAACTTTATTCTTGTAGACACGTGTTGGGCCTCCAAGCGCAGAGTTTTGTAGGACAGTAGCAATTTTCCCTTAAGTGGATGACCTAAGGTTTATCAATCCGTGAGAGGTGTAGGATGAAGATGGTCTCTCTCAAACGACCCTGCAACCAAATACAGGAAATCTCTTGTGTCCCCAACACACCCAATACAATGGCAAATTGTATAGGTGCACTAGTTCGGTGAAGAGATGGTGATAAAAGTGTAATATGGATGGTAGAAATATATTTTTATAATCTGAATAAATAAAAACAGCAATGTAGCAAATAGTAAACGGGCACAAAAACGGTATTTCAATGCTTAAAAATGAGCCTAGGGTCCATACTTTCGCTAGTGCAATCTCCCAACAATGCTAACATAGTTGGATCATATGATTATCCCTCAAAGTGCAGCAAAGAATCACTCCCGAGTTCCTATTAGCGGAGAACAAAATAAAGAAGTTGTTTGTAGGGTATGAGACCACCTCAAAGCTATTCTTTCCGATCAATCTATCCTAGAGTTCGTACTAGAATAACACAAGCTATTCTTCCTGATCGATCTAATCAAGAGTTCGTACTAGAATAACACCAAAGCAAATTCATATTCATAATACTCAGTCCACACAAAGAACTACAAGGAGACCCCAAAGTTTCTATCGGAAAAGATAATAAAAACGTGCATCAACTCCTATGCATAGATTACCCCAATATCACCGCGGGAATCCGCGAGTTGAATGCCATAACACATATCAAGTGAATAAATATGACACCCCATTTGTCACCTCAAGTATTCATATTGCAAGACATACATCACGTATTCTCATCTCTGAATATTTAATCCTACAATACAAAACTTCAAAGGGTAAAGACTCAGTTCATCATAACAAGAGTATAGAGGGTAGAAACATCATATGATCCGACTATATTAACAAAGCCCATGATATAGATCACGAGAGAGAGATTAAACACATAGCTACTGGTACAAACCCTCAGCCCTGAGGGTGGACTACTCCCTCCTCATCGTGGTGGCCGCCGGGATGATGAAGATGGCCACCGGAGATGATTCCCCCCTCCGGCAGGGTGCCGGAACGGGGTCTAGATTGGTTTCCGGTGGCTACAGAGCCTTGTGGCGGCGGAACTTCTGATCTAGGTTAGCCCCGATGGGTTTCGAAATATTTGGGAATTTATAGTGCAGAGAGGGGGTGCAGAAGGCCACCGCGGTTGGCACAACCCACCTGGGCGCGCCAGGGGGCCCTGGCGCGCCCTGGTGGGTTGTGCCCCTCGGCACCCCCGAGGTGCAGCTCAGGCCCAATGGGTTCCTTCTGGTCCAGAAAAAATCTTCGTAAAGTTTCGTTGCGTTTGGACTCCATTTGATATTGATTCCCTCTGATGTAAAAAACAAGAAAAAAACATCAACTGGCACTGGGCACTGGATCTATAGGTTAGTCCCAAAAAATGATATAAAGTTGCCATAAAATGATTGTAAAGCACCCATGAATGATGAAATAACAGCTTGAATACTTCATAAATTATAGATACGTTGGAGACGTATCACATCCACAAGCTTAGGCTCTTGCCACTTCTTATTCCATAGTCCATCAAATCCTTACTCAAAACTTGAAAACTTCACAACACAAAACTCATCAGAAAGTCTCATAAGCTCCGTTAGTATAAGAAAATAAATCACCACTTTTGGTACTGTTGTGAATTATTCTTTATTTTTATTGGTGTAATATCTATTGTATTCCAATTTTCCATTGTTCATACCCCTCAATACTAGCCATAGATTCATAAAAATAAGCAAACTACACATAAAAAATAGAATCTGTCAAAAATAGAACAGTCTGTAGCAATCTGGATATTTCGAATAGTTCTGTAACTCAAAAAATTCTGAAAAATTAGGAAGACCTAATAACTTTGTTTATTAACCTTCTTCAAAAAGTATGAGTATTTTATCATGCTTTTGTGATTTTAAACAATTCTGGGACTGATCGTAAAAGTTTCTGTTTTTCAGCAACATCAAATCAACTATCACCACAAGCTATCCCAAAGGTCCTACTTGGCACAAACACTAATTAAAACATAAAACCACATCTAACCAGAGGCTAGATGAACTATTTATTGCAAAACAAAACCTAAAAAGCAAAAACAAAAATAAAATTGGGTTGCCTCCCAACAAGCGCTATTGTTTAACGCCCTTAGCTAGGCATAAAGCACGAATAGATCTAGGTATTATCGTCGTCCCCCTTTTGGAGACAAAGAGAAAATTTCTTATCCATGGCATTTATATTTCTATTTTGTGAAAGAAAATGGCCATTAATAGTAGAAGAAAGATTAAGCACGTTACGAAAATTAGCCTCTAAACTAGCCTTCATCTCTTTGATTATTTCATTTTGATAAAAGCACATAAGAGCAGTTGATTCAACATTTTCTCCCTTAGGGTGCCCAAATATGGTTTTGATCTTTTCATAAGTATCGATGGCATCCCCTCCAAGAAAACCATTTTCAAATATAGGATCCAAGACTTGCTTAAAAGGAGGTAAACCAACATAAAAACTTTTCAAGTATATCTCAATCTAATATTGGGGCACATAGCTAGCTCGAATCTTCAACAGCCTATCCTAAGCATCTTTCAAAGATTCATCAAGCAAATAACAAAAAATTCTAAGATTATGTTCATCAAAATTGTTAAAATTTTCCTTAACAACTCCGGCAAGCCTTTCCATAGCACCATTATTTATGAGCTTAGAAAGGACAGAGGGGATATCCAAAGTATTAAAACTCGGGGGAAAACCCTTAGCCCTTTTTGAGTCAGCCATAGCGATAAAAAGACGAACGGAAGAGGGGCGAAGAAAAGGAGAATCTTTTCGAAGATTGTTTTAGAAGTGGGGGAGAGGAAAACAAGAGGCGAATGGCGAATAATTTAATGCAAGAGATGAGAGTCATGATGGGTACTTGGTATGGCTTGACTGGCGTAGATCTCCCTGGCAGCAGCGCCAAAAATTCTTCCTACTACTTCTTGAGCTTGCGTTGGTTTTTCCCTTGAAGAGGAAAGGGTGATGCAACAAAGTAGAGTAAGTATTTCTATCAGTTTTGAAAACCAATGTATCAATCCAGTAGGAGACAACGCTCAAGTCACCAAATACCTGCACAAACAATCAAACAACTTGCACCCAACGCGATAAAGGGGTTGTCAATCCCTTCACGGTTACTTGCAAAGGTGAGATCAGATAGAGATAGATAAACGGTAAAGTAAATATTTTTGGTATTTTTGGTTTACACAACGGAAAGTAAAAGATAGCAAAAAGAGTAAATAGGAAACCAATATGATGGAAAGTAGAGACTTATATGATGGAAAGTAGACCCGAGGGCCATAGGTTTCACTAGAGGCTTCTCTCAAGATAGAAAATATTACGGTGGGTGAACAAATTACTGCCGAGCAATTGATAGAAAAGCGCAAAGTTATGACAATATCTAACGCAATGATCATGAATATAGGCATCACGTCCATATCAAGTAGACCAAAATGATTCTGCATCTACTACTATTACTCCACACATCGAGTGCTATCCAGCATGCATCTAGAGTATTAAGTTCATAAAGAACGGAGTAACGCATTAAGCAAGATGACATGATGTAGAGGTATTAACTCAAACAATATGATGAAAACCCCATATTTTTATCCTCAATGGCAACAATACAATACGTGCCTTGCTGCCCCTACTGTCACTCGGAAAGGACACCGCAAGATTGAACCCAAAGCTAAGCACTTCTCCCATTGCAAGAAAAACCAATCTAGTTGGCCAAACCAAACCGATAGTTCGAAGAGAATTACAAAGATATCAAATCATGCATATAAGAATTCAGAGGAGATTCAAATAATATTCATAGATAAGCTTATCATAAATCCACAATTTATCGGATCTCGACAAACACACCGCAAAAAAGTATTACATCGAATAGATCTCCAAGAACATTGAGGAGAACATGGTATTGAGAATCAAAGAGAGAGAAGAAGCCATCTAGATGCATCGGAAGGGCAATGGAGTTGATGTAGAAGCCCTCCGTGATCGAATCCCTCTCCGGCGGGACGCCGGAAAAGGCCCCTAGATGGGATCTCACAGGTACAGAAGGTTGCGATTGTGGAAAAGTGTTTTCGTGGCTCCCCTTGTTGGTTTGGGGATATATGGGAATATATAGGCGGAAGAAATAGGTCGGTGGAGTCACGAGGGGCCCACATGGGTGGGGGCGCGCCCTCCGTCCTTGTGGCCGCCTCGTGGCTTCCCTGACTTGCACTCCGAGTCCTCTGGATGTCTTCTGGTCCAAGAAAAATCATCGCGAAAGTTTTATTCCGTTTGGTATTCCTTTTCTGCGAAACTCAAAAATAGGGAAAAAAATAGGAACTGGCACTGGGCTCTAGGTTAATAGATTAGTCCCAAAAATAATATAAAATAGCATAATAGTGCATATAAAACATCCAAAACAGATAATATAATAGCATGGAACAATCAAAATTATAGACACGTTGGAGACATATCACGGGTGCATATAACTTGCAAGATCAGATGAAGAACACAAATATATTGGTGAAAGCATAAACGGTTCAGATCTGAAATCCATGGCACTCGGGCCCTAATGACAAGCATTAAGCATAGCAAAGTCATAGCAACATCAATCTCAGAACATAGTGGATGCTAGGGATCAAGCCCTAACAAAACTAACTCAATTACATGATGAATCTCATCCAACCCATCACCTTCCAGCAAGCCTACGAAGGGATTTCTCATTCCCGGCGGTGAGCATCATGAAATTAGTGATGGAGGATGGTTGACGAAGACGAAGACGGAAGATCCCTCTCTCCGAAGCCCCGAACGGACTCCAGATCTGGCCTCCCGATGAAGAACAGGAGGTGACGACGGCTCCATATCGTAAAACACGATGAAATTTCCTCTCCTATTTGTTTCTCAGAAAATAGGAATTTATAGAGTTGGAGTTAGGTCCAGAGGAGCCTCGAGGGGCCCACTACCCACCAGGGCGCACCAGAGGGTGGTGGCGCACCCTGGTGTCTAGTGGGCAGCAGCCCCCCCTCCAGTGGGTTTTTGCTCCAGTATTTTTCTTTTATTCCAAAATAATTCTCCAAAAAGTTTTGTCCAATTCCGAGAACTTTTATTTCTGCACAAAACAACACTATGGTAGTTCGGCTGAAAACAACGTCACTCCGGGTTAGTTTCATTCAAATCATGAAAATTAGAGTCCAAAACAAGAGCAAAAGTGTTTGGAAAAGTAGATACGATGGAGATGTATCACTTGCATCTACTACTATTACTCCACACATCGATCGCTATCCAGCATGCATCTAAAGTATAAAGAACGGAGTAATACCTTAAGCAAGATGACATGATGTAGACAAGTAAACTCACGCATGAATAAACCCTATCTTTTTATTCTTAATGGCAACGATACACGTACGTGTCATGTCCCTCTCTGTCACTGGGATTGAGCATCGCAAGATTGAACCCATTACAAAGCATCTCTCCCACTGCAAGAAAAATCAATCTAGTTGGCCAAACCAAATCAATAGATTAGAGAGAAATACTAAGCTATAACAATCATGCATAATAGAGTTCATAGAAAACTCAAATAATATTCATCGAGAAATCTGATCATAAACTCACAGTTCATGGGATCCCAACAAACACAACGCAAAAAGTCATTACATTGGATAGAACTCCAAGAACATCAAGGAGAACATTGTATTTAAGACCTAAGAGAGAGAGAGAGAGAGAGAGAGAGAGAGAGAGAGAGAGAGAGAGAGAGAGAGAGAGAGAGAGAGAGAGAGAGATCTAGCTACTAACTATGAACCCGTAGGTCTGTGGTAAACTACTCACGCATCATCGGAAGGGCAGCAAGGTTGATGTAGATCCCCTCCGAAATCGAATCCCCCTGCAGCAGGGTGCCGGAAAAGGCCTCTAGATGGGATCTCGTGGTTTTGGAACTTGCAGCGGCGGAAAAAGTATTTTGGCTTGGTTTCTCGATTTTAGAGAATTTATAGAGGCGGAGTTAGGTCAAACGAAGCCACATGGGCCCTACAAGCCACCAGGGTGTGCCCTGGTTCCTCATGGGCCACTGCTCCATCTTCTTGTCCCCTCCCGAAGCTTCCAGGGTCTCTTATGTCCAAAAAAATCTCTAAAAAGTTTCGTGGCATTTGGACTTCGTTTGGTACTGGTATTCTAAAAAACCAAAAACAGACAAAAAACAACAACTGGCTCTGGGCACTAAGTTATAGGTTAGTCCCAAAAAATGATATATAACTGCTTGTGAATGTATGTAAAACATCCAAGATTGATACTATAATAGCAAGGAACAATAAAAAAATTATAGATACGTTGGAGACGTATCACGACTCCTCCACCGTTCCTCGCTGCCCTCCTCCCCAAAGGGCGGATCCCATGGATGTCGGTCCCCGCAGCCCATCCTTAGCGCGGACCCGCGCCACCATGAATGCAGTGCGGGCGCGTCCTAAAGCGTTCGCCGTCGCGACGCTGCGGCCACATTCCATCGTCTCACCAACTTTGTTGACCTCCTCGCGCTGCAATAGCCACAGCGAAAGTACCTCGGTGTCCGACAACGGGCGTGGGGGACGTGGGTGATGGAGATCACCAACTGCGACACCCACAAGTAGCACTACATCGGCTCCTTCCACACAACCGAGCTCGCCGCCTGAGAGGATGAACGGTGGCAGGTCTAGCTACACCTCACCAATGCCCACATCAAATTCTCGTGGGGCGAGGTTCCCGTCAAGCTCGACCCGCCGCCACCGAGGGTGATAATTGCGGCGGTGGCTAGGGAGGACCGGGAGGTGAAGGAGCGGTTCATTGTAGAGGCCGCCGACGAGAGTACATGGCGGGCCTGCGCTGCCAGTACCCCGAGCTGGTGGAGGCGGAGCGGCAGATCTTCGCGGAGGATGCGACCAGCGGGAGGGAGGTCATCGACATCTGGGCGACGAGGAGGACGGCGACACCGATGATGACTTCAATGTTGAAGAATGGCGGAAGATCTTCCCCGACAGCGGCGACGATGGCACAGGGCCTGACCTCATGGGCTGTGACGCCCGGATAATTAGGCTACAGTAAACCCCGTTAATGATGCCACGTCACCTCTTCACTATAGTTAATCTCGGGTTAGTTCAAAAACCGATTCAAAATTCAAATTCAAAATCAAGTGAAACAATTAAAGTTTTCAAAAGTCAAAACCAAATAAATCATGGATAATACTGGTGGAGAAGCCACACTTTTATAAAATGTTTAAATACTCTAAAATGAATAAAACGGTAGCAAATATAATTATTTCAATGCTTTTAAAATAATAAACAATTTCAAAACCAAATTGTCATAAGTATTAAACTATTGTGGCAGAGGCATAATTTGTAGCATCTATTTAGGTGCCACTTTGATATTTTAATAAAACAAAAAAATAGAAAAGAATGAACAAAGCAAAAAGAGAAAAACGACCAAAAGAAAAAGGGCGCAAGTCCCCCTTCTCCCTGGGCCATTTAGCCAGGCTGGCCACTACACTGGCCGACCCAACCTAGGCCTATATGACCCCTCACCTCGTGACCTAACCGAACTCCACCCCCACGATCCCCACAACCCCCGCGCCTAGATCTGGATCGCACCCTAGCGCGCTCGGACCCCGCCGCCTCGTCCCTGCGCCCCGTCTCCACCGTCGCCTCCCCGTCTCCTCCTCACGCCGGACCTCCTCCCTGACGGCCTCCCCAAGCCATGTTGCGCCCCGTCGCCGCTTGCCGTCTCTGGAGCCACCACGCCAGCCTGCCTCCTCATCCCTCTCATCGTCGGAACATTGTCCCCTTTGTCCTCCCCGCGCCCCACTGCCACTCCCCTACGGCCACAGTGAGCACGCGCCCCTCCTCTATCTCCGTCCCTCTCGGTCACCACGCTTTGTCTTGCTTCCGCCATGTGGACGCGTGCCCGCCTCCGCCTCGACCCACTCCCGCCGTGCCCGCACCAGCGCCACCACCAGCCTCCTCCCTTCGCTTTCTTTGCCATGGTCGCCAAGCCTTGCACCGTCGCGTGTTCCCCCGATGCCCCGGTTCCTCGCGTCGCTGCCCCATGTAGCGAGATCGCAGCCACCGCCCGCGTGCCTCCGCTCGCCCGATCGCGCCGGCGTCTACCCTTTTCTCGCCCGGCGGTGCACACCGGAGCTCCCCGCCGCTTGCCGCCCGTGGCCTTCTCCTCGCGCCCGCGTCGCTGCCCGATGCCTCGGCCAACAGGCGCCGTGGCTGCTGTCCCCCCATCGGTTGCACCCTTCGGCCTCCTGCCTCCGCTCCTAGTGCTTGGCGCCCACCGCGTCCCCCACCCCACACTGCTGGCTCGGGCAGCGCCCAATCGGCCGGGCGCCACGCCCACTCGCCGACCAAGGCCCTCGTGCCCACATGCATGTGTGGGCTAGCCCTGAACGAAATTAAAAAAATTATTAATAATAATAATTAAAATAAAATAATAATAACAAAAAATAATTAAAAATTAATTAATTAAAGAATTAACTAACTTAATTAATCCTGATTTGATTAACCTAGTCACTAGTTAACTTAGTTAAACCCTAATTAGAATAAACAGAGTATGACAGCTGGGACCCACATGTCAGTTTGATCCAGTCAACGCCCTGTTGACTGCTGACGTCATGCTGACGTCAACATACACTATTCTGGATAATGTTGATTTAAAATAATTAAGTAAATTCTAAAAATGATTAAATCTTTTAAAATTCATATAAAATATATCGTAGCTCGGATGGAAAAACTTTGTACATGAAAGTTGCTCAGAATGACGAGACGAATCCGGATACGCCGCCCGTTCGTCCGCCACACATCCCTAGCATAGCGAACATGCAACTTTTCCCCTCCGTTTCATCTATCCGAAACGTGAAACACCGGGGATACTTTCCCGGATGTTTTCTCCCTTCACCGGTATCACCTCCTACTACGTTAGGGCACTCCTAGCACCGTTACTTGTCATGTCATGCATCGATATGCATCTGTTTGCATTGTATTCATTGTTTCTTCCCCCTCTTCTCTCCGGTAGACTACGAGACTGACGCCGCTGCTGGTGCCCCGATCTATTACGGTGTTGACGACCCTTCTTGCCAGAGCAACCAGGCAAGCCCCCCCTGGATCACCAGATATCGCCTATTCTTCTCTATACTGCTTGCATAGATCTTGGCCCTGGTCGGCATCCGCGGTTACTTCATAATAACACGCTTAACGAGATCTTGGTATTTGATCTGAGTTGGGTCGTTGACCTTATACGCACTAACCGCCGCGTGGGACAAGATATGGGCAACCGGCGTCGTGGTATCAGCCGAAGCCTTCGTGACGTCAGCTATGAGCGGCGCGCGCCGGATTGTACTGGAACGCCTGCACTTGTATTAAGGGGGCTAGGTCTGCTTCCGGCCGCGTTCGCAACATGCAGGTGTGTTGGGTAACGTAGTAATTTCAAAAATTTTCCTACGATCACGCAAGACCATGGTGATGGCATAGCAACGAGAGGGAGAGGTCCGCCCACGCACCCTGAGACCGAAAGCGAAGCGTTATATTAACGCTGTTGATGTAGTCGACGTCTTCACGATCCGACCGATCCAAGCACCGTTACTCGGCACCTCCGAGTTCTTGGCACACGCTCAGCTCGATGACGATCCCCGGCTTCGATCCAGCAAAGCGTCGGGAAGGAGTTCCACAAGACGACGGCGTGGTGACGATCTTGATGTTCTACCGTCGCAGGCTTCGCCTAAGCACCGCTACAATATGACCGAGGTGGAATATGGTGGAGGGGCACCGCACACGGCTAAGGAACGATCACGAAGATCAACTTGTGTGTCCTAGGGTGCCCCCTGCCCCGTATATAAAGGAGCAAGGGGAGGGCCGCCAGCCCTTGGGGCGCACCAGGGGGGGAGTCCTCCTCCTAGTAGGAGTAGGACTCCCTTCCTAGTCCTACTAGGAAGAGGGAAGGGGAAGGAAAGAGAGGAGAGGAGAGGGAAGGGGCTGCGCCCCCTCCTAGTCCAATTCGGACTCCCCATGGAGGGGGGCGCACCACCACCGGTGCAGCCCTCTCTCCCCTCTTGGCCCAATAAGGCCCATAACTTCCCGGGGTTCCGTAACCCTCCCAACTCCGGTTTTCTCCGAAACTTCCGGAACCTTTCCGGTGTCCGAATATAACCATCCAATATATCAATCTTTATGTCTCGACCATTTCGAGACTCCTCGTCATGTCCGTGATCACATCCGGGACTCGAACTCCTTCGGTACATCAAAATACATAAACTCATAATAACCGCCATTGAAACCTTAAGCGTGCGGACCCTACGGTTCGAGAACTATGTAGACATGACCTAGAACTATTCTCGGTCAATAACCAATAGCGAACCTGGATGCTCATATTGGTTCCTACATATTCTACTGAAGATCTTTATCGGTCAAACCGCATAACAACATAAGTTGTTCCTTTGTCATCGGTATGTTACTTTCCGAGATTCGATCGTCGGTATCCAATACCTAGTTTAATCTCGTTCGGAAAGTCTCTTTACTCGTTCCGTAATACATCATCTCACAACTAACTCTTTAGTTGCAATGCTTGCAAGGCTTATGTGATGTGTATTACCGAGAAGGCCTAGAGATACCTCTCCACAATCGGAGTGACAAAACCTAATCTCAAATACGCCAACCCAACAAGTACCTTTGGAGACACCTGTAGTACTCCTTTATAATCACCCGATTCGCCAGACGCTTGGTAGCACCAAAGTGTTCCTCCGTAAACGGAGTTGCATAATCTCATAGTTACAGGAACATGTATGTGTCATGATGGAAGCATTAACATACTAAACGATCAAGTGTTAAGCTAACGGAATGGGTCATGTCAATCAGATCATTCAACTAATGATGTGACCTTGTTAATCAAATAACAACTCCTTGTCCATGGTTAGGAAACATAACCATCTTTGATTAACAAGCTAGTCAAGTAGAGGCATACTAGTGACATACTGTTTGTCTATATATTCACACATGTATTATGTTTCCGGTTAATACAATTCTAGCATGAATAATAAACATTTATCATGATATAAGGAAATAAATAATAACTTTATTATTGCCTCTAGGGCATATTTCCTTCAGATCTCCCACTTGCACTAGATTCAATAATCTAGATTACAAAGTAATGATCCTTACACCCATGGAGTCTTGGTGCTGATCATGTTTTGCTCGTGGAAGAGGCTTAGTCAACGGTCTGCAACATTCAGATCCGTATGTATTTTGCAAATCTCTATGTCTCCCACTTGGACTTGGTCCCGAATGGAATTGAAGCGTCTCTTGATGTGCTTGGTCCTCTTGTGAAATCTGGATTCCTTTGCCAAGGCAATTGCACCAAGATTGTCACGAAGATCTTCATCGGTCCCGATGCACTAGGTATGACACCTAGATCGGAGATGAACTCTTTCATCCAGACTCCTTCATTTGCCGCTTCGAAGCAGCTATGTACTCCGCTTCACATGTAGATCCCGCCACGACGCTTTGTTTAGAACTGCACCAACCGACAGCTCCACCGCTTAATAAAAACACGATCCGGTTTGTGATTTAGAATCGTCCGGATCGGTGTCAAAGCTTGCATCGACGTAACCATTTACGACTAGCTCTTTGTCACCTCCATATACGAGAAACATATCCTTAGTCCTTTTCGTATTTCAGGATGTTCTTGACCGCTGTCCAAAGATCCACTCTGGATTACTTTGGTACCTTCCCGCCAAGCTTACAGCTAAGCATACGTCGGTCCGGTACACAACATTGCATACATGATAGAGCCTATGGCTGAAGCATAGGAACATCTTTCATTTTCTCTCTATCTTCTGCATTGTGGTCGGGCATTGAGTCGACTCAATCTTACACCTTGCAATACAGTAAAAACCTTTCTTTGCCTGATCCATTTTGAACTTTTTCAAAACTTTATCAAGGTATGTGCTTTGTGAAAGTCTAATTAAGCGCCTTGATCTATCTCTATAGATCTTGATGCCCAATATGTAAGCAGCTTCACCGAGGTCTTTCATTGAAAAACTTTTATTCAAGTATCCTTTATGCTATCCAGAATTCTATATCATTTCCGATCAATAATATGTCGTCCACATATAATATCGAAATGCTACTGAGCTCCCACTCACTTTCTTGTAAATACAGCTTCTCCAAAAGTCTGTACAAACCCATATGCTTTGATCACACTATCAAAGCGCTTATTCCAACTCCGAGAGGCTTGCACTGCACCATAAATTGATCGTTGGAGCTTGCACACTTTGTTAGCACCTTTTGGATCGACAAAACCTTCTGGTTGCATCATATACAACTCTTCTTCTAGAAATCCATTCAAGAATGCAGTTTTACATCCATTTGCCAAATTTCATAATCATAAAATGCGGCAATTGCTAACATGATTCGGACGGACTTAAGCATCGCTTCGGGTGAGAAAGTCTCATCGTATTCAACCCCTTGAACTTGTCGAAAACCTTTTGCAACAAGTCGAGCTTTGTAGACAGTTACATTACCATCAGCGTCATCTTCTTCTTAAAGATCCATTTATTCTCAATAGCTTGCCGATCATCGGGCAAGTCTACCAAAGTCCATACTTTGTTCTCATACATGGATCCCATCTCAGATTTCATGGCTTCAAGCCATTTTATGCGAATCTGGGCTCACCATCGCTTCTTCATAGTTCGTAGGTTCATCATGATCTAGTAACATGACTTCCGAATAGGATTACCGCACCACTCAGTGCGGATTTTGTTCTCGTTGATCTACTGAGTTCAAGGACAACTTGATCTCAAGTTTCATGATCTTCCTCACTAATCGGGTGTAGGTGTTACGTAAACTGATTTCGTGATTTAACTACTTTCCAATAAGGGAGCTGGTACTATTACCTCATCAAGTTCCACTTTCCTCCCACTCACTTCTTTCGAGAGAAACTCCTTCTCTAGAAAGGATCCATTTTAGCAACGAATGTCTTGCCTTCGGATCTGTGATAGAAGGTGTACCCAATTGTCTCCTTTGGGTATCCTATGAAGACACATTTCTCGATTTGGGTTCAAGCTTATCAGGTTGAAGTTTCTTCACATAAGCATCGCAACCCCAAACTTTCGAAACGACAACTTTGGTTTCTTGCTAAACCATAGTTCATAAGGCGCCGCCTCAACGGATTTTGACGGTGTCCTATTTAACGTGAATGCGGCCGCCTCAAGAGCATAACCCCAAAATGATAGCGGTAAATCTGTAAGAGACATCATAGATCGCACCATATCCAATAAAGTGCGACACGACGCTCGACACACCATTGCGCTGTGGTGTTCGGGTGGCGTGAGTTGCTAAACTATTCCGCTTTGTTTCAAATGTAGACCAAACTCAGAACTCAAATATTCGCCTCCACGATCAGATCGTAGAAACTTTATTTTCTTATTACGATGATTTTCAACTTCACTCTGAAATTCTTTGAACTTTTCAAATGTTTCAGACTTATGTTTCATTAAGTAGATATACCCATATCTGCTCAAATCATCTGTGAAGGTGAGAAAATAACGATATCCGCCACGAGCTTCAACATTCATTGGACCACATACATCCGTATGTATGATTTCCAATAAATCTGTTGCTCTCTCCATAGTACCGAGAACGGGTTTTAGTCATCTTGCCCATGAGGCACGGTTCGAAGTGCCAAGTGATTCATAATCAAGTGACTCCAAAAGTCCATCAACATGGAGTTTCTTCATGCGTTTTACACCGATATGACCTAAACGGCAAGTGCCACAAATAAGTTGCACTATCATTATCAACTCTGCATCTTTTGGTTTCAACATTATGAATATGTGTATCACTACTATCGAGATTCATTAAAATAGACCACTCTTCAAGGGTGCATGACCATAAAAGATATTATTCATATAAATAGAACAACCATTATTCTCTCGATTTAAATGAATAACCGCCTCGCATCAAACAAGATCCAGATATAATGTTCATGCTCAACGCGGCACCAAATAACAATTATTCAGGTCTAAAACTAATCCCAAGGTAGATGTAGAGGTAGCGTGCCGATCGCGATCACATCGACTTTGGAACCGCTTTCCCACGCGCATCGTCACCTCGCCCTTTGCTAGTGTTCGCAATCCGTAGTTCTGCTTCGAGTTGCAAATATTAGCAATGAACCAGATCAAATACCTGTACTATCATGCGAGCTCTAGTAAGGTACACATCAATAACAAGTATATCACATATACCTTTGTTCACTTTGCCATCCTTCTTATCCGCCAAATACTTGGGGCAGTTCCGCTTCCGGTGACTACCGCTTGCAAGAGAAGCACTCGGCCAGGCTTAGGTCCGACTTGGGTTTCTTCTCCGATCAGCAACTTGTTTGCTGTTCTTCTTGAAGTTCCCTTCTTCTTCCCTTTGCCTTTCTTCTTGAAACTAGTGGTCTTATTGACCATCAACACTTGATGCTCCTTTTGATTTCTACCTCCGCAGCTTTTAGCATTGCGAAGAGCTCGAGCATAGTCTTTACTAACCCTTGCATATTATAGTTCATCACGAAGCCTTTGTAGCTTGGTGGCGTTGATTGAAGAATTACATCAATGACACAATCATCCGGAAGATTAACTCCCAGTTGATTCAAGTGATTGTAATACCCGGACATTTTGAGTATGTGCTCACCGACGTAACTATTCTCCTCCATCTTGCAGCTATAGAACTTATTGGAGACTTCATATCTCTCAATCCGGGCATTCTGTTGAAATATCAACTTCAACTCCTGGAACATCTCATATGCTCCATGACGCTCAAAACGTCGTTGAAGACCCGGTTCTAAGCCGTAAATCATGGCACATCGAACTATAGAGTAGTCATCAGCTCTTGCTTTGCGGGCTCACAACTTCGCTCAAAGATCTGCAGCGAGCAGTTCGCTACCCAATGGTGCTTCCAGACGCGTAACTTTTCGTGGCAGCAATGAGGATTATCCTCAGATTACGGACCCAGTCCGTAATTGCTACCATCATCTTTCAACTTTGCTTTCTCAAGGAACGCATTAAAATTCAACGGAACAACAGACGAGCCATCTATCTACAGTAAACATAGACAAGCAAAATACTATCGGTACTAAGTTCATGATAAATTTAAGTTCAATTAATCATATTACTAAAGAACTCCCACTTAGACGTACATCTCTCTAGTTATCTAAGTGATCACGTGATCCAAATCAACTAAACCATAACCGATCATCACGTGAGATGGAGTAGTTTTCAATGGTGAACATCTTATGTTGATCATATCGCTATATGATTCACGCTCGACCTTTCGGTCTCCGTGTTCCGAGGCCATATCTGTATATGCTAGGCTCGTCAAGTATAACTGAGTATTCTGCGTGTGCAAAACTGGCTTGCACCCGTTGTAGATGGACGAGAGCTTATCACACCGATCATCACGTGGTGTCTCGGCGACGAACTTTGGCAACGGTGCATACTCGGGAGAACACTACTTGATAATTTTTAGTGAGAGATCATCTTGTAATGCTACCGTCAATCAAAGCAAGATAAGATGCATAAAGGATAAACATCACATGCAATCAATATAAGTGATATGATATGGCCATCATCATCTTGTGCTTGTGATTCCATCTCCAAAGCAACATCATGATCACCATCGCCACCGCGCGACACCTTGATCTCCATCGTAGCATCGTTGTCGCCTCGCCAACTATTGCTTCTACGACTATCGCTACCGCTTAGTGATAAAGTAAAGCAATTACATGGCGCTTGCATTTCATACAATAAGCGACAACCATATGGCTCCTCGCCAGATTGCCGATAACTCGGTTACAAAACATGATCATCTCATACAATAAAATATAGCATCACGCCTTGACCATATCACATCACAACATGCCCTGCAAAAACAAGTTAGACGTCCTCTACTTTGTTGTTGCAAGTTTTACGTGGCTGCTACGGGCTGAGCAAGAACCGTTCTTACCTACGCATCAAAACCACAACGATACTTCGTCAAATAGACTCCGCTTAACCTTCTCAAGGACCGGGCGTAGCCACACTCGGTTCAACTAAAGTGAGAGAGACAGACACCCGCCACCACCTTTAAGCAACGAGTGCTCATAGCGGTGAAACCAGTCTCGCGTAAGCGTCTGGCGTAATGTCGGTCCGGCCGCTTCATCTCACAATACCGCTGAACCAAAGTATGACATGCTGGTAGGTAGTATGACTTGTATCGCCCACAACTCACTTGTGTTCTACTCGTGCATATGACATCAACGCATAAAACCAGGCTCGGATGCCACTGTTGGGTAACGTAGTAATTTCAAAAATTTTCCCACGATCACGCAAGACCATGGTGATGGCATAGCAACGAGAGGGAGAGGTCCGTCCACGCACTCGTGAGACCGAAAGCGAAGCGTTATATTAACGCTGTTGATGTAGTCGACGTCTTCACGATCCGACCGATCCAAGCACCGCACTCCGGCACCTCCGAGTTCTTGGCACACGCTCAGCTCGATGACGATCCCCGGCTCCGATCCAGCAAAGCGTCGGGAAGGAGTTCCACAAGACGACGGCGTGGTGGCGATCTTGATGTTCTACCGTCGCAGGCTTCGCCTAAGCACCGCTACAATATGACCGAGGTGGAATATGGTGGAGGGGGGCACCGCACACGGCTAAGGAACGATCACGAAGATCACCTTGTGTGTCCTAGGGTGCCCCCCTGCCCCCGTATATAAAGGAGCAAGGGGGAGGGCCGGCCAGCCCTTGGGGCGCACCAAGGGAGGGGGGAGTCCTCCTCCTAGTAGGAGTAGGACTCCCTTTCCTAGTCCTACTAGGAAGAGGAAGGGGAAGGAAAGAGAGGAGAGGGAGAGGGAAGGGGGCTGCCCCCTCCTAGTCCAATTCGGACTCCCCATGGAGGGGCGCACCACCACCGGTGCAGCCCTCTCTCCCCTCTTGGCCCAATAAGGCCCATAACTTCCCGGGGTTCCGTAACCCCTCGGCACTCCGTTTTCTCCGAAACTTCCGAACCTTTCCGTGTCCGAATATAACCATCCAATATATCAATCTTTATGTCTCGACCATTTCGAGACTCCTCGTCATGTCCGTGATCACATCCGGACTCAACTCCTTCGTACATCAAAATACATAAACTCATAATAACCATCATTGAAACCTTAAGCGTGCGGACCCTACGGTTCGAGAACTATGTAGACATGACCTAGAACTATTCTCGGTCAATAACCAATAGCGGAACCTGGATGCTCATATTGGTTCCTACATATTCTACGAAGATCTTTATCGGTCAAACCGCATAACAACATAAGTTGTTCCCTTTGTCATCGGTATGTTACTTTCCCGAGATTCGATCGTCGGTATCCAATACCTAGTTTAATCTCGTCACCGGAAAGTCTCTTTACTCGTTCCGTAATACATCATCTCACAACTAACTCTTTAGTTGCAATGCTTGCAAGGCTTATGTGATGTGTATTACCGAGAAGGCCTAGAGATACCTCTCCAGACAATCGGAGTGACAAAACCTAATCTCAAATACGCCAACCCAACAAGTACCTTTGGAGACACCTGTAGTACTCCTTTATAATCACCCGATTCGTTGTGACGCTTGGTAGCACCAAAGTGTTCCTCCGTAAACGGAGTTGCATAATCTCATAGTTACGAGGAACATGTATGTGTCATGAAGGAAGCATTAACATACTAAACGATCAAGTGTTAAGCTAACGGAATGGGTCATGTCAATCAGATCATTCAACTAATGATGTGACCTTGTTAATCAAATAACAACTCCTTGTCCATGGTTAGGAAACATAACCATCTTTGATTAACAAGCTAGTCAAGTAGAGGCATACTAGTGACATACTGTTTGTCTATATATTCACACATGTATTATGTTTCCGGTTAATACAATTCTAGCATGAATAATAAACATTTATCATGATATAAGGAAATAAATAATAACTTTATTATTGCCTCTAGGGCATATTTCCTTCAAGGTGTGCAATGGGCGATGGGCCCAGACCCCTGCGTGCATAGGATTTAGACCGGTGTGTTGACCTCTCTGTTGAGCCTAGGTAGGGTTGCGATGTGTTGATCTTCCGAGGCCGGGCATGACCCAAGAAAGTGTGTCCGGCCAGAGGGATCGAGCGTGTCGGGTAATGTGATGCACCCTGCAGGGAAGTTTATCTATTTGAATAGTCGTGTCCACGGTAACAGGCGGCCAGGAGTTGTACCTTGACCTTATGACAACTAGAACTGGATACTTAATAAAAACACACCCTTCCAAGTGCTAGATATAACCCAGTGATCGCTCTCTAATAGGGCAACAAGGAGAGGATCGCCGGGTAGGATTATGCTATGCGATGCTACTTGGTGAACTTACCATCTACTCTCTTCTACATGCTGCAAGATGGAGGCTGCCAGAAGCGTAGTCTTTGACATGACTAGCTATCCCCCTTTTATTCTGGCATTCTGCAGTTCAGTCCACCGACATTGCCCCTTTACAAAGATACCCATGCATATGTAGTGTAGATCCTTGCTTGTGAGTACTTTGGATGAGTACTCACGGTTGCTTCTCTCCCTCTTTTCCCCCTTTCCTTTTTACCTGGTTGTCGCAACCAGAGGTCGGAGCCCAGGAGCCAGACGCCACCGTCGAAGACGACTCCTACTACACCGGAGGTGCCAACTACTACATGCAGGCCGCTGACGACGAGCAGGAGTAGTTTAGGAGCATCCCAGGTAGGAGGCTTGCGCCTATTTCGATCTGTATTCCAGTTTGTGCTAGCCATCTTATGGCAAGTTGTTTAACTTATGCCTGTACTTGGATGTTTTTGCTTCCGCTGATTCGTCTATAATCGAGCTCTTGTATTAGAGCCCTCGAGGCCCCTGGCTTGTAATATGATGCTTGTATGACTTATTTTATTTTTAGAGTTGTGTTGTGATATCTTCCCGTGAGTCCTTGATCTTGATCATACATATTTGCGTGTATGATTAGTGTATGATTGAATCGGGGGCGCCGTAAGTTGGTATCGAGCCGATCGCTCAGAATCCTTTCCAACTCCTTGGCCGAAGTTGAGTCTAGTCGTTGCTAAACTTTTACTAACATGGCTGTGTGGCTTATGGGCCCACGTCGCCATTGGGTCGTATTAGGATCTTTTATTCCTCGTCTATGCTCTGGGACTCTGATCTATCTTCTATTCGGGGTAAATGAATTTTGCTAACTCTAGCTTTAGGATCTCGTGATCACTTCCATCCGGAGAGCCCCTTGTTACAGATGATCGCCTGCTGCACCGAAGGATTCCGAAGATACTCTTCGATGTTCTCTCAAGACTTTGTGCCCGTTGCTTTTGCAATTCCCGACTATCGATAAATCCTTATGGATGCCGTTCATGCCTTCATCCCCAGTTGCCCTTTTATTACTTGCTACCCTAAAAAATTCTCCTATATTCCGAGAATCATTGCGCCTACTGCTTTGCAACTCTTTTTCGCATTAATACCCCTACGGATAATTCCTCACACTTAACGAGTATCCGCTCATCCCCGGTTGTTCAGGTGTTTCACAAAAGTCTTTGAAGTACCATTCGATCTTCCAAAAATCCTCAACAGCCTGTTGCTCTTGAAATTCTTGCTTGCTTGCATTATGGTTGCGTTCCATATGACTAGCAATATTAATTGGTATCCTTTGTCATTATCATTTCAAGTCCCTTGAATCAATATGTTGCGAATGCTCGCAATCCTTAATCAGATCCTAGAATTCATCCTTCCGGCTTAGTCGTCATATTAAACATGAGCTGGATCTCGACCAATGAAATTGCCATCGATTGTACCCTTAAGCCTACTCAACTTATCCATCCTTGATCAGAGTGTTTGCTTTTGATCCCTTGATTTGGAGCTCATAATTCCTTTTCATTTGAGCTTTGAATTAGTCAGTTGTTTTGATAATCCGATCGCCTTGCTTACTTCCGTCTTCTGGTTGAGTACCGATGCTCACATCAGATCCCTCGTGGACCACCAGAACCTTTACTGGATTTTATCCGATGACGTCCTTCATATTCAATAACTTTGTGAGTCTTTTCTCGGATACATAATGCCTTTGGTAAATTGTATCCTCTGCTTTCAATCTTGTGTTATTTACTCCTGAAGTTTGTGGCATATGTTCCTAAGAGGCCCTGATGGGTTGGACATATGCCTCTTCTAATCTGTGTGAACCCGGAACTACTACGGGTCATACTCTACTGGTGTTATGTCAGATAAAATTTCAACACCACAACTTCGTTGAAGGCGAGAAGTGGATGAAAGGTTATGCATTAAAGAAGTGGGAGTCGACCTTGAACCTTTGTGTTCATGCCCATGGACACGATGTAGATCCTATCATGGAAGCTTCTTGTACTAATGATTATTCCTTGATAAACTATCATCTGGTATCTGTGAATTGATCCTTTGCAATCGTGGTTCCGACCATATGTTCTTCTTTGATCCCATTTCTCGGACAGGTTAAAGCACTTGTCTTCGACAAATCAATACGCCTGCCTAACCTCTATTATGATCTACCTTCAAGTATTACCCCTGGTATCTAGGGGATATCATGCCATTGCACCACATCTTACGAACTTTTGATGAAGTACTACCTTTCCCTGTCATTGTCACTTCATGGGTTCTGGGTTGTTTGTCAGCCGAGAACATCGATAAGTGAATCTATTCCGCACTCCGAATCAAGAACTCTTAAGTAATTTTCGTTGGTTATCAGTTTGTTAATCCTTCAAGTCATTCCTAACCTGATTGGCTATATTATTATTGTGTTAAATTTTAACTGTGCTACCCGGTCCTTAATCCCGGAGCACAACTTTCGATGGCGAGCTAAGCTTACGTTGATTTCCTCGTCTTATTGTTTTACCTCGAACAAACTTGACTCCGAGTTTGTGTCGTATCTGTGGTTCCAATAATCTTTCGCGACATCAGTTTTTTGCTTGATGCAGTCGCTATTCAGTTGCTTCTTCATGGAGCCTCTCGACAAAATTGTCGTGATCTTCTTTAACAATTGGACTCTTTCCAGGATATCAATCAAATTCATGATGATAAGTACCAACCTCGTCCCTTGGTAATTTGAGTTACCATCGACACCATCCTTACCTTCCTGTCATCACAAACTTTTTCATGTTATGGATGCAACTTGCTATCTAGCTTGTATTATGTTCTACCTTGAAGTATTACCGTCTTTTATGTCAAGGATGTTGTGAGAATTGCTCCACCTCCTAAGAATTCTTGTTACAGTGATGCTTCTCGCCATCACCATCCTTTCTTGGGCCCCGTGTTGCTTCCAACTGGAATATCAACAAGTGAAATCTGTTGTGAGACTTTAGTATTTCTAGCAACCCTATTGCTTTGAAGTTAATGGTCGACAGTTCATTCTTAGATTATTGGCTATTGAATCACCATTCTAATATTGATCGTGCTACCGAGCCCATATTTCGGGTGCACCTTTCAACTAATGTTTAATTGTGTATGTTTTCCTCGAGCATACATCATTTTATCATTTGATCTGACAAATGTTATCTCCTTGTTCACATAATTATGGAAATCCATCTTGTTGGAAATCTTGATGAATTGTCGCTGAGTTCATCAGCTACCTCCTCATCCTCTTTTGGGTTTGATGATGAACATGTTTTGAAACTCGCTTCCATAGTTCATTTCCCGAGAATCTTACAATGCCATCACGTCAATTTGTGTTGCACCTTTTCTTCTCAGACCTCCGAGCCTGAGGTATCCTCACACCAATCAGATCTAAATCTCGGTTAGATATGATGGTTGGGACATATTTCCAAGAGTTATAACATTGGTCTTCGCATGACCCGGTAAGGTGATGTCATGCCTAGCACACCTGGCCGGAGGCCCTATTGTTATAGTTTCCTTTTCAGCAAGGTTATCCATCTTCCATGAGGAAATTGTAAGATTTATTCTACAAGTTATTCCTGATGGATCATTTGTGTTTCCAAAGTTTGATCTTTACCCAATGACCATGTCAATGCTATCTCGAAGCATGTCGGTGGTACTCTGATTTTTCAATAAGAACATTTGATGCACAATGCTAAATTTTCTTTATCATTTATCCCAACACCGTTGTATGGGTAATGCCATGAAATTTCTCTCCCCTCACCTAACGGGGTTTCTACTTAATATCCTGTCATGGTTATCATGCTCTGCTTGTCCTCGGGAAGGATATACCCCTGAAATATTTGTTTAAACACATTTTCCTTTCCATTGTTCTATTTAATCTGATGATCACATTTTCCTTTCCATTGTCTTGTTTAACCTTTCTCGTGGTTTATATGATCTAAGCAGTAATGATTCGTTGCTTATGTAAACACCCTGGTGTACAACCTTGTCAGTAAGACCGTGTTACTATTGTTGATGACATTTCGGTAACCACCGATGGACGAGAACTTTTCCTATTGGTCCGCCTCGTTTCAACGAGCAGGAAAATGGTTCTCTTCGTCCCTCGCCCAAGGTACCAACGTTGTTGCCAACAAAACTGACAGGCTATCCTCTGGCATGCCTTGCTTACATGATCGTGCAAGACGTCACCACCCTTCCTACTTTTAACCCACATGGTGGGCCCATAACCCACAGTTCCACAAGATCGAAACCTGACTCTCCTGTACACCCCTATTTCTAAAGTTATTCCTCACGCTTGGCTCCGTATGAAAGATCACGAGCCACCTCCCTAGTGATCTATTATGTTATCAGGCGCAATACTTATTCCCATTGCTCTGAACCCTTTTCACCCTCTGTTTCGGGCAACAAACGGTTGCCTACCCGCTTGGAGCTTCTTGTTGCTCATCCTTACCTTGCTCTCGATAACTTTCTTGAATTTCAATTCGAGAGATACTTTCTACCACATCCTTGGAGTTATCTACTAGATAAGCAACCTTGTAGAGTTTCGTTCTCCCGGAGTACCCACCCTTTATTCTTTCATAAGTACGATGGAGTTCCCGAAGAAAGGATGCCGACTTCATCATGATGACCTGAAGTAGAGTAATGAAGACATCCACGTAATGGATTGACCTCTTCGAGAAGAGCAACCAAGTCCGAGAAGTTTCATTAGAATTTCATAACCGGATCTTTCACCCATACACACCCCTTAAATCTCGGGACGAGATTTCTTATAGTGGAGGAGAATTGTGATGCCCGGATAATTAGGCTACAGTAATCCCCCGTTAATGATGCCACGTCACCTCTGTCACTGTAGTTAATCTCGGGTTAGTTCAAAAACCGATTCAAAATTCAAATTCAAAATCAAGTCAAACAATTAAAGTTTTCAAAAGTCAAAACTAAAATGTTCTCAATGTGACAAATAAATCATGGATAATATTGTTGGAGAAGCCACACTTTTATAAAATGTTTAAATACTCTAAAATGAATAAAATGGTAGCAAATATAATAATTTAAATGCTTTTAAAATAACAAACAATTTCAAAACCAAATTATCATAAGTATTAAACTATTGTGGCAGAGGCATAATTTGTCGCATCTATCTAGGTGCCACTTTGATATTTTACTAAAACAAAAAAAAGAAACACAAAAAAGAATGAACAAAGCAAAAAGAGAAAAACGACCAAAAGAAAAAGGGTGCAAGCCCCCTCTTCTCCATGGGCCGTTTGGCCCAGCTGGCCACTGTTGGAAATATGCCCTAGAGGCAATAATAAAAGCATTATTATTATATTTCCTTGTTCATGATAATCGTCTTTTATTCATGCTATAACTGTATTATCCGGAAATCGTAATACACGTGTGAATACATAGACTACAATACGTCCCTAGTAAGCCTCTAGTTGACTAGCTCGTTGGTCAACAGATAGTCATGGTTTCCGACTATGGACATCGATGTCATTGATAACGGGATCACGCCATTAGGAGAATGACGTGATGGACAAGACCCAATCCTAAGCATAGCACAAAGATCGTAGTTCGCTTTTGCTAGAGCTTTTCCAATGTCAAGTATCTCTTCCTTAGACTATGAGATCGTGCAATTCCGGATACCGTAGGAGTGCTTTGGGTGTATCAAACGTCACAACGTAATCGGGTGACTATAAAGGTGCACTACGGTATCTCCGAAAGTGACCATTGGGTTGACACGGATCGAGATCGGATTTGTCACTCCGTATGACGGAGAGGTATCACTGGCCCACTCGGTAATGCATCATCATAATGAGCTCAAAGTGATCAAGTGTCTGGTCACGGGATCATGCATTACGGATGCAGTAAAGTGACTTGCCGATAACGAGACTAAACGAGGTATTGGGATACCGACGATCGAGTCTCGGGCAAGTAACACACCGTCGACAAAGGGAATAGAATACGGGTTGCTTGAACCCTTGACATCGTGGTTCATCCGATGACAACATCGAGGAGCATGTGGGAGCCAACATGGGTATCCAGATCCCGCTGTTGGTTATTGACTTGAGGTAGTCTCGGTCATGTTCAGATGTCTCCCGAACCCGTAGGGTCTACACACTTAAGGTTCGGTGACGCTTAGGGTTAATAGGAAGACAAGTATGTGATTACCGAATGTTGTTCGAGTCCGGATGAGATCCCTGACGTCACGAGGAGTTCGGAATGGTCCGGAGGTAAAGATTTATATATGGAAAGTGGTTAAACGGACTCGGAAAGTTTCGGGGTATACTGGTAAAATCTACCGGGCCACCGGGAGGGTTCCGGAGGTCCACCGGAGGGGCCACCCCTCCCGGGGCCACATGGGCTAAGTGGGAGGAGCCAGCCTCTGGTGGGCTGGGCGCCCCCCACCTAGGCCCATGCGGCTAGGGTTTGGGAGGGTAACCCCTAAAGGGGCGCCCCTAGCTTGGGGGCAAGCCACCCTCCCCTCCCCTTGTCACCGCCCCATCTAGGGTATACCCTAGATGGCCGGCCCCTGACCCTCTCCTCCTATAAATAGAGGGGTGGGGAGGGCTGCCAACACCATTGAAGGCGCAGCCCTCCCTCCCCAACACCTCTCTTTCTCCACGCAAGCTTGGCGAAGCCTCGCCGAGAACTGCCAGACTAACCGCACCACGCTGTCGTGCTGCCATTGGGTTGTCTTCCTCAACCTCTCCTTCACTCTTGCTGGATCAAGACGGAGGAGACGCCATCATCCCGCACGTGTGTTGAACACGGAGGTGCTGTCCTTTCAAGACTTTGGTCATCGGTGATCGGAATCACGTTGGGAACGTCTTCATCATCACCACTCCTCGAACGCCTCCGCATCGATCTACAAGTGGTATGTAGATGCAAACTCTCTCCGTTACTCGCTGCTTAGTAGAACTCATAGATGGATCTTGGTGAAACCGTAGGAAAATTTTAATTTTCTGCAACGCTCCCCAACAAAGGGTATCGAGCTAGGTTTATGCGTAGTTCTCTTTGCACGAGTAGAACACAATTTTGTTGTGGGCGTGGATCTTGTCAACTTACTTGCCGTTACTAGTCGTTTCTTGCTTCCGCGGTATTGTGGGATGAAGCGGCCCGACCAACCTTACACGCATTTCGTGAGACCGGTTCCACCGACTAACATGCACTAGTTGCATAAGGTGGTGGCGGGTGTCTGCTCTCCTACTTTAGTGGGAGCGGATTCGATGAACAGGGTCCTTATGAAGGGTAAATAGAAGTTGACAAGATCACGCCAGGTTATTCGTAGGTAAGAAAACGTTCTTGCTAGAACCCAATTGCAGCCACGTAAAGATGCAACAACAATTAGAGGACGCCTAACTTGTTTTTGCAGCAATTGTCATGTGACGGATATGGCCAAGTTGTGATGAATGATGATATATTGTGATGTATGAGATCATGTTCTTGTAATAGGAATCACGACTTGCATGTCGATGAGTATGACAACCGCAGGAGCCATAGGAGTTGTCTTTATTTTTGTATGACCTGCGTGTCATTGAAGAACGCCATGTAATTTACTTTACTTTATTGCTAAACGCGTTAGCCATAGAAGTAGAAGTAGTCGCTGGCGTGACAACTTCATGGAGGCACGATGATGGAGATCATGATGATGGAGATCATGGTGTCATGCCGGTGACAGATGATCATGGAGCCCGAAGATGAAGATCAAGGAGCTATATGATATTGGCCATATCATGTCACTACTTTATAATTGCATGTGATGTTTATTATGATTATACATCTTGTTTACTTAGAACGACGGTAGTAAATAAGATGATCCTTAGAACAATTTCAAGAAGTGTTCTCCCTAATCGTGCACCGTTGCTACAGTTCGTCGCTTCTAAGCACCACGTGTTAATCGGGTGTGATGGATTCTTACGCTCACATACAACGGTGTAAGCAAGATTTACACACGCAAAACACTTAGGGTTAACTTGACGAGCCTAGCATGTGAAGACATGGCCTCGAACACGGAGACCGAAAGGTCGAACACGAGTCGTATGGAAGATACGATCAACATGAGAATGTTCACCGACGCAGACTAGTCCGTCTCACGTGTTGATCGGACACGGCCTAGTCGACTCGGATCGTGTAACACTTAGATGACTAGAGGATGTCTAATCTAAGTGGTAGTTCATTAATAATTTGATTAGATGAACTTAATTATCATGAACTTAGTCTAAAACTTTTGAATGATATGTCTTGTAGATCAAATGGCCAACGCCATGTCAACTTGAACTTCAACGCGTTCCTAGAAAACCAAGTCGAAAGATGACGGCAGAACTATACGGACGGGTCCGAACCCGAGGATCATCCTCATAGCTGCCAGAAACAATACGTCCTAGAAGGACCGCTAGGTGAAGCTCCGTCCCGCAGAACCAAGACATTATGAATGCTTGGCAGTCTCGTCGATGATTACTCCCTCGCTCAAGGCGGCATGCTTTACAGCTTAGAACCGGGCTCCAAAAGCGCTTTTGAGCACCACGGAGCATATGAGATGTTCGAGGAGCTGAAACTTGTTTTCCAAGCTCACGCCTCGGTCGAGAGATATGACATCTCCGACAAGTTCTATAGTTGTAAGATGGAGGAAAACAGTTCATCGGTGAACACATTCTCAAGATGTCCAGGTTGCAAACCGTATGACCCAAATGAATATTAACCTCCCCGATGAGGCGGTCATTGACAGAATCCTCGATCGCTCCCACCAAGCTACAAGAGCTTTGTGATGAACTACAACATGCGAGGGATGGTAAAGACCATTCCTGAAGTGTTCTCTATGTCAAGTCAGCCGAGGTTGAAATCAAGAAAGAACATCAAGTGTTGATGGTCAATAAGACCACTAAGTTCAAGAAGGGCAAGGGTAAGAAAACTTCAAGAAGGACGGCAAGGAGATTGCCGCGCCCGCAAGCAAGTTGCCGGAAGAAGTCAAAGAATGGACCCAAGCCCGAGACCGAGTGCTTTTATTGCAAGGGAAGGGTCATCGAA
The DNA here is from genome assembly GCA_021605205.1 of Aegilops longissima. NCBI lineage: Eukaryota > Viridiplantae > Streptophyta > Magnoliopsida > Poales > Poaceae > Aegilops > Aegilops longissima. The sequence goes on from CM038682.1 coordinate 184,304,795, forward strand.
GTGGAACTGCCCCAAATACTTAGCGGATAAGAAGGCCGCAACACCAAAGGTATATTTGATATACATGTAATTGATGTGTACCTTACCAAGAATCGTAGTAACTCCCGGGTATTTGATACCGTGCCGCTGCTCATATTTGTAACTCACAGCAGAGCTGCGGAATAAGCGGAGATCTGGCGAAGGGCGAGGTGACGATGCACGCCGGGAATGGTTCCAGAGTCGATGTGATCGCCGTCGACACGCTACCTCTTCATTTACCCACGGGATTAGTTATGAACCTTAATAATTGTTATTTGGTGCCAAGTTTGAGCATGAATATTGTATCCGGATCTCGCTTAATGCGAGATGGCTACTCATTTAAATCCGAGAATAATGGTTGTTCTATTTATATGAGAGATATGTTTTATGGTCATGCTCCGATGGTCAATGGTTTATTCTTAATGAATCTCGGCGTAGTATTACACATGTTCATAGCGTGAATACCAAAAGATGTAAAGTTGATAACGATAGTCCCACATACTTGTGGCATCGCCGCCTTGGTCACATAGGTGTCAAGCGCATGAAGAAGCTCCATGCTGATGGACTTTTGGAGTCTCTTGATTATGAATCATTTGACACATGCGAACCATGCCTCATGGGCAAGATGACCAAGACTCCATTCTCGGAACAATGGAGCGAGCAACCAACTTGTTGGAAATCATACATACCGATGTGTGCGGTCCAATGAGCGTTGAGGCTCATGGAGGATATCGTTATGTTCTCACTCTCACAGATGACTTGAGTAGATATGGGTATGTCTACTTGATGAAACACAAGTCTGAGACCTTTGAAAAGTTCAAGGAATTTCAGAATGAAGTAGAGAATCAACGTGACCGAAAGATAAAATTCTTACGATCGATCGTGGAGGAGAATATTTAAGTCACGAATTTGGTACACACTTAAGAAAATGTGGAATCGTTTCACAACTAACGCCACCGAACACCTCAACAGAACGGTGTGTCCGAACGTCGAATCGCACTCTATTGGATATGGTGCGGTCTATGATGTCTCTTACCGATTTACCGCTATCATTTTGGGGATACGCCTAGAGACAGCTACATTCACTTTAAATAGGGCACCGCCTAAATCCGCTGAGACGACACCGTATGAATTATGGTTTGGGAAGAAACCTAAGCTCGTTTCTAAAAGTTTGGGGATGCGATGCTTATGTCAAGAAACTTCAACCTGAAAAGCTCGAACCCAAGTCGGAAAATGCGTCTTCATAGGATACCCTAAGGAAACCTTTGGGTATACCTTCTACCTTAGATCCAAGGCAAGATCTTTGTTGCCAGAACGGAATCTTTCTCGAAAAGAGTTTCTCTCGAAAGAAGTAAGTGGGAGGAAAGTAGAACTCGATGAAGTACTACCTCTTGAACAGGAAAGTAGTGCAGCTCAGAAAATGTTCCCGTGATGCCTACACCAACTCAAGAGGAAATTCATGATGATGATCAAGGTACTTCGGATCAAGTTGCTACTGAACTCAGAGGTCCACTAGGACACGCCCGCACTGTGAGTGGTACGGCAACCCTGTCTCGGAAATCATGTTGTTAGACAACAATGAACCTTCGAACTATGAAGAAGCGATGGCGGCCCAGATTCCAACAAATGGCTAGAAGCCATGAAGTCCGAGATAGAATCCATGTATGAAAACAAAGTGTGGACTTTGACCGACTTGCCCGATGATCGGCGAGCAATAGAAAACAAATGGATCTTTAAGAAGAAGACGGACGCGATGGTAATGTCACCATCTATAAAGCTCGACTTGTCGCTAAGGGTTATCGGCAAGTTCAAGGGATTGACTACGATGAGACTTTCTCTCCGTGCGAAGCTTAAGTCCGTCCAATCATGTTAGCAATTGCCGCATACTATGATTATGAGATATGGCGATGGACGCCAAAACAGCGTTCCTTAACGGTTATCTTAAGGAAGAGCTGTATATGATACAGCCGGAAGGTTTTGTCGATCCTAAGAATGTCGACAAAGTATGCAAGCTCCAATGATCCATTTATGGGCTGGTGCAAGCATCTCGAGTTAGAACATTCGCTTTGATGAGATGATCAAAGCGTTTAGTTTATGCGACTTATGGAGAAGCCTGCGTTTACAAGAAAGTGAGTGGGAGCTCAGAGCATTTCTCATATTATATGTAGATGACATACTTTTGATGGGAAATGATATAGAATTCTTGGACAGCATTAAGGCCTACTTGAATAAGTGTTTTTCAATGAAGGACCTTGGAGAAGCTGCTTATATATTAGGCATCAAGATCTATAGAGATAGATCGAGACGCCTCATAGGTCTTTCACAAAGCACATACCTTGATAAGATTTTGAAGAAGTTCAAATGGATCAGTCCAAGAAAGGGTTCTTGCTCAGATTGCAAGGTGTGAGATTGAGCTCAGCTCAATGCCCACCACGGCAAAAGATAAAGAAGAGATGAGTGTCATCCCTATGCCTCAGCCATAGGATCTATTATGTATGCCATGCTGTGTACTGACCTGATGTAAACCTTGCCGTAAGTTTGGTAGGAAGGTACCAAAGTAATCCCGCAAGGAACACCGGACAGCGGTCAAGAATATCCTGAAGTACCGAAAAGGACAAAGGACATGTTTCGCTTTATGGAGGTGACGAAGAGCTCGTCAGAACGGGTTACGCCGACGCTTAGCTTCGACACGATCCGATGACTCTAAGTCACAAACCGGATACGTGTATATGTTGAATGGTGGAGCAAGAAGCTGGTGCAGCTGCAAGCGAGCGTCGTGGCGGGATCTACATGTGAAGCGGAGTACATGGCAGCCTCGGAGGCAGCGCATGAAGCAATTTGGGTGAAGGAGTTCATCACCGACCTAGGAGTCATACCCAATGCGTCGGGCCGATCAAACTCTTCTCGTGACAACACCGGAGCTATTGCACTTGCCAAGGAGCCCAGGTTTCACAAGAAGACCAGCACATCAAGCGCCGCTCAACTCCATCCGTGAAAATGTTCGTAATGGAGACATAGAAATTTGTAAAGTGCATACGGATCTGAATGTCGCAGATCCGCTGACTAAACCTCTTCCGGGCAAAACATGATCAACACCGTAACTCTATGGGTGTTCGATTCATCACAATGTAACTAGATTATTGACTCTAGTGCAAGTGGGAGACTGTTGGAAATATGCCCTAGAGGCAATAATAAAAGCATTATTATTATATTTCCTTGTTCATGATAATTGTCTTTTATTCATGCTATAATCAGTATTATCCGGAAATCGTAATACACGGTGAATACATAGACTACAATACGTCCCTAGTAAGCCTCTAGTTGACTAGCTCGTTGGTCAACAGATAGTCATGGTTTCGACTATGGACATCGATGTCATTGATAACGGATCACGCCATTAGGAGAATGACGGATGGACAAGACCCAATCCTAAGCATAGCACAAAGATCGTAGTTCGCTTTGCTAGAGCTTTTCCAATGTCAAGTATCTCTTCCTTAGACTATGAGATCGTGCAATTCCCGGATACCGTAGGAGTGCTTTGGTGTATCAAACGTCACAACGTAATCGGGTGACTATAAAGGTGCACTACAGGTATCTCCGAAAGTGACCATTGGGTTGACACGGATCGAGATCGGATTTGTCACTCCGTATGACGGAGAGGTATCACTTGGGCCCACTCGGTAATGCATCATCATAATGAGCTCAAAGTGATCAAGTGTCCGGTCACGGATCATGCATTACGGTACGAGTAAAGTGACTTGCCGGTAACGAGACTAAACGAGGTATTGGGATACCGACGATCGAGTCTCGGGCAAGTAACACACCGTCTGACAAAGGGAATAGAATACGGGGTTGCTTGAACCCTTGACATCGTGGTTCATCCGATGACAACATCGAGGAGCATGTGGGAGCCAACATGGGTATCCAGATCCCGCTGTTGGTTATTGACTTGAGGTAGTCTCGGTCATGTCGCATGTCTCCGAACCCGTAGGGTCTACACACTTAAGGTTCGGTGACGCTTAGGGTTAATAGGAAGACAAGTATGTGATTACCGAATGTTGTTCGAGTCCGGATGAGATCCCTGACGTCACGAGGAGTTCCGGAATGGTCCGGAGGTAAAGATTTATATATGGAAAGTGGTTAAACGGACTCGGAAAGTTTCGGGGTATACTGGTAAAACCGGGCCACGGGAGGGTTCCGGAGGTCCACCGGAGGGGCCACCTCCCGGGGGCTACATGGGCTAAGTGGGAGAGGAGCCAGCCCCGGTGGGCTGGGCGCCCCCCACCTAGGCCCATGCGGCTAGGGTTTGGGAGGGTAACCCTAAAGGGCGCCTCAGCTTGGGGGCAAGCCACCTCCCTCCTCCCTTGGCCGCCGCCCCATCTAGGGTTTACCCTAGATGGCCGGCCCCCTTGACCCTCTCCTCCTATAAATAGAGGGTGGGGGAGGCTGCCAACACCATTGAAGGCGCAGCCCTCCCTCCCAACACCTCTCTTTCTCCACGCAAGCTTGGCGGCCTCGCCGAGAACTGCCAGACCAACCGCACCACGCCGTCGTGCTGCCATTGGAATTGTCTTCTCAACCTCTCCTTCACTCTTGCTGGATCAAGACGGAGGAGACGCCATCGTCCCCGCACGTGTGTTGAACACGGAGGTGCTGTCCTTTCAAGACTTTGGTCATCGGTGATCGGAATCACGTTGGGAACGCCTTCATCATCACCACTCCCTCGAACGCCTGCACTCGATCTACAAGTGGTATGTAGATGCAAACTCTCTCCGCTACTCGCTGCTTAGTAGAACTCATAGATGGATCTTGGTGAAACCGTAGGAAAATTTTTAATTTTCTGCAACGTTCCCCAACAGCCACTGCACTGGCCGGCCCAGCCTTGGCCTATATGGCCCCCTCACCCCGCGACCTAACCGAACCCCTCCCCCAAGATCCCCATAATCCCCCCCCCCCGCCTGGATCAGGATCGCGCCCTAGCGCGCTTGGACCCCGCCGCCTCGTCCCAGCGCCCCGTCGCCGGCATCACCCGTCTCCACCGTTGCCTCCCCGTCTCCTCCCCACGCCGGACCTCCTCCCCGATGGCCTCCCCAAGCCATGCTACGCCCGGCGCCGCTCGCCGTCTCTGGAGCCACCACGTCGGCCTGCCTCCTCATCCCTCTCATCGTCGGAACGTCGTCCCCGTCCTCCTCCCCGCGCCACACTGCCACTCCCCTACGGCCACAGTGAGCACGCGCGCCTCCTCTATCCCCGTCCCTACCGGTCACCACACGCTTTGCAGGCGCTGCCGCCTGGGCGGATGCGTGCCCGCCTCGCCTCGACCCACTCCCGCCAGCCACCACCAGCAGGCCATCACGGCCTCCTCCCGCTTCGCGCTGCTGCCATCTTGCTGCAGCGCCTGCGCCACAGGCGTGCGCCCCGACACCCGGTTCCTCGCGTCGCCGGCCCCTATAGCGAGACCGCCGGCCACCGCCCCGCGTGCCTTCGCTCGCCGATCGCGTCGGCGTCCACCCCTTTCCCCGCCTAGCGGTGCTCACCGGAGCTCCCCGCCGCTTGCCGCCCGTGGCCTTCTCCTCGCGCCCGCATCGCTGCCCGATGTCGCGGCCAACAAGCGTCGTGGCCGTCGTCCCGCCATCGCTGCACCCTTCCGCCTCCCGCTCCCGGTCTTGCCGCCACCACCGTGTCACCCCCCCACACACACACACACATACACACACCGTTGGCCTGGGCAAGCGCCAATCAGGCTGGCGCCCACTCGCCTGACCCGCAAGGGCCCTTATGCCATAGACAGGTGGGGCTAGCCCCAGAATGAAATTTCAAATAATAATAATTAATAATAATAATAATTAAAATAAAAAATGATAATTAAAAATAATTAATTAATTAAAGAATTAACTAACTTAATTAATCTTGATTTGATTAACCTAGTCACTAGTTAACTTAGTTAAACCCTAATTAGAATAAACAGAGTATGACAGGTGGGACCCACATGTCAGTTTGACCCAGTCAACGCCCTGTTGACTACTGACGTCATGCTGATGTCAGCATACACTATTCTGGATAATGTTGATTTAAAATAATTAAGTAAATTCTAAAAATGACTAAATCTTTTAAAATTAATATAAAATAAACCGTAGCTCGGATGGAAAAACTTTGTACATGTAAGTTGCTCAGAATGACGAGACGAAACCGGATACGCCGCCCGTTCGTCCGCCACACATCCCTAGCATAGTGAACACGCAACTTTCCCCCTCCGTTTCATCTATCTGAAAACGTGAAACACCAGGGATACTTTCCCGGATGTTTTCTCCCTTCACCGGTATCACCTCCTACTACGTTAGGGCACTCCTAGCACCTTTTCTTGTCATGTCATGCATCGATATGCATCTGTTTGCATTATATTCATTGTTTCTCCCCCCTCTTCTCTCCGGTAGACTACGAGACTGACGCCGATGCTGGTGCCCCGATCGATTACGGTGTTGACGACCCTTCTTGCCAGAGCAACCAGGCAAGCCCCCCCCCTTGATCACCAGATATCGCCTATTCTTCTCTATACTGCTTGCATTGGAGTAGTGTAGCATGTTACTTCTTTCGGTTAATCCTATTCGCTGATATAGCCTTTGTCATTATTACTCTGCTTGTTACCCTTACCTGCAATCCTAAATGCTTAGTATAGGATGCTAGTATTCCATCAGTGGCCCTACACTCTTGTCTATCTGCCATGCTATACTACTGGGTCGTGATCACTTCGGGAGGTGATCACGGGCATATGCTATATACTTTATACTGTTACATTACTTATGATACTGTTCGGAGATGGGGGCTGAAGGGGCAGGTGGCTCCATCCCGGTAGAGGTGGGCCTGGGTTCCCGACGGCCCCCGACTGTTACTTTGTGGCGGAGCGACAGGGCAGGTTGAGACCACCTAGGAGAGAGGTGGGCCTGGCCCTGGTCGGCGTCCCCGGTTACTTCATAATAACATGCTTAACGAGATCTTGGTATTTGATCTGGGTTGGGTCGTTGACCTTATACGCACTAACCGCCACGTGGGACAAGATATGGGCAACCGGCATCGTGGTATCAGCCGAAGCCTTCGTGACGTCAGCGACTGAGCGGCGCGCGCCGGATTGGACTGGAACGCGTGCACTTGTATTAAGGGGGCTAGGTCTGCTTCCGGTCGCGTCCGCAACGTGCAGGTGTGCAATGGGCGATGGTCCCAGACCTCTGCGTGCATAGGATTTAGACCGGCGTGCTGACCTCTCTGTTGAGCCTAGGTAGGGCTGCGACGTGTTGATCTTCCGAGGCCGGGCATGACCCAGGAAAGTGTGTCCGCCCAGAGGGATCGAGCGTATCGGGTAATATGGTGCACCCCTGCAGGGAAGTTTATCTATTCGAATAGCCGTGTCCACGGCAACAGGCGACCCGGAGTTGTACCTTGACCTTATGACAAATATAACTGGACACTTAATAAAACACACCCTTCCAAGTGCCAGATATAACCCAGTGATCGCTCTTTAATAGGGCAACGAGGAAAGGATCGCCGGGTAGGATTATGCTATGCGATGCTACTTGGTGAACTTACCATCTACTCTCTTCTACATGCTGCAAGATGGAGGCTGCCAGAAGCGTAGTCTTCGACAGGACTAGCTATCCCCCTCTTATTCTGGCATTCTATAGTTCAGTCCACCGACATTGCCCCTTTACACAGATACCCATGCATATGTAGTGTAGATCCTTGCTTGCGAGTACTTTGGATGAGTACACACGGTTGCTTTTCTCTCTATTTCCCCTTTCCTTTTTACCTGGTTGTCGCAACCAGAGGTTGGAGCCCAGGAACCAGACGCAACCGTCGACGACGACTCCTACTACACCGGAGGTGCCTACTACTACATGTAGGCCGCTGACAACAAACATGAGTAGTTTAGGAGCATCCCAGGCAGGAGGTCTGCGCCTCTTTCGATCTGTATTCCAGTTTGTGCTAGCCATCTTATGGCAACTTGTGTAACTTATGTTTATACTCAGATATTGTTGCTTCCGCTGACTCGTCTATAATCGAGCTCTAGTATTCGAGCCCTCGAGGCCCCTGGCTTGTAATATGATGCTTCTATGACTTATTTTATTTTTAGAGTTGTGTTGTGATATCTTCCAGTGAGTCCCTGATCTTGATCGTACACGTTTGCGTGTATGATTAGTGTACGATTGAATCGGGGGCGTCACATGGGCGGTGGAATATGGCGGGCGGTGTGGCTTGCCTCGCAAAGTTTGACGATTAATGTTTTAGTTTGACTATGCTTCGATGGTTTTCAATGCAAATTATGTTTAGTTTTAAGTTAAAAGTTCATGTTCAGGTTTAAACTAGACTATGTTTTGGCGGATGCTTATGTACATTACATGTCGAATTTCTGTTTAGAAGTTTGTTTAAATTTAATCTATGTTGAACTTATGAAAATATTATTTTTATTCCGCTAAATTTAGGAGTTTGGCTAGGCCCTATGAAAACTTAGTGGAGTAAAAATACTTTTTTACTCCACTATGTTTACTCCACCCTTTTGCTCCTCTATTTTTAGGGATCAGCTAGAGTTGACCTAAAAGCATCTATAGTCGGGCGCCCGAAACCGACCTCAAACACTTGGGCGGGCCGTCCGGTCAATGACCGGTCATGAAAATGTGACCTAGCCGGGCACCTCAAACGGGTCTCAAACGCCCGGGCTGTCCGGCGCCCCTCATATCTTGCCCAAATATAGAGAGGATATGGGGCTGCTCGGGCGCGCCCGGGCGCGTCCGACATGTCAGCCCGGCCCACCCCGACCCCATTCTGTCCCCACAAATATTCCCAGTTCACAAACCATACCTCACTTTGTTCTCGCTCCATCTCTTCTTCTCCCCTTCGATTTCTTCGATTCGATCCAGTCCGACGACTACGACGACCAAGCGCCGATAGCAGCTCTGACTCCAACCTCCACATCGACGAGGAGCTGTCCCTTCGCCATTGCCCTCGAGAGGTCCAAGGTGGACACAGGGGGCGTTCTGGGTCGGCTGCCTCGCCTCTCCCCTGCCGGCTGGCTCCTCCCGGCCCGCGCGCAGCTTCGGGAGGGCTGCACAGTTCGCGCCTCCCCCACGTTGTCCCCTACCCCCGCCGACTGATGTCCCCTGCTCTGCCGAAAGAACACGAAGGCACTCCGGCTTGCCATCAAGTAGTCCGAGCGCGAGGCCAAGGAGAAGGCGACAAGCAACAACAGGACCGGGCCGTCCGGCGGCTCAAAGGGCTCCTCATTGCCTCCTCCAACGACGACGACCACGGCGCCTCGTCCAACGACTCGGACAATCCTTCACCATCCGCCGACCGTTACAGCCGCGCCGGCGACCAGAAAAGGAAAGGGCCGGCAAGAAAGTGGTGAAGACCTACTTTCTTTAATTTAATTTCAAGTATTTAGATGTAATTTAAAGTTGTCCGTCTAGGTTTATTAGAGCATCTACAGCCGGACGGACAACTTTAAATCATCTCCTATTTCTACAGCCGGACGGACAACTTGAAAGGGACGGACAACTTTAAATCTCTAACTAACACATTTATATGCAGTTCTAGCATACCTGAAGATGTGGTGTTTCCACCTCTGTTTCCCTCACGAAATCATCTCCGTCTTGTTGCAGATCGAGCCTCTGCAGCAGATCCTCCACATCTTCCCTTCCCCGTTTGATTGATGTTGCTACAGCGTTGCACAGCCCGTCAGACTCGGACTTCCTAACGCGCTCGGCCGGCTCCCGAGTCAGATTTGAATTGAACCTCACAGGCGGTTCCGCATCTGTTATAAATACGCGCGTGCACGGGCGCCGGAAGAAGTCCATCGAAGCCAGAAATCACGCTAGTGCGAGTAGAGCATTGTTTTCGCGGTCCCGCGACAGCGACCCCGCCTGTGAATCGCCATTTGCGTTTCCTGTCCAACAGGCTCAGTTACCTTGCGTCCCCTGCGCTCACGAAACAAGGGTGCTCTTCGATCTAGAATTACATTCTGTTCAAAAAAAGGCTGAAGAATTAGCTGCTGCGTTCGACGGTGGCTACGGCTAAGAGAACCAAAGCGAAAGCTGCCAAGGCCAAAGCCGCGGAAGCAGCCAAGACAGCCAGGGCCAACGCCTACGAGGCCGAGATGGCAGCTGACGCGGATGCTGTACGGGCCGCCAAGATTGCCAAGAGGAAGGCCAGGGAGGCCAAAAAAGCTGCCACGACGGACACGGCGAAAGCCAAAGAGGCAGAAGAAGCCGCCAAGACAGCCAAGTTCATGGCCCAAGAAGCCGCAAAGGCGAAGGAAGCCGCGGACGAGGCGAGGCGGCTGGAGGACAAGGAAACGGAGTGGGCGCAGTGCGAGGAGGAGCTGTTCGCTTCCAAGTTCCGCCGTTTTTGGAACAAATTCTACGCCTGCCGCGGCCGCGGCATCACCTTCCATCAAACCAGTAATCATCCCACTTTATTAGTGTTCCGCTGTTATTTTAGTTTCTTAAAGCAAGTTTAATATGATGACGTAAATGAGTTGGTAAAAAATGTCACTATGACCTAATTACCATGACTTTTAAGTATCTTGTTTCATTCTTTCACTAACTTGATATTAATGGAACAATACAGCATCTATCCCTCCCATGCGTTATACGTCCCCTGCTTCTCGTGACACGCCCGATCCCATGGCTACTCTACAGTTCAAGTCAGTCAAAATCACATCAATCAAAGAGTGCTTACAGTGGCCACTGCAAGTGTTTGGTATCGTTGCTGCACGTGATATCCTGGATAACAAGCGCAACATTATTTTCCACCGTCCAAGAAATAGCTGCCAGACCGTCACTGAAGAGGTTTGTATATTCTTACCCATTTGTTTGTTTTCCCAAGTTGCATGCATTTTGCTCTTGTACACTCTCTCCTTGCCTCATTAATTAAAGTTTACAAAATGTTGACTTTGGAAAATATGCATTATAATTTGACAAGGAGAGAGTGCATGGAATATATTATAATAGATTGGTTGTTGCATTATATCCACTTGATGCAGTCATATTACTAAGGAGTAGAACATGATTATTGACTTACATACTTGTTTCGATCATGCAGGATCCATATCTTGCATTGACCGGCCCCAGTCGAGCTATTGCGGTGTCAATGAGTGAATTGCAGAAAACCACCATATTTCAGCTTAGGTTTGCAGGAAACACACTTCTACGTTTTTGAAGCAGAAAACACTGATTTTTTTTCTAATCTTTTGCAGAAAGCACCAAACCTCCTGTTCGGGCAGTTTAAGCACTATTATGACAGGTGGGACCCTGTCTTGTCGACGTGGCTCACGGCCACGAGCCGACGCCGTCTAATGGCGCTTCTGATTGCCGCCGTTATACCGATAGAAACCAGCTCAACTCTCTCATCTGCCTCGCCTCTCCTCTCGCCACTCGCTCTCCTCTCCTCACTGTTCTTCTACCCGACGCCGCCACAACGCCGCCGCCGCTCGCTGCTCCCCGTGGCCATGGTGTCGTGGAGCGACGAGACCAGTGAGGATTCAGTCATGAACATCTCCTCCTGCGATGGCATCATCAAGGTCAGTTTGCTACAGCTAGGGTTAGGGTTAGGGTTAGTGATTTGGGGATTTTGTGAATGAGCTCGAGCTGAACCTAGGTTTATCTTTGCTTGCTCCTCCCGCAGCTTCCAGCTACGATGCACGATCCGAATTTCAATGGCACTGACGCAGATGTGAATGTTTTGTGCGAACACGGCGAGCCGGCCGGGCGCTTAGTTGCATTTGAAGGGATGCACACCGGCAGGAGGTTTCTAGGATGTGCTAAGAAGGTATGATCCTTTATAAGTGAAGGTGTTCATTGCTGAATGTGCTAAGTTTGGTATTTCTTTACCTTTACCTGACATGCTTTGTCATCAGATGGTACACATAGTTTATTGTGGTTAGTGATTACTGCTTTGTTTATCAAGTTGTTAAGCTTGATTAAGTGCTTAGTCTTTGTTTAACTTGTTTTATCCAAAGGAGTGGATGGTTGTCATTGTTTATTATGGTCGTGCTTAATTACTTGTTTAACAAAGGTCATTGTTTATTTGTTTGTCAGTGTGGTATGTTTGCTGCACATATTAGACACCCTGAACATGTTAGCTTATGGAGTATGGCATAAACTGTTTTCAGCCTACTCACTTAGATGATTCTTTATTGTTTTATTGGAGCTTTTTATTGTTTATTTTACAGGAAGGCATAAACTGTGGAGTAGTTCAATGGATTGATTTTGAATGGCCAGACTCAATGGAGAAGGCATTGGCCAAGTTATGGGATATGTATGAGGAGAGTAAGTGAGGTAGGACCAATGACAATCTGGAGAGTTCCTTTGTAATCCACAACCTGACAGAAGAGAAGAAGAAACTACAGGAGAATTATGACATCAGATGTCGATGTCAATGCTCTCTTGGATGCCCAAAGAACAGAGGGGTCTGGAGTTGAGCAATCGAAGGAGCAGAAGCAATGTCTTGATGTGAAGATTGCAGAGCTAGAAACTATAGTGGGCAACTTGAAGTCAGAGCTGGCAAAGAAAGAGGAGGAGAAGAAGAAAGTACAGGAGGACTATGACAGTTTGTATGCTGATGTCAATGCTCTCTTGGATGACCAGCAGCAGAAGGGTGTGGAGTTAAACAATCAGAAGGAGCAGCAGGAATATGTTGATTTGAAGATTGCTGAGCTAGAAACTTTAGTGGGCAACTTGAAGGCAGAGCTGTCAAAGAAAGAGGAGGAGAATAAGAAGCTGTTGCAAAAGTATGAGACTTTAGTGAACCTGACAGGTGCTCAAGCCAATGTGATTAGGAACTTGAAGTTCAATCATTCGAAGGAGAAGGAAAGGCTGATAGAAGAGAGGCTTAAATTGCAGCATCACATTTCTGAGCTTCAAAAGTCTGAGGAGAAGATAAAGCAGAAGCTTCAGGGGGTGAAGGCCATCTTAGATGAGTAGGGGTATCTTCTAGTATGATAATCATCTATCTGTATGTAGATGATAGTCTTCTATGCAAAACTTTAGTGAAAGATCGTGGATGTCGCCTAGAGGGGGGGGGGGGGTGAATAGGCGCTTTAAAATAATTACGGTTTAGGCTTGAACAAATGCGGAATAAACCTAGTGGTAAATTTGTCAAGCACAAAACCTAAAACAACTAGGATCACCTATGTGCACCAACAACTTATGCTAAGCAAGATAATCAACTATGTGATAGCAAGATATATGACAAAGAACAATATGGCTATCACAAAGTAAAGTGCATAAGTAAAGGGCTCGGATAAGAGATAACCGAGGCACGCGGAGATGACGATGTATCCCGAACTTCACACCCTTGCGGATGCTAATCTCCGCTTGGAGTGGTGTGGAGGCACAATGCTCCCAAGAAGCCACTAGGGCCACAGTAATCTCCTCACGCCCTCGACAATGCAAGATGTCGTGATTCCACTAAGGGACCCTTGAGGGCGGTCACCAACCCGCATAAATGGCAACCCTTGGGGCGGTCACCAACCCAGACACTTTGGCAACCCTTGGGGCGGTCACGGTACCATCAAATTGCTCGGGCGATCTCCACAACCTAATTGGAGACCCGACGCTTGCCGGAGCTTTACACCACAATGATTGAGCTCGAACACCACTAACCATCTAGGGCGCCAAGCACCCAAGAGGAACAAGCTCAAGGGCGCCAAGCACCCAAGAGTAATAAGCTTCTCAACTTGTAACTTCCACGTATCACCGTGGAGAACTCAAACCGATGCACCAAATGCAATGGCAAGGGCACACGGAGTGCCCAAGTCCTTCTCTCAAATCCCACCGAAGCAACTAATGCTAGGGAAGAAAATGAGAGGAAGAACAAGAAGGAGAACACCAAGAACTCCAAGATCTAGATCCAAGGGTTCCCTCACATAGAGGAGAAAGTGATTGGTGGAAATGTGGATCTAGATCTCCTCTCTTTTCCCTCAAAAACTAGCAAGAATCCATGGAGGGATTGAGAGTTAGCAAGCTCAAGAAGGACAACAATGGGGGATGAACACGAGCCAAGGATAAGGTTCAATGGGGAAGAAGACCCCTTTTATAGGTGGGAAAAATCCAACCGTTATGCTCACAGCCCGCAAGACGAGCGGTAGTACCGCTCGCATCACGGTACTACTTAGGGGTAGCGGTACTACTGCTAAGGGTAGCGGTACTACCGCTTATGAAGCGGTACTAAAAATTACATCCGTGCCTACCACCGCTGGACTTGTGACGAGTTTTTGGTCCCGAGCAGAAGTAGCCACGGAAGTAGCAGCGTAGTACTGCTCAAGCGGTAGTACCGCTCCCAAGAGCGGTAGTACCGCTCCCAAGGGCGGTAGTAAAAATTACATCCGCTCCTACCATGTAGTACCGCCGCAGCCTTTTCGTAACACCAAAACTACCATAACTTCGCATTCGGACTCAATTCGACGAAACCAAGTTTGTTGGAAAGCTAGGGACAAGGGCTAACACAATCTTGAGAGAAATACCAATAATAAGCAAATGAGAAAAGGCCCAAAAGAAAATGGTGAGAACCCTTCCTCGGAAATGACCGTAAAACCTCCAAAACCGAAAACATCATAGAAGACGATGCAAACTCCGCTGATGAACTCAAGCTTGTCATAAAGATGATCATAAGCTCTAAGACTCACAAAGAGAACCAAACAAGAACCAAGAAACATGATGCAAGGATGCAATGGTTTGAGCTCTCGACGAACGATACGATCAAGCTACTCACTTGAGAGCCCCCCTTGATAGTACGGCTATCGATCCTATAACCCGTCTCCCAACTACCACCATGAGACCGTAAAATAGAAAACCTATCAAGGGCAAACCTTTGCCTTGCACATGATCCACTTGAGCTAGATGATGACGATCTTGTCCTCCTCAAGATGGACCACCTTTCTTGATTGTGTTGGGTCGATGGAGACTAGATGATTGCTCCCCCATACTCCACTATGGGTGAGCCACTCTTCGGCACATCTTCACAAGTCCATTGACACCACAATGGATGGCAAGCTTCAAGCACTTGATCTCTTCGTGATGCTCCACTTGAACTTGCACACGGCAATCTTGATGACGATCACCACTTGATGTCATCCTTTCCATGGGTTGTATGATATCTTCCTCTTGACGCAAGCCCATGGACACGTACCTAACCCCACATAGACTCTCACATAGACCATGGGTTAGTATACAAAGTGCAATGGATAATGCTTACCATACCATGGGATCACTTGATCCCTCTGGGTACATTTTCTACGCTTTGTGAGTTGATCAACTTGATTCACTCTTGACTTAGTCTTGATCAACCTTGAATCTTTCCAACTCTATTCGTTTGGATGATGTCTTGAAGGTAAACATGAATGATCACACGATCTTCTTCTTCAAGACATGCTTGCAATAAGCTCAACACTCACATGACCAATATTTGGATAATTCCTTAATAGCACCTTGGTCAACACATAAACTCCTTGAAACCAACACATGGACTTCAAGAAATGCCTATGGACAAATCATGACCAATCTTTGGATAATTCCTTAATAGCACCTTGGTCAACAGATAAACTCCTTGAAACCAACACATGGACTTCAAGAAATGCCTATGGACAAATCCTTCAAATATAACTCAAGGCAACCATTAGTCCATAGAGAATGTCATCAATTACCAAAACCACACATGGGGCACCGATGTCCTTTCAATCTCCCCATTTTGGTAATTGATGACAATCACTTTCAAGAGAGTTTATATAAGAATTATGCATCACCATGCAATGCAACAACCAATAATGCATGCGATGAGATGCAAATGCTTAGGAACAAAACCAAAGCAAGGAGAAAACTCAAGACTTCTCCATAAAACTCTATGAAACTTCTCCCCATTGGCATCGATTGCCAAAATGGGCGAAAAGCTAAGAAGACCAATATAAAAGGTGTTCCTCCAAAAGTTATGTATTTCTCAACAAGAGAGTGGAATGCCATACACATATCCAAAGGTAATACTTGGAGGAAGACCAACTATATTGAGGCACCAAGATTGCAAAAGAATGATATGCCACAAAGACATAACAAAGAGAGAAACAAGCAATCAAGCAATCAAAAGATACCAATTGAAGCAAGCTATCAAAAGATATCAACTAAACCAACTAGACCAAAGATCCTACGAGCCACATGAAAAAGATATTATGATATGAGCAGAGGATTGTTCTAAAGAAACTAGAGAAGCTCCCCATGATTTGTGCACATCAAGAATTTTTGTATTTGGATACAAAGTGCACAAAATAGGATCATAGCTCCCCCAAAGTCAACAGAAACTAACAACAAGTGCAAGAGAGCATATAGGAAACTAAGCCTAGCACTTGCAACAAGGACATGGTTGAGCAACATTGTAAAAGAGGCAACTTAAGAATAGGCTCAACCAAAATGATGTGTGTGAGTCATGGCAAAGCACATGAGAAGACTAATATACGGATGAGCATAAGCATCAACATAGTCTCGAATGAATGAGATACACGGTGCAAAGCCTTTCATTCTCACACACAACTAGCAAATGGGTTCACAAGCTTACTAATAAGAAAATAGAGAACCTATGCTTGTGACAACCCGTGGTGAAGATAGATTTATGAGAGGCTCATCAAGACGAGGGGTACCAATTAAGATGGCAAAAGCCTCGTAAAGATAAGCAAGAGGAAAATAATCTTCACCACACAAGAGTGCAACAAGATGTAACGATAGAGGACACTCACTCAAGGCAAAAGCTTTCACGGAGCCACCAAAGAAATAACATAAGAAAGACAAGGTGGACGTGAAAGAAAAGATATCAACTAGAGATGTAATTTCTGTCAAGTGTATAAGGTTCTAGGTAGACAAAATCATGATGATATATATCTACAAAGAGGATGTACACCAAATAGTTACAACATGAAGGAACAAGATATCCACAAGGAAGTCATAAATATACCAATAAGATATTTGCTTGAAAGCATAGCACTTGGCTATATATGGTCTTATTGTATATAAATGAATTCCTAACGCATGAACATCAAAGACATCACAACTAGCAACATGAGATCATCGTTGAGATGCTTTGAGAAAGGAAACAAGTATCACAAGAAAGAATGAAATACATGCCATGATACAACCTACACATGGTTGATGCAAGTAATGTGTGCATGTAGTAGATGATGATACTTATTACCGAGATACCGTTGGAAGGATGTAGTAGATACCAATTGAAGGTAGATAGTAGTTCATTGATCATCCTAGCTTGACTCCAATATGCACATGGTGACAACACCTTCCTTGTGAGTGAGCCGAGCATCCAATGCATCTCCAACTGTTCATAGAAGAACAACACAAACTAAACGGTACCCAAACTCATCGGGACCAAATAGTTAGAAACACCAATACATAGGACAAACTCCACATAAATATGTGCATATAGATATGAAAATGAATATCATGCGCATCTCATCCAAATTGAGACTAGGTGGAGTTTCTCCCATATATTGAGTCAAAGAAAGAAAGCATGCCAAATAAAATACATGAAGAAAACATGCATGCTCAAGACTTCAAAACCCAAAACCAAAAGATAAAGAAATGCCAAGTGAAAATGATACCAAATGAATAAAACATCACTTGGAGGACATCCATAAAAGATACATCAAGGAATGAGATATCCATTGATACACCCAAAATAAAAGATATCAAACTCCCAAAAGAGAGGATGGTTCCAAACAAACCAAGCTCTCTACAAAGTTTCATGATGGAAGAAAGTACCAAAACGAAAACGGCTTGCCTTCCACCAACACACACTTGATAAGGATCACAAGAAGAGTGTTCTAAAGAAAATAGTATAGCTCCCCCACGAGTTGTGCATTATATAGGATTTGCATTTGAATACAAAATGCACAAGGTGGGATCACCACTTTCACTATATCTAGAAAGCACTAGACAAGAACGAGAAACAAACAAGATCCACAAGTGGTAGAGAAGACAACGGGAGTTGACACAAACCTTGGCAATAGAAAAGGCAAATAAAAATAAAAGCCAATGTAAAGATGATCAATAAATTCTACCACACATAAGTGAGTACCAATTGTCAAAAGACAAAAAGTATTTGGAAATAATTCCCGGTGGTAGATAGTAAGGATATCCGACATCATCTTCACACCAAACACAAGCAAATTGCAACTTGTAGAGCTATCATGCCACCTAGGAACAAGATAATTTACAATATCAATTCTAGGTGACAATATCTCAAATGTACACATTTTCTAGGCTAGTAATACACACATAGCATATTACTCCCCCATAATGTGATACCAATTAAAGATAGACAAGAGGCAATTAAAAGGATCCAACAAGAGATAATTAATGGACAATTTAGATTTTGAATTTCTCATGAGAGATATACCACCTAGAGACTAGATAATCTTGAAATATCAATACTAGATGGTATTACTCATGTACACACATTTATAGGATTGTGAGGTGCACAAAGCACATCACTCCCCCATAATGGGATATTCCATTAATCTCTCACAAGAGCCAACTAAGAAATAAACAAGATGCAAAAAGGCTCAACACACAACACACATGTACATGATGTGCAAACCAACATGCACATACTTGATTTCTCAAGATAAGCAATTTGGAAGCACAACATATACAAGCACATGCAATATACAAAACCACAACATGCTAAGGGACAAGTAACTTTTAATGTAAGCAATTTAAGCACGAGTTACCGCAAGGAGGAACATTGGATATATGATAGAAAGATAATCCGAATGACTTGGCTTGACACAATATGAATGATGAGGACCCCTTAAATCTTCATAATGTAGCCAAGTCTCCAATGACCTCCAACAACACCTATTGATCAAGTTTGAGCTAGTTGGTCCCCAACCAAGTTGGGTCCTAAGAGGTTAGTCACAATAGGCTTGGCCGCCCAAATGGTTCTTTTCTTGACACCACTTTGAGTACCAACAAACTTGGCAAACACATTGCCAACCTTATCCTTCCCAAGAGAATAGACATCATCAATAATAATTGGGTTGGATAAGTTACCACTAGTGCATGAAGAAGCGACGTGGCCTTTCTCACGACATAAGTAGCAACGTCTACTCTTCACTTTCTTCTCACTTGATTTCTCAACAAGAGAAGCATTAACCTGAGTCTTCTTGGGAAGTGGCCTTTCTTCAACTTGAGGTTGAGCATGATATTGAACTTGTGCCCTATTCCCTTGTTTCTTGACACTAATGGCCTTCTTCTTCAATGGGCAAGATCTAACATGATGCCCTTCTACTTTGCACTTGAAGCAAACAATCTTGGCCGATTTCTTGACTTGTTCTTGGCCCTTCTTTTTGTTCATCTTGGACTTCTTCTTCTTATTGGAGTTGAATCCAAGTCCACCTTTGTCATTGGGGGATTTTTGCACACTCAATATATTGTTGAGTGTGGATTTCCCTTCATGACTCTTTTCCAAGTCTTTCTTCAAAGAAGTGACTTGGGCCTTGAGCTCTTTGATTTCCTCTACATGGTTAGTCTCAATACAAGTACTAGAGGAAGTATAAGCTTCATTGTTAGAGCAACAAGGCAAGGAAAGCAATTCATCACAAGATGTACCAACATTGTGAGTAGATGAATTACAAGGACTAGCACATATCAATATAGCATTTTGACTAGAAGTAGTGCTAGTATCCACATGAGGTTCACTAGATGTTACCTTAGCAAGCATTGAAGGAAATATGCCCTAGAGGCAATAATAAAGTTATTATTTATTTCCTTATATCATGATAAATTTTTATTATTCATGCTAGAATTGTATTAACCGGAAACATAATACATGTGTGAATACATAGACAAACAGATAGTCACTAGTATGCCTCTACTAGACTAGCTCATTAATCGAAGATGGTTATGTTTCCTAACCATAGACATGTGTTGTCATTTGATTAATGGGATCACATCATTAGGAGAATGATGTGATTGACATGACCCATTCCGTTAGCTTAGCACTTGATCGCTTAGTATATTGCTATTGCTTTCTTCATGACCTATACATGTTCCTGTAACTATGAGATTATGCAACTCCGCTTACGGGAGGAACACTTTGGGTACTACCAAACGTCACAACGTAATCGGGTGATTATAAAGGAGTACTACAGGTGTCTCCAAAGGTACTTGTTGGGTTGGCGATTTCGAGATTAGGTTTTGTCACTCCGATTTTCGGAGAGGTATCTCTGGGCCTTCTCGGTAATACACATCACATAAGCCTTGCAAGCATTACAACTAATGAGTTAGTTGTGAGATGATGTATTACGGAACGAGTAAAGAGACTTACCAAAGAACGAGATTGAACTAGGTATTGATACCGACGATCGAATCTCGGGTAAGTAACATACCGATGACAAAAGGAACAACGATATCGTTATGCGGTTTGACCGATAAAGATCTTCGAGAATATGTAGGAACCAATATGGGCATCCAGGTTCCGCTATTGGTTATTGACCGAGAATGGTTCTAGGTCATGTCTACATAGTTCTCGAACCCGTAGGGTCCGCACGCTTAACGCTTCGATGACAGCTCATTATGAGTTTATAAGTTTTGATGTACCGGGTTGTTCGAGTCCCGGATGTGATCACGGACATGACGAGGAGTCTCGAAATGGTCGAGACATAAAGATTGATATATTGGAAGCCTATGTTTGACTTGGAAAGGTTCGGATGAAAGCAGGAAGTTATTTAACACCGGGGTTACTGGAACCCCGGGGTCAATGGGCCTTAATGGGCCATAGGGAGAAGAGGAAGGGCCGCCAGGGCAGCGCCCCCCCCTCTAGTCCGAATAGGACAAGGAGAGGGGGCGCCTTCCTCTTCCCCCCCCCCAATCCTATTCCAACTAGGAAGGGGAGTCCTACTCCTGGGAGTAGGACTCCTCAGCGCCCTTTGGGCTGGCCGCACCCCTTGCTCCTTTATATACGTGGGCAGGGGCACCCTGAACACACAAGTTGATCTACGGATCGTTCCTTAGCCGTGTCGGTGCCCCCCTCCACCATATTCCACTTCGGTCATATCGTCATGAGCTTAGGCGAAGCCTGCGCCGGAGAAGTCATATCGTCGCGGAGCTTAGGCGAAGCCCCGTGTCGATGGAGCATCATCATCGCCACCACGCCGTCGTCGTCTGACGGAACTCATCCCGACACTTTGCTGGATCGAGTCCGGGATCGCCATCGAGCTGAACGTGTGCGAACTCGGAGGTGCCGTGACGCTCGGTGCTTGGATCGGTCGGATCGTGAAGACGTCGACTACATCAACCGCGTTGTTATAACGCTTCCGCTTTGGTCTCACGAGGGCGTGGACAGACACTCTCCCTCTCGTTGCTATGCCATCACCATGGTCTTGCGTGTGCGTGGAAATTTTTGAAATTACTACGCTCCCCAACAAAGGCATCCGAGCCTGGTTTTATGCGTTGATGTCATATGCACGAGTGGAACACAAGTGAGTTGTGGGCGATATAAGTCATACTGCTTACCAAAGATGTCATACTTTGGTTGGGCGGTATTGTGAGATGAAGCGCCCGGACCGACATTACGCCAGACGCTTACGCGAGACTGGTTTCACCGCTTGAGCACTAGTTGCTTAAAGGTGACCGGCGGGTGTCGGTTTCTCTCACTTTAGTTGAACTGAGTGGCTACGCCCGTCCTTGCGAAGGTTAAAACAGCACCAACTTGACAAACTATCATTGTGGTTTTGATGCGAGGTAAGAACGGTTCTTGCTCAGCCCGTAGCAGCCACGTAAAATTTGCAACAACAAAGTAGAGGACGCCTAACTTGTTTTTGCAGGGCATGTTGTGATGTGATGTGGTCAAGACGTGATGCTATATTTTATTGTATGAGATGATCATGTTTTGTAACCGAAGTTATCGGCAATCGGCAGGAGCCATATGGTTGTCGCTTTATTGTATGAAATGCAAAGCCATGTAATTGCTTTACTTTATCACTAAGCAGTAGCGATAGTCGAGAAGCAATAGTTGGCGAGACGACAACGATGCTACGATGGAGATCAAGGTGTCGCGCCGGTGACGATGGTGATCATGACGGTGCTTGGCGATGGAGATCACAAGCACAAGATGATGATGACCATATCATATCACTTATATTGATTGCATGTGATGTTTATCCTTTATGCATCTTATCTTGCTTTGATTGACGGTAGCATTATAAGATGATCTCTCACTAAAATTATCAAGAAGTGTTCTCCCGAGTATGCACCGCTATGAAAGTTCTTCGTCTTTGAGACACCACGTGATGATCGGGTGTGATAGGCTCTACGCTCAAATACAACGGGTGCAAAACAGTTGCGCACGCGAATACTCAGGTTAAACTTGACGAGCCTAGCATATAACAGATATGGCCTCGGAACACGGAGACCGAAGGTCGAGCGTGAATCATATAGTATATATGATCAACATAGTGATGTTCACCATTGAAACTACTCCATCTCACGTGATGATCGGACATGGTTTAGTTGATTTGGATCACGTAATCACTTAGATGACTAGAGAGATGTCTGTCTAAGTGGGAGGTTTTAATATGATTAATTAAACTTAAATTTAGCATGAACTTAGTACCGATAGTATTTTGCTTGTCTATGTTTCTGTAGATAGATGGCTCGTCTGTTGTTCCGTTGAATTTTAATGCGTTCCTTGAGAAAGCAAAGTTGAAAGATGATGGTAGCAATTACACGGACTGGGTCCGTAACTTGAGGATTATCCTCATTGCTGCACGTAAGAATTACGCCCCGAAGCACCGCTGGGTGCCAGCCCTGCTGCAGAGCAACGCCGAAGTTGTGAACGTCTGCGAGCAAAGCTGATGACTACTCGATAGTTCGATGTGCCATGCTTTACGGCTTAGAACCGGTCTTCAAACGACGTTTTGAACGTCATGGAGCATATGAGATGTTCCAGAGTTGAAGTTAATATTTCAAGCAAATGCCCGGATTGAGAGATATGAAGTCTCCAATAAGTTCTATAGCTGCAAGATGGAGGAGAATAGTTCATCGGTGAACATATACTCAAAATGTCCGGGTATAATAATCACTTGATTCAACTGGGAGTTACTCTTCCGGATGATAGTGTCATTGACAGAATTCTCCAATCACGCCACCAAGCTACAAGAGCTTCGTGATGAACTATAATATGCAAGGATGACCAAAACAATTCCCAAGCTCTTCGCAATGCTAAAAGCCATGGAGGTAGAAATCAAGAAAGAGCATCAAGTGTTGATGGTCAACAAGACCACTAGTTTCAAGAAAAGGGCAAAGGAAATAAGAAGGAACTTCAAAAGAACAGCAAGAAAGTTGCTGCTCAAGAGAAGAAACCCAAGTCTGGACCTAAGCCTGAAACCGAGTGTTTTTACCGCAAGCAAACCGACACCGAAGCGGAACTGCCCCAAGTATTTGGCGGATAAGAAGGATGGCAAGGTGATCAAAGGTATATGTGATATACATGTTATTGATGTGTACCTTACTAATACTCGTAGTAGTACTGGTATTTGATACTGGTTCATTGCTAATATTTGCAACTCGAAACAGGAACTACGGATTAAGCGAAGATTGGCTAAGGACGAGGTGACGATGCGCGTGGGAAATGGTTCCAAAGTCGATGTGATCGCGGTCGGCACGCTACCTCTACATCTACCATCGGGATTAGTTTTAGACCTAAATAATTGTTATTTGGTGCCAGCGTTAAGCATGAACATTATATCTGGATCTTGTTTGATGCGAGACGGTTATTCATTTAAGACAGAGAATAATGGTTGTTCTATTTATATGAATAATATCTTTTATGGTCATGCACCCTTGAAGAGTGGTCTATTTTTATTGAATCTCGATAGTAGTAGTACACATATTCATAGTGTTGAAACCAAAAGATGCAGAGTTGATAATGATAATGCAACTTATTTGTGGAATTGCCGTTTGGGTCATATCGGTGTAAAACGCATGAAGAAACTCCATACTGATGGGCTTCTGGAATCACTTGATTATGAATCACTTGGTACTTGCGAACCGTGCCTCATGGGCAAGATGACTAAAACGCCGTTCTCGGAACTATGGAGCGAGCAACTGATTTGTTGGAAATCATACATACTGATGTTTGTGGTCCAATGAATGTTGAGGCACGCGGCGGGTATCGTTATTTTCTCACCTTCACAGATGATTTGAGCAGATATGGGTATATCTACTTAATGAAACACAAATCTGAAACATTTGAAAAGTTCAAAGAATTTCAGAGTGAAGTGGAAAATCATCGTAACAAGAAAATAAAGTTTCTGATCGGATCGTGGAGGAGAATATTTGAGTTACGAGTTTGGTTTACATTTGAAACAATGTGGAATAGTTTCAGCAACTCACGCCACCGGAACACCACAGAGAAATGGTGTGTCCGAACGTCGTGTCGTACTTTACTTGATATGGTGCGATCTATGATGTCTCTTACTGATTTACCGCTATCGCTTTGGGGATATGCTTTAGAGACGGCCGCATTCACGTTAAATAGGGCACCATCTAAGTCCGTTGAGACGACACCGTATGAACTGTGGTTTGGCAAGAAACCAAAGTTGTCGTTTCTTAAAGTTTGGGGCTGCAATGCTTATGTGAAGAAACTTCAACCACATAAGCTCGAACCCAAATCGAGAAATGTGTCTTCATAGGATACCCAAAGGAGATCATTGGGTACACCTTCTATCACAGATCTGAAGGCAAGGTTTTCGTTGCTAAATTCGGATCCTTTCTAGAGAAGGAGTTTCTCTCGAAAGAAATGAGTGGGAGGAAAGTAGAACTTGATGAGATAACTGTATCTACTCCCTTATTGGAAGGTAGTTCATCACAAGAAACGGTTCCTATGACAACTACACCAATTAGTGAGGAAACTAATGATGATGATCATGAAGCTTCAAATCAAGTTACTACTGAACTTCGTAGGTCAACCAGAGTAAAATACGCACCAGAGTGGTACGGTAATCCTATTCTGGAAGTCATGTTACTTGACCATGGCGAACCTACAAACTATGAAGAAGCGATGGTGAGCCCAGATTCCGCAAAATGGCTGGAAGCCATGAAATCTGAGATGGGATCCATGTATGAGAACAAAGTATGGACTTTGGTTGACTTGCCGATGATCGGCAAGCCATTGAGAATAAATGGATCTTTAAGAAGAAGACGGACGCCGATGGTAATGTAATCGTTTACAAAGCTCGACTTGTTGCAAAAGGTTTTCGACAAGTTCAAGGGGTTGACTACGATGAGACTTTCTCACCGTGGCGATGCTTAAGTCTGTCCGAATCATGTTAGCAATTTCCGCATTTTATGATTATGAAATTTGGAAAATGGATGTAAAACTGCATTCTTGAATGGATTTCTAGAAGAAGAGTTGTATATGATGCAACCAGAAGGTTTTGTTGATCCAAAGGGTGCTAACAAAGTGTGCAAGCTCAATGATCAATTTATGGTCAGTGCAAGCCTCTCGGAGTTGGAATAAACGCTTTGATAGTGTGATCAAAGCATATGGTTTTATGAGACTTTTGGAGAAGCTTGTATTTACAAGAAAGTGAGTGGGAGCTCAGAGCATTTCGATATTATATGTGGACGACATATTGTTGATTGGAAATGATATAGAATTTCTGGATAGCATAAAAGGATACTTAAATAAAACTTTTTCAATGAAAGACCTCGGTGAAGCTGCTTACATATTGGGCATCAAGATCTATAGAGATAGATCAAGACGCTTAATTGGACTTTCACAAAGCACATACCTTGATAAAGTTTTGAAGAAGTTCAAAATGGATCGAGCAAAGAAAGGTTTTTACCAGATTACAAGGTGTAAGATTGAGTCGACTCAATGCCCGACCACAATGCAGAAGATAGAGAGAAATGAAAGATGTTCCTATGCTTCAGCCATAGGCTCTATCATGTATGCAATGCTGTGTACCAGACTGACGATGCTTAGCTGTAAGCTTGGCAGGAAGGTACCAAAGTAATCCAGAGTGGATCATGGACAGCGGTCAAGAACATCCTGAAATATCTGAAAAGGACTAAGGATATGTTTCTCGTATATGGAGGTGACAAAGAGCTAGTCGTAAATGGTTACGTCGATGCAAGCTTTGACACTGATCCGGACGATTCTAAATCGCAAACCGGATACGTATTTTTATTAAACGGTGGAGCTGTCAGTTGGTGTAGTTCTAAACAAAGCGTCGTGGCGGGATCTACATGTGAAGCGGAGTACATAGCTGCTTCGGAAAGCAGCAAATGAAGGAGTCTGGATGAAAGAGTTCATTTCCGATCTAGGTGTCATACCTAGTGCATCGGGACCAATGAAGATCTTCTGTGACAATACTAGTGCAATTGCCTTGGCAAAGGAATCCAGATTTCACAAGAGGACCAAGCATATCAAAAGACGCCTTCAATTCCATTCGGGACCAAGTCCAAGTGGGAGACATAGAGATTTGCAAAATACATACGGATCTGAATGTTGCGCACCGCTGACTAAGCCTCTTCCACGAGCAAAACATGATCAGCACCAAGACTCCATGGGTGTTAGAATCATTCTTGTGTAATCTAGATTATTGACTCTAGTGCAAGTGGGAGATCAAGGAAATATGCCCTAGAGGCAATAATAAAGTTATTATTTATTTCCTTATATCATGATAAATGTTTATTATTCATGCTAGAATTGTATTAACCGGAAACATAATACATGTGTGAATACATAGACAAACAGATAGTCACTAGTATGCCTCTACTAGACTAGCTCATTAATCGAAGATGGTTATGTTTCCTAACCATAGACATGTGTTGTCATTTGATTAATGGGATCACATCATTAGGAGAATGATGTGATTGACATGACCCATTCCGTTAGCTTAGCACTTGATCGCTTAGTATATTGCTATTGCTTTCTTCATGACCTATACATGTTCCTGTAACTATGAGATTATGCAACTCCGTTTACGGAGGAACACTTTGGTACTACCAAACGTCACAACGTAATCGGGTGATTATAAAGGAGTACTACAGGTGTCTCCAAAGGTACTTGTTGGGTTGGCGATTTGAGATTAGGTTTTGTCACTCCGATTGTCGGAGAGGTATCTCTGGGCCTTCTCGGTAATACACATCACATAAGCCTTGCAAGCATTACAACTAATGAGTTAGTTGTGAGATGATGTATTACGGAACGAGTAAAGAGACTTACCAAGAACGAGATTGAACTAGGTATTGGATACCGACGGTCGAATCTCGGGTAAGTAACATACCGATGACAAAGGAACAACGATATCGTTATGCGGTTTGACCGATAAAGATCTTCGAGAATATGTAGGAACCAATATGGGCATCCAGGTTCCGCTATTGGTTATTGACCGAGAATGGTTCTAGGTCATGTCTACATAGTTCTCGAACCCGTAGGGTCCGCACGCTTAACGCTTCGATGACAGTTCATTATGAGTTTATAAGTTTTGATGTACCAAGGTTGTTCGAGTCTCGGATGTGATCACGGACATGACGAGGAGTCTCGAAATGGTCGAGACATAAAGATTGATATATTGGAAGCCTATGTTTGGACTTGGAAAGGTTCGGATGAAAGCAGAAGTTACCGAACACCGGGGTTACGGAACCCCGGGGTCAATGGGCCTTAATGGGCCATAGGGAGAAGAGGAAGGGCGGCCAGGGCAGGCGCGCGCCCTCCCCTCTAGTCCGAATAGGACAAGGAGAGGGGGGCGCCCTTCCCTCTTCCCTCCCCAATCCTATTCCAACTAGGAAGGGGGAGTCCTACTCGGTGGGAGTAGGACTCCTCCAGCGCCCTGGGCTGGCCGCACCCCTTGCTCCTTTATATACGGGGGCGGGGGCACCCTGAACACACAAGTTGATCTACGGATCGTTCCTTAGCCGTGTGCGTGCCCCCTCCACCATATTCCACTTCGGTCATATCGTCATGAGCTTAGGCGAAGCCCTCGCCGAGAAGTCATATCGTCATGGAGCTTAGGCGAAGCCCTGTGTCGGTGGAGCATCATCATCGTCACCACACCGTCGTCTTGACGGAACTCATCCCGACACTTTGCTGGATCGGAGTCCGGGATCGCCATCGAGCTGAACGTGTGCGTAACTCGGAGGTGCCGTCGTTCGGTGCTTGGATCGGTCGGATCGTGAAGACGCACGACTACATCAACAGCGTTGTTATAACGCTTCGCTTTCGGTCTCACGAGTGCGTGGACGACACTCTCCCCTCTCGTTGCTATGCCATCACCATGGTCTTGCGTGTGCGTAGGAAATTTTTTGAAATTACTACGTTCCCCAACAAGCATGGCCTCATGAGCTATCATTAGCACATTATGGGATACTAGAAGATAGTCATGAGAGCTGGAGAGCTTTTCATGGCTTTCTTCCAATTTCCCATAATTGCTAGATAGCAACTCAAGTTGAGCCCGTAGCTCAACATTCTCCTTCAAAATGGATGCTTCACAAGAGATAGAGTTAGTAGCACAAGCATCATCATCAGCAACAAGAGGAGAAGACAACTTGGCAAGATCTTTTGAATATGAAGCTTTAAGTTGAGCATGAGACTCGGTGATTTTGATGAGCTCACTCTTAATGACCCTTGAGCCATTTTCGAGGTGCTTAAAGTCCTCAAGGAGTTTAGCATGCACAACTTCAAGCTCCTCATTTTTAGTTTCAAAATCATTGGCCACCTCAAGAGCTCTATCACGAGATTCCCTCACTCTAGATAATTCTAGAGCAAAAGTCTCCTCAAGAGATTCCTTGGTGGTTTGTTCAAGTTCAAGAGCTTGAGAGAGGTCCATAATCTCATTAGCGTAATCACGCTCATGACCTTCCATTTTATCAATGGTGACCTCATGCTCCTCAAGACGAGATTCCAACTCATCAATATATTTCTTGCCCTCAATAGCAATAGACATGATTTCCATGTAGTTGGAACGAGCAATTTTATTCTTAAGAAGAGCTTTAAAAATCATTTCCCCCTTAATTTTTAAGGAGGCAACATCATCACTCTCTTCATCATAATCAACATCATCATCACTCTTGCCATCATCAATATCATCACAAGATATATTGGGATTCAAAGTGGGAGATACCTTTGAAGCCTTGGCCATAAGGCAAAATGCAGTAGATGATGATATAAGATCCCTTGAAGCACCATTCAAGACCACATCTTGTTCCATGGAGTGTTGGGTTTCAACTACATTGTTAGCACAACAACTCGAGGAAATACATGCATTTTTATCATGGCAACAAGATATAGCAAGCATATCATCATGAGATTTAGTCAAGCAATTTCTACATGATATGCAAGGACTATCAACACAAGCAAGTGAAACATTTGGAGTGCTCGAAGTGCTAAGTCCCAAAGACGGAGCATTGCAATAATATAGTGATGAAGAATCATCCACAAAAAGCACACTATCATCATTGCAATGACCGACACTACTCACCATATCATTACCTTGTGGCAAATCACATGTAGGTGAAGTAGAAGAAGTTGAGAAGACTATACGGCCGGAGGTGGAGGGAGAACAATCATCCCTACAAATCCTAGACACACCATATTTATCTTGAAGCTTCGTCCACAACTCATGAGCATCCCGGAACGGCATGAGTTGAAATATAACTACATTGCTCAAAGCATCGAAAAGCACATTAGAAGCTTGAGCATTGAGATAAGAGTTTTTCTCATCCTCTAAAGATAACCTTTGGGGATCCTTTGGAGGAGAAAAACCCATAACTACAATTTGCTCTAAATTTGGGTCCATGACCCTAAAGAGATTAAGCATGCGAATTACCCAAACATCAAAATTTGTGCCATCGAAACTAAGAGTGTCAGAGAATCCTAAACCCCTAGTCGACATCTTTACTCTCTAGGCGGTTAAGCCCAACAAAGAGAGACGAGGCTCTGATACCAATTGAAAGATCGTGGATGTCGCCTAGAGGGGGGGGTGAATAGGCGCTTTAAAATAATTACGGTTTAGGCTTGAACAAATGCGGAATAAACCTAGCTGTTAATTTGTCAAGCACAAAACCTAAAACAACTAGGATCACCTATGTGCACCAACAACTTATGCTAAGCAAGATAATCAACTATGTGATAGCAAGATATATGACAAAGAACAATATGGCTATCACAAAGTAAAGTGCATAAGTAAAGGGCTCGGATAAGAGATAACCGAGGCACGCGGAGATGACGGTGTATCTCGAAGTTCACACCCTTGCGGATGCTAATCTCCGTTTGGAGCGGTGTGGAGGCACAATGCTCCCCGAGAAGCCACTAGGGCCACCGTAATCTCCTCACGCCCTCGCACAATGCAAGATGCCATGATTCCACTAAGGGACCCTTGAGGCGGTCACCAACCTGCACAAATGGCAACCCTTGGGGCGGTCACCGAACCCGTACACTTTGGCAACCCTTGGGGCGGTCACGGTGCACCATCAAATTGCTCAGGCGATCTCCACAACCTAATTGGAGACCCGACGCTTGCTGGAGCTTTACACCACAATGATTGAGCTCCGAACACCACCAACCGTCTAGGGCGCCCAAGCACCCAAGAGGAACAAGCTCAAGGGTGCCAAGCACCCAAGAGTAATAAGCTTCTCAACTTGTAACTTCCATGTATCACCGTGGAGAACTCAAACCGATGCACCAAATGCAATGGCAAGGGCACACGGAGTGCCCAAGTCCTTCTCTCTCAAATCCCACCGAAGCAACTAATGCTAGGGAAGAAAATGAGAGGAAGAACAAGAAGGAGAACACCAAGAACTCCAAGATCTAGATCCAAGGGGTTCCCCTCACATAGAGGAGAAAGTGACTGGTGGAAATGTGGATCTAGATCTCCTCTCTCTTTTACCTCAAAAACTAGCAAGAATCCATGGAGGGATTGAGAGTTAGCAAGCTCGAAGAAGGACAACAATGGGGGAGGAACACGAGCCCGAAGGATAAGGTTCAATGGGGAAGAAGACCCCCTTTTATAGGTGGGGAAAAATCCAACCGTTATGCTCACGGCCCGCACCGAGCGGTAGTACCGCTCGGCATCATGGTACTACTGCTAGGGGTAGCGGTACTACTGCTAAGGGTAGCGGTACTACTGCTTGCGAGCGGTACTAAAAAATTACATCCGTACCTACCACCGCTGGACTTGTGACGAGTTTTTGGTCCCGAGCGGAAGTAGCCACGGAAGTAGCCGCGGTAGTACTGCTCCAAGCGGTAGTACCACGCCCAAGAGCGGTAGTACCGCTCCCAAGGGCGGTAGTAAAAAATTACTTCCGCTCCTACCCGCGGTACTACCGCTGCAGCCTTTTCAGAACACCAAAACTACCATAACTTCTGCGTTCGGACTCCGAATTCGACGAAACCAAGTTTGTTGGAAAGCTAGGGACAAGGGCTAACACAATCTTGAGAGAAATACCAATAATAAGCAAATGAGAAAAGGCCCAAAAGAAAATGGTGAGAACCCTTCCTCGGAAAAGACCGGTAAAACCTCCAAAACTGAAAACATCATAGAAGACGCATGCAAACTCCGTTTTTGATGAACTCAAGCTTGTCATAAAGATGACCATAAGCTCTAAGACTCACAAAGAGAACCAAACAAGAGCCAAGAAACATGATGCAAGGATGCAATGGTTTGAGCTCTCGACGAGCGATCTGATCAAGCTACTCACTTGAGAGCCCCCTTGATAGTACGGCTATCGATCCTATAACCCGGTCTCCCAACTACCACCATGAGACCGGTAAAATAGAAAACCTATCAAGGGCAAACCTTTGCCTTGCACATGATCCACTTGAGCTAGATGATGACGATCTTGTCCTCCTCAAGATGGACCACCTTTCTTGATTGTGTTGGGTCGATGGAGACTAGATGATTGCTCCCCCATACTCCACTATGGGTGAGCCACTCTTCGGCACATCTTCACAAGTCCATTGACACCACAATGGATGGCAAGCTTCAAGCACTTGATCTCTTCGTGATGCTCCACTTGAACTTGCACACGGCAATCTTGATTACGATCACCACTTGATGTCATCCTTTCCATGGGTTGTATGATATCTTCCTCTTGACGCAAGCCCATGGACACGTACCTAACCCCACATAGACTCTCACATAGACCATGGGTTATTACACAAAGTGCAATGGATAATGCTTACCATACCATGGGATCACTTGATCCCTCTCGGTACATCTTCTACGCTTTGTGAGTTGATCAATTTGATTCACTCTTGACTTAGTCTTGATCAACCTTGAATCTTTCCAACTCTATTCGTTTGGATGATGTCTTGAAGGTAAACATGAATGATCACACAATCTTCTTCTTCAAGACATGCTTGCAATAAGCTCAACACTCACATGACCAATCTTTGGATAATTCCTTAATAGCACCTTGGTCAACACATAAACTCCTTGAAACCAACACATGGACTTCAAGAAATGCCTATGGACAAATCATGACCAATCTTTGGATAATTCCTTAATAGCACCTTGGTCAACACATAAACTCCTTGAAACCAACACATGGACTTCAAGAAATGCCTATGGACAAATCCTTCAAATATAACTCAATGCAACCATTAGTCCATAGAGAATGTCATCAATTACCAAAACCACACATGGGGGCACCGCATGTCCTTCATGTCATCGATTCATCGACAGACTGGCCCTAGGGGTACCTTCACCACCATTTCATCGATTCATCGACAGAATGGCCCTAGGGGCACCTTGACCCTCATGTCATCGATTCATCGACAGATTGACCCTAGGGGTACCTTAACCACCATTTCATCGATTCATCGATAGGATGGCCCTAGGGGTACCTTGACCACCATTTCATCGATTCATCGACAGAATGGCCCTAGGGGTACCTTGACCACCATTTCATCGATTCATCGACAGAATGGCCCTAGGGGCACCTTGACCCTCATGTCATCAATTCATCGACAGAATGGCCCTAGGGGCACCTTGACCCTCATGTCATCGATTCATCGACAGATTGGCCCTAGGGGTACCTTCACCACCATTTCATCGATTCATCGATAGAATGGCCCTAGGGGCACCTTGACCCTCATGTCATCGATTCATCGACAGATTGGCCCTAGGGGTACCTTAACCACCATTTCATCGATTCATCGACAGAATGGCCCTAGGGGTATCTTGACCACCATTTCATCGATTCATCGACAGAATGGCCCTAGGGCTACCTCTGCCATATGGATCAAATTGAACATGGTAGCAGCCAGACCATCATATTGATCATCAAATTGAACATCATAACAGCAAGACCAACATCATAGTGCATAATTCTCATAAAAGCAAGACCATCAATAGTAGTTAATACAGTACCATAACATCAAATCAGCATAAGTTCCCAAAATAGATCATAGCATTTAGCAGTTTTGCCTGATCACATCATCAACAGTTTTTCCAAAGCACATTAGTTCCCTGAAGCATAAAAGTAATCCTTCAGCCTTGATGGTTTCTTCCTCTGTCTTGGTGCCAAGAAGGATGTCCTAGCTGGAGTTGCTGAGCTGCTTGGCCTCCTAGATGGAGCTGTTGAGCTGCTTGGCCTCCTAGCTGGAGCTGCTGAGCTGCTTGGCCTGCTTGCTGGAGCTGCTGAGCTGCTTGGCCTGCTTGCTGGAGCTGCTGTGCTGCTTGGCCTGCTTGCTGGAGCTGTTGTGCTGCTTGCCACTGGTGGTGTCCTGTTTGCTGGAGCTGCAACAGATGAAGCTGCAGTAGTTGATGTGGCACCCTCCTCTGTCCTGTTTGACTGCATTTGAAAATGGCAGCAAGTTAATACATTCAAAGTGGTACAAAACAGAAATAGATGACAGCAAGTATGCAAACAGAGACTAACCTCATGCCTATTCTTTCTCATTGCTAGAGCTGGCTTTAGTGTTTTGTTGCAAGATGTGTATCTGTGACCCACAAGATTGCAATTGCTGCATGTAATTGATGCCATCCTAGATGTATCTTTAGGTGCTGGTGGCTCAAACTGGCTCCTTCTCCTTTTGGTTTGCTTCTTCCCTGGTTTATCCTTGAAAACTGGGGTTCTATGTCTCTAGTTTTGGTCTTAGGCCGAGGTCGTGTCAGTGTGAAATATGATGGGACTGTATGCAGCCGATACATAGGCTTTTGAAGAAGTCATGCACAAAATCTTGAGCCTTAATTTGGCTTTGGTAATAGCAGAGATCTGCATGATTGCATGGCACTGCAGTCATATCCCATTTTCTGCACCCACATGTCCTCTTTGCAAGTTAACTGCATAGGTATTCTCATTGCTTGTCACTTGGTAAATATTTGGCCCACCATCAATGCTTGACAGTTCCTAGAGTGTTTCTTTGCTTCTTCAAGTAACTCAGCATATGTTGGACATATTTCCCACTTGGCTAACTCTGTCTTACTCCTATTTGTATTGAACCTGACCATCAACTTAGTCCTGATTCCATCTACCATGGTCTTTATTGGTTTACCCTCACATCTAATATCATCTTGTTGAACACCTCACTAATATTGTTGACAACTAGGTCAGTTTTGCGCTTGAAGTCCATGGCATATCTAGCCCAAGCATGTCTAGGAATTTTATTTAACTAAGTCCGAGCAGCCTTACACTCTACTTTAAGAGCATCCATTGCAGCAAGATGGCCATGTTCAAGATAGGAGTAACTTGCCTTATCCATGAACTTCTTTAATTCGACCCCATAAAACCAGCGATGCGGAAATCTTGGTAGATGTGTCTAAGGCAGAATCTTTGGGGCAATTGGGGAAAACTTGACTCACACTTTCGAAGACCCTATTTGGAGAAATTACCAAACTTACTAATAAGAAAAGAATTTTAACTACTTCTACCAATTAGTATGAACTACTTATAACAACCAGTAATGAGCAATGAAAATATTAACTACTTCTAGCAATTACTATGAAATACTTATATGAACTAGTAATGACCAATGAATACTAAGCAAATTATATATTACCTTCTGTCTATCAGAGATTATGGTGTAAAAACCAAATCTCCCAGATTCTCCACCAATAGCTGCCTTCAGTTCTGTGAGAAACCAGGTCCAACTCTTTGTGTCTTCTTTGTCCACAACTCCAAAGGCAATGGGATAGATGTTATTATTCCCATCCCTTCCTGTGGCAGCAAGGATTTGTTGGCCAGTTGAGAGCTTGATGAAACATCCATCCACACCTGCAATGGCACACAAGATATGTTATAAACAAAGTATGGTGCACCACATTTATGTCATATATAACACAGTTTAGTAGTCACCTATGAATGGCCTGCATCCATTCAAATCCCTCCTTGCAAGCATTCAAACATATGAACAAACCATGGAACCTTGGATTGATGCTTGGATGGTCTTTTAGGAACTTAGTTGTGACAATGCACCTACTACCTGGATTGGTGTCTAACACACCCCGCAAGTAATCCCTTATCCCGTGTATTGCCCCTCGATCTCCTTGCACCACCTTAATAGCATTGTTCTTAGCCACTGTAGGCCATATGAGTGCTGATCTCAACTCCATACTTGCTCTTCAGATTTTGCATTATTGTACTTATTGATGTGTTCAAGTCTGTTCTTATTGCTTCTAAAACTTCATGTGTAACCCACTTTGTAGTCACCTTGGTGCTCTCTGCTACAGCTGGACATGTGTGCAACAAATTAGTTTTCCTAATGCAAAAAGTTTTCTCTTTTCCCACCACAGAAGCTGCAATGAAGAAAGGGCAGTCTTCATGTGTGCACACAGCTATAATTCTGTCATTGCAGTTCCTATGAAACTGATAGTTTCTGTTCTGTGCTATGTGGAAAGTGAGAAGTGCCCTTCTAAATTGGTACACATTTTCAAAGCTTAACTTCTTAGCAAACTGCAGCTCTGGGCTCTCTCTATCGTCATGATACCATACCCTTGGTTTGGGTTTTTTAGCCCTAGACTTACTGCCTAGCACAAATGCTAGGGGTACAGCCCCATCATCTTGCTCCTCCTTCAAATCACCAGGATCTGGATCCTCATCAGATGATGGTACCCAAACATCCTCAAACTGTTGCTCCAAACTAGCATGTGATCTTGTGGTTGGCCCCTTTCTTACTTTCAACTTCTTCCTCTTTTGCCCCTGTGGTAGCACCTCCTTTTCAAGTTCCTCATGATCTCCATTCTCCTCTTGCTCTGCATTTTCCTCATGCACTTCCTCTTGTATCTCATAAGGTTCATCTACATCTGTGTCACCTTCAAAATGTAAGAGTGGGTCCTCTCTCTGCCTCTTTAGCTCAGCCATCCTAGCCATGAAATCCTCATCTTCCTCCAAGTCGAGTCATCTTCGATTAGTAGCACAGAAGTTTTCTTTTCACCCTGCACCCTCTCAACATTCTTCCGATGTTGC
Source organism: Aegilops longissima (assembly GCA_021605205.1). Classification (NCBI taxonomy): domain Eukaryota; kingdom Viridiplantae; phylum Streptophyta; class Magnoliopsida; order Poales; family Poaceae; genus Aegilops; species Aegilops longissima. The sequence goes on from CM038682.1 coordinate 184,341,271, forward strand.
TTAAATCTCTGAATTTTGATCTCCTTCTAAGCTCCATACTTCTTTCTAACTCCTGTTGCTCCATGTCAACATCATCTCCATTGCCTTGCTCAATATCAACATCTGCTTCATTGCCTTGCTCCATATCAACATTGTGGCTCTTCTGTGTGGAGAAAAACTGGATTGGTTCAGGCTCCTCAACTACTGCATCTATTTTTGATACTTTGGATGGTGACTTGTACAACACCCCAACATCATTCACCTCATATACAAGGCTCTCTCCAACATTGCCTATAGGAACTTGCTGATCACAAATATAACCTCTGCTTATATCTGCAGTGCAGGCTCATTACCCCTAACTATTGTCGTTTACTATGTTCGATCTTTATTGGCAATGTCATCCAGCATCTCATCCACCTTGTCATCATCACATATCTCCTCCAAACCTGCTACTCCCAACCCAGCATCCCTCACATAATACATATAGTCTTTACTTCCATATCCTGCTGTCTCTATTAGTGCTAACAGATTGAAAAAAGTGATGTCTGAAACACACATAGTCCTTTCCAAGTTATCCATGTCATGAAAGTGCAGTCTAACCTCCCAAACATCATCAAACAAGCTACAAAAAGGAACAATTCTTGTACTTATTAATTAAACAGTATAACACTAACTACAAACAATACAAGTGACATATTTAAAATATACTATGCATACCAATTTCAATAAGGCTGTGCTGCTTGCCACTAAAAAGAGCAGATGAACACTTAGTACTAGGCAAAAGATCCATTTTTGATTTACACACCTAACCCAAGGCTGTCCTGGTTTCCACTACAATCTAAACAGAGCATCCTAAGCCAAGGCTGTCCTGCTTGCCACTACAATGTAAACAGAGCATCCTAACCCAAATAGCAATTAAAATCACTATATTCTCTGCTAAACAGAGCATACTAATATCACTACAATCTAATGCTGTGTTTACACACCTAACCCTAACCCTAACTATGGAATCGACAGAAAATGAGGGGGGTGGGGAGGCAGAGGAGATATCTTACTCCACACCGCCGAATGAAGACGCCCAGTGGTGGCTCCCCGTCGGAGTAGCCTGCACAACACGAGCTAGAGCGCCGGCGGCGCGGTACTCCAGCGACGGGGACGGTGGTCTGCTCTGCGGGCCCTGGCTAGGGTTAGAGCTACCGCAGACCTCCTCGGGTGGCTTTGGATCTCCGCCGCCGCCAAACAACCCTCCTGCGTCATCGCCACCTCCGCCATCCACTCCGCCGCCGGCGTCCGGGCTCACCGTTGTCATGAATGAGACAGAGATAGAGGAGAGCGCGCCGTCGCGGGGATGGTGGGGAAAATTTCAGATGCGGGAGAGGTGTCGATTCGATCTGGTCTCTTGACCTAGCGGGCGCAACGGCGGGCACTGTAGCGCCGTTAGACAGCGTCGGCTCGTGGCCGTGAGCCACGTCGACAAGACAGGGTCCCACCTGTCATAATAGTGCTTAAACTGCCCGAACAGGAGGTTTGGTGCTTTCTGCAAAAGATTAGAAAAAAAATTCAGTGTTTTCTGCTTCAAAAACGTAGAAGAGTGTTTCCTGCAAACCTAAGCTGAAATGTGGTGGTTTTCTGCAATTCACTCCGGTGTCAATAGACCCTTCCTACATTGAGGTTTCCCTGAAAGTCAAGGGCACTACAAAAGCTGAGGATGAAGATCTGAGTGATCTTGTTGTGACTTACAAAAGTGCGTATTGCCTAACTGGTGTTTACCCTAGCAGGCTCAGCACGCTGAAACTTGAATTCAGCCACGTTAGTTTCTCTGTGGAGGCCACAATCTGTATAAAACTCATTGCTGGGTCATGGCCAATTGGTTTCCGAAGTGTATTCACTGCTGGCACCTCTACTGATGATGTCCTCGTCAAATTACTTGATTCCCGACATGACGGGTTGCCTGTCGATGCCAATGGTGTGACCAAGCTCTCGCGTCGCGTGGTTTCTGTTGGACTTGAGAAGTTTTTGAAGGTTTATCTCATGGCAATTTTGATTAATGAGAAACAAGTTGTTGAGAGTAGCGAGGCAACTTTTAAGCCTGAGAGGGTTGGCATTAGCCTAATCAATCTTAGTCTTGGCTTCTGTAGTATGGAAGTTGCCGTTGCTTGGTCATGTTTCTGTGATGAGTGACTTGTTCTTGTAATTCTCTCAGGAGACACTATTTGAAACGACTTACACTTTACTACAAGAAATGATACACTTACGGGCAACTATTACGGAAAGCATGTCTAACAAATAATTAACTAAACCCTAATTACCGAAAATTTTGGTTCAGATAATTCCTAATAGCAGCATCACACAGTGGCAGAAAATATCAATGCGCGCACACACAGCACTGTACAATAGTGCATACACACAACATACACTCAGTTTGGAATCGTGTGAGTTGAGTGTGAAGCGGCCGGCCTCAGTGCACTCGATGGCGAGCGTGGGCTGGACGGGGTTCACGATGAACTCAAGGGAACCGAGCGGGTAGTAGGAGTGCAACACGTGGAAGCGCAGCACGACGGCCTTGCGGTCGGCAGGGAGGGACTGGAGGTGGTCGGTGGTGGGTAGGCACGCCAAGGCGTTATCAGTGGGGACGAAGATGGTGATGCCGGCGCCGCGCTCATTGGCCTCAAAGTGGTCCGTGACGCCCGAGGCCTCCTCATTGAGGACGCGGGTAATGTTGATCACGGGGGAACGGCGGCTCTCGGAGCTGGATGCGGCGATGTCAAAACCGAAGGAGACAATGAGGCCGTCCACGGCGAGCACGCTTATGGTACGGCACCCGGGGACGGTGCCGATGAGCGGACCACGATGGCGGAGCTTCCTTGCCGTTCATGCGGCACCTGGACATCTGAGGCAACACACGGATCCCGCTCGAGGAGCCCAGGGTCACGTCGACATTCCGGGGCAGCGTGAGGTAGGATGTATCCCGGGTTGGAACGACGCCATTAGGGCTCGGACATCCGGGCCATGGCGCCGTCAATGATCACCTCCCGCTAACGTGCTCACGCTCTCCACGAACATCGATGCCCTTGTGCCTGGCCACTGCGTCAATCTTATAAGGTATGGGCACATCTGAAAAGTGAGGAAATTATGGATAGAAAAAACTGCTCTTTGCATGTAATCGCTTGGCATGCGGGCACGTCTCTATTTGTCTAAACATGCAACCTACTCCTATTATTTCTCTCTCTGTATGGACGATGGACGAACGGCCAGCAATTAATGCATGATTGGAAGGAGAGTAAATCACGGGAGAATTAACTGCATGGACGTGGGCAGAACTCGCCGTGGGATTGATCCGGCAGAACATTGAATCTCAACCATTTGATTTGATGGCAGACCACCGAAACAATTAGGACCTCAGATTTAGTTAAGTGGATTAGATCCAAAGATGCTGATTAATTTGGGTACACAAAGTTTGGTGGCTTTAGAGAAATTCATGTTCGCTCTTTTAATAGTAGTAGAGATAGAGATTCAGTTGGCGCTCTTCCGTCTTGCCGTCAAACTTCAATTTTTGTAACCCCACCAGTAAGTATGCACGTGCAACACACGTCTTGAGTAGAATATGTTCTATTATGAAAATAATAATATTATCATAATGTAAATCTACTTCCTGAGAAGCTGGAATCTCATGCAAAGAGCATATAATTCCTAATTCCTAAGTCATTTAAATGATTGAAAATATTTTGCTTTATGAATCAACATGCCCACGTCCATGGTGCAACAACTACCAAAGATAATTAATTGATTGATACAAATCAGTCCATCAAATTATGGACAAGTGCATTTGCAATATGCCCCCCCCCCCTAGTGCATCTCGGAAGCGGACGGCATCACAACACCTCGCCGGCAACCATGGTACCATATAGATGGTCATCATGTAGACAAAACGTTTGTCATGTACCACAGTCATGACCTCTGAAACTGCATAACTTAATTCATGTGTTATTCAGTCATCATTGAATCTAAAATGAATTGCATTGGAGGTATAATATTTCCAATCAAGAGAAATATACCTTCAATCTTATTTTTCTTATAGTTGGTACCTACGAATGGGTCACTGGGGAAAAAAAGATATGCAAATGTGTGTATAGAGACAATGAAAATTAGTAGGTTCTACATGAGCTGATCAAATGACATAATTTTATCAGAGTTCTGAGATATCAGTTTGTGCATTTAAGAAACAAAAGATTGCTAGTTCATACAGAAACAAACCATCAAGATATGCATCAATATGACATCCTCGCCCCTACGGCTGTACCAAGCAATGTCAGGTACACGTGAAACCAGTCACAAAACTCGCTAACACGCTAACAGACAAATCAGATGCACAAACCACTAATGGTGGAACCATGCTTACTCATAACCTGAAGGTCCTTGGCAATGTAGTTCATTTGTGGGCATTTAGTGTTAATCCTTCGATGGCAAGGTCCAAAGCCATGAAGGTATTTGCAGCCTGTTATTTCAAATAGCATGCTTCTCTTGTGAACTTTCACAATAAAGCACATACCCAATTTTTAATCGTTTGGAAATTAACAACATAGCATTGGGATTATAAGTCGAATTGCTCTTAGTGAGAAACAACAAAATCCAATAGTAGCTAACATGATCATGATGCTCCTTAATGTGTATGAAACTGGAAAAAACCAATGAAAATCTCCAAACCATTATGAACTCCTAATTTCAATATCATTATCATCTCGAGCTTAAATAGGCTATAATTACTGGTTTATTACTACATGGAAGGATAGTAAATCTTATAATTTCATGAAAATATAAGTTGATAGTACTACGATAAAGGATCAAATTATTTTTGAGAAAAGGCCATAGCCCGACTTTATAAATAAAGCCACTAGGCAGAGTTAACACAGAAAGATAAGACCAGCACGTAAAGCATGCAGAGTATCAACCTAGACAACACAAAAGGGAAGTTTAAGTACATGGCTCCCAGGCCAGTACACGGCACGCAGGCCAGAGGTAGAAGGATCACAGAAGCATGGCCAACAACACCTAGGTGCCTGCTTGAACTAGGGAAATGGAGATGGCAGAATTACGGATCTTGGCCAACATGGCGTCGAATGCGTCCCTGTCCTCCTCCTTAGTCAATAATCCCCACTGCTGCAGGAATATAGAAGTCTTAAATAAGCAATCAGCAGGCTTAGCAGCGAAAACATGCTCGATAGTAAATTTATTCCTTGTCGTCCAAAGAGACCAACACATGGCTGCGAAGCCCACCCAAAACAGTCTCCTCCGGGCCCCAACCAAAGAATTGGCCAAGATGCGCAGGTCAAAAAAGGAGGTCGGAGCCCAGGAGACAAGCAGCCAGGATATGATACAGCACCATAACAGTTTAGCCAACACACAGTTGAAAAAAATATGTGACGTGTCTTCTCTCATCCCACCCAAAGCACACCTATCAGATCCCGAGCCATTTCGCTTGTGAATTTGGACACCCGTCGGCAGACGCCCACGAGAGGCTTGCCAGAGGAAGACCTTGACCTTGGGAGGAATACGAGCCATCCAGATCCATTTGAATTTGGAGGTGGTGGACCCAGCAATGAGCTTGCCATATAAAGATTTAACCGAGAACCGACCAGGAGGGGAATGGGGCCAGACGACCGTGTCGTCCTCCTCCGAGAGTGAAGGGAAGAGAGCAACAAGACGCTGCCAGTCTTCCAACTCTACGGGAGAGAGAGAGCGACGCAGACGCAGGTCCCAATTATTCGACGCGAGCTCAAAGATTGAGATCTCAGGGTCCGGGCAGTAAGAAAAAAGAACAGGAAAAGCAGTGGCGAGCGAAGAAGAACCACACCACCAATCGAGCCAGAATCTGGTGGATCTACCATTGCGAACAACGAATTTGACGAGGCCTTGAAAAAGAGGCCTGAGTTTAACAAGGTTTTTCCAGAATTGAGATGCCCCCGAGGCACGAGCAAACATAGGACTAGAAGAGGGGAAGTACTTCGCTTTGAGGATGTTGAACCAGAGGGGCTTGTCCTGGGGGATAGTCATGATATTCCACCACCATTTAATGATCAAACATTTGTTCATGACAAGAGTATTGATAATACCCAGCCCCCCTGAAAGAACATGCGGTGCCCCCGTGTTTGGTTTTGGTAATTGATGACAATCTCTATGGACTAATGGTTGTCTTGAGTTATATTTGAAGGATTTGTCCATAGGCTTTTCTTGAAGTCCATGTATTGGTTTCAAGGAGTTTATGAGTTGACCAAGGTGCTATTAAGGAATTATCCAAAGATTGGTCATGTGAGTGTTGAGATTATTGCAAGCATGTCTTGAAGAAGAAGATTGTGTGATCATTCATGTTTAACTTCAAGACATCATCCAAATGAAGAGAGTTGCAAAGATTTAAGGTTGATCAAGACTAAGTCAAAGAGTGAACCAAGTTGATCAACACACAAAGCATAGAAGATGTACCAAGAGGGATCAAGCATCCCATGGTATGGTAAGCACTGTCAATTACGCTTTGTGTACTAACCCATGATCTTCGTGAGAGTTCTTTGTGGGGTTAGGTTGTGGTGTGCAAGTTCAAGTGAAGCATCACGAAGAGATCAATTGCTTGAAGCTTGTCGTCCATTGTGGTGACAATGGACTTGTGAAGATGTGTGGAAGAGTGGCTCATCCATAGTGGAGTATGGGGGAGCAATCAACTAGTCTTCATCGAGCCAACGCAATCAAGAAAGGTGGTCCAACTTGAGGGAGTCAAGATCGTCATCATCTAGCTTAAGTGGACCATGTGCAAGGCAAAGGTTTTCCCTTGATAGCTTTGCTATTTTTACCGGTCTCGTGATGGTAGTTGGGAGACCGGGTTTTAGGATCGATTGTCGTACTATCAAGGGGGGCTCTCGATGAGTAACTTGATCGTATCATTCATAGAGAGCTCAAACCATTGCATCATTGCATCATCTTTCTTGGTTCTTGTTTGGTTCTCTTTGTGAGTTTTGGAGCTTATGGTCATCTTGATGACAAGCTCGAGTTCATCGAAAACGGAGTTCACATGCATCTTCTATGATGTTTTCGATGTTGGAGGTTCTGCCGATTCTTCTCTGTTGGAGGTTTCTCTCCTCTTTTTGTTAGGCATACCTTCTCTGTTTTGATGCTCTCGTTGTATTGTTTCCAACAAGCTTGAGTTTGCTCAATTCGGAGCTCATATGAAGAAGTTATGGCAGTTCTATTTTTCTCCCTGCGGTAGTACCGCGGTGGCAGCGGTAGTACCGCTTGTAGCGTCAAGTGGTAGTACCGCTCCAGTACCGCTCTACTACCGCCTTGTTTTTGGGTCTTGCTTGTTCGTGTCGGGTTTAGCAGTAGTTGCACGGCAGTAAGGCACGGCAATTCCGCCCATAAGCGGTAGTACCGCTCCGGTCGGGCGGTAGTACCGCTACTGCATTACTGTCGCCGTACTCTGCTCTGCCCTGCCTCTTTTGGTCCCGTGTTCTGCTCCTCCAGCGGTAGTACCGCTGGGGTGAGCGGTAGTACCGCAATACTACCGCCCCAAGGTTCTTGTTTTGTTGCTCCGTTTCCCTGCTTCTTCCGACCGAGCGGTAGTACCGCTCGTGTGCGGGCTGAGCACATAACGGTTGGATTTTCCCCCTCCTATAAAAGGGGGTCTTCTTCCCCAATGAACCTTATCCCTTGAGCTCGTATTCTTCCCCCATTGTTGACTTTCTTCGAGCTTGCTAACTCTCAATCTCTCCATGGATTCTTGCTAGTTGTTGAGGGAAAAGAGAGAGGAGATCTAGATCCACATTTCCACCAATCACTTTCTCCTCTATGTGAGGGGAACCCCTTGGATCTAGATCTTGGAGTTCTTGGTGTCCTCCTTCTTGTTCTTCCTCTCATTTTCCTCCCTAGCATTAGTTGCTTCAGTGGGATTTGGGAGAGAAGGACTTGGGCACTCCGTGTGCCCTTGCCATTGCATTTGGTGCATCGGTTTGAGTTCTCCACGTGATACGTGGAAGTTATAAGTTGAGAAGCTTATTTCTCTTGGGTGCTTGGTACCCTTGAGCTTGTTACTCTTGGGTGTTTGGACACCCTAGAGCTTGTTCCTCTTGGGTGCCTTGGTGCCCTAGACGGTTGGTGTTGTTCGGAGCTCAATCATTGTGGTGTAAAGCTCCGGGAAAGCATCGGGGTCTCCAATTAGGTTGTGGAGATCGCCACGAGCAATTTGACGGGTACCGGTGACCGCCCCCAAGGGTTGCCAAAGTGTACGGGTTCGGTGACCGCCCCCAAGGGTCGCCATTTGTACGGGTTCGGTGACCGCCCTCAAGGGTCCCTTAGTGGAATCACGGCATCTTGTATTGTGCGAGGGCGTGAGGAGATTACGGTGGCCCTAGTGGATTCTTGGGGAGCATTGTGCCTCCACACCTCTCCAAACAGAGATTAGCATCCGCAAGGGTGTGAACTTCGGGATACATCATCGTCTCCACGTGCCTCGGTTATCTCTTTCCCGAGCCCTTTACTTATGCACTTTATTTTGTGATAGCCATATTGTTCTTTGTCATATATCTTGCTATCACATAGTTGCTTATCTTGCTTAGCATAAGTTGTTGGTGCACATAGGTAAGCCTAGTTGTTTTAGGTTTTGTGCTTGACAAATGAACCGCTAGGTTTATTCCGCATTTGTTCAAGCCTTAACCGTAATTATTTTAAAGCGCCTATTCACCCCCACCCCTCTAGGCGACATCCTCGATCTTTCACCCCCCAAGGTTTTTTGGTTTACAGATAAGGTCCCACTTGACTAAGCGATATTTGCGTTTGTTGTCAGCTGCGTTCCAGTAGAAAGCCCCTCTATGTTTATCAAAACCAGCATGGGTTCCCATTGAAAGAAGGTAGAAGACCATCAGGAACATCAGGAGAGATGAGAGGCAAGCATTGATCAAGGCCACTTTACCCGCCTGAGTGTTGTACCTGCCCCTCCAGGGCATAACATGATTACCAACCTTGGCCACCGTAGGAGCAAAAACTTTAGCAAGAAGTTTATCGGGAGTGACAGGCAAACCCAAATATTTAATAGGAAATGAGCCAAAGAACAATTCAAAAGACGGGACACCCGTAAAGCCTCGGTGTCCGGAACGCCGGTAACAATAACTTCACTTTTGGAAAAATTGATCTTAAGACCCGAGAGAGCTTCGAAGCAAAGGAGCAGGAATTTGAGATGGGCAATGCAGTGGTCATTCAGTTCCACCAATATAATAGTGTCGTCCGCATACTGAAGGTGAGTAATACCATCCGGGATGAGGTGTGAGCTGACAGGAGAGATATGGCCAGCCTCCGCGGCCCTAGATAGGATATTTGATAGAGCGTCCGCCACAAAGTTAAAGAGAATGGGCGAAGCCGAGTCGCCTTGCCTGAGACCCCTAGAATTCTTAAAGAAATTGCTAACTTTCCCATTAACACTAATGGCAGTATGGCCCCCCATGACCAACTACAGAATACGGTGAACCACACCACTGTCAAAGCCTTTGGTCACCAGAACTTGCTTAAGGAAGCCCCAGCTAACCGAATCGTAGGCCTTTTCAAAATCCAATTTAATAATGACTGCCTTGCTACCAGATTTATGGATATCATGGATAATTTCATGAAGGCAGAGGACCCCATCCAAGATAAAGCGTCCCTTGATAAAGGCCGATTGAGTAGGGGAGAGGGTCCGGTGAGCCAGCGGGGTGAGGCGAGTGGCCAAACATTTGGCAGGAAATTTGGCGAAATTATTAATAAGGGCAATAGGTCTAAATTGAGAAATAAGCTCAGCACCCTTAATTTTAGGGATAAGGGAAATAACCGCATAGTTGAGCCTAGATATATCTACTGTCCCCAAACAATAACCTTGAATAACATCACAAATGAGATCTTTAAGATGAGGCCAGAACTTTTTAAAGAAGGGGATGGAAAAACCGTCCGGGCCCGAAGCAGAATTCGGATTCGCTTTATTAATCGTAGAGAAGATCTCCTCTTGAGAGTAAGGGATCATAAGGGCAGTATTTTCTTCTGGGGAGACCATGACCCCCTGGTCCCAAAAGTTAGCAGACAACCTGAACCCCTCGTCAGGTTTGGCAGATAGGAGAGAGGAAAAGAATGCCACAATATGGTTTAAGATGGTGCCTTGGTCAGACGACCTAACCCCGTCAATGATCAGGCTATCAATCAGGCATCTACGCCGCCTCCCATTAGCAATGGCAAAAAAATAAGAAGTGGGGGAATCGCCTTTGAGCATCCAGTTCATCGATCCCCTCTGGCACCAGTATATTTCGTTAAGATGGTGAATGTGCACCAGAGAGCGCTCAAGGGAGAAGCGGAGGGCCCATTCAAAATCGGAGAGACCAGAGGAGTCTGCCCGGGAGTCAAGAGTCGAGAGTCTCGATCTGGGCCATGAGAAGGGCCTTCTCTCTGCGTTCCTGGACCGAATGATTACGGGACCAACCACGGAGAAATTTGTGCAACAAGCCCGAACAGTAATGCCAGTCGTCCATGGGCCCAAAGGAACGATGTGGCGCCGAAAGGAAACCATTAATTTTAGAGCCGAGAAGGTCACAGAAGCCATAAACAAGAAGCCAAGAAGCATCGAATTGAAACCTAGGGGGGAAGAACAGAACGAATCCCAGCATCCAGAATAAGAGGGGCATGGTCCGGGCCCACAATCGCCTTAGATTTGAGCGTGGCTAGCGGGAAGAGCGAATCCCAATTCGAGCAAACAAGGACTCGGTCCAGAACGGAGCAGATAGGAGAAATTTGATGGTTAGTCCAGGTAAATCTAGAGCCCACCCTAGGAATCTCACGAAGAGCACAGGAGCTAATGAACTCGTTAAAAGCGTCAGCCAGCGCCCAGGAGAAGTTACTAGTGTTCTTATCGACAGGAGAGCGCAACAGATTAAAATCGCCTCCGATCAGAAGTGGGAGGTTGCAAGATTTGACTTTGTTCGTGATTTCGTCCAGGAAGATGAGGGAGAGGGAGTGATCCACCGGGCCATAAACGACCATAAAATCCCAAAGCGAATTGAGCTGACGGTGAAAAACCACGGAGCTGGCCCAAAAGATGCCATGATCAAAAGTAACAAAGTCGAACACATCGCGTTTCGACCCATCCAGAATACCACCCGAATGGCCAGAGGAGGGAAGGGTATTCCAATCAAAGCGATCATCCCCCGCAATAGAAGAAAGTTCGTGGGGAGAAAAAGAGGGTTTGAAGGTTTCAACCAAACCAATCAAATCTATATTATCACCCCTGACAATATCTTTAATTTGATCCCGGCGCCCCTGAGCCCCGAAACCTCTGATATTCCAGAAAAGAGCTCTCATTTATAGGATAGATTTTTAATACGTAAGCTCGACCTGCAGGGTGCCAAGCAGGTTTTAGCACGTTTAGATCCACCCTTCTTCACAGAAATCTGAGGGTCAACACATAGCGAGACTCCTCCTCCGAACCCCATCACCACTGGCCCGAGGGGGCATGAGGAGCCGCGGCGGCCTCTTTAGCCTTGGCCAAAGCCGCCTGGGCCACCTCATTGGCCCGAATAAGCGCAATCAAGGAAGAGGGAGATCCAAAATTATGATCAAGAGAGACACCAGAATCCACGAGAACCTTAGACAAATGCTCATCCGAGTAAGAAGGCAAAACAAGCCTAGTGGGAGAAGAGATATTATGAACCACCGGGGAAGGGGCAGGAGGAGTACCTGAAGCAGGGAGATCACGAGCAGCCGCACGTCTCGCCGCCTTGTCAGCCACCCGCATACCACTGTCGCGGATCCGTCCGCCTTTGCGCGCCGTTGAGGAGGGAGATCGAATCGGAGTAGACCGAGCCGCCACCGGAGAGACCTGACCCGCCACGTCGCCCAAATCACCATCGAGACGGCGGCACAGACCCTCCGCAGACAGCTTGGTCCCAGAGGAGGCCCGACTGCGAGCAGAGAACTTGCGGACAGAAGACTTGCGCTTGGGAAGGGACCCCGTCGCAGCGCGGATCGGGGAGGCAGGGAGATCCTCAATGCCAAACAGAGACAGGGAACCCGGCCGGACCGACAAGTTGGAGCACACCCCCGACATAGGGGTGCCAACAGACGGAGCAACCGGGGAAGCCTGGGCAGAAACATGCTCATCCATCTAATCCTTTCCTCCTTCCTTACTCTTCGGGGCATTCTCCTTGAAAAGCTCGCGACTTTCCGAGCCCATTCCATCCCATTCTGAAGCCATGAAGTGAGGGAGCGAGCCCCCGCTCATGTTGCCAGCATTGTCACCCTCACCGCCGAGATTATCGGCCGAAGGAGGAGGAGGAGGGGGTGGGGAGTGTGAATTGGCGTCACCCTCTACACGGACCCGAAGCCTGAACCCATGTGCGGAAGGAAAGACACCGACAGAGCCATGAATGCACAAGGGGTTCACCGCCCAGATCTTGAGGCGAACGGGGCCAAGGACAGAGAGGGATTCCTGATCAACCAAAATCGGCTTGCCAATAAGAACACCAAAGGCCATGACAAACTGTGTAGAGCGTAAGGTGGGAGGGACATCATCCACGAGGACCCAAATCTCCGAGAGGGGTGGTATAGGTTTAGCACCATTGGCAACCGCCTTCACCGAGACAACCAATTGGTTAAGAGGAAGTGTGAAGCTGGTACAAGAAGATATCATCTTAAGACTGCTCTTGGAAGGGAAGACCACAGCGAAATCGAAATCGGACAACTGTCGAATCTGCCAGTCCCAGCCTCCATCATCCCAAAGTTTAAGCTCGTCCAGGAGAGTTTGAGTGGTGATCTTGTGGTCTTTGATCGAGATGATCGCAGCGTTGGAAAGCGCAGGGGCCACTGCCACCTCAGGAATATCACTATCAAGCGCGACGAAGGAACATCCAGGGAGCCCTTGACCATAGAGCTTAAAAGAAGCAGACTTGCGGCGGTTTTGGCAGTTCACCATAAGGTGGCCTTCCTCTCTACAGATCAGGCAGAACGGGGGGTTGAAACAGCGGGATTGGAAATGGCCAGGTTGATGACAGGCAAAGCATGTAAGATGAGGGTTAGGGGGTTGGAGAGGCAGAGGAGATGGACGGGCCGGTGGAGGAGGAGGAGGAGGAAGAATCCCGTCGCCCAAGGCGCCAGAGGACGAACCGGGGCCAGGCGCCGGGAGCCGACGACCGAGGGAGCCAGATCCGCTGCCCCCACGACCCATCGAACGACCACCGAACCCAGACGGCGGACCAGGGAGGCGACCGCCGCCATGATCCAGGGGGCGGGCCATGAGAGGGAGGAGGAGGAGGGGGATGGGCCACAGGGCCAGAGCCGCCAACAGCCGCCGCAGCCTCCCATGGATCAGCCCCAGATCCGTCCGATCCGGGGGCATCAGATCCAGAGCCCGCCACGGCCGGCGCCGCCGCCCTAGCGCGCTCATCTCTCTGGAGCCAGTCGGGCCCGTCCGCCCAAGCCTCGCGCTCACGCGCCACTTGCTGCCGAGCCGCCTGCTCGACGTCAAGCTTCGAGCGGAGGGACACCTCGAGCTCCAGATCGGCCGCCATCAAATTATTAATTTATGGAAGTTCATTGCTGCACAAATAGATTGCACTTAAGATTTATATGACCAAGAAAAATGGACAAGAGATGCAGTAAAAAGGAATCCATAAGTTGATGACATGCACTTCAAAAGTTTTTGCATATGTACAACACTACAGAAGTCCAAATTTTTGCTGAATGGACCAAACTATACAGCCGCAGAGCAATCTCAAAGCTTTCTCACCTATCAATACGGATCGAGATCCTCCAACGTAGCTCAGCCTACTGCAGAGGGACGTGATGTGCGTATACCCCGTTCATAAGCCATCCGATGGCAGAAGCATTCAGTCGCAATGAAAACCAGCGACGCTTCGGCCCCTTCAGCATCCCACAATAAACACAGAAAAGAACAAAATGGATATCTCCTTGTTCCCCTGGAATTCCCCTTCTCCGCCGTGGTCGAACGAGCTCTCGGCGCGTCCTCGCCGTCGCCATTAGTTCACAAAAGGAGAGGTGGGCACAGATCTGCAGCGGGAGCCCCCGTGGTCGGCGGCGGCCGGGATACAGAGCAACACGCAGAGGGAGCCCCCTGGTCGGAGGCGGCCAGGATACACGGTAGCACGTGCAGTGGGAGTCCCCATGGTCGACAGAGTCCAGGATACAGGCCATTTGTTCTACAGTACATAGGCTCCGTCCTTCATGCCGGTCTAAGGGCGTCCAGTTCGTTGGCCTTCTCGAGTCACCGCCCGTGGTGGACAGCTCGGCGTATGCACGCAGCAACCCCACGTCGAGCACCTGCACACCCATCTCCATGGTGGTGGTCGGCTGAACCACGCCGTCGTTGTCGCACCGCTGCTAGCTGATAACTGAATCTAGTTTTCAAACTTGTTAACTGAATTAGGCCATGTCTCTGTAGCATTTCACTTGCTACTTGTACATTTTCAGACTTGATAACTGAATTTTGTTTGGCAAAAGAGATTAAGCATTCCATTTCCTTGCACAAATAAATCGGCATGACGTAACCTTGCCATCGGCGGATCTCTTGTTCGTGCACCTTTTCCTGACCCCAAATCCCTTTTTACCACCATTGATAAGCCAAAATGCCCAAGCTTCATCTGAATTTTTAAATTCCATGCCAACATGAGGTACCAAACCGGACAATATACCTCTGCAATGGAAAAGTAATCATGAGCAAAAAACTTGTGCAAGTGCCATATTTCAGGATAAGAGAAAAGTAAATGTGATCTGTGAGACCTCATGAAAATAAGCAAGAAGTAGGAATTCTTGGGACATCTAAATCCATCTAGTGTACAGAATGAAATTAAAAGAGTAAAATTCATCTACGGTACCTCAACTTGCGTCGCACGGTCACTTTAGTCACTGTACACAAGAAGTCACGCAATACGGTCACTGTGTATGGGGAACAGTGAAAATACGGTCACTGTGTGCCGTAGACCACTCGTACGCCGCAAATTTGACCAGTCCATGGGCTCCACGTAGGCGGGCAGAGGATTTATGTGTTAGTGTCTTTGCGGGAGGGCGTTTTTGGAAAAAAGCCAATAAGATAGAAATCCCCAATTCTCCCCCTCCAAATCCCTAGTTCTCTTGCCACGCCATTCCATCCATCCTCGCCTCGCCGCCATCCATCCTGCCCTCGCCGCCGTGAGCCCATCCTGCCCTCGCAGCCGCGCGCCCATCCTGTCCTCGCCATGTCTTCTGCTAGTTCTGCCCGGTCAGGTCTCCGCGGCCGGACAGTGGTGGTGCCACTCATCCCATGTCCTCACTGCCAGGCGACGGTGAGGTACTACGTTTCGAACACAGAGGATCACGAGGGTTGGGTGTTCTACAGATGTCCCAATCAATCAGTGAGTAATTTGAGTTGATTTTGTTCTTGGCAGCAGTTTTCACCTCTCGTTGGTCAAAAGATCACTTTTTTGCTTTTGGTTTGCAGCCTACTGGGTGTGATTTCTGGTTTTGAGAGATGGAATATGTTGCGTACCTAGTGGATGCTCGTTTCTTGGTTGGAAACCAAGCTGTGGATGCCGTTGGAGCAATAGAAGAGAGGAGGGAAGAACTCACAAGGGCTAGGAATGAAAGGAGAAGGATTGTAGCTCAACCGGCAACTAGTAGAGCTGCTTTGGCAAGGCCCTGGTGTGTCTGTGAGAACATGAGCAGCACCAAGAATGTGCACCGATTGGATTAGGTGGATGATCTTGGTGCTGCTCAAGCTTCTATTAGGTAGTGTGATATTGTTGTGTGCCCTCAGTGTTCTATTGTTGATGAAAAAGTGAGGACAAGAAGAAGTGATGAAGGAGTACTGTAGAATAAGAAGAAGAAGACGAAGAGGAAGAAGAAGAGGAAGAAGAAGAAGAAGAAGAAGAAGAAGAAGAAGAAGAAGAAGAAGAAGAAGAAGAAGAAGAAGAAGAAGAAGAAGGAAGAAGACGAAGAGGAAGAAGAAGACGAAGAAGACGAAGACGAAGAAGAGGAAGAGGAAGAGGAGAAGGAAGAGGAGGAGGAGGAAGAGGACGAGGAGGAGGACAAGGAGGAGGAGGAGGAGGAGGAGGAGGAGGAGACAAGTGCTCATTTTGGTACTGGAGAAGTGAAGACCAGCTTCAGTAGTTTAGCATGTTTAGTATTGTCAGTAGCATTAGCATGGTTAGAAATTTCAGTAGTTTAATGTTAGGACATGGCTATGAAGTCAGTTTGTAAGTATCAAATGTTATGGTTGTCAAATGCTACGAAGTGATCTATCTATCTATCTATCTATCTTGAAGTGATCAAATGTTATCAGTTTGGTTGTATCAAATATTTCCAGAAATGTATGAAGTATTCTATTATCCTTCTGACATGATAATTGTGAAATGAGAATGGGTACTGTATCATATCATCTTTATAAAATGAAAAGAATGGCAGCAAGAATGTAATGTGGAAGCAGTATTGACATCAACAATAGAATGACAAGAAATTGGTAGACTGACAAAGAGTCTCATAGATTATGTAGTGCATCATCATTAGCACTACTCAAAATAGAGTACCATAAGATCTTTAGATAATAAGAAAGGGAAACACATTCATAGTTTACATTGCTAAAAGAGTAGTCTTACTAAAACAAGACAAAGAGTCTCATAGATCATCTAAAGATGTCAAACATGCTTGATCTTTGTGGCACATTCCCAGCTTCCTCCATGTTTCTTTCTCGCTTGTTTCCTCGCTTGTTCTTTCCTTGTCGCAAGGGATTGTCTCTCTGCTTGTTTCTTTGCAAAGGGCTTGTTTCTCTTCCCGCTTCTTTGCTAGGAGTGCTTGTCTCTCTGCTTCCTTCTGTGCAGCAATGCCGTTCTTCTCTTCTAGTTTCTTTGCAGCAGCAGCCTCCTTTTGTGCATTCTTCTCAGCAGCCATTTTCTCCTTCCTCTCAGCAGAAAGCTCTCTTTGTGTCTCCACTATTATCTGCCTTGTCTCTGCTCTTGCCCGCCTCAGTATTTCCATCACTTCCTTCTTCTGTGCAGCTGCCTCTCTCTTCTTCTCAGCTTCTCTAGCCTTCTTTTCTGCTTTCTCATGCCTTCTTCTAGCAGCCTCTTCTGCTTTCTTCAATTCTGCTTCTATCCTTGCCCCTAGTATAGCTTGCTTCCTGTCTTCAAGTTCCTTCTCTCTTTGCTGCTTCATGGCTAGCATCTTCTTAGCAAGCTCTCCCTGCCTGATTGTGTTAGTGCTTGTCTGGGCCTGGTTCAACATTGCTTGTGCATTTGTTAGGAATGTTGATTCTGGGATTGGTGTGCGCTGAAGCACTCTAGGCAAAGGCCTTTGTATGATTGAAACATGTCAAGTGTCAATTGTCAACAAATGGAAACTATGTCACTAAAGCATGATTGAAACAGAGCAAGTGAGCAAGAGTACTCATGTTTAAATTACTCTTTGAAGCATGTGATCCACCATAAGATCTTCTACTCTCAGACTTGGTCTCTTCACTTGTGTTGGCCTCGCTGCTCATCAAACAAAAAGCTTGTTACATGCACCGTCCATAAGATCTGCTAGAGGTTGTGTACAAGAAAAGACAATTACTGGCTTGTTCTCGAGGTGGTGTTGCTCCATATGTGCTTGTGAAGTTTCCAAATTGTCATCATGTTGGGGTGGAGGAGCTTGTGCATTGGGAGGTGGTAGACTAGCTTTCATATATTTGCATCCCTTGATATTGTGGTCGCTCACCACAAGAATCAAGTGCATGATGACACCATGCCTTGACATCCTCCCGCCTCCATTACTACAAATAATCTCTTCTCGTCCCTTCCTTCGCTTTTGCAAGGCCTTCCAACATGCTTCCGTAGTCCGGTGGATTAATTTCAGGCCCATTCATCTTCTCCCACTCGCTTATGTCCTTGCAAGGGTAGATGATGTTGCTATAAGCCTTCTTGAACGTTGACACTGAGTAGCACTGATCCACTAAGGTTAGTGGATCTACTCTCTCATTCCTACAGCATGCTATAACATGTATGCAAGTCACTCCACTTTTTTCCATCTCATACAGTTGCAGGACTTGCTGTGCCAGTCTACTATGTAATAAGTTCCTCTATCCACCACTTGAAACACTCCATCTCCTGATTCATACACATAGCATGTGTTGGCCAGCTCTGTCAGCTTGTCAACTAGCTTCTTAATCTTAGGGCACATTACTCCTTGCATCTTCTCACCCTCACAATGCTTAGTGTAGTGCCTTGCAGTCCACTGTTGCTTGATCCTCTCAAACATTGAGATAATTGGCAATTCTCTTGCCTCCAAGATATACCTGCACAAGCATTGCATGTTTTGTTAACAACAGTGATAGGAGAGCATTGCATCTTATGTTAAAAAGAGTGAGAGGAAAGCATTGGAACTTACTTGTTGAACACCTCACACAAATTGTTGAGCAGAATGTCACACTTAGGTATGTCACTTTGGAAAGCCCTCACCCAAGTGTTTGGCTCCAACTCTTTCAACCAATTGTATGCACCCTCATTCAACACCTTCATCTCAAGCATGTACCTAGTTGGACCTAGTTGCCCTCTGTAGCTTGGACCTAGTTGGTGTCATGTGCCATTCCTTTTGAACAACCCTTTAGAAGTTTCTAAGATTCATATCCTGATCAGCCCTAAAACTCTCAAGGTACTTCCTGGCTAGAAAAGGTGTTGTGAAAGCCTTGATATTCCATTTTTTGCAGCAACTATGTTCTTCAACATATTTCTTTGCCATGAAACATTTGGTTCTGCTGTCATAAGAAGCCCACAAATACCAGGTACAATCAGCATCACATACTGCTTTCACTCTCTTCCTGTGATTCACTGGTAACTTGACATCAACTCTGTTCTTGCAGTTGTATTCCTTAATTGCTTTCCTAAGCAAATCAACATTTTCAAACACTTGTCCAACATGAAACTTTGGACAAGTCAAATCCTCCTTTCTGAATGCTCTAAATTTGGTTTCCATTTCATCATTTGAATCAGGTGCCTAAAGATCTTCACCTTCAGATTCATAATCTGACATGTTTTCTTCCTTTTCTTCCCCTACAACTCCTTTATCTTTTGCTGTTGTTTTGTGCTTCATCTTCTCCTTCCTTTCAAATGGTTCATCCTCATCCACATTGTCAGCATAAAGGTCATCATCATCATCACTGATTTCAAAGTCACTATCTACCATGTCACCAGGATCAAAGTCACTGTCATCTGAGTCACTGTTTGTTCCTACATTGGCTTCAAAACATCTCTTCTTTCCTCTGGTTCTCCTCAACTGATATGCTTCCGCATCTTCATCTACTGCATGTTGCTCTGCTTCTCTTTGTTGTTCTACTTGTTCTTCTTTCGCCTACATGCTCGTGATCTTGATGTTGCTTGACATCATCATGTTGTCCTCGCTTGTCCTTGTTGCTCTGCATTCTCCTCTGCTCCTTCACCAAATGTGCACTGCCTTCTTACAAACATTAATGGATTGCCATCTTCTTCCCTGTCTAGCACATTGTTTGGATACTATGATCTTTAGTACCATATTTTGAAGGGCTAAACACTGGTGGAAGTTCAGCCCTTGGAAATTGGACCACATCATCAACAACCTTCTTAGTAATCAAGTTGTCATCATGATCAAGATAAATATTGAAGAAATGATGCCCAATAGACAGAAACATCATCATTTGATCAAGATTCCGCCTTCCTCATATGTCTCAAAGAATTCGAGTAATGTCAAGTATTGGGATTTGATAATATGCCTTCAACTCGCCTCGCCATCTCCCAAACCAATCTCTTCTACTAGATGTTCCACCATTATTGGAGATCAAGTGAGCTTATCCAAACTGTCATACCAAACTTGATGCCCATCAACATAAGCCCTATTGCTTCCTTCACCCATGAAAACCCACCATGATGAAATCAAGACCGAGAACTTCTCACTTCTTGCTCCTGCAAAAACAAAGCATAATTGATCACATCAAAACTGAACAAAATGACCTTTTGAACAAGACAAAACCAGAATCCCCAATTTTCTCCATAAACCGAGCTACAAAACCTATGCCTATTCCAACCGCCAGACAATTTTGACCCTTTCGACAACAACCTAAGCCTATTTCATGTGGAATCGATGAAAATTTGACCCTTTAGACAAGAACCTAAAACCCTATCAGAAACCCTATCAGGGACATTGGGTTCGAAAAATCCTAAACCTAAATCGCCATACACGCGAAAAATAGTACCACATATCATAGGCGAACACAATGCCAGCCCTATCAAAAAGAATCGAAGAGAAAGAAGAAGATTTATGGTAGTAATCATCACTTACGGTAAACGGGGGCAGGGGCGACGAACAGGAGACATGGCGGCGGCGCCTCCTCTTCACCACCGCGAGAAGAAACCCCTCCGCGCCCGCTACTCCGACCACGGCGCCGGAACACGGTGATTTACCACGCCGCACCACGCCGACACGCCTCCGCCACCTTCTCCGCGGCTTGATCGGCTCGAACAGTGAGGTGGAGAGACAGGGGAGGTGGAGAGAGAGGGGAGGAGTTCGGGTATCTGTCCGGCAAAGTGGGGTGTTGCTGCAAATATGCCATCGGGCCGCTCCTCCTCGCGACACCTGGCGCGCGGACTAGTCAACAGTGGTCAACAGCGGCGATGAGTGGTCTACTACAAGACAAGGATCAGATTTTCACTGTCCTCGTATATAGTGACCGATTATGCGTGACTTATTGTGTACAGTGACCAAAGTGACCGCGCGACGCAAGTTGAGGTACCGTAGATGAATTTTACTCAAATTAAAAGGTGGTGCTACTTTCGTATTGGAACCATGGTACTATGTGTTAGCCTCTTCTTCCATCTCAATAGAAAAAATACAACCGGCTGATTATTCGGAAATAGTTTGATCAAGTTGAAAACACTCTTCAAAATTCTGTCAGTTCTAGTGACCTATTCATGGGGAGATGGTACGCACCAGATTGAGAAAGATAGCAGGTCGTCCTCACTCGGCCGCTTCTTCCATGAGTAAAGGGTAGAGGTTGATCAACTTGAAAGCAATATGATGTTCCTGATTCCATCAATTCCAGTTAGCGATTCATGGGGAAGATAGCAGGAGAAAGCAAACTTCAGAATTGCGTACAAGATTGCAGAAATCAAACTTCAGAATTGGGTACAAGATTGAAGAATAGAGCACTTCATTCTCCGGCGATCGATTCCTTCGCCAGGACGCGATTGAAGATGGAGCAGGTTGTTCTCCAGCATCCACTCCTTCACAAGAACGCGCTCACCCGCCTACGCCACTACTCGGACCAGGCCGCTGCGCTGCCGGCGCGCGCGTCGCTTGCCGCCGATGGGATCTCCCGCGCCGACCGATAGCCGGCCAACACCATGCCGATCTTCGAGGCGTCGGCGTAGTGACAACGCAGGGGCCTCCACCTCCATCTCCGTTGATCGTGCCCTTCGGGCTAACGCGCGACCAGATCGAGGAGATCAAGGGCACAGGCGCACAGCCGAGGCGGACGGCGCGCTATACTTGTCGGCGTTTGTGGCGTCGTCGGCCGAGCTCCTGGGCACTGAGCAGGCGGGGGAGGCATGGGGCATTTGCGTGATGGGCAGCTGGTCGACGTCGAAGTCGCCGCTGAGGTGGGGCCTGGGGTTGGAGAGCACGCAGAAACAGGACTAGCAAAAGGGTCTGTGCGTTGCAATGGGAGAATGTCACACAACCCATCAAAAGACCTTGTTTCATTCGACGCAAAAGTTGCGCTTTCTACAATAATATTAGTCATGTCCACCTTGCTAAGCCTAGACAACGCGAAGTAGAAATTCATACAAAAAAATCAAAGCTTATTCATTTACAGGAAATTAACATGAATTTTGTAGCGACTCTGCAAAGAGCAGTTGACATATTTACATTGTATGATAGGCCCGGACTACTCCCTCTCTTGCAAGGCTGGCCGTTGCTTCACTTTATTGAGTGTGACCATGGATGTGTTCTCTCCTTAAATGTAATCTTGAACCTCTCCTGAAGAACATCAAATAGAGCGCTTGTGCCATCAGAGGTGAGGGTGATACCATGTACTTCCTCTGTAAACTAATATAAAAGCATTTAGATCACTATTTTAGTATTCTAAACGTTCTTATATTAGTTTACGGAGGGAGTACATCTGAAAGTTTATCTTTTTGCATGAACCTATTCAAAGCACTAAAATCAAATGATACCTTTTGTCTGTTTGCTAATTTCTCCCATGGCTTAGGAGCACACATTCTTCTACGGATTGACCACCTTTCGGAGCAGCGGCCAGAGGGGGATGAGGTGGACGGAGGGGCGTCACCGATTGAGCTACCCCATGCGGAGCTACAAGCGAGGCGAGAAGGGCAACAGGCGACATCGCAGCAGATCCAGAACTGCCACCCTTGTCCACCCATGACCGCTATAACGTGATGTGGAATGCTCATTGTTAGATAAGAAAGAAATTATTTATCGATGTCAAATCGGGCATAAAATTTGAACACAGTGTTGAATAAGGAATTCTCTCTAAATAATGTGCTGATGTGTCGGGCGATAACCTAGGCCCTCTTTAATAAGGAATTCTCTCTAAATAATGTGCTGATGTGTCGGGCGATAACCTAGGCCCTCTTTGTGTGGTACTTGTCTCATGAATGTATGATCGTGCCATGTGCAAGCATCCGCAATGCAGTTGTGCACTTATGATCCTACAACATCCTTCTTCAAGATGAAGTAGTCATCGTAGCCCTGGACATCATCATACCTCGCCAAAAAAAAGAGGAGATCGGACATATTTTTCATAGGCTGACAAAAAAATTCGTGAATAGGGCATCAGGGGCAAAGTAGTCATCCATCAGCGGGCATGGCCCCCCTGCCCTGTTTCGATTGAGTACTCGGTGACCCTTGAACGATCCCTTGAAATTGAGAACATACTCTTACACACGCTCTGCGTTTGCAAGGACCACCTGCATCATCATTGTTTCATCTGCACAATCCTCCTCGTCGGACGTCTCAACATAATTCTCGTACAAGTATTTCATGTCCGAATCCATTGCTTAAGAAAACATAAAAAGGCACTGATATTTCATCAAACACTTATCAAGCATGATGAACCCACATATGGCATCCATAGGTGCATATGGTGCCTGCGCGGCGGAGGATGATAGGTGAAATGATGGCATAGGCAAAGCGTCATGGCGACCGGGTGCAGCGGTGGATCACAAGTCCGACAAGGAGTTCGCGGGCGACCGGGATGGTATAGCGGCGATGGAGGCCAGGGAGGTAGTGTATGCAGAGCAAAGAAGAGTAAGGGAATGGGATGGAGACATAGGCTCCAGTGTGATTTTGGGTGGCCCGAGGTTGTTGGAGTCCTACGTGACGGAGATACAGACTCTCGCAAAGCCCTCCCAATTTGCTTTTAGTTTGCAGGAGAATGGACACGCGAACACGTCTACGAATATATACATGCGGTTCCATGTTGGATGGCAAAGTATGTATGAACAACTTGATCCGGACATAAATGAGTGTTTTGCGGGTGATTTGAGGGTCGGCTTTGAAGATACCAAAGCGTTAATATAGTGATTGGCGCGCCCATTTTATTCTTCGTGTTTACCCGTGTCGTTGTTGGAATTTTGCTAGTAGGCCTTTGGCCCAAAGCCCAACTAAAATTCTGAAATTCTCTTGGCACATTCATGCACACATGTGAGTGGAGTGAGTGAGACTAAAGTTTAGTCCCACCACGTAAGTTGAGTGAGAGTTGCACCTCTTTATAAGATGAGCTCTTCTACCACTTGTATGAGCATGAGAAGAGGAGACCTACACGCGCACTCCTCCTCCTCGCTCGCCTCGCCACGCCACGTCTCATCACGACGCGCCGCAGGTTGTGGGATTGAGCCGAGCCGAGGAAAGAGCTATGCATGTATTACTAAACCGTTTCCGATTCTTTTGGATCGTGACTCGGACGTGGGGTTTACTCCCACGACCGGACCTACCCGGCCCACACTATATAGTCAGGCAGACGTCTACCCTAGCCGCCGCCATATCGTATGGTTTCACACCACCGTTCCAGATCATTGCGCCACCAAGCAAGTCTTATCCATCCCTCCTTTCGGTGTGCACTGGGAGAAGGGACAGCAGGCCTCCGGAACCCCGCCTCCGTACGGGAGAGGGGCGATCCCGTTTTTAGGGAGTGCACTCGCCCGACTGCTGGCAGCGACGACTTCTTCCCCGACCACGGCAACCTCATCCTCGACGACATGGGCGACAACACCAACGCCGGCGGTGCTGTTCCCGCTGCACCATATGTGATTCTATCCTTCTTCTTCGAGATCGTGGTAGAATTCATGTTTCTAGTATGCGCCCTAGATGTGATCTGTTCATCTACTATGCTAGTTCGCATGATTAGTTTAATCTCTTCTACTGTTGTCAAGATTTATCTTCGTTTATTCGGATTAAATCTCGTAGTAATTTGCTCTTATTTCCAACAATCCAAAAACCGAATATAGGCAATTTACTCTAAGTGGTTTTGTCACAGATCCGTCACCGCCTTTAAGGGGTGCAATATAAGAGGTGTTGCACGAGAGCGCTTCATCGGTTTCGCACCATGTGTCGCTATGACGCCACTAAGGGCAAGCCTAAGGGCGATCTTAATCCAGCACAACTGGAAGCTTTTGAGAAGATCGATACTCTCTTTAAAGGCGCTCTTCTGAGTGTTCTTGATGATTCCATTGTGGATTTGTATATGTCGTTTGAAAACGGCAAGGATATGTGGGCTGCCCTCGAGGCCAAGTTTGGGGCCTCGGACGCCGGCAGCGAGTTGTACGTCATCGAGCAATTCTATGACTACAAGATGACTGATGAGTGTTCTGTTGTACAACAAGCTCATGAGATACAGTCGCTCGCAAAGGAACTCGAGTATTTCAAGTGTGTGTTGCCAGATAAATTTGTTGCCGAAGGCATCATTGCCAAGCATCCACCTTCGTGGAACAATTTTGCTACTTCCCTGAAAAACAAGAGACAGGAGTTTTCCGTTGCGGATTGAACGAAATATGCCCTAGAGGCAATAATAAAGTTTTTATTTATATTTCCTTATATCATGATAAATGTTTATTATTCATGCTAGAATTGTATTAACCGGAAACTTAGTACATGTGTGAATACATAGACAAACAGAGTGTCACTAGTATGCCTCTACTTGACTAGCTCGTTGAATCAAACATGGTTAAGTTTCCTAGCCATAGACATGAGTTGTCATTTGATTAATGGGATCACATCATTAGAGAATGATGTGATTGACTTGACCCATTTTGTTAGCTTAGCACTTGATCGTTTAGTTTATTGCTATTGCTTTCTTCATGACTTATACATGTTCCTATGACTATGAGATTATGCAACTCCCGAATACTGGAGGAACACTTAGTGTGCTATCAAACATCACAACGTAACTGGGTGATTATAAAGATGCTCTACAGGTGTCTCCGATGGTGTTTGTTGGGTTGGCATAAATCAAGATTAGGATTTGTCACTCCGTGTTTCGGAGAGGTATCTCTGGGCCCTCTCGGTAATGCACATCTAACATATAAAGCCTCCTAGAGTACCCGCCGTTCTAGCGGCATCGCTCTCGCGCGACGTCGTGGTCCACCCGATCGATCTCCTACAGTTGTTTTTTGGCTGCTGGCGGCTGGTCAGCCGTCCACTTTTTTTCACTTTCATTCCTGATTCTGGAGAGGATGGCAGGTGGGGCTTGATAGACGTGGGGCCGCAGAGTCAATGTGAGTTTACTTCATCTTTTGGTACGTGAAGTCTGCATCGCGTGCTCGCCAATCGCGATCTGGGTAAAAGCAAACCCTATCCCACGAGCCAATCCCGCAGCAGCCTCCCCGTTTCCTCTGCACCTCGCCCTGTGAGCCTCGCTCCCCTCCGCCGCCTTCTCTCCTTCACTTTTCTCTCCGGCGGCGCCATCAAAGGAGACGCACATGGGCGGTGGATCCGTGCTGAAGAAGAGCAAGGGATCAAGCGCCCAGAGCGATAAGTGCGGCCATGGGAAGACCAAGGCCGCCCTTTTTCCTTCCTCCATCCTCGCCCACCACGAGCCCCTCTCTTCCCTTCCATATCGGCCTCTGCCGCCTCCTCGCTGGGCATCGCTCCAGTTGCGGATGACAGCTTGCGGCTGTCAGCGCTTGAGGTGAGGAACAGAGGGGGAAGGAGCAAATATGGGAAGAGGTTGTGTGCTAGGGAAGCAAATTGTTGAAGAGCGCCGACCGCCAGGGATAAGAGCAGGAGGTAAAAACCCTAGATGCCATCCTCTCATCCGGGCTGCATCCCCATGTTTCCCGTTGCCCTTTCTCCTCCCCATTGCTCTACTTATTCCCCTGATTTTTCTTTTCCATTTTCCCCCCTTTGTGGTTTGACTAGGCGGTTTATAGGGTGATCCAATTTTTATTTGCAGGTGCTAATCTTGCTGCAAGTTGTTGGCTGGGTCTCTTTCTCCCTAGGGAAGGCATAGTAGACCTCGGGGCAATCAAGGATCTTGCGGTGGCTATAGCGATGCCCCCGTCATCTCATCCCTCTTTCTATGTGCTTCTCTCCATGGACAACATTGCCATGGCCAGATCGATGGTTAAAGCCGTAGGTGAAATATATTTCTCTCTTTATTACTCATTTGTGACAAGCACACTCTTCCTTGATTCGATTTTCTTCAGGATGTGATTATTTACTGTTTTTCTCTTGATGCAGCATTTTCCCTTGATTAAGTTCAGAAGATGGCACTTGTTGCCGGCGGGATCTCGAGGAACATGTGACCTCCATGGCGTTCGCTGTCGGACGGTTTGGCAGGGAGGGGTAGCTTCTACGGCGGTGTTTCTTGGGGAACCCTGGGCAGCCGGCATTCAGGTCTCCCTACTAAAGCTCCTCCTCGCCTCCATGGGTGCACGCCATGTCTTCCACCCTGACCTGTAAGTTGCGTTCCACCCATCCCCATCTCTCTCTCTCTTGTTTATGTTGTTTGATTGAATGATTATGGTGATCTCATGATTGTGGAAGATTTCTTGCTCTTCTGGGCTTGTGCAAGTGGCTGCTTATGGAGGTTGATTGATTTGGTTGGTTCAATAGGATCCCAACCTGAGGAGAGTGATGGTTTGGAGATGGCTAGGTATTATGTGATAGATTCAGACATCTTATTTGTTTGATGTGTATTTCTTTTTAAATAGGCAATATGTTCTTGTTTGATTGCTCTACAAGATCTCAAATAGTCAGCTACCATCATTCTTAAATCAAAGGAAAGATTACCGCACTTGTTGTTATGATATGTGCTAATAATGAATTGAAAACGTGAAAATTGTAACTTGAAGGTTTGAGCGTTGTCACCTGACCTTTTCTGTTTATAATGAACACCAGGGTATAAATCTTCAAGTACCTTTCTTGTTTAAGCTTGTGGTCGATTAGCTTGCAGCCCTTGGTAGCACTAAGGCTTCACTGGCATCATTTACAACCCTATTGGCTCTCTTTGCAGGGGCCTCAGAGGGCTTCACCAGATCGACAAAGAACCCCGATGGAGGAAGGGTCTGACAGCGCTGGCCCAGCAGATGTGCTTGTAGATGGCGGCCACCCGGGTTTCTCCGATCGATCTGCGATCTGGACAGGGCCATGGCAACACGGGCGAGGGGCGTAGGCAAGCGACCATCTGCAGCCACACGTTGACAGGTAGAAGGCCTATCACTCCTCCCACCTTTGCTTTTGCTGATATGTGCTAGGTCCACTAATTTAGCTCATTAACTTGCTTCACTGTTGTGTAGATGCAAAACTTGATTTTCTTTTTGCTGAATTTGCCACTATTTTTCATTTCTGCTCATTATGATCTAACCAAAGTGACTCGATTGATTTGAGGCTCTCGTGCATGTCTGGTTTGGACATGCCCTTATTTTTTACCAAATCACTAAACTAAACTGTATAAGTAAAATAGACCCCCTCCTTTCCAACACCTTATATATTATTAGAGCGGGCAACAACATGTTATCATATTCGGTTTCTTGTGAGCAGCACTTCAGTTTAGATTGCCATGTAGTCTTTGGTATATATCATTTTTGCTCACACCTATTGCCTATTTCGCATATAAAGATGGTTTGCTTTGGAGAGGAATTAGATAAGGCCCATATAGTCGAGAAGCAAGGGCAAGGATAGGGAAAATAAAGGTAGAATGATCCCAATATATTTTACCTTTCCGGCGAAGTTTTGGTGCTTGCGCAAGAAAATAACACCATCATTATACCTACTACTCATTTTTTTATTCAGGCAATTAGCCATCGGTAGGAAAAGCCAACTACTTGTACTTTCTCTGTTGCAGAGGTGAAATTACTACTACTTTTCGAAAGCTTTTTTTTTATGCATGTTCCCCTTTCTTAATCTTCTATTTGTTCAAATGTACATACCTGTGCTTATAATCATTATTACACTTGGTTCTACTGCAAGAGCATACTTTATCTTTCCATTTCCATCAATCCATCTTGATGTGTGATCGGGTTGTTGTGTGATGTTGTTAGCTATTGATATGGTGTCTGCTTACGTCTGTTCATAAGTACACCCTTTGCCTATTGTTCGTTTGAGACATATAGACAGCACAAGAAAAATCTGTTGACGAGTCCTTAGCTAGCTTTTGATATTTTAGTCCTCTGGCCTTGTTCACACAGAGCTCCAGAATTAGGGAACTAGAAATAACTGATTCTTGTCCCCAAAAAACAGCTAGGTTTTCATAGACCTTCATTATTATATGCTTTTGCATTTGCTGCATTCGTTCTTTCATGTTGTTTCATTATTTTTCCATGTTAGCTTTAGGATGCCCAATGTATTTCAGTTCATATGCACATGTATTGTGTATGGTTTATTTGTCCTATCTGCCGGTGTCTGAGCATGACAAGCAGCAAAGAGGGAGGGGGGATTTTTCAAATACAAAGCAAAATGTGCACAAAATAGATGTGGCTCACAATGTCATAGCATAGACCGGAACAAAATATACATTGTATATACTCCCTCCGTCCCAAAATTCTTGTCTTAGATTTGTCTAGATACGGATGTATCTAATACTAAAACGTGACTTGATACATCCATATTTAGACAAATTTAAGACAAGAATTTTGGGACGGAGGGAGTATATCATTACTACTATTATCCAGTGCTCACGATTCATGTTCACATAGATACATGGTAACAACAACATACCTGGTATTGTGGATAATGACTACTCCAGTGCCACAACTTTAGAATACACCAGACTGGTTAAAAGTGCTCCATTGCCTCAACCGTAGAATACACCGGACTGGCCAAAAGTTTTCCATAGCCACAACTGTAGAATACATGTCGCAGTTTGACCTTCATACTCTCAATTTGAAGCTTCAGATCATCCTGTTGAGCCAAAAAATATCATAAGTTGCACATTCATTTGGGTAAAAATGTATGCTTTCATGTAGTGATATTTTGCTTTGGTAATGTGCATCGTATGATGCTGAGGCCTAGAGATGAACCCTTCCATCATCTTAAAAGAAAAAGAAGTTTGTACCCAATAGAACGAAATGTTTTTGCCGTGGTGAACGGCTACCGGTCATGAGAATGCCCAAGGTCCGCTGCGCTTCAAATCGCTTCTCAGAGATCGAGATATCTCTAAGCTATCCCCTAGAAGCTCCTATAAACTCAATCCCCACCGCTGCCGCCATCGAAATAAGCCATCGATGTGATTGATTGTGAATTTGTCTTCGTGGTTGTATCAAGATGGTAAGAGATCTCGCCAAGATCGTCAAGGGCTAGCTTCGTGATCGACTTGCTTATATTTACGAGTGTGTGATCACGCCGTGATGGCATGTATGACCGGCGGAATAATACACCGACGCTCCATTTCATCAACCCACTCATCAGAGATGTAATAGTTAGTAACACACTAATACACTTTTTTGTTTGTATTCAGTTGATAGGTGTAATCAACAATTTTCAGAAACCAAAATCAAATGCAGACTTGAGTATTACCTGAGGGCACAGTGGAAAGGCTTCCGGAGCTAGGAGAAGAAACAATTGAAGAAGATATGGTCTTGGCTGTTTCGCAGGCATTAGGTGTAGAGTGCACGAATGACAGTTTGCCCTTTGAAATGACGTACGCCTTATAGAAGCTTGGAATGCATTCAGAGATTTTTGTTGAAGTCTTGCTTCCTTTGAGCTTCCTGCAAACAATCAACAATGGTAACCACATGATTAAGATTGCACTAGGCATTTCTTATCCTATGCTACACTGGGTTTTATTTTTTATAAAAATTGTTGAGCCTAAATTTTCTGCAAATTTCCATATTGAACTTGGAACCAAGTAGTTGCAGTGCAACCTTCAGTGTTAGGCCGGCAGCTGGGGAATTAAATGAGAAGACAATGATAATCCTACCAAATGCTTTTCTCACTATGACTCTTTGGTATATAGCATTTTTTCCTACCTCTTGCCTATTTCGAATAGATAGATGGTTTGCTTTGGAAAGGGATTAGATAAGGCCTATGAGTCAAGTGTGGTAAGCAAGCCCTGCACTTCTATTTATTATTAAGCTCTAACTGAATTTGTGATAATGGCGTTTCAGGGATAATACAATCAATCCAATAGTTACTTTTGGTGTTCTTTTTGGATGGACTAATCTGAAGATGCTAGCTAGCTTGCACCATCATCATATAGTCTAGAAGGAAGGGCAAGTATTATAGTGAAAATAAAGGTACGATGATCCTAATATATTTTACTTTCTTGGTGAAGTTTTGGTGGTTGCACAAGAAAGTAACACCCATCATTATACCTACTGCTCTCTTTTCAGGCAATTCGCCATACGGAGGAAATGCCTACTAATCCATTTTTGTACTTCGTTTCTTACTATTGACTGTTTGAACTGTTGTGGTAGGACTCAGGCTTTCAAAGTTATTTGGCATGTGGACATATTTTTATTTTCGTTATACAGTTTTGTGTTCTTTTGGCTTCAGGTTGCTACTGCACAGAAAGTGCAGTGAGCTCAGGTGATGCATGAAAAAAACTGCAGACCTAGCATAGTTTTTGTATTTGGATTTTGTAACTAATTGTGTGATGCCCTTATGTTAAAATGCTAATTTGTTCTCCAAGTAGGCCAACATGGGTGCTAACCATGATACATACGTATCAACAATTCTAAGGAAGTGCATATGTCAGATGCATAGCATATGCGTGACCCTGCGACTAGAGGAAATCCAGGAATATATGAACTCAAATCGTCCGTGATTTAATTGGAAAAATACTCTTCAGCATCTAAGCGATCACTCAAAAGTACTTTGTACAATATAACCAGCTTGATGATTGGAGCAATCCCAGCAGCTAATTAGTCCTACTAATTAGTACTCCAGTGTTGAATCACCCAGCGAAGTATCCACACTGCCCTTCAAACTTGGCTATTAGCATAGTAGCAACGGGCTCACAAAAAGTTCTAAGTTAGTTTTTACCTTATCAGAAACGGCGGCCACCGTGCTGCATGACCCTCCTGCGGCATCACGGGCGAAGCGGCGCTTCACCCAGCCGGCCGTATGCCCTGCAGTTCTCCACCTTCTCCCAGGGATCTGGTCAGTCCAGGAGGGGAACGGCCTTGGCCGGGGCTTGGGCGCGTCAAAGTCAGGCAGCGCTGGCCGCGGCTGCTCCCTCATGTTGCTGGCCACGACCACGCCCCCTCACGGCGGACCTCACCTTGTGGAATCATCTCTCATGGAGCTCAGTTCAGTGGAATAATGGCACCTTGGAGCGTCCGCCGCGGATAAGGCTAGGGAAAGCAATTCTTTAGTAAATGGACAATATAGGAAATGTGTTATTAAGTGGTGGGGTCCAAGAGGACAACTGTTTGCACATGTCATGCCACTTGTTGGTTTGTATGTTACGGCATCTTTCATAAATTTGGTTTGTCATCTGTCCGCGGTAGGAACCAGTCCACGTACACTGATGTCGGGAGCGGCCATCCAATACTATCATGTATATGTCGCAGGTAAAAGCAACTCTAACACGCCGATCCATTTTATCCGCGTGTGTTTGTTTGGGTCGTTGCTGCGGACAAAAAAGTCGGCCCAATGCGCCGACCCAAACGGACGCGCGTACGCTTTTTGTCCGTCTACTGACCCATCCCTGACCCAAATTTGGGCCTCATTTGCGTCGGTGCGGACATGAAGCGGTAGCGGACGACGCCATCGCTCCCCCGCCCCGCCAACAAGGGCCATTCTTCTTCCCCTATCGACAAGAAGCCTCGCCCGCTTCCCACCCCATCGCCGCCTGCCCCCAAGGTTCTGCTAGCAATCGCGCCCACACACCTCCCCCACATGCCGTTGCCTCCCAGGTCGCCGCCGGGCAAACGCAGTTTCCCACCCCCACCCCGACATGAAGTCGCCACCGCGGCCTCGGCCAGCTCCTTCATCTGAAACTATGATATATTTTATATTTTATTTGGGTTGTGAAACTATGCTATATTTGTTTGCTTGTGAAACTATGTGAAATGTGTGTATGTTTGTTGAAAAACGACGCCAAGCCGGTCACGCTGGCAAATATGGGTCGGCGCTTGGGCACACCGCCGACCCAAATCAAAAACAGGGCGGCCGACCCAAACGAACAAAAGCGGACAAAGCGCGCGCCCGTTTGGGCCGTCGTGTTAGAGTTTCTCTAAAGGGCAATTTCAAATTCAAATAAAGTCCAATCCATAACGCCCGCCGGATCACAACCAAAAAGAGGCAAGTATGTTTAAAAAATTTACATGCCCGATCACAAAAGATATCAGTCCGGCAGTCCACGCAAGAAATTATGCCCTGTTGGACCAGTAATCCGAGCCTCCACGCTCACACTCAAGGTGTCGTGACATTGTACATGGCGATGTCTGGAAGGCGGGCGACACCGTCGGAGCTCCGCGGCCCTTGCCGTGACCTCCACCATGTCCACGATAAGCACGCCCACCGCCATGGAGGCCATCAGCACGACCCTCTGTCGGCTTTTCGCTTGAGCTTCTCCTCCTCTGCGTCCTTCGCTTTGACGCGATGATTTTGTCGCATCGCCGAGATGATCTTCCAAGCGAGGGTGATGCTGGGATCCTCCTGCACCTCTGCCACCTCCAACTCTGACATCCTCTCGTCCCGTTCCATGCGTCAGCGGCGGGAGGGAGGAAGAGAGTGGGAGAAAAGGGCGGGAATTGGGTGGAGAGCGGCAAAAGAGAGTGGGGATTTTGTCGTGGAAATAGGGTGGGCAGGTACAAAAACGCGGGCTCCGCCTTCCTTTTGGATGGGCCATGGGTGTAAGAGTCAGACGTGTCTGTGTCGGGAATCCCGCAAAACCCCCACATTTGGTTATGATTTACGGGGAAAACATGGTCCGGGCCGCTCAACGGACCGATACAAGATAGTGTTGGACGACACACCACGTCAGGACCGCGCGGTCCAAACATATGCGAGCGGTTTGAGGGTCCGCGTTTGTCGTGGAATTGTCACGGCAGATGTCCTCATGAAAGGACTTAGTCGCGGGGCCATCGAACGGGTTAACTTAGAGGGGTTAAAGCGGACGCAAAGACACAAGGGTTATACTAGTTCGCCCCTTCGATGAAGGTAAAGGCCTACGCCTAGTTTGTAATGGATTGATGTGATCTCGGCGATTAGGGAGCAATAGCTTCGCTTAAGCCTCGAGTTGTAGTTGTTCCGTCTCCTAAACCGCCGGGGTCGCCCCTTATATACACGGGTTGACGTCCGCCGGTCTACGAGTCCCGAGGCCGGCCATACAAGTGTCTCGCTTGGTCTTCCTTTTCTTATCTTACAACACAAGTTACATGGTTATGGCGGTTTTACCATTATGGGCCCTAATTCGCCTCGGCTCCGCCTCTAAGTTTCTCTACTAATCGCCACCTTCCGAGTCTTCGTGGCTCCAATTATGGTCGAGGGTGAACTGCCCTCCAGTATGTTTATATTCGAGAGTTACATCCCCAACATTAGGCCCCAGATTGACTTGAACTGCTTCATGTTAATCTTCAACATCTTAGAAAACTCAATATCTTCCTTCATATTTCAGAAACCGCCATCTGCTTAAACCGCCATGACGCTATCCTCCCACCCCAAAGAATAGAGCATCTTGACGCCATCTTTATTAAAGAAGCCCAAACAATAAGATTCCTTCATTTAATACTATCCCGGAAATCGAGGCGATCACGCGCCATCCGCCGCTTTCAACTCCTCGATTCTCGCTCACAATTACTCCTGTCTCATTATAAATAGACCGAAGGCCCTTTCTTTCTTCCTCCTTCCGCTTCTTCTTCCTCGCGACGCCTCAGCTGAAGCTCCGCCGCCGCCTCCGACCTCGAACGCCAGACCAACACAAGGTCACAGATCAACCTGGTTGTACCAGAGACTCTCGGCCTCCTCCGCTGTCCCCTGCATCGTAAGGCTCCTCCTCATACTTTATGTAACATCCCAAATTTTCAATTTGGAATGTTATACTTTAAGTCATCATACATATCATATTTTCTTGCATTTTCCGATCCTAGAAAAATTCACGCAACTCAAGGACCCTGAGAGAGTTGGAGATTTCATTATTTTCATATTTGGGTTTTCAAATTTTGAAAATAGGATCATATGCATTTATTTATTTATCTTCATATATTTTCCAATAAAAAATAAGAGAGGGAATAATATGACTTTCCCAACATTTAGGAAAATGAAGATTTAATAAATAAATCCAATTTTGGTTTTCAAGTTTATTTGCTTTAGGGAAAAATGAGTATTTTAAAATATGCATTTTGGCCCCAGATAAAGTTCATTTTGTTCGACTCATTTTTAAGAGTCGGGAAAATTAATTTTGTTTAATTTGGAGTTCGCTTAGATTTTATTTCATCCGCTTTTTCACATGAGATTTTTTAAAAACAAAGAGGACTCACACATACTGACCGGGCTAAGGCCCACCGACGGCCCACCTCCGCCGCCTCCCCGCCTCGGAGTCCTGGCCACGCTGAAGTCCGACTGGGACGACGCCGCCTCGCTGCGGGCCCCCCCCAAGGCAGACCCTCTCCTCCCAACCGCCTCGACTCCACCCCGAGTCACCGAGCCGCCCCGCCGACCCATTGACGCCCTGACGCCGCCTAACGCCAGCCGAGTCCATTGCCATTGTCGCCGCTGCAGGCGTCATCCCGCCTCGCCACCCCGCCGAGCCCTCGCCGACTTCGCCGAGCTCGATCACCACTGACTCGCCGGAGGTAGCCGCCACCCACCTCCCCGGTTCGTTTTGTTCTAAAACCGCTCCGGTTTTTCTTCGTTGTTCGGTTTTTTGTAAAAACAAAACCCTAGATTGGTTTATTTTTTCGGTTTTGTTAATTAGTGAACGCTCACCGATCCGCTCGTTTCTAATGAACGCGTCACGGTTAGTTTCTGTTAACGAACGCCCATTCGCTTAACTGCTCGTCGCCTTTCTTTTAATCGGATTTAATCTGTTATTTTCCGATTTCGATTTCGATCCAATCTTCGAATCAGCTTTATTTTCTCGCCGCTTATCGTAATCAGTGATTCAAGCGCCTGAGTTTCGCTTTCAAACCGCCGCCCGATTAATCCACCTAAACAAAGTTTTGCTACTGTAAAATTTGGCCTAGTTTTAAATTGCTAAAACCGAGTCGCTTTTCTTTTGACATTCGACTTTCGCTGTTTTATTTGATTCGATTCTTTTCGCAACTGTGGTTCTTAAGTTGAACTTTCTGGTTAGATCTTTTATTCGAGATTTTCCTGTGCATTAGATGAGTACTTATTGTATGCTTGTTGTTTGTCTCAAGTAGATCACCCGGAGTGCGCCGCTTGTTACTTCGAGTCTCTAGGTTTCATGGATCGTCAAGAAGGCAAGTAACACTTGATCATACCTTTTCTACTACCCAGCTTTTATGCATTAGCTCTATTCCTCAAACACTTGCATGTTTAGGATCAACTTAAATTGTGGGATGGGAAGTAGATTGAGGTAGTACCTATTACTGCTTTTACTTATGAAACCTTGAGAGTTACTTCTCGCTTGCTTATTATGCCATGCCATGCCAAGAGACGTGATTGGGTGAGTGAATATCCATGACAGATGTGAGATTGTTAATTAATGGTTTACCTAAGGTGGCAACTTAAACACACATCCGGGTGGATTGAGGCACCGGTTTCTATCAGACTTGCCTGTGTTTTTCTGACCGCCACCTGTGCTCTAAGGGATCATAAGATTATTCAAACTAGAAACTTCCGTGTGCAGCCACAAGCCAATATGGGCTCGCATAGCCGAGTAAGTTGTGCGAACTCTTCGGGTAGGCTAGCTGATGTAGGGGATGTAGGTTGGTACGGTCTACCCACATGTAAGGTGCTAGTGCTTCGAAGACCGTGTCTCGGCCATCCGCCTCTCAAACACCATGTAGTCACGAGAACCAAACGGAGGCGATCGAGTCTTGTGGGGAATAGTGCGCAAACCTCTCGCAGAGTGTATAAACTAATCATGATTAGCCGTGTCCCCTGTTATGGACGCCTTGAGTATCTAGTAATTGAATATCATGTGAATCTCATCATGTTACTTCTAATTAATGTTATTGGGTTTTAATGAGTACTTTTAATTGGGATTGAGGATGTCGTCAACCATTCTCAATGTTTAACAACCACCATGATAGTTAAATAAAATTATTCCTTTGCAAGAGGGAAAAATTGCTTTATGCAAAACTCAGAATCAGAGAGCTTTTCCACCAGCCATATATGCATGTAGTATAGGCTTATTCCTTCATTTTCTATGTGTTACATTGCCAAAGATATTCCATGTGTCAATTGTTACTGGCTGCAACTTTCATGTTGCGACTTTTCGCACGACAGTAAGGTGCTTTAGGTCATGGTTCTATACTCAAGGATGCCGTTGGAGTTGATGGACTCACTTATCTTCCAAGCCTTCCGCTGTTATCATTATTAGATGGCCTTAAGCCATATTTATTGTAATAAGTCCTCTTTGGACAACGCAGTAATGAGTGTGTGATTGCTACTCGCTATAAATCCTTCGGCATCTGTGTGGTGTCGACATCGATCCAGGATGACACCGAGCACGAGACTTGATCCATTCGGTCGGGTCGCCACAGAGATGGTATCGAGCACACGATCGACCGAGGACACGACCACTAAGTTAAAGCCATAGATCACTACTCTCTTCCCATTTTCTAACTCCTCATCTTTTCTACTCTTTTAGGATGAAGGACGCCAAGATCAAGTACGCCCAACCGATGAAGGCACACCTTTTGGATTTCACTTGAAGGAAGTCACCAAGCACACGAATATTGACTACCAAGTTTCACCGGACTTTCAACGCCACTCGCTCAAGAGGAGCGCCGAAGATTCAAGCTCACGCTCCGGAAGGACATTCGCCCCAATCACCAAGCCTATAGATAGTGTTTTCAGCACCAACCTCGAGTCTGGAAAGAGCATGGCAGCTCATATCACCATGGGACGATTGAGAAGTTTATCAAGAAGACCTCAAGGACACTATCTACCGATTTATGGACGCCGAATGAACAATGGGAGATAGTCAAGACCAAGAAGGATAGATCCATTGCAGCTTTCATCCAGAATTAAACCAAAGACATTCGACGCCAGGAGAACCAGATGTGCAATAATATGATAGAGTTGAAGAATGCGAAGGGAAGGATCATCGAACTTGAAGGAGAACTAAAGTCTACACGCAAGGACTACATGGACGAGATCGTAGCTGTAGCAAGACACAATAACGATCTTAAGTATGAGATTGAAGAACTCAAGAAGAAATTGGCGCCAAGAATGAAGACAAGTACATCGGTGTCCGAGCAACTACATCATCATCGACGACACCGATTCGGATCCAAGTGAACCCGACTTTGAAGACGGTCGAGCGTACATCATGGAGTCTTCCACCGTTCAAATTAGTAGAAGTCCCCACATATTAGTAGTATTACCTCCATGTAAACATTATAGTACACACACTTTTGCGATAGTTAGATCGCTGTAAGCCCTTTGTTTGAATTGAATGAAGTGATTTTGTGTGCATTTGCTCATGTGCATTTGGGTAGTGTTTCTCCTTAGACCTCATTCTATTCTTAATTACTCGTCTTTTCTAAACCCGCCGATGCCTCCGAGACGCGACTCGGTTTGTTTTCCCGCCAGAGATCACCCAGCTTGATTCAGCAGCAGTAACACTTTGATTCAAACATTGGTGCGTAACCAAGGCAACAACAACAACAACAACCCACCACCACCACCACCATGGATCACTTGACTCGCTTCTTAGATCGAATCCGCGGTGTATTCCAAAGAGCACCGAGCCGATTGTAGCAGTATGATTGGCTCCGCAAGATAGGAAGGAGTTGACCACTACAGGATGCACAGCTGGAGAAAAGTGAAGTTTGCTGCACACCACTTGAAGGACCCGCAGCAAAGATGGTGGGAAAATTTTACGCCACTTACCCTCAGAGACACCGCCACATGGGATCGGCCAAGAAGCTCCAGACCGCCCATGTTTCAGCAGGAGCTATGGCTATGAAGAAGGCCAGTTCGCAACTTACGCCAAGGAGGAAGGACTTTGCCAAGATGTGGATGATTTTAGTAAGTTAGCACGTTATGCCCCTGATGACGCTACAGATGCGCTAAGGTGAGAAGTTTCGAAGGACTGAATGATGAGTTCAAGATGCGCTTGATGGTAGCAAGTTTCAATAACTACCAGAGTTGGTAGACCGAGCCTCATGATTGAAGGAAAACAACAAAGAAATTGAGAACCGCAAGAGGAAGTATGGATAGGAAAGTATAACTCGAGCTCAGCAGAAGCCTCAAGTATACCCCTAAACAAGGAATTCGGGCCAAAGATACCCATGGAGGAGGTAATTCGCACAACCATAATGGCACTAAGAATGGGAACGGGAATGGAGGAAGCAATGGATGTAACCGCACCAACCCGCCAACACCATCCAAGGTAGACTGAGTCACATCACTTGCTTTAAGTGCCGCAAGATCGACATTATGCAAATGATCGCCCGTAGGCGTAATGGAAATGGAAATGGAAGCTCGAAAGAAGCCAAACCCTTTCAACAGGGGATGTGAACCACATTGATGTGGAGGAGGTTGAAAATCAGCCCGATGCAAGAATCGGTAAGTTTTTGTTAAGTCATTTACTATAGCTTGTTCTTTTCGACATCGTGCATCGATTCATACATATCAAGGGATTTGTGGATAAGTACAAATTACCGACCCAAGCCCTTAGGTCACCCATGCTAGTAACCTCACCCGAGCGTAATACATGGCTAGTAAATGGTGTGATCGACCGCCATTAAGGATTGGACACTATGTTTTTCCCTCGCACCTAATAGTTCGAATCCCAAGGATTGGACGAATATTAGGAATGGATTGGTTATCGAAGTATGGAGGGAACATAGATTGCACCACTAAGTCAATTTTGCTCACCACACCAGAAGGAAGAAGGATCAAGTACGTATCGCGACACGAGCCGAGGATGGCTCATGTAAATTGCCTATCAGGAGTGTGCAGGAAAAAGTACCAGTAGTAAAGGATTACCCTGATGTATTTCCTGAGGAATTGCCAGGAATGCCACCAGATAGAGACATTGAGTTTCTGATTGAGCTTTTGCCAGAACAGTCCGATATCGGGCGAATTGCATGTGATGCCCGCATGTGATTTGGCGGAAATCAAGAAGCAGATTAAGAAACTATTGGATAAAGGTTTTATACGCCCAAGTTCTTCACCTTGGGGATCACCCGTACTGTTAGTGGAGAAGAAGGATGGATCGATAAGGATGGTTGTAGATTATCGTGGATTGAATGAAGTAACAATCAAGAACAAGTACCCACTACCAATGATAAATGATTTGTTTGATCGTTTGCAAGGAGCTAAAGTGTTTTCCAAGATCGACTTACGATCAGGGTACCATCAGTTGAAGATTCGGGAGCAGAACATACCTAAGACAGTGTTTACCACGAGATATGGACTGTATGAGTATACCGTTATGTCATTTGGACTAACTAACGCACCATCCTATTACATGAACCTGATGAACAAAGTGTTTATGGAGTTTTTGGATAAGTTCGTCGTGGTGCTCATTGATGATATTTTGATTTTCTCAAGAATGAAGAGGAACATAAGGAACATTTATGTATTGGTTTTGGAGAAACTAAGGAACACCACTATATGCCAAGTTCAGCAAATGTGAGTTTTGGCTAAAGGAAGTTGGATTTCTTGGACATGTTATATCCGGAGAAGGAATAGCAATGACCCCACAAAGGTTGAGACCAGAATCAATGGGAAGCACCAACGACAGCTTGAGAGATTCGAGTTTCTTGACTCGCAGGATACTACCAAGATTCATTGAGAATTTCTCAAGGATTGCAAAGCCTATGATGTAATTGTTGAAGAAGGATACCAAATTCATATGGACCGAGGATCATGCGAGGCAAGTTTTCGTGAGTTGAAGAAAAGATTGGTTACCTCACCAAAGATAATATTGCGGATCGTACCAAGGATTATGAGGTGTATTACACGCTCACGCCGAGGACTTGGAGCAAAGGCTTATGTAGGAAGGAAGAGTTGTTTCAGATGCTTCACGACAACTTAAGCCTCATGAGTTAAATTATGCCACACATGATTTGGAATTAGCAGTCACAGTATGCATTGAAAACATGGAGACATTTTCTCATAGGAAATCATTGTGAAGTGTACACGGATCACAAGAGTTTGAAGTACATCTTCACACGTATGAATTAAATCTCGCATGAGAGGAGATGGTTAGAGCTTATCAAGGATTATGATATGAGATTGCATTATCACCCCTAAAGGCTAACGTTGTAGCAGACGATTGAGCCGTAAGAGCCACGCCAATACCCTAATGATGGGAGGAATACCAAATGAGTTAGCCGAGGACCTTCGAGAGCTATGTTTGGAAATAGTTCCAGAGGCTATGTAGCAGATTGGAGATTCAGTCTACACTAATGGACAAAATCGAGAAGCCCAAAAGGCAGATAAGGAAGTTGCCTCTATAAAGGAGAAAATGAGCAAAGGAAAAGCTAAATGATTTCGTGAGGATGAGCACGATACCCTATGGTTTGAGGACCGTGTTTATGTGCCAAATAACCCGTAAATCGTAAGTTGATTTTGCAAGAAGCCCATGATTCACCCTATTCGATTCACCCAGAAATACCAAGATGTATCTGGATTTGAAGAATACTTTCGTGGACCGGAATGAAGAAGGATATTATGGAATATGTAGCAGCTTATGGCGTATGTCGAGAGTAAAGGCGTAACATCGTAAGCCAGCAGGATTGTTACAACCATTGCCGATACCCAATGGAAGTGGATAAACTAGGCATGGATTTCATCACAGGTTTGCCAAAGACTCGCTCAGATATGACTCGATTTGGGTTATAGTCGATCGCTTGACTTAAAGTAGCTCATTTCATTCCAAATAAGACTACCTATAGCAAAGGCTAAGTTGGCAAAGATATACATGACTAGAATTGTGTGTTTACACGGAGTTCCGAGGAGTATGTATCGATAGAGGAACCCAATTTACCTCAAAGTTTTGGAACCAGCTTGCACGAAACATTGGGAACCAGATCGAATTCAAGACAGCTTTCCACCCACGCATCGATGGATGATCGAGAGAGTCAATCAGATTTTGGAGGATATGTCGAGAGCTTGTGCACTAGATTATGGATCTAGTTGGGATGATAATTTGTCAGATGCAGAATTTTCTTATAACAACAGCTACCAAACCAGCTTGAAGATGGCACCTTCGAGGCTCAGATGGAAGGAGATGCAGACACCGTTGTCATGGGACTAAACCGAGATCGCCATTGTTTGGACCAGATTTGATTAAGGAGTCTCGAGGTAAGGTTAAATTGATTCGAGATAGGCTCAAGGTAGCCCACCTGCATGTAAGAGCTATGCGGATTCAAAGCGCAAGGCGATTGAGTATGAAGTTGGAGACAGAGTATATCTTAGAGTATCCCCGCCGAGGAGTTAAGCGCTTTGGAGTTAAAGGAAAATTAGCACCACGCTTCGTTGGACCGTGATAAGATTTTGCAACGCATGGGAGAAGTTGCTTATAAGCTGGAATTGCCAGAGGGACTGTCAGAGTTCATGATGTATTCCATGTTTCTCACCAAGAAATGTCACTCCGAGATAGCAGAGATACCGCTAAGAGACACAAAGTACACCGAAGCAATTCAGTTGAAGGATGACTTAACATATGAGGAAAAACAGTCAAGATTCTCGATTATGCCAAA
Organism: Aegilops longissima; assembly: GCA_021605205.1. Classification (NCBI taxonomy): domain Eukaryota; kingdom Viridiplantae; phylum Streptophyta; class Magnoliopsida; order Poales; family Poaceae; genus Aegilops; species Aegilops longissima. The sequence goes on from CM038682.1 coordinate 184,383,543, forward strand.
GAGAGTTACTCGCAAAGAAGGTTATCAAGTTTTGCAAGGTTCAAGGAGCCACCACATCAAGATGAAGCCACCGGGAAAGAGAGGAAGATTTGCTCAAGGACCACGCCACCTATTTTCTAGTTAACCCAATCTCGAGGGCTAGATTCATCTTAAGGGTAGGTTTGTAACATCCCAAATTTTCAATTTGGAATGTTATACTTTAAGTCATCATGCATATCATATTTTCTTGCATTTTTCCGATCCTAGAAAAATTCACGCAACTCAAGGACCCTGAGAGAGTTGAGATTTCATTATTTTCATATTTGGGTTTTCAAATTTTGAAAATAGGATCATATGGATTTATTTATTTATCTTCATATATTTTCCAATAAAAAAATAAGAGAGGGAATAATATGACTTTCCCAACATTTAGGAAAAATGAAGATTTAATAAATAAATCCAATTTTGGTTTTTCAAGTTTATTTGCTTTAGGGAAAAATGAGTATTTTAAAAATATGCATTTTGGCCCAGATTAAAGTTCATTTTGTTCGACTCATTTTAAGAGTCGGGAAAATTAATTTTGTTTAATTTGGAGTTCATTTAGATTTTATTTCATCCGCTTTTTCACATGAGATTTTTTAAAAAACAAAGAGGACTCACACCACACCGATTGGGCTAAGGCCCACCACGGCCCACCTCGCCGCCTCCCGCCTGGGAGTCCTGGCCTCCGCTGCTGTCCGCTCGGGACGACGCCGCCCACCGCTGTGGCCCCTCCCCAAGGCAGCACCCTCCTCCTTAAAGCCGCCTCCCCCTCGACCCACCCGAGCCGCCGCCGACTTCTGCCGCCCGCTGCGACTCACTGACGCCGCCTGAGCCGCCTCATTGCCGCTCGATGTTGCAGGCCGCCACGCCGCCCTACGCCGACCCGCCGAGCCTCGCCGACCCGCCGAGCCCCGATCGCCATGCGACTCACGGAGGTAGCCACAGACCACCCTCCCGGTTCGTTTTGTTCTAAAACCGCTCCGGTTTTTCTTCGTTGTTCGGTTTTTTTAAAACGAAACCCTAGATTGGTTTATTTTTTTCGGTTTTGTTAATTAGTGAACGCTCACCGATCCGCTCGTTTCTAATGAACGCGTTTCACGGTTAGTTTCGTTAACTAACGTCCGCTGGTTTAACCGCTCGTCGCCTTTCTTTAATCGGATTTAATCCGTTATTTTCCGATTTCGATTTCCGATCCAATCTTCAAATCAGTTTATTTTCTCGCCGCTTATCGGAATCAGTGATTCAAGCGCTCGAGTTTCGCTTCAAACCGCCGCTTCGACTAATCCACCTAAACAAAGTTTTGCTACTGTAAAATTTGGCCTAGTTTTAAATTGCTAAAACCGAGTCGCTTTTTTTGACATTCGACTTTCGTTGCTTTATTTGATTCGATTCTTTTCGCAACTGTGGTTCTAAGTTGAACTTTCTGGTTAGATCTTTTATTCGAGATTTTCCCTGCATTAGATGAGTACTTATTGTGTGCTTGTTGTTTGTCTCGTAGATCACCCGTGAGTGCGCCGCTTGTTACTTCGAGTCTCTAGGTTTCATGGATCGTCGAGAAGGCAAGTAACACTTGATCATACCTTTTCTACTACCCAGCTTTTATGCATTAGCTCTATTCCTCAAACACTTGCATGTTTAGGATCAACTTAAATTGTGGGATGGGAAGTAGATTGAGGTAGTACCTATTACCTGTTTTACTTATGAAACCTTGGGAGTTACTTCTACGCTTGCTTATTATGCCATGCTATGCCAAGAGACGGGATTGGGTGAGTGAATATCCATGACAGATGTGAGATTGTTAATTAATGGTTTACCTAAGGTGGCAACTTAAACACATATCCGGGTGGATTGAGGCACCTGGTTTCTATCAGACTTGCCTGTTTTTCTTCTGACCGCCACCTGTGCTCTAAGGGATCATAAGATTATTCAAACTAGAAACTTCCGTGTGCAGCCACAAGCCAATATGGGCTCGCATAGCTGAGTAAGTTATGCGAACTCTACGGTAGGCTAGCTGATGTAGGGGATGTAGGTTGGTACGGTCTACCCACATGTAAGGTGCTAGTGCTTCGAAAGACTGTGTCTCTGGCCATCCGCCTCTCAAACACCATGTAAAAGCGAGAACCAAACGGAGGCGATCGAGTCTTGTGGGGAATAGTGCAAAACCTCTCGCAGAGTGTATAAACTAATCATGATTAGCCTTGTCCCCTGTTATGGACGCCTTGAGTATCTAGTAATTGAATATCATGTGAATCTCATCATGTTACTTCTAATTAATGTTATTGGGTTTTAATGAGTACTTTTAATTGGGATTGAGGATGTCATCAACCATTCTCAATGTTTAACAACCACCATGATAGTTAAATAAAATTATTCCTTTGCAGAGGGAAAATTTGCTTTATGCAAAACTGTAATCAGAGAGCTTTTCCACCAGCCATATATGCATGTAGTATAGGCTTATTCCTTCATTTTCTCTATGTGTTACATTGCCAAAGATATTCCATGTGTCAATTGTTTTGGGCTGCAACTTTCATGTTGCGTACTTTTCGCATTTACAGTAAGGTGCTTTAGGTCGTGGTTCTATACTCAAGGATGCCGATGGAGTTGATGGACTCACTTTTCTTCCAAGCCTTCCGCGTTATCATTATTAGATGGCCTTAAGCCATATTTATTGTAATAAGTCCTCTTTGGACAACGCCAGAATGAGTGTGTGATTGCTACTCGCTATAAATCCTTCAAGTATCGTGGTGTCAAGATTATCGATCCAGGATGACATCGAGCACGAGACTTGATCCATTCGGTCGGGTCGCTACACCCTAGATCTGCATCTTAAGGCCCTGCTCATATCGCCGCTCAGAGGTGTTCATCCCTAGTCTCTTCATACCTGCTCGCCATGGCTTCTTAATCCAACCAGAAGATATATCTCGTATGTAGCTGCTCCGCTTTTCAGCCTTAGCACTTCAGACATCTTCCTTTTTATTCGCACCTCTTGATAGAACGCCTCAACTCCCTTGCCCTTTATAAAGCTTGTATGGATCGCAGAAATTTATCTCATCAATCTTCTGTAGATCCAAATTAATTCCGCTCATGTGTGAAACCTGTTTCATCAACACTTAGCAGATTTTCAAATTCTGTCTCTTCCTCCTAAGGGCGGTTTAATTTTTGATAGCTAATCCCCATCCTCCATTAGTCCTCGCTAAACCGAATTGAACCAATGCCAAACCGCCGTTTAGCATTGTATAATATGCCCGAACCGTTAACTGTGAACTGGTCTTTACTTTTCCTTTCGCAGCTTCTTTCTTCCTAATGGCCAAACAATTCTCAGCTTGCAATTGGGTCCGGCCCAAGATCACTAAGACGCAACTCAATGGATACGCTACCACCGGCGCTTTAGCTTCCAAAATGTCCTTCATTGGCGTGTTCCGGATGCCAATGCCCTCCTCGAATCTCAAGAAGGAGAAGTAATTGTATTTATGCAACACTTAGACCGATTCAGCCCGCCGGATCAAAATTCTTCCGGATGTCCTCGCAAGCTCCCAACCCATCCACAAGATATTGGTCCGAACTCCGGTCAAATATATGCAATTTTCAAGTTTTCGAAGTCTACCTTCAAGAAGAACCATCTGTGGAGTTATTCCGGATTTCTTTCATTTGAACCGTCAGATCGAAGTTTTCGGATGGTCCTAACACGGAGCTTGGTGGCGCTTCAATCCGTAAAAGGAAGGAAGTAGATTTTCCTCACGCAAAACACCACAGCCATCCGAAAGATCGAACCAAACCTGGTTCTATTGCCGTATACCGCTTCCTAACGGCGAAAACCCTTTACCGGGTTATCGCCTCATCGGCTTAGCAACCATCACCCATTGCCTTTACGCTTGACCGCCGCAGAACGGAAGAATTTTGCGCCCCAAATTATCAAGCTCCGGGCTCTAATGGCCAATGGCTTAACCGGTATCGACCTTGTTCGATGTTTGGGTTTCTTGGGGCATCTTGCCATTAAGCCGCCGCCCGATTGATGCATGAATACACCGGTAGCGCCAAAGACCTCAACGACGCCACGAGCTACCAATAATCGAGCTTGAAGTTACCGAGGCAAAGAAGAAGATGCTCGATGAACCGATCTCCGTGATGCAGCCAAACCGGTTGGCCCTGCTCGTGTTTCCAACAAACCGCATGTAAGGCTTCGCTCATCGCTTCTACCGATTGTAATGCCTTATTGATATATATTAATCCTTGTTAATTCTCGTGCTAACAGCTCCTTTTGAAACGAACTAAACCGCCAGGTTCCTCGTAAAGTCCAAGACCACCAAGAAGGCTGGTAAGAGGAAAACCGCCGAGTCTTCCGAATCACGGAAGATGAAGATTCGATGCGAGGTAAAGCTTGATTTACTTTGTCCTTTTTATCATTCATCCTATTGATAGTTACAATCCCTGTGATGATGCCGCGCCAGCCATGCCGATCCCGTTGAGGTAATCCTTCTTCTTCCGATTCGATCTTGTACCGTTAAACGAATTCGCCACAGAATCGGAAAGTGAAAAATCTCACCCAATGCTCATTTGAATCCAAATCTTTCTTTGAAGACACAAGAAGTCAAGAACGCCAGACGACCCAAGACAACGGCCAACAAATTACGCCGTCCGGTTTACTCCGACACCCCAACCCGAAGCGCCGCCCGTGAGGTGATTTGTTCTCCGAAAAGCGCTATCCTTTGAAAGGTTTCTTCCGATGTCCTCTCAATCCGCCTCGATCCGAATTATCGACTCTTCCAACTCATCTGGCGGTTCATCAACCACTCAACCGCCTCCTCTTAAAGTTGCCGCTGGGTAAGCATATTACCCTTTCTTCTTTGCATTTGTCGGTTTATCATACTCTAACCCTGAATGTTGCAGCACCAAGGCTCGCTAAGTAAGAAGGCAAAGACCCTTGACCCTCATGTGGACGTTGATCCAGAAGACTCCAGAGCATCATGGCGAAAAACCAAGTCGCTAAAACAGCTCTGCGGATTTAACCAAAACGACAAAGCTTAATTTGCCGAGATTGAACCGACGCCCAAGTGGAAACATCACATCCTGCTCCATCGAGTCCTACAAAGAACAGGTTTCAGCTTGTCGATCCGCCGAGCCCGGTATGAAAGCACCAAGCCCGTGAAAGAATGCTAACCGCCAGCCCGCCAAAGATGATGATGTCGTGAGTGACGGGCACCGCCTATACCGCCCCTGGCAATCCGGTCGCTCTATCAAAACACAGCGCCAAGGAAGAGTTTACTTTGTTATGTAGTAGCCCCCAAGGGCCGGTTCAACTTAGCATAGTTAAACCGGGACTATAAGTTGTATCCCCGTAGCAAGACATGTTTGAGCAATTAGCCATTAGCCCCCAAGTGCCAAGTTGAATACCAGATTGAGCTTGGGACTTCATGATGAAACAACTAACTTGATCCCTTTTTGTATCGAGTGAGATATGTCAACAAACCGACAGCTTAATGACCTTCGTGCCAATCTGAAGACCCAACAAGCAGAAGCCTCCAAGGCCAAGGATGAGTTGAAAACCGCCTTGACCACTATGGAACAGCTCAAGGAGTGGTTTAAATCTGAGCAGGCCAACTGGGAGACGGAGAAGGCCGGGTTGCTAAAACAGGCGGAAGATGCTGAAGCAGCTCTTAAACCGGTGACAAAAGAGCTCACCGGACTAAGGCACCAAATTAATGCCATGACCTCTGCGATCTTTGGTAAGAGATGTTTCACCAAGGTTTGTGATTACTATTCCGTTTTGACATTTCCGCGGTTTAACCTGAACTTTCTTAAACCGTATAGGGAAGCGACACTATCCGGGCTCGGACATGCGGAAGAAGCTCAAGGTCACAGATACGCTGATTGAGCAATCAGATACCGCACCCAGCGAAGTCATATGTGCGACGTCAGATGATAACACAACTCCGCCTTTGATCAAAGACACGCTGGACCGCTATCCATGATCCCGCACAACTTGAAGAGTTGAAACGATCCGCGTCTGGCTGGCACTTTATTGGCTCTAACTCGCGCCAAAGCATGGATAGCGACCTTGATCCGGTGACATAGCCAAGGGCTTCCCAGCCAAGAAAACGGCGAAGCTTTTGATAATGATGCCCTCAAACGGATAACAAAGGAGATGCGCCCTCGGCGAGTCAACTAGCAGCAGGTTAACCCGGCGGTTTACCGCTCTTTCTATGATGCAAACAACAAAGGGTGGAAGTTGTCATTCCGGAAGTGCGTAACCTTGTTCCCCAATCCGTAAGCACACTTATGCCCTCGACGTTGATCCGCTGAGCTTATAAGTGAAGAGGCTGTCTTTCGTGCTTTAACCCGGATTGACCGGTCCACCAATGACTTCCGCCATCGGGTGATGAGGAGGAAGAAGTTGATCCGACGCCGCATTTACCCATCTTCTTCACGCCAACCCGCCAGAAGCTTAATCCGCTGCCGGTTGATGCATCATAAGTTGCTAGTCATGACGCCATTCAAATGTTGGGCCTCTGAATGCCTTGTAATAGAATAGCTATCACTTTTGTTTTGAATATGCCTTTGTGCCTTCAATCTGCAACCTTTGCACATAGGTGCTGATACTGTTGATTGAATAATTGAAACCTTCAATCTATATCACCGCAATACAAATTTAAACTGCCATGGCGGCTTGTGTCGCCAAATGGCTTGTGACGCTCATATTTACATATAATGAAATATTGAGGTATATGATCAAAATTTTGTGATACAAAAATACCGCCAAATGCCGGCATGAAGTTGGTTTAGCCAACCTTGAAGCGGAGGTTGTATAAACTGCTACCGTCAAAGGAGAAAACAACTCTGTGTTTAGAATGCCGGTTTACTATGTAAACCATGCCGGTCATGTTAAGCCCCTGTTACTCCACAATGGGATGTCAACAGTAAAATGTAAACCGAAAAGTTATCTCCGAATTAAAATAGACCGAATTCCGCCAATGGACTGGTTGAACCGGTTTTTGAAAATGTTATGGGTTTAAAAGTGAAACAAAAATTCAATAACAGTTATGAAAAATATGGAAGCAAAGGCAATGATAAAACCATTTGCAAAAAGAGCCTTTATCGAGCTGATCGATGGTGTTACCATGGTCGAACACCACCAAGCTCCCAATGAGGTGTAGCTATGGCTCGAGCCAACCAGGTCCCCAATCAAACCGTGGCATGACGCCGATCAAGTGGCGTGGCAATGGTTCGGGTTCACTAAGCCCCAAGTGACTCTATGGCCTTAGGCCGATCAAGAGGCGTAACAGTTCAGATTTGACCATGTCCCCAAATGATCTGTGGCTTTACCATCAAGAGATGTTGCATTGGTTCGGATACGACCAAGCCCCCAAGTGGCGCTCTAAAACTTCAAAAACAATCTCAAGGGGTAAACCGAGGCCGCTTTAAGACAACAACTCCATGTACCCAAACCGGATGTTTACAGAATCGGATACCCCGCTTTAGCAGAGGCTCGTTTATTGCTTTTATTCATAATATATACATTGTCATAATATGTACATAAGGAGAGCCGATGGCTCGTATAATAAGGTCAAGATGAGCTATGTTCCACGGCCTCGTTGGTCTCCTCTTCGACGTGTGAATCTTTATGCTCTCGAACATCGATCGATAGTACGACCCGTTATGCAGATTCTGCTGACCACAAAAGGCCCTTCCCAAGGTGGGGATAGCTTGTGCATATCTCGTCTGTCTTGAATGAGCCAAGCACCAAGTCTCCTTCTTGAAAGGTTCGTTTCGACTCGTCGACCGTGGTACCGACGAAGATCCTGGCTGGTAAATCGCCGAGCGAGCAGCCGCCATATCTCGCTCTTCATCCAACGATCCAAAGCGCCCCGCCGTCTTTGTCTCAAGTATCCGCCTCAACATAGGCTGCCACACGAGGTGAGTCATGACGGATATCGCTGGGAGGACCGCCCGCCCATAGACCATAAAGAACGGTGTGTATCCAAGTGGATCTGTTAGGGTAGTATTTATACTCCATAACACCGATGGTAGCTCTTCTACCCAACAGCCCAAGCGCCCTCTCAGAAGGGACCATAAGCCGGGCTTGATACCTCTCAGATCTCCCGATTAGCTCATTCTGCTTGACCATTGGACTGTGGGTGAGCTATCAAGAAACGCTGTCGGATGTGCTCACGCTCACAAAATTCCTTCATGGCACCTTTGGACAAATTGGTACCATTATCTCGTGATGATACCGTGGAAAACCAAACCGTAAGATCACCCTTTGATGAACTGAACCGCCGTGGCGCATCACACTTGCTAACAGGCTCGCCGACCCACTTTGTAAATTTGTCAACCGCCACCAACAAGTGTGTCTTCTTGTCCTTGGACCTTTAAAAGGTCCAACCATGTCCAAATTTCCAAGTCGCAAACGGCCAAGTAATTGAATCATCCTCAATTCTTAGGCCGGTATATGAGCACGCCTAGAAAACTTCGCAACCATCACATCGCCTCGACCAGATCTTCCGTGATCAAGATGGGCAACAACCAATAAAAACCGTATGAACGCCTTAGCCACCAAGGATTTTGAACCGCATGGTGACCACAGCCTCCTTCGTGGATCTCACGCAATATTTCATAGCCTTCCTCGGGGACACACAGCGTTGAAATGCCCTCGACACACCGCAATGATGCAACTCGCCATTAACAATGGTCATAGACTTAGACCGCCGAACTATCTGTCGGGCCAACGCCTCATCTTCCGTAACTCGCCTGCTCATGTACGCCAAATAAGGGAGCGCCCAATCCGAATGACATGCAGGGCTGCCACCAACCGAGCCTCCGGATCAGAATAGCCAAATCTGCTTCATCCGGAGCTTGATCGACGGGTTGTGCAAGACATCAAGGAAGACATTAGGCGGACCGTTTATGCTTGAGAGCCCAACCGCTTAAAGCGTCCGCCGCTTCATTCTTCCGCCGATCCACATGGTCCACCGATAGCCTTTGAAATGACCTGCAAAAACATCCACCTCCCGACGATATGCAGCCATGAGTTGGTCTTTGAATCCCAAGTGCCGACACCTGTTGGGCCACCAAGTCCGAGTCACCAAGCACTTAACCCGCTTAAATTCATCTCCTTAGCCATCCAAGACCATGGAGCAAGGCTTCATACTCAGCTGCATTGTTAGTACAAGGGAACATTAAACGGAGGACGAATAAAACTTGTCACCTCGTGGGAAGTTAACACGACTCCAGCCCCCGAGCCTTCCAACCGCTCGACCCGTCAAAGTGGATGGTCCAATAGGTATGATCCGCTTTTCTTCAGTGCTTGTAACTCCGCCCAATCATTAATGAAATCCACAAGTGCTCGATTTTACCGCCGTCCGAGGCACATACTTTAAACCGTATGCCCAAGCTCTATAGCCCACTTAGCAATCCGCCGCCGCCTCCGGTCAGATGATGATATCACCCAAGGGAGCTGAATCGACCATCGTGATGGGATGCCTTGAAAATATCGCTTCAGCTTCCGCTTGCCATAAAACTCCATACACCAGCTTCGCCAATGCGGGTATCTTCGCTGACTCAATAAGCACCTCGCCGATATAATAAACCGGACGTTGAACCGATGCTCCTTCCCGCCTCCTTCCGTTTCTACCATTAATGGCCACGCTTAACTCCCCCGCATTAGCAAAGAACATATAGCGTAGCGGCTTTTGTCAATGGGAGCGCGCGAGTACAAAGCGGTTGGCCAATTGCCGCATCAAGTCCTCCAACGCTTCATCAAGCAATGGACTCGCATAAACCGATCCGTCTTCTTCAAAGATCTCGTACAAACGAATGGCGTTCTCTCCGAGGCGGCCGATAAACCGCTCAACATGATAATCCGCCCGCCAATCGCTGGACATCATTGATACACTTTGGCTTAGCCAGGAGGTGATAGCTGTAATCTTCTCCGGATTAGCTTCAATCCCCTGTTGGACACAAGGAAACCCAATAACTTGCTCGCCGAACACAAAACACATTTGGCCGGGTTAAGCATCATCTTGTACACCCGCAAGTTGTCAAAGGTTTCTCTCAAATCCTCAATCGTGTTTCCTTCTTCCTTGACTTAACCACAATATCATCCACATAAGCATGCACGCTACGACCGATCTGTTCATGCAAGCAATTTCAGACGCAACGCCGATAAGTTGCTTGGGCGCTTGAGCCCAAAAGGCATAGACACATAGCGTAAGGCTCCAAAGGGAGTGATAAACGCTGTCTTCTCCTGGTCCTTAATCGCCATTTTGATCTCGATGATATCCGAATATGCATCCAAAAGCTCAAACGCCACAACCCGCCAGAGCATCAATAATCTGGTCAATGCGGGAGAGCAAAAGGATCTGCTTGGACAAGCCTTGTTAAGATCTGTAATCCACACACATGCGCCAGTGCCGTTTTTCTTAAGGACCAACACCGGATTAGCAAGCCACTCGATGAAAAACTTCAACGATAAAACCTGCCGCTAAGAGCCCGCAACCTCCTCTCCAATGGCCTTACGCCTTTCCTCGTTAAACCGCGAAGAAACTGCTTTACCGATTTGTATTTAGGATCAACATTAAGAGTGTGCTCAGCGAGTTCCTCAGACACCCGGCATGTCAAGGCTTCCATGCAAAATGTCCCGATTCTCACGGATGAACTCGATGAGCGCCTTCCTATTTAGGATCCAAGTTGGCACCGATGATGAACTGCTTGGACGAATCACCGCATATAAAGTCAACAAGTTTAGTCTCACCACCGATTTAAACTTCAAGGCCGGATCGTGCTCAGTAGTTGGCTTCTTCAACGGGTCATATCCGCCGGATCAACATTATCTTTATAGTACTTTAGCTCTCGGTGGCACAAACCGACTCTGCAGAAGCCGCATCACCTTCCTCACACTCTAAAGCGATCTTGCGGCTCCATGAACCGTTATCGCCCCTTTGTGACCCGCATTTTTAGCTGCAAATAGACATAACAAGGTCATGCCATGAACTTGGCATAAGCCGCCGCCCAAACAGGAGTGGTAAGGACTTTGAATTTTCACCATTTCAAACGCCAATGTTTCCGATCCGAGTCATGTTCATCCCCAAAGGCCACCTCCGAGCTATTTTACCAACCGGATATGCCGACTTGCTGTGCACCACACCATGAAACACTGTATTGGACGGCTTGAGATGTTTATCTCATAACCCCATACGACGGAAGGTCTCATAATACAGATGTTTATGATGCTCCTCCGTCCATAAGTACCTTGGTGAACTTGTATCCTCCCACCGAGGCGCCACCACTAGGGCTAGCTGACCCGGATTGTCAACCCGGGAGGATGATCCTCTCTACTCCACACAATAGGCTGCTCGACCAGCGAGGTAATGAGGCACGGCCGTTCAACAACGTTGATCGCCCGCTCAAGTTTCCGGTCCCGCTTGTCCAAGCTAGTGGTGAAGACCGATATCGCCCACCATTCAACTACTTCGGATTGCTCGATAACCCGATCGCTGCTGCTGCTGATTGTAACCACCTTGGTTGTTCTCGATTATTCGATTGTTCGATTGTTCTCCCTACCGGATTACCATTAAACCTCGACCGAATTTCTCCACCGTAACCCGGCCGGACTCGAACCGTCGCCGGGCCTTGATCATACCGAAAGCATTAGAACTTTTGAACTCCTGCATAATGTAACAATCCTTCCAGAGGTGGTTTGCTCGGAGCCTCCTTCGTCCCATGCTTCGGACAGGTTGATTCAACAGATAATTCAACCGTCCGGATTGTGATTAGGCGCACCACCTCGGTTCGGCTTGTTTACCCTTGCGCCGCTGGCCCTTGTCCTCGCTAGCTTGGTGTTGGCTACGGCCCATGTTACCATTCGCTTTACGCTTGTTTCCTCCATTACCCGCCGAGTGATGTTTGCTGGCCTCTGGAGTTGCTGCTCGCTTTCCTTCCTCGTTTCATCCTCCTCCTGGACTCGAATCCTTGGTACTATCGTAATCAGCATACTTCACTAAAACGCCCATGAGAGTGCCCATGTCATTGCAAAACGCTTCATGCACCCAGCTTCAATTTTAAAGGTTTGAACCGCGCTTGCCCTCTAGGGTTAAGATTGCGAATCAGCGTTGATCCGGTCTCAAGAATGCGAACTTCAAACGCGCGCATCTAATGGGTTGTGGATTCCTCCGATCGGACACAAGCCGCCAAGTCCACCACGCATATGGGCTGCTTACGGTATCTTTGAAATTTGAATGAAACGGGTCCGTGAATCGGGTCCATGAACCGATGGAATTGGGCGGCAAGTTTTTCAACCAAGCACGGTCGTGCCTTCAAGCATCATGGTGAAATACTTCGCACACGCAGCTTCATCCACATCCAGCATCTCCATGGCCATTTCATAGCTTTCTATCCACGCTTCTAGAGCCAGATCGGCGGTATAATTGGGCACCTTACGTGGCCCCTTGAAATCTTTGGGCAAGCGTACATTGCGTAAAGCGGGACGAGGCAAGGCACCTCAAAGAGCTAGATGTAACTCTGTGCTCGAAAATAGTCGGTCGAACCGGCGCAAGCTGATAATCCTGATGTTGTGCCGCTAACTCGCCTCCCTACGTGCCCCGCCCGTCCACCACCTCTTGAGCGTTTCGAAACCACCCGCCAGTTTGTTGCCTTGGGTGCACATGCGCACGCATTACTTGACACGGCCGGTTCATCTGCGTGCCTCGCTATAGCTCCGGCTCGGGCGGGGGTGGAGGATCCGATCACGGCCAGATGAATACGCTTCTGTTGGGCCGAGCCGCCCTAAGGAGCTCTTTGACCCGGCGTGTTTCTACCGCCGTGGTGAATCGCCTTCGATTGAATTGTTTCCAACCGCGCCGCAGCCGCAATAAGGTTATCCATCGGGTTGGAGTAGTGACCGAGGTGTTTGCACAGCCCGAGGCGCGCGCGCATGATGGCGAGGTAGATCTATCACACGGGCTGAATCGGCGCGCCGTCCCAGTGCTTCCGCCCGCTCACCACCGGCGGCGGATTCTCGTCCTCGCCTCCGGGTGTTGAAGAGGTCTCTTCCTCGAAAACCGAGGGCACACGGATATGTACTTTCTTTTCATGACTTCATGCGACGATTCTCGATCCAAAGATGAGCCTATAAGCTCACAGATGCAAAGCGCCCGCTCGCCACCATCCTAACGCCCGCAGCCGCCGATCCGCTTTAGCTCGAGTGATTTGTTCCTTCACCTTTGCAATCTCTCGCATTATGCAGCTGCCGGGTTAGCTCTCGCCATGAGCACAGCCAATGCATCAAATAGTTCGATAAAACTTGAGCCGGGCGGCGACAGGCCTCCCGCCTCGCTGCCATCGCCATTGCCGAACCGGCGACCATTGTCGCGGCGGTCGAAGAGTGAAGCGCCGCTTGTGTACCGCCATGAATATTCCAACCCGTTGGGCAGATCAAAGGGTCCGAATATCGCCACCGCTTAACAGCCCCTAATCTGCCATCTTGCACCTGGTACAGAGATTCGCCTCCGCCGACGACTCGTCATCCGAGTAGACGACGGTTTCGCCACCAGATGCTGATCCGCCCTCGTAGTTTCCTCCGTGGATGACTCCCACTAAAGCACGCTGACAGCCCGCTTAGCCAAGGCAGGTTTCGCCACCGAGCCGCTCCCGACGAGGTCGGTGCAGACGTCCGCCAGCCCCAGCTCACCGATCTTGCCGATGAACACGTGTATGCTACCAAAGGGACCCGCACCAGACTCGGTCGAGCCGCCTCGGGCCCCACCGCATCGTCGATGTAGAGCTTGTCGCGACGACTCTTGGTCATCCGGCCCACAACATAGCCTTCGAGTCCTTCGAACTTGCCCTCTAAGATCATCAAACTATCGTGCGATAGCCCCACGGTGGGCGCCAACTATCGTGGAATTGTCACGGCAGATGTCCTCATGAAAGGACTTAGTCGCGGGGCCATCGAACGGGTTAACTTAGAGGGGTTAAAGCGGATGCAAAGACACAAGGGTTATACTAGTTCGGCCCCTTCGATGAAGGTAAAGGCCTACGTCTAGTTTGTAATGGGATTGATGTGATCTCGTCCACTAGGGAGCAATAGCTTCGCCTAAGCCTCGAGTTGTAGTTGTCTGTCCCTAAACCGCCGCCGGGTCGTCCCCTTATATACACGGTTGACGTCCGGCCGGTCTACAGAGTCCCGAGGCCGGCTCATACAAGTGTCCGGCTCGGTCTATCCTTTCTCTTATCTTACAACACAAGTTACATGGTTATGGCGGTTTTACCATTATGGGCCCCAATTAGCCTCGGCTCCGGCCTCTAAGCTCTAAGGCGAATCGCCACCTTCTCAGTCTTCGTGGGCTCCAATTATGGCTGAGGGTGAACCGGCCCCTCCAGGGCGGTTTATATTCAGTAGTTACATCCCCAACAGCGTTGGAGATGCCCTTAGTTCTATGGCCCGTGCCTATATAACAGCAGTATGGCCGGACCTATTTTCTTCATAGGCTCACCCATTTGAGTGCATTAGATTGAACTTTTGGGACATTATCACCATTTGTGCTTTGTTCATAGTCAAGTTCTTATTTAGTTTAGAGGTTATGCTGCCACTAACGTATGTTCATCTTAGGTTAATAGATTTTGTAGCTGAATAAATGTGATATGGTAAATCCAGCATCCCAAAGGTTCTTCCCTATTGGTTTCAGGATTAATAATTTGGTCATTGTAATCTGTTTCTGGTTTATCGGTTTTGTCCTTTCATTCCCTCCTACATCGAAAAAAGAAAGGAAACTAATTGCTGACAATGGCGATTTAGACTTTTGCTTCTCTATAATCAGTTGGTCGATCAGTAGATGAACACGCAAGGCAAGAACGGTTCGCCGGGAGGCACCATTGAGTCCAATCCATCTGAGTACCAACTAAAGAATGGACTTCCAAAAGAATCAATATTCACATATGTCTACTGAGGACTGGAAGAAGCTAAAGATCGGCTTGAAACTGAAGCTCTTAAATACATGGAAGCCTCTTACAACAACATACTTCAAGACTTCATTGCAATTAGTTTAACTGAAAATAACACAATGATATGAACCATACTCTCTCGCAAGTAAGATATGTCACAGAGCACCTTGACGATACAACTGTACAATCAGAAGACATTCTAAAGAAAATAAACAAGTATTGTTGGGATTAGACGATGAATTCAATGATATGAAAGACATTTGTGCTTTCACCAATGACAGCCCACCAAACACACCTACCATAAAGAGCTTCTTAGGCGATGAGGTCATTTTCAGTACTGACGATAACATGCAACGATGACTTTGCTTAATGTCAACGACTGCATGTCTTTGTCTTGCCTACCAACAAGAGATAAAAAAACCAACCACGAGCTAAAAGAAAAGGGCTATCTATATGATGTATGCCTGCCTGTATCGCTTGCTTTCTCAAACCAATGTAGATAAGGACTAATTGTCAAATAAATAATAATATTTCATGCGTATATATTTTTGAGGCTGTATAATTCCTCTTTTTTGATTGCTCATAGCCTGTTCTTTTTTGATTGTTTGTTTAGGTATCTAAGAATGTTGATGATTACACTCAGAGCAAGCCTTGTCGCAGCGCTGCAAGTGTTGTCCCCCTCCTCCCCAAGGGCAAGATGAAGGAAGGTGCCTGTGTGGTTCTTCTGCAGCTCGCAGCGAGGATTGTTGTGTCCAACCTGCACAAGAATGCCAAGAAGTCCTTCTCGGAGACGTAAGCCACGGCGCATGTTTCTGCCATGATTTCCTTCAGTTGGATTTCGTGGATTTAGGTGTTGAAAAATTATGGGCTATGGACGCAGGATTAAGGACATGTACATGCACTACAATGAGAGATCTGGGCTGCTGCTTTGTGGCTTCCAAACTTGAAATGTTTGTCTGGAAGTTAGTTTAGTTTTTTTTGTGGATTCACAGCTTCTCACATGTACAATCCTCTTAGACCTTTAGGTTTCCAAAGAAACTAAATGAAGATATGGTGGTATGGTCTCAATAGTACAACTTAAAGCCTTCCATGTTTTATATTTTCTCTGAAATTTGCTCTTGAAGAATCATGTATCTATGTTAAATCTGGCGAGAAAAGGCGGCTTCCAAGCAAAGGATGCGGGAGTGTTGGCCACATTTGGTTTTCGACTTGGGTGTCTAAATATTCTCACAATACTTTGCTCCCTCTCGGCCTTTGCGCCATTGGCGCAACGAGTCATCTAGTCACTATAAACCTTGCAAGCAATGTGACTAATGAGTTAGTTGTGGGATGATGCATTATAGAACGAGTAAAGAGAATTTCCGGTAACGATATTGAACTAGGTATTGAGATACCGACGATCAAATCTCGGGCAAGTAACATACTGATGACAAAGGGAACAACGTATGTTGTTATAAGGTTTGACCGATAAAGATCTTCGTAGAATATGTAGGAAACAATATGAGCATCCAGGTTCCGCTATTGGTTATTTGACCGGAGATGAGTCTCGGTCATGTCTACATAGTTCTCGAACCCGTAGGGTCCGCACGCTTAACGTTCGATGACGATCATTATTACGAGTTTATGTGTTTTGATGTACTGAAGGTTGTTCGGAGTCCCGGATATGATCACGAACATCACGAGGAGTCTCGAAATGGTCGAGCCATAAAGATCGATATATTGGATGACTATGTTTGGACATCGGAATGGTTCTGGGTGAGTTCGGGCATTTATCGGAGTACCGGGAGGTTACGGGAACCCCCCGGGAAATATATGGGCCTTATTGCGCCATAGTGGGAGAGAGGAGGAGGGAGCCTAGGAGGGGGCGCCCCCCAAGCCCAATCCGAATTGGGAGGGGGCCCCCCTTTCCTTCCCCCTCTCTCCCCCTTCCTTCCTCTCCTAATCCAACTAGGGAAAGGGGGGAATCCTACTCCCGGTGGGAGTAGGACTCCCCTTGGGCGCGCCATGGAGGGTCGGCCCTCCCCCTCCTCCACTCCTTTATATACGAGGGAGGGGGGCACCCCATAGACACACAAGTTGATAGTTGTCTTAGCCGTGTGTGGTGCCCCCTCCACAGATTCCACCTCGGTCATATCGTTGTAGTGCTTAGGCAAAACCCTGCGTCGGTAACTTCATCATCACCGTCATCACACCGTCGTGCTGACGATGCTCTCCCTCGACACTCAGCTGGATCGAGAGTTCGGGGGACATCACCGAGCCGAACGTGTGCAGATCGAGGAGGTGCCGTACTTTCGGTACTAGGATCGGTCGGATCGTGAAGACGTACGACCACAACAAACGCGTTGTCATGACGATTTCGCTTTCGGTCTACGAGGGTACGTGGACAACACTCTCCCCTCTCATTGTTATGCATCACCTAGATGGATCTTGCGTGTGCGTAGGGATTTTTTTTGAAATTACTGTGTTCCCCAACAGTGGCATCTGAGCCAGGTCTATGCGTAGATGTTATATGCACGAGTAGAACACAAGAAGTTGTGGGCGATAATAGTCATATCGCTTACCAAAGATGTCATACTTTGATTCGGCGATCTTGTTGGATGAAGCGGCCCGACCGACATTACGCGACGCTTACACGAGACTGGTTCTACCGACGTGCTTTGCATTACGTGTGGTCGACGGGTGTCGGTTCTCCAACTTTAGTTGAATCGAGTGTGACTACGCCCGGTCCTTGTTGAAGGTTAAAACAGCACACTTGACGAAAAAGGTAAGAACGGTTCTTGCTCAGCCCGTAGCAGCCACGTAAAACTTGCAACAACAAATTAGAGGACATCTAACTTGTTTTTGTAGGGCATGTTGTGATGTGATATGGTCAAGACATGATGATAAATTTTATTGTATGAGATGATCATGTTTTGTAACACGCTTGTCGCCAATCGGCGGAGCCATATGGTTGTCGCTTATTGTATGAAATGCAATCGCCATGTAATTGCTTTACTTTATCATTGCTGTAGCGATAGTCGTAGAAGCAATAGTTGGCGAGACGATAACGATGCTACGATGGTGATCAAGGTGTCGCGCCAGTGACAATGGTGATCATGACGGTGCTTTGGAGATGGAGATCAAAGGCACAAGATGATGATGGCTGAGGGAGTCCCGGATTAGGGGGTGTCCGGATAGTCGGACTACCATCATCGGCCGGACTATCATCGGCCGGACTATCATCATCAACCGGACTCCAAGACTATGAAGATACAAGATTGAAGACTTCGCCCCGTGTCTGGATGGGACTTTCCTTGGCGTGGAAGGCAAGCTTGGTGATACGGATATGTAGATCTCCTACCATTGTAACCGACTCTATGTAACCCTAGCCCTCTCCGGTGTCTATATAAACCGGATGGCTCTAGTCCGTAGGACAGAACAACAACCCTTACAATCATACCATAGGCTAGCTTCTAGGGTTTAGCCTCCTTGATCTCGTGGTAGATCCACTCTTGTAAACATCCACAATATCAATATCAATCAAGCAGGACGTAGGGTTTTACCTCCATCAAGAGGGCCCGAACCTGGGTAAAACATCGTGTCCCCTGTCTCCTGTTACCATCCGCCTAGACGCACAGTTCGGGACCCCCTACCCGAGATCCGCCGGTTTTGACACCGACAATGGCCATATCATATCACTTATATTGATTGCATGTGATGCTTATCCTTTATGCATCTTATTTTGCTTAGTTCGGCGGTATCATTATAAGATGATCTCTCACTAAATTTCAAGGTACAAGTGTTCTCCCTGAGTACGCACCGCTGCTTAAGTTCGTCATGCCGATACACCACGTGATGATCGGGTGTGATAAGCTCTACGTTCACATACAACGGGTGCAAGCCAGTTTTGCATACGCAGAATACTCGGGTTAAACTTGACGAGCCTAGCATATGCAGATATGGCCTCGGAACACTGAGACCGAAAGGTCGAGCGTGAATCATATAGTAGATATGATCAACATAGTGATGTTCACCATTTAAAACTACTCCATCTCACGTGATGATCAGACATGGTTTAGTTTATTTGGATCACGTGATCACTTAGATGATTAGAGGGATGTCTATCTAAGTGGGAGTTCTTAAGTAATATGATTAATTGAACTTTAATTTATCATGAACTTAGTACCTGATAGTATTTTGCATGTCTATGTTGTTGTAGATCAATGGCCCATGCTACTGTTCCTTTGAATTTTAATGCGTTCCTAGAGAAAGCTAAGTTGAAAGATGATGGTAGCAACTACACGGACTGGGTACGTAACTTGAGGATTATCCTCATTGCTGCACAAAAGAATTACGTCCTAAAAGCACCGCTAGGTGCCAGGCCTGCTGTAGATGCTGTTGATGACGTTAAGAACGTCTGGTAGAGTAAAGCTGATGACTACTCGATAGTTTAGTGTGTCATACTTTACGACTTAGAACCGGGACTTCAACAACGTTTTGAACGTCATGGAGCATATGAGATGTTCCAGGAGTTGAAGTTAATATTTCAAGCAAATGCCCGGATTGAGAGATATGAAGTCTCCAATAAGTTCTATAGCTGCAAATGGAGGAGAATAGTTATGTCAGTGAACATATACTCAGAATATCTGGGTACCACAACCACTTGACTCAACTGGGAGTTAATCTCCTGATGATAGTGTCATTGACAGAGTTCTTCAATCACTGCCACCAAGCTACAAGAGATTCGTGATGAACTAACATGCAAGGGATGGATAAGACGATTCTTGAGCTCTTCACAATGCTAAAGGATGCGGAGGTAGAAATCAAGAAGGAGCATCAAGTGTTGATGGTCAACAAGACCACCAGTTTCAAGAAAAAGGGTAAAGGGAAGAAGGGGAACTTCAAGAAGAACGGCAAGCAAGTTGCTGCTCAAGTGAAGAAGCCCAAGTCTGGACCTTTGCCTGAGACTGAGAGCTTCTACTGCAAAGGGACTGGTCACTGGAAGCGGAACTTCCCCAAGTATTTGGCGGATAAGAAGAATGGCAAGGTGAACAAAGGTATATGTGATATACATGTTATTGATGTGTACCTTACTAATACTTGTAGTAGTACATGGGTATTTGATACTGGTTCTGTTGCTAATATTTGCAACTTGAAACAGGGACTACGGATTAAGCGAAGATTGGCTAAGGACGAGGTGACGATGCGCGTGGGAAATAGTTCCAAAGTCGATGTGATCACCGTCGGCACACTACCTCTACATCTACCTTCGGGATTAGTTTTAGACCTGAATAATTTTTATTTGGTGCCAGCGTTAAGCATGAACATTATATCTGGATCTTGTTTGATGCAAGACGGTTATTCATTTAAATCGGAGAATAATGGTTGTTCTATTTATATGAGTAATATCTTTTATGGTCATGCACCCTTGAAGAGTGGTCTATTTTTGTTGAATCTCGATAGTAGTGACACACATATTCATAATATTGAAGCCAAAAGATGTAGAGTTGATAATGAAAGTGCATCTTATTTGTGGCACTGCCGTTTGGGTCATATTGGTGTAAAGCGCATGAAGAAACTCCATTCTGATGGACTTTTGGAATCACTTGATTATGAATCACTTGGTACTTGCGAACCATGCCTCATGGGAAAGATGACTAAAACTCCATTCGCCGGAACAATGGAGCGAGCAACAGATTTGTTGGAAATCATACATACTGATGTATGTGGTCCGATGAATATTGAGGCTCGCGACGGGTATAGTTATTTTTTGACCTCACAGATGATTTGAGCAGATATGGGTATATCTACTTGATGAAACATAAGTATGAAACATTTGAAAAGTTCAAAGAATTTCAGAGTGAAGTGGAAAATCATGGTAACAAGAAAATAAAGTTTCTACAATCTGATCGTGGAGGAGAATATTTGAGTTGCGAGTTTGGTCTTCATTTGAGACAATGCGGAATAGTTTCGCAACTCACGCCACCTGGAACACCACAGCGTAATGGTGTGTCCGAACGTCGTAACCGCACTTTATTAGATATGGTGCGATCTATGATGTCTCTTGCTGATTTACCGCTATCGTTTTGGGGTTATGCCTTAGAGATGACTGCATTCACGTTAAAATAGGGCACCATCTAAATCCGTTGAGAGGACACCTTATGAACTGTGGTTTGGCACGAAACCCAAATTGTCACTTCTTGAAGTTTGGGGCTGCGATGCTTATGTGAAAAAGCTTCAAACTGATAAGCTCGAACCCAAATCGGAGAAATGTGTCTTCATAGGATACCCAAAGGAGATTGTTGGGTACACCTTCTATCAAAGATCCAAAGGCAAGAGATTAGTTGCTAAGAATGGATCCTTTCTAGAGAAGGAGTTTCTCTCGAAAGAAGTGAGTGGGAGGAAAGTAGAACTTGATGAGGTAACTATACCTCTATCACGCCCAAGATGCGACCCTATCCTAAAGGAACTCGATTGTCCCACCAAGGATAGAAGCGCATCTTGAAGACGCTTTTGCAAGGTGGATATCATTACATCAACATTACATAATGCATAGGGATACATACATAAGACACGAGTGCCACAAGAATACATCAACATCATATACAAGATCAACATCCGACTATGGATGAAACATAAATGTAAGCTCAAACGACATCCACCACGCTAGCCCAGCTGCCGACCGAACCTATCCCCGATCAAGAAGAAGCAGAAGAAGAACTCCAATACAAGCAAACATCGCTCTCACGTCATGATCATCGCACAACCTGCACCTGCAACTGTTGTTGTAGTAATCTGAGAGCCACGAGGACTCAGCAATCCCATTACCATGGGTATCAAGACTAGCAAAGCCTAATGGGTAAGGAAGAGGTAAAGTGGTGAGGTTGCAGCAGCGACTAAGCATATATGGTGGCTAACATACGCAAATGAGAGCGAGAAAAGAAACAAAGGAACGGTCGTGAACTAGTAATGATCAAGAAGTGATCCTGAACTCCTACTTACGCCGACATAACCCAAGAACCGTGTTCTCCTCTCGATCAACCCCCAAAAGAGACACTCACGATTCGCATACGGTTGGTGTATTTTAGAAGAGTTTGCTTCAAGTTTACTACAACCGGATATTAACAAATTCCCATTTGCCACATAATCATGAGCACGGCTTTCAAAGTACAAACCCAGAGGGGTGTCCCAACTTAGCCCATGATAAGCTCTCACGATCAACGAAGGATATTCCTTCTCCCGGAAGACCCGATCAGTCTGGAATCCGGCTACAAGACATTTCGACAGCAATAAAACAAGACCAGCAAGACCGCCTGATGCGCCGACAATCCCGATAGGAGCTGCACATATCTCGCTCTCGTGGCAACACCGGATGAGACTAGCTACGAGTAAAACCAGCCCTCGGGTTGCCTCAAGGTAGCCCCAATCAGTAGTTTCGGTTCGGACCAAAGACTTAGAGAAGCACCGCCCGGGGCTAAATAAAGATGACCCTCGAGAGAGCGACTCCCAAGGGAAGAGTAGGTGGTGGTGAGGCAAATGGTAAAACCAAGGTTGGGCCTTACTGGAGGAGTCTTATTCAAAGCGAACTGTCAAGGGGGTCCCATAAACCACCCAACCGTGTTAGGGATGCAAAATCCGGGAACATAATACCGATATGACAGAATCTAGGGCGGCAAGAGTGGAACAAAACACCAGGCATAAGGCCGAGCCTTCCACCCTTTACCAAGTATATAGATGCGTTAATAATATAAGAGATATTGTGATATCCCAACATAAACATAATCCAACATGGAGCAATCTTCATCTTCACCTGCAACTAGCAACGCTATAAGAGGGGCTGAGCAAAAGCGGTAACATAGCCAAACAACGGTTTGCTAGGAAGGGTAACAAAGGTTAGAGGCTAACATGGCAATTGGTGAGGCTTGAGCAACAAGAGATAGGTAGCGCGGCAAAGCGATAGAACGAAGCAACTAGCAAAGCAATGATAGTAATGAGATCCAAGGTGACGGTCATCTTGCCTGAAATCCCACTAGGAAGAAGAACGAGTCCATGAAGAAGATGAAGCCACGAAGACGAACCAAGCGTAGACAAACGAATCCTCACGATCGCAACAAAAACATGAACTATCGAGAAGAAGCACACAACATGGTAAACACACCACACATGAACAAGGCATGATGCTCAAACAAGTATGATGCATGACGAGGCTACATGAAGCTACTCATGGCAAGAGATGATGCATACAAGAGCAACACATCAAAGCAAGATTAAATGAGGCCGGAAGCAACATACAACAATTCCGGTAAGTCCTCATATGCAAATTTCCAAATTGGTTCAGATCTGAATAAACCTTATGTTCAAGTTGTTAAACAGCAAGTTAAGATGCACCAAGATGATCTACACGAAATTCTAGTCAAGTTACATATGAAGTTCATTTAATTCGGAGCTACGGCCTAGAAGATATGAGCAACACAAGTTAAACATGGCATTGATGCAAAATGCATACAAACATCAAGCAAACACCTCAAAACATGGATGCAACATGAGAATATGAAGCTACATGCAAAATCAAGCAAGTTTCATATAGAGCACACTCAAAACGGAGCAACGGTTCAACACATACACTCTATACAAGACATAACAACAATGTGTCCAAAACAGCAACTAGGCATATTGCAAGCATCAAAACACTATGCTACATCATCTCAACGTGAAAACAAAAGGCATGGGCATGATATACAGGTTATTCATAACAAAACATGAACACTGAGCTATCTCCAGAAATCACTAGAACATGCTCAAAATGACATGGCAAGATTGCAAATAATAACAGTTTTAGACTTTGCAGAAATAACATCAGGTTGCAATGTTTAGAGCTATCAAACAACATGCTACAGGAACATATCATGGCAAAAAAAGGCACGGCATGAACCTAATAAATGCATAGATCAAAAGTCCCTTACTGACCATGAGCCAAAAAGGATCAGAAGATAAGATGGCACCCATGTAAACATGGCAAGTTATATTACAGATTCATACATGGCAGGAACAACAATAAGTAGGCATGTTGGTGAGCTTGAACCACTCACCACAGAGCAATACATGGCATGGCAAGGCAACTCACAGTAAGAAGACATGTTTACGAAGCTAAGCATGGCAAGAGCAAGTTCATAGGGTGCATGGATCACTAGCAAAACACATGGCAACAACTGAACATAATGTTAACAGGATGACAGCAACATTATTTAGCAACTTTGGAGCAAGATTACAACAAGGTACAACAAGCTATAAATGCAAAAAGGGACATGGATGGATAGAGAAAGACATTTATAACAGAACATCCTTAGTGAACATCTCCAGATTATGCATAGAATGACTTGTAGAAGCAGGTTAACATAGCATCATGATATAGCAGATTCAGACATGCAAAACAGCAACAGCAAGTACCCTACTTAACAAGCTCGATGCACTCACTACACAACTCACAAAAATATATGGATGGAACCACTATGAAGATGGCATGACATAGCACAAAACACATGTAGACATCAAGCTCATAGGATGCACACATCAAATGCAACAAAAATGACAAATCATCAAGTTATAACAGTTTCAGCAGGTTAACATCATATAGCACTCTTGCAACAAAGATTCAGGCATCAAGATGAACTCAAATGAACATGATGCAATGAAATGAAATGAAGTACTCGTTGAGACGAACAATTTGACGTATTATACGCATGAAACGGAGCAGTATGCATGGAGTTATGATGCGTTGAACATGCTAACATTATGCAAAAATATTTCGGGACTTGGAGGAAAATCACCTCCGGATCTGGGGGTTGACCCGGGCGCGGATTTCGAGGCTCGCCGGAATTTCGCCGGAGTTGGAGGAGACGGCGGCCGGAGCTGGAGGAGGGGCTCGCCGGAGTGGAGGGGAGGCCGGATCCGAGGCGCTCCTCGCCGGATCCAGTTGGAGGAGGCGAGGGAGAGGCCGGGCAACATGCTGGCGGCGCGGCGCCAGCCAGACGGGCAAGTGACGCTTGGCCGGTGGCAAGGAGGAGGCCGGCGGCGGAGGCGCTTCAGGCGCTGGCTCCCACGGGGAACGGCGGCGGGCGCCTCGGGCGGCGGCGAGCGACGCCGGCGCGGGTTGAGGCGGGAGTCACGAGGGGCGAGGCGGTGCCTCGGGCCGGTCATGATCGGGCGGGCCGGCCATGGGCCCATGAGGCATGGCGGCGCTGGGTGGAGAGAGGCGCAAGCAGTGACGTGCGGCGGCTGATAGGTGGAGGGAGGCGGTGGCGCTGAGGTGGCGAGGCCGGATTGGCCGGGGTGAGGTGGAGGTGGACGCGTCCGGCGCCGGGCGGACATGTCCGACGCGGAGGAAGAAGGGGCTAGGGTTAGACCGGGATTTCAGGGGAGATGCACATATAAATAGGTAGAGGGAGCTAGGAGGCTCCAAATGAGGTGCGGTTTTCGCCCACACGATCATGATCGAACGACCGAGAGCATGGAGGGGTTTTGGATGGGTTTTGGGCCACTTTGGAAGGGGTGTTGGGCTGCAAAGAGAAGGGGGCTTTTGCGGTTACCCGGTTAACCGTTGGAGTACCAAACGACCTCCAAATGGCACGAAACTTGACAGGCGGTCTACCGGTGCTATACCAAGGCCGCTTGACAAACCTCGGTCCGTTCCGAGACCGTTTAACACCCGCACACGAAAAGAGGCAAAAGGGGCGCCGGGGACATAGGAGATCCGGATTGCAAAAGGGACAACGGGGAAAATGCTCGGATGCATGAAACGAACACGTATGCAAATGCGATGCACATGACGACATGATATGAAATGCAGATGATGACATGGCAAAGTGCAACACGCAAGCAAATGACATGGCAATGACAGCGAATAACTGGCGGACACCTGGCGCATCGAATCCGGGGCGTTACAACACTCCTCCACTAACAAGAGATCTCGTCCCGAGATCTTAGGACTGAGACGGAAGGGAAAAGGATGAGGTGAAACAAGAATTCAAGAGAGGAAAACAAAGAATCGCGAGCACACGAGAAGAAGAGAGAAACGACGAGAATGGCAAGAATTGAAAGCTCACGGAATCAGATAGACTATGAAACCACTCCGGTTAGAACGAGATAAGAAACGAATAGGACTGAAAGGATTTAGGCAGCACTCCGACTGAACATGGAAGGAATAGAACATGAACTTGAGAGGATGGAATGATACTTGATGAAGACATGACACAAAACCTCCGGAAAGAATTGAAAGAGTGGAACAAGAAGAACAGGGAAGAAGATGGCAACTTCTGCCAAGAATGAAATAGAAAGCATCCATAGAATGAAGCGTTGAACGAAGTTGTTGGGAAAATCAACAGCAAAAGAATTGCTTGTTGTGGACTTATGGATAACATCTCAAAATTATGAGGTGATAACCAACCACTAGCGGGAAAAGATTGAATAGCTGAGAGGAACGAAGGAATGCAAAAATCCACTTCAAAAGAATAGGAGAATTAATTGCAATTCACGAAGCAAGAAGAAGACAACTTGAGCTCCTCCAAAATAATATTTGATGAACACTGGAAGAATGAATTAAATCATGAAGAACCACCATGAAGAACTCCGATGACAAAAAGGATGATGAGATAGAATGAAGGAAGAAAGAATAAGATGAGCCTAGCGATGATTTAGATGGATGTTCCAACAAGATGGCCGAGGAAATAATTGAACTCCGGAAAAGAAAAGATGAAAACACTTGGAACTAGAATTTATTCCTCAAGAACAACTTCTAAAGGAAGGGGTTACTCGCTTGGATGAAATAAGAATAAGATTTATTGTATGCTTATCCTTCATCAAATTAAATTGATGCCAAGCAATGGATTTGCATACTACTTATTCGCGTTGGAAAAGATTAAAGGGAGATATAGTACGAAAATTTGGGAAGGTCTTCCTGAGCCACCGGTAGAAATGAAAAGAACGAATGAATTGATATGATAAACAAAGAAAAAGAATCTTGAACGAACCACCGTTAGAACTCGGAAATGACTGACGAAAGAGAATGAATCACCGGGAAGAATTAGAAGAACAAATATGCTAGAGGGGATTTAGATGCAAAAGAACAAAGAGATCATGAGCTGATTAAAGAACACTTGAACGAGGCACCGGGATAATTGGATAACGTTAGCTGAAATGTGAGGACGAAGAATTCTTCTGGAACGAAGAAGTATTCTTAAATGGAGGCCTCCGGATCAACGAAACGGGAAAGCAACTCCTGAAATACTCCGGATGGGTGAAAATAATAACTAACAAATGGAATAATTCGTGAGGATAACATGAAGCTAGAACCACGAAACTTCGAGAGAACGGACAAGATTTAGAAGGAACTCTACTTCGATCTTCAAAGGACGACGATAAACACCACCAAAATTGTTGAGATACTCCGGTAGAATGAAAAGCGAAGAGGTTGAGCCAACAATGAAAGAATTTGAAATCGATCTTGGAAAAGGCATGTGACTGATGAAATTCATTCTTACGTCAAACTTCGAAAAGAATTAAGAATGGCTCCGGAATAATTAGAAGAGTCAGGTAAGATCCTGGGAAAAGACCTGTGGGTTAGGGCCCACTGAAGAGAAAAACACCGTTGGAAAGGGATGATGAACAGATAGATGATGCACCGGAACAATTGGAATATTTGAATGAGGTGACAACCTCGAATTGATTGGAACACGATTTAATCTCCGAGATGTCTTCAGACTCCGGAAGGATAAAGCTGGCGAGGCGAACGAGCAAAGGGAGATATTCG
The DNA here is from genome assembly GCA_021605205.1 of Aegilops longissima. Taxonomy (NCBI): domain Eukaryota; kingdom Viridiplantae; phylum Streptophyta; class Magnoliopsida; order Poales; family Poaceae; genus Aegilops; species Aegilops longissima. The sequence goes on from CM038682.1 coordinate 184,411,282, forward strand.
AGCTGAGGGAAAGAATACGATCGACAACGAAAAACTTGAACTGAATCCACCGGGGAAGAAAAAGAGATGATGAATTTCAAACGAGACGAGAATTCACCGGTTGAAACAATTGAGGGTAGACTCCACACGAATGAAATTGATGCTCGAAAGAGACTCAAGCTCCAGGAAGAAGAGGGTGGGAGGGCGGGAAAAACAAAGGCAACTTGGAAGGGGAAACGACGAATATCTTCAAGAGAAAAACACCGATTGAAATCATTAAGGAAGGAAGGCAAAGACTTCGCACGAGTAGGATGGATAGTCGATTAGGACTCCGGTTCCAAGATGAAAAAGGGTGGGCGGGTGGGAAAAGAAAACAACTGAGGATTGAACTTGCAAAGATGAAGATGGTCGAATCCCTTGACGAGAAAATGCACCGGATGAAAAGAGATGAGAACCAACGATCGGAAAACCAACTGCGTGATCCTAAAGATAAATTTGAAGGGGAAGAGGAATAATTCAAAACACCTACGTCAAGATTCCTTACCAGAGCGACGAAGGGGCTGAGGAGTAAAAAGAAATCATACTCTCCGATATAACTAGACTCCGAAAATAGTTTTCTTCTAGACTCAACAACGGCCAAACTACACAATCAAACAAGGGGGCTCCTAGGGTCGGTCGAGGTTCTGATACCAACTTGTCACGCCCAAGATGCGACCCTATCCTAAAGGAACTCGATGGTCCCACCAAGGATAGAAGCGCATCTTGAAGACGCTTTTGCAAGGTGGATATCATTACATCAACATTACATAATGCATAGGGATACATACATAAGACACGAGTGCCACAAGAATACATCAATATCATATACAAGATCAACATCCGACTACGGATGAAACATAAACAAGCTCAAACGACATCCACCACCTAGCCCAGGCTGCCGACTCGAACCTATCCCCGATCGAAGAAGAAGCGAAGAAGAACTCCAATACAAGCAAACATCGCTCTCACGTCATGATCATCGCACAACCTGCACCTGCAACTGTTGTTGTAGTAATCAGAGCCACGAGGACTCAACAATCCCATTACCATGGGTATCAAGACTAGCAAAGCTTAATGGGTAAGGAAGAGGTAAAGTGGTGAGATTGCAAAGCAGCGACTAAGCATATATGGTGGCTAACATACGCAAATGAGAGCGAGAAGAGAAACAAAGGAACGGTCGTCAACTAGTAATGATCAAGAAGTGATCCTGAACTCCTACTTACGTCAGACATAACCCAAGAACCGTGTTCTCCTCTCGATCAACCCCGAAAAGAGACACTCACGGTTACGCACACGGTTGGTGTATTTTAGAAGAGTTTGCTTCAAGTTTACTACAACCGGATATTAACAAATTCCCATCTGCCACATAACCGCTGGCACGGCTTTCGAAAGTACAAACCCTGCGGGGTGTCCCAACTTAGCCCATGATAAGCTCTCACGGTCAACGAAGGATATTCCTTCTCCCGGAAGACCCGATCGATCTCGGAATCCGGCTACAAGACATTTCGACAGAGAATAAAACAAGACCAGCAAGACCGCCTGATCGCCGACAATCCCGATAGGAGCTGCACATATCTCGTTCTCGTGGCAACACGGATGAGACTAGCTACGAGTAAAACCAGCCCTCGAGGTTGCCTCAAGGTATTCCCTGCAGTAGCTTTCGGTTCGGACCAGCACTTAGAGAAGCACCGGCCCGGGGCTAAATAAAGATGACCCTCGAGAGAGCGACTCCCAAGGGAAAAGTAGGTGGTGGTGAGGCAAATGGTAAAACCAAGGTTGAGCCTTGCTGGAGGAGTCTTATTCAAAGCGAACTGTCAAGGGGGTCCCATAAACCACCCAACCGCGTTAGGGACGCAAAATCCGGGAACATAATACCGATATGACGAAATCTAGGGCGGCAAGAGTGGAACAGAACACTAGGCATAAGGCCGAGCCTTCCACCCTTTACCAAGTATATAGATGCGTTAATAATATAAGAGATATTGTGATATCCCAACATAAACATAATCCAACATGGAGCAATCTTCATCTTCACCTGCAACTAGCAACGCTATAAGAGGGGCTGAGCAAAAGCGGTAACATAGCCAAACAACGGTTTGCTAGGAAGGGTAACAAAGGTTAGAGGCTAACATGGCAATTGGTTAGGCTTGAGCAACAAGAGATAGGTAGCGCGGCAAAGCGATAGAACGAAGCAACTAGCATAGCAATGATAGTAATGAGATCCAAGGTGACGGTCATCTTGCCTGAAATCCCGCTAGGAAGAAGAACGAGTCCATGAAGAAGATGAAGCCACGAAGACGAACCAAGCGTAGACGAACGAATCCTCACGATCGCAACGAAAACGGGAACTATCGAGATGAAGCACACAACATGGTAAACACACCACACATGAACAAGGCATGATGCTCAAACAAGTATGATGCATGACGAGGCTACATGAAGCTACTCATGGCAAGAGATGATGCATACAAGAGCAACACATCAAAGCAAGTTTAAATGAGGCCGGAAGCAACATACAACAATTCCGGTGAGTCCTCATATGCAAATTTCGAAATTGGTCCAGATCTGAAGAAACCTTATGTTCAAGTTGTTAAACAGCAAGTTAAGATGCACCAAGATGGTCTACACGAAATTCTAGTCAAGTTACATATGAAGTTCATTTAATTCGGAGCTACGGCCTAGAAGATATGAGCAACACAAGTTAAACAAGGCATTGATGCAAAATGCATACAAACATCAAGCAAACACCTCAAAACATGGATGCAACATGATAATATGAAGCTACATGCAAAATCAAGCAAGTTTCATATAGAGCACACTCAAAACGGAGCAACGGTTCAACACATACACTCTATACAAGACATAACAACAATCTGTCCAAAATAGCAACTAGGCATATTGCAAGCATCAAAACACTATGCTACATCATCTCAACGTGAAAACAAAAGGCATGGGCATGATGCACAGGTAATTCATAACAAAACATGAACACTGAGCTATCTCCAGAAATAACTATAACATGCTCAAAATGACATGGCAAGATTGCAAATAATAACAGGTTCAGACTTTGCAGAAATAACATCAGGTTGCAATGTTTAGAGCTATCAAACAACATGCTACAGGAACATATCATGGAAAACAAAGGCATGACATGAACCTAATAAATGCATAGATCAAAAGTCCCTTACTGACCATGAGCCAAAAAGGATCAGAAGATAAGATGGCACCCATGTAAACATGGCAAGTTATATTACAGATTCATACATGGCAGGAACAACAATAAGTAGGCATGTTGGTGAGCTTGAACCACTCACCACAGAGCAACACATGGCATGGAAAGGCAACTCACAGTAAGAAGACATGTTTACGAAGCTAAGCATGGCAAGAGAAAGTTCATAGGGTGCATGGATCACTAGCAAAACACATGGCAACAACTGAACATAATGTTAACAGGATGACAGCAACATTATTTAGCAACTTTGGAGCAAGATTACAACAAGTTACAACAAGCTATAAATGCAACAAGGGACATGGATGGATAGAGCAAGACATTTATAACAGAACATCCTTAGTGAACATCTCCAGATTATGCATAGAATGACATGTAGAAGCAGGTTAACATAGCATCATGATATAGCAGATTCAGACATGCAAAACAACAACAGCAAGTACCCTACTTAACAAGCTCGATGCACTGACTACACAACTCACAAAAATATATGGATGGCACCACTGTGAAGAGGGCATGACATAGCACAAAACACATGTAGATATCATGCTCATAGGATGCACACATCAAATGCAACAAAAATGACAAATCATCAAGTTATAACAGTTTCAGCAGGTTAACATCATATAGCACTCTTGCAACAAAGATTCAGGCATCAAGATGGACTCAAATGAACATAATTCAATGGAATGAAATGAAGTACTCGTTGAGACGAACAATTCGACATATTACACGCATGAAACGGAGCAGTATGCATGGACTTATGATGCATTGAACATGCTAACATTATGCAAAAATATTTCAGGACTTGGAGTAAAATCATCTCCGGATCCGGCGCGGGCGAGGCGGGTGCCTCGGGCCGGTCATGATCGGGCGGGCGGCCGGGGGCCCGCAGGCAGCATGGCAGAAGGAGAGAGAGCGCGTTGGTGGCGTGGCGGCGGCCGATAGGTGGAGGGAGGCGGCGGCGCTGAGGTGGCGAGGCCGGATTGGCGAGGTGAGGTGGAGGTGGATTGCGTCCGGCGCCAAGGCGGACGTGTCCGTGCGGAGGAAGAAGGGCTAGGGTTAGACTGGGATTTGGGAGATGCACATATAAATAGGTAGAGGGAGCTAGGAGGCTCCAAATGAGGTGCGGTTTTCGCCCACACGATCATGATCGAACGACCGAGAGCATGGAGGGGTTTTGGATGGGTTTTGGGCCACTTTGGAAGGGGTGTTGGGCTGCAAAGAGAAGGGGGCTTTTGCGGTTACCCGGTTAACCGTTGGAGTACCAAACGACCTCCAAATGGCACGAAACTTGACAGGCGGTCTACCGGTGCTATACCAAGGCCGCTTGACAAACCTCGGTACGTTCCGAGATCGTTTAACACCCGCACACGAAAAGAGGCAAAAGGGGCGCCGGGGGACATAGGAGATCCGGATTGCAAAAGGGACAACGGGGAAAATGCTCGGATGCATGAGACGAACACGTATGCAAATGCGATGCACATGACGACATGATATGAAATGCAGATGATGACATGGCAAAGTGCAGCATGCAAGCAAATGACATGGCAATGACAGTGAATAATTGGCGGACACCTGGCGCATCGAATCCGGGGCGTTACAACCTCCTCCCTTATTAGAAAGTAGTTCATCACATAAATTAGTTCCTGTGACTACTACACCAATTAGTGAGGAAGCTAATGATGATGATCATGTAACTTCAGATCAAGTTACTACTAAACCTCATATGTCAATCATAGTAAGATCCGCACCAGAGTGGTACGGTAATCCGGTTCTGGAGGTCATGTTACTTGACCATGACAAACCTATGAACTATGAAGAAGTGATGATGAGCCCAGATTCCGTGAAATGGCTTGAGGCCATGAAATCTGAGATGGGATCCATGTATGAGAACAAAGTGTGGACTTTGGTTGACTTGCCCGATGATCGGCAAGCCATAAAGAATAAATGGATCTTCAAGAAGAAGACTGACACCGACGGTAATGTTACTGTCTACAAAGCTTGACTTGTTGCGAAAGGTTTTTGACAAGTTCAAGGAGTTGACTACGATGAGACCTTCTCACCCGTAGTGATGCTTAGGTTCGTCCAAATCATGTTAGTTGTTGTGGAATTATCACGGCAGATGTCCTTAGTGTGAGTACTTAGTCGTGAGGCCAACGCATCTTTGTGGTAGCTTGAGAGGGGTTGAGCGGAATCGAGAGACGCAACACAAGACAAGGATTTAGACAGCTTCGGGCCCCGGGAAGCATCATACGGTAATAGCCCTACGTGCTGTTTGTGGCTAGTTGTGTCTAGCCCTAGAGATTGTTTCTTGCTTGTTACTTGTCCCTCTTTGGGGAGCCCTGCCCCTCCTTATATAAGTTGAAGGGGCGGGTTACATGTGGAGTCCTATTAGGATTAGGACTAGTCTACCTTCTAATATAAACCGGATACAAGTCCAGGTCTTAACTCCTTGTAAGGTAAATATTCCTTATGCCTTTGCTTGTAAACCGGCCCACCATAGTATGAACCAACCTTCTAGGCCTTGGGCCTTGTCATCCGTCTGGCCCGCCCGTCGGGTTACCATTGAGTCGCCAAGTCCGGTCAGGTTATACTTCGTGCCGGGTTACGCCGCGGGGTATATCCCCGACATTAGCAATTGCTGCATTTTATGATTATGAAATTTGGCAAATGGATGTAAAGACTGCATTCCTGAATGGATTTCTGGAAGAAGAGTTGTATATGATGCAACCCGAAAGTTTTATCAATCCAAAGGATGCTAACAAAGTGTGTAAGCTCCAGCGATCCATTTATGGACTGGTGCAAGCATCTCGGAGTTGGAATAAATGTTTTGATAGTGTGATCAAAGCATATGGTTTTATCTGACTTTTTTGGAGAAGCTTTGTATTTACAAGAAAGTGAGTGGGAGCTCTGTAGCATTTCTAATATTATATGTGGATGACATATTTCTGATTGGAAATGATATAGAATTTCTGGATAGCATACAAGGATACTTGAACAAGAGTTTTCCAATGAAAGACCTCGGTGAAGCTGCTTATATATTGGGCATCAAGATCTATAGAGATAGATCAAGACGCTTAATTGGACTTTCACAAAGCACATACCTTGATAAAGTTTTGAAGAAGTTCAAAATGGATCAAGCAAAGAAAGGGTTCTTGCTTGTGTTACAAGGTGTGAAGTTGAGTTAGACTCAATGCCCGACCACTGCAGAAGATAGAGAGAAATGAGAGTCATTCCCTATGCTTCAGCCATAGGTTCTATCATGTATGCAATGTTGTGTACCATACCTGATGTGTGCCTTTCTATTAGTTTAGCAGGGAGGTACCAAAGTAATCCAGGAGTGGATCACTGGACAGCGGTCAAGAACATCCTGAAATACCTGAAAAGGACTAAGGATATGTTTCTCATTTATGGAGGTGACAAAGAGCTCGTCGTAAATGGTTACGTCGATGCAAGCTTTGACACTGATCCGGATGACTCTAAGTCAGAAACCGGATACGTATTTATATTGAACGGTGGAGCTGTTAGTTAGTGCAGTTCTAAGCAAAGCGTCGTGGCGGGATCTACGTGTGAAGCGGAGTACATAGCTGCTTCGGAAGTAGCAAATGAAGGAGTCTGGATGAAGGAGTTCATATCCGATCTAGGTGTTATACCTAGTACATGGGGTCCAATGAAATTTCTTTGTGACAATATTGGTGCAATTGCCTTGGCAAAGGAATCCAGATTTCACAAGAGAACCGAGCACATCAAGAGACGCTTCATTTCCATCCGCGATCAAGTCAAGGAGGGAGACATAGATATTTGCAAGATACATACGGATCTGAATGTTGCAGTCCCGTTGACTAAACCTCTCTCAGGAGCAAAACATGATCAGCACCAAGACTCCATGGGTGTTAGAATCATTACTGTGTAATCTAGATTATTGAATCTAGTGCAAGTGGGAGACTGAAGGAAATATGCCCTAGAGGCAATAATAAAGTTGTTATTTATATTTCCTTATATCATGATAAATGTTTATTATTCATGCTAGAATTGTATTAACCGGAAACTTAGTACATGTGTGAATACATAGACAAACAGAGTGTCACTAGTATGCCTCTACTTGACTAGCTCGTTGAATCAAACATGGTTAAGTTTCCTAGCCATAGACATGAGTTGTCATTTGATTAATGGGATCACATCATTAGAGAATGATGTGATTGACTTGACCCATTCAGTTAGCTTAGCACTTGATCGTTTAGTTTATTGCTATTGCTTTCTTCATGACTTATACATGTTCCTATGACTATGAGATTATGCAACTCCCGAATACTGGAGGAACACTTAGTGTGCTATCAAACGTCACAACGTAACTGGGTGATTATAAAGATGCTCTACAGGTGTCTCCGATGGTCATAGGAAGAGAGGAGAAGGGAGCCTAGGAGGGGCGCCCCCCCCCCCCAAGCCCAATCTGAATTGGGTGGGGGCCGGCCCCCCTTTCCTCCCCCCTCTCTCCCCCTTCCTTCCTCTCCTAATCAAACTAGGGAAAGGGGGAAATCCTACTCCCGGTGGGAGTAGGACTCCCCTTGGGCGCCCCAAATAGAGGGCGAGCCCTCCCCCTCCTCCATTCCTTTATATACGAGGGAGGGGGGCACTCCATAGACACACAAGTTGACAGTTGTCTTAGCCGTGTGCGGTGCCCCCTCCAAAGATTCCACCTCGGTCATATGTTGTAGTGCTTAGGCGAAGCCCTGTGTCGGTAACTTCATCATCACCGTCATCACGCCGTCGTGCTGACGAAGGTCTCCCTCGACACTCAGTTGGATCGAGAGTTCGTGGGACGTCACTGAGCCGAACGTGTGAAGATCACGGAGGTGTCGTACTTTCGGTACTAGGATCGGTCGGATCGTGAAGACGTACGACTACATCAACCGTGTTGTCATAACGCTTCCGTTTTCGGTCTACGAGGGTACGTGGACAACACTCTCCCCTCTCGTTTCTACGCATCACCTAGATGGATCTTGCGTGTGTGTAGGATTTTTTTTTGAAATTACTGCGTTCCCCAACACCTGGTCAGGAAGGAAAGGTGTGCAAGTTATTAAAGTCTTTATATGGCCTTAAACAAGCTCCTAAGGAGTGGCATGAGAAGTTCGAAAGAACATTAACTGTTGTCGGCTTTGTAGTAAACGATGGTGACAAATGTGTGTACTATCGCCATGGTGGGGGCGAAGGAGTTATTCTTTGTCTGTATGTCGATGACATACTGATCTTTGGAACCAAACTTGATCTAATCAAGGAGGTTAAGGATTTCTTATCTCGTTGTTTTGAGATGAAGGATCTAGGAGTAGCTGGTGTTATCTTAAACATCAAGCTATTGAGAGATGAGAATGGTGGGGTCACACTGCTTCAGTCTAACTATGTGGAAAAGACCTTGAGTCGTTTTGGGTATAGCGACTGCACGCCTTCTCCAACTCCATATGATGATAGTGTGTTGCTTTGAAAGAATCGACGGATTGCTAGAGATCAACTGAGGTATTCTCAGATTATTGGCTCTCGCTTATGTATTTGGCGAGTGCCACGAGGCCTGACATCTCTTTTGCTGTGAGCAAGCTGAGTCGGTTTGTGTCAAAACCGAGAGATTATCATTGGCATGCGCTTGAGAGAGTTATGCGCTACTTGAAAGGGACTACGAGCTATGGGATTCACTATACCGGGTATCCAAGGGTACTGGAGGGTTATAGTGACTCAAACTGGATACCTGATGCTGATGAGATTAAGACCACAAGTGGTTATGTTTTTACACTTGGTGGGAGCTGTTTCCTGGAAGTCTTGCAAGCAGACCATCTTAACGAGGTCAACTATGGAAGCAGAACTCACAGCATTAGACACTGCCACTGTTGAAGCAGAGTGGCTTCGTGAGCTTTTGATGGACTTACCTATGGTTGAAAAAACAATACCCCTATCCTGATGAACTGTGATAATCAAACTGTGATCGTCAAGATAAATAATTCTAAGGACAATATGAAGTCCTCAAGACATGTGAAGATGAGACTAAAATCTGTCAGGAAATTGAGGAACTCCGGAGTTATTACATTGGATTATATCCAAACATCGAAAAACTTGGCAGATCCCTTCATAATGGGTTTATCACGTAATGTGATAGATAATGCATCGATAGAGATGGGTTTGAGACCCACCGCATGAGTTGTCCATAGTGGTAAACCACTCTATGTGATCGGAGATCCCGTGAAGTAGAAGTGGGAGACAAGATGTTGGTCGGCTGGGAGGAGAGTATCCCTATATTAATTATGTCACTCTGTGAAGAAGCAATACTCTCCTGATCTGCATGGCAGGTTGATACTTATCTTAATGTGTTCCAAGTGGCTTATTCGGGTAAGCAGAGATGTTGTCCTGCAGAGCATCTCCTGAGGAACACACCTATATGAATTTGACTGGTATCGTCGCAGTCTGTGAGAATTGGATGTTCTCTAACAAATTCATCAAAGTCCCTGAAATATGACGTATACGCTCCACCCGCGGGGAAGCCTTGCGGTAGTCCAGTATCGGTCAAGAATTTGTGTGAAACTAGTCTCGCAGAAAACTTGTAGTTCAAGGTATAGTCCACTATTCAAGTTGTGATCTAGTGTAGCATAAATCTCTGAGTGGAAGTTCAACTTTACATTCTCCACTGAGCACCGGTATATAAACAATGTTTTGGAACTAAATGATGAGATGTGCCAATGAGACTTTGAGGGGGATTGTTGGAATTTTGCTAGTAGGCCTTTGGTCCGAAGCCTAACTAAAATTCTGAAATTCTCTTGGCCCATTCATGCACACATGTGAGTGGAGTGAGTGAGACTAAAGTTTAGTCCCACCATATAAGTTGAGTGAGAGTTGCACTTCTTTATAAGATGAGCTCTTCTACCACTTGTATGAGCATGTGAAGAGGAGACCTACATGCACGCTCCTCCTCCTCGCTCGCCCTTGCCACGCCACGCCACGCCTCGTCACGATCCACCGCGGGTTGCGGGATTGAGCCGAGCCAAGGACAGAGCTATGCACGTTGTCTATATTTTTGCTGCTCGAGAAAAATTAATGAGTCATTAATTAATAATTAACGGACGCGTTAATTACTGGACCGTTTCCGATTCTTTTGGATCGCGACTCGGGCGTGGGGTTTACTCCCACGACCTACCCGGCCCGCACAATGTAGTCAGGCAGACGTCTACCCTAGCCGTCGCCGTATCGTGTGATTTCGCACCACCGTTCCAGATCGTTGCGACGCCAAGCAAGTCTTCTCCATCCCTCCTTTCAGCGTGCACCGGGAGAAGGGACAGCAGGCCTCCGGAACCCCGCTTCTCGTGATCTTGTACGGGAGAGGGGCGATCAGGTTTTTGGGGAGCGCACTCGCGCGACTGCTGGCAGCGACGACTTCGTCAACGACGACTTCTTCCCCGACCTCGGCATCCTCGACGACATGGGCGACAACACCAATGCCGGCGGTGCTGTTTCCGCTGCACCATATGTGATTCTATCCTTCTTCTTCGAGACCGTGGTAGAATTCATGTTTCTAATACATGCCCTAGATGTGATATGTTCATCTACTATGCTAGTTCACATGATTATTTTAATTTCTGCTACTGCTCTCATGATTTATCTTTTGTTTATTCAGATTAAATCTCGTAGTAATTTGCTCTTATTTTCAACCGTCGTCACTTTTTGAGTTGACTATTAGCAGGCCAGTTTGCCTGACGTGGTAGGCTAGAACACCATAAGGCAGCAGCTTATTAGCAACAGCGATATATCGTTCAGATAAACGAACGGACCAACATATCCATAGGCCGATTGGCTGATGAATTCCGATCTGCTTGAATTCTAGTGTAGCAACAGCGACATTGTCGTTCAAAGAGTACGGAGAGATGACTTCTTATTAACACAAGCCAATACGTGCCACGGATGCTAGGAATGGCATTCAAAAACGTATTAGCAACCGCGACATGTCATTCCGTGTAAACAGACGAACGAAACGGATATTCAGGCCACAGCCGTTTACACGGTTGTTGTAACTTCTGCCTCCATAGCTCCTTCCTTTGTTTCTTTGTTGTTGTTTTGTTTTAGTTTTGCTGACTTTGGTTTCAAGACTTCTCTTTTGTACTTTATTATCTGAAAATCAATAAAAATACGTAGCAGAGTCCTGTTGTTTTTCTAAAAAAAATGCATAACATCACCTAAGAGTATTTAAGTAATTAAGTTATACATACCCGACAGGCAATGGATAGTAGGTTATTTGCCAACTCCAAAATTTAATTGGTAGCCGGTTGTTGTGATTTGAATAGCAAGGGTTTGTAGCGTGCGGTAGCTTTTCTTTTATTTTTGAAAAAGGTTTTCGCTCCGTTTTATAAATAAAGCAAATCACCACTTTTCTTTCATTTGAGAACCAAAGTATCAACAGGTAGCACCTAAGTCTTCTTCAAGTAGTGTTGCAATAATAAAATAAGAAAAACTTGCATGTGCCACCAACGGTCCTAGCGAGGTTATCAATCTGGCTAGCTTTGCTAGTTGCAGTAAGTAATAAGCAGATAATATGGTATGGAGTATTTGTTTTCAGTATAAACAAATAATATTGTAAATAAAAACGCATATAATGGTGTTTGGAGAGTTTCTTATGAAGGAAATTAGACCGGGTTCACGTTGTTGATAATTCTGTGTATAAACTTGATCAAACTTTAGATCATCTGGGTTGATAAAAACGTGTACGACTGTTTTTAAACCTGGAGAACCTGGAGGGAGTACTTCGTATCCAAGTTGACGAGCCCTCTATAAAACGCTCCGAAGTGAGACGTGCTTCTTCTGCGGATCGGTGAGCTCAAGAAGCTGGTGGAGGAGGGGAAGGTCAGGTACATTGGGCTGTCGGAGGCGAGCCCCGATACCATCAGGCATGCTCATGCCGTGCACCCGATCTCCACGGTGCAGATGGAGTGGTCGTTGTGGGCTCGCGACATCGAGCCAGACATTGTACCGCTCTGCAGGTGAATTTCTTTTATCACAAATTCCACTTTCATAATAGATAGTCCCGAGTTACTGCTCATGTAATAAAGGAACTGATTCTTCTGCTTTGTCTGTGGACCCCAGAGAACTGGGGATTGGAATTGTTCCTTACAGCCCGATTGGCCGTGGGTTCTTCCATGAAAGAGGAGTCACGGAACAAGTCTCCGACGAGTCCAATCTAGTACCAAAACAATCAGTTGCTTCTGTTATGACCGGCATATTAGAGGTTTAGTTCAATGGATTGTGGCCCAAGTTATTTTATTATTATTAGGGGCTTAGCCCAATTATTTTATTATTATTAGGATCGTTTGCTTAGGAGTAAGTAAACCTCTCTATATAAGGAGAGAAGATATATCAATCTAATCAAGCAACAAGTAATAAGAATAAATCTATTGCCCGGCTCTTAGAGGAGCCGGACCCTAACCCTAGCCGCCTCCAGCTCCTTGCGCCGCCGCCTCCTCTCTCGCGCACGACGGCGCCCTGCCGCCGGCGACCGCGAGCAACACGACGCCCAGCCCCCTCCTTCCCCTATAACCTACGCTCTAGACCCGGTAGGGTCTCAACTCCTACCAATTTGGTATCAGGTATCTCGGTTCCGATCATGTCTGCACCACCACCCAACCCGCCGCTGCACGTCACCACCGCGCTGCTGCCTCTCTCCACCCGCCGCTGGCTCTCCCCATCGCGCCGCTGGACTCCATCGCCGGCACCTCCACCTGCCAGACGCGCCCCCCTCCACCGCGCCGCCCGTCACCATCTACTCGCCGGCGAAGTTGACCGGGGTCCTCAATGACCTCGTCACCGCCGTCCAGGGCATCCGCCTCTACCTGGCCGGGCCCTACGGGCAGCCGCCGCCCTTGCAGCCGGCCGCCGCGACCGGGCCAGCCGCCCTGTGAAAGTGCAACTATCCCTAGGTGGTTTTGGTAATTCTAACAACATATAGCTCATTGAGCTAATGCTATTTCAAGATTAATATTTCAGGAAAACTCAATGATTGCCAAGGCATGGGTGAGAAAAGTGGACCCCTCAAAATGCTAAGGACAAAAGGATTGGCTCAAGCTCAAAGCTCAAGACTCTACATTTTCTATTTTAGTGATCCAAGATCACATTGAGTCTATAGGAAAAGCCAATACTATCAAGGAGGGATGAGGTGTTGCTTAATGAGCCTCTTGCTCAAAATGCTTAGTGATATGCTCCAAAGCCCTCAACTACTTTCTCGCATCCACATATGACCTAACCAATAGTCAAACTCGGCCCCACCGATTTTTTTCTATCTGGCGCCACCGAGTTCAGATGTCATAGCCACTGCCACAAACCCTAGGCAAATCGGTTTCACCGATAGGGATCTCGGTCTCACCGAGATGGGATTGTAATCTCTCTGTTTCCCTTCGTAACATTTCGGTCCCACCAAGATGAGCGATCGGTCCCACCGAGATTGCAATGTAAACTCTCTGTTTCCTTTTTGTAACATTTTGGTCTCACCGAGATGAGCAAATCAGTCCCACCGAGTTTACGTGACCAACTCTCTGGTTAGCTTATTACCAAAATCGGTTTCACCGAGTTTGTGTAATCGGTCTCACCGAGATTACGTTATGCCCTAACCCTAACCATATCGGTCCTACCGAGTTGCATGTCGATCCCACCAAAATCCTAACGGTCACTAGATTTGCTGAATCGGTCCGACCGAGTTTATTAATTAGGTCCCACCGAGTTTGGCAAGTTGTGTGTAACGGTTAGATTTTGTGTGGAGGCTATATACACCCCTCCACCTCCTCTTCATTCGTGGAGAGAGCCATCAGAACAAACCTACACTTCCAATACACATTTTCTGAGAGAGAACCACCTACGCTTGTGTTGAGACCAAGATATTCCATTCCTCCCATATGAATCTTGATCTCTAGCCTTCCCAAGTTGCTTTCCACTCAAATCTTCTTTCCACCAAATCCAAATCATGTGAGAGAGAGTTGAGTGTTGGGGAGACTATCATTTGAAGCACAAGGGCAAGAAGTTCATCATCAACACACCATTTGTTACTTCTTGGAGAGTGGTGTCTCCTAGATTGGCTAGGTGTCACTTGGGAGCCTCCGACAAGATTGTGGAGTTGAACCAAGGAGTTTGTAAGGGCAAGGAGATCGCCTACTTCGTGAAGATCTACCGCTAGTGAGGCAAGTCCTTCATGGGCGACGGCCATGGTGGGATAGACAAGGTTGCTTCTTCGTGGACCCTTCATGGGTAGAGCCCTCCGTGGACTCGCGCAACCGTTACCCTTCGTGGGTTGAAGTATCCATCAACGTGGATGTACGATAGCACCACCTATCGGAACCACGAAAAAAACATCCGTGTCTCCAATTGCGTTTGAATCCTCCAAACCCTTCCCTTTACATTCTTGCAAGTTGCATGCTTTACTTTCCGCTGCTCATATACTCTTTGCATGCTTGCTTTAATTGTGTCAAGATTGCTTGATTAGTCCAAAGTTGTTAAAATCTGCCAAGAACTAAAATTGGGAAAAGGATAGATTTTTATTTGGTCAAGTAGTCTAATCACCCCTCTCTAGACATACTTTCGATCCTACAAGTGGTATCAGAGCTTTGGTCTACATTTGCTTTGATTTTCATAGCTTTTGGTAGTCATAGCCTTGGTTTCACAACCTAGGAGAGTATGGCGTCTAGCGAGGGAAATTACCATCTTAGAGGTCCTTACTTTGCTGGTACTAATTTTGCTAGTTGGAAGCATAAGATGAAAATGCAAATTTTTGGACATAACCCCGCCGTTTGGGCTATTGTGTGTATTGGCTTGCAAGGTGAATTCTTTGATGGGAGAGAACTGAACCGTGAAGCTACCGCGGAAGAGTTGAAGATGTTGCAATATAATGCTCAAGCTTGTGATATCCTCTTCAACGGATTGTGCCCCGAAGAATTCAACAAAATCAGCCGTCTTGAGAATGCAAAGGAAATTTGGGATACTTTGATTGATATGCACGAAGGTACTGACTCCGTCAAGGAATCCAAGTTGGATGTGCTTCAAAGTCAACTTGACAAGTTCAAAATGAAGGATGGTGAAGGTGTCGCTGAAATGTACTCTAGGCTTGCTCTTGTTACAAATGAGATTGTCGGCTTAGGAAGTGAAGAGATGACCGACAAATTCATCGTTAAGAAGATCCTAAGAGCTTTGGACAGAAAATATGATACCGTATGCACATTGATCCAAATGATGCCCAATTACAAAAATCTCAAGCCAACGGAAGTCATTGGAAGAATCGTTGCTCATGAGATGTCACTCAAGGATAAGGAGGAGCTCCATAACAAGTCAAGTGGTGCTTACAAAGCCTCATGTGAAGCTCCCACATCATCAAGTGAGAAACAAACCTTCAATAAAGAATTGAGCCTAATGGTGACGAACTTCAACAAATTCTACAAGAGTAGAAGCAAAGAGAGAAGTTCCAAGTCAAGGTCCTACAATGACAAAAGATCTTCTAGTCGAGAGCGTAATTGCTACAATTGTGGAAGACCCGGACACTATTCCAATGAGTGTACGGCACCCTACAAGAGAAGAGAAGATTCTCTAAAAAGAAGAAGTAGAAGAGAAGAATCACCATCAAGAGAGAGAAGGAGTAGAGATGATCGTTATGAACGAAGAACATTCCGGAGAAGCAAGGATTCAGAAAGAAAGGAAAAGTCATCAAGGAGCTACACAAAACGAAGACATCAAGCTCATGTTGGTGAATGGGTATCCGGCTCCGACTCCGACAATCACTCTGAGAGAAGCTATCACTTTGACTCCGAATATACTCAAGATGAAGGTGTTGCCGGTCTAGCACTTGTGTCAACCAACTCCTACGACATATTTGATTCACCAAATGAAGGAATTGTAAGATGCTTCATGGCCAAAGGTCCAAAGGTAACACACCCCGAGTATGTTGATTTCAATAGAGATGAAGATGACTTGTTAGGTGATGATGATTTACTTGTTGACAACTCTAGTGATGAATACTATGATGAAACGTCAATTAATCATGCTAATCAAGATAAAACGAATGACAATGATAAGGAGAAGATTGAGTCTCTAACTAAAGAACTAAACACTCTTAAGTTAGCTCATGAAACTATCTTAGGAGATCATCGAGAACTTTTCAGGAGTCATGAGAAATTAAGGTTTGAAAAGCTCAACCTTGAGCAAGAGCATGAGTTCTTAAAGGCAATCAATGATGATCTTCGCAATAAAAGTTCTTCTTACATTACCAACCGTTTACTCTTATCCACTTACATACCTCAAGTCAAGTCTAGTAACAAGAACAAGAAAGATTCTTCCTCTAGTAGTAACAATAATCATACTAAATCCAATGTTGTTGCTTCTACTAGTTCTCTTGATTCCACTAATGATTCTCTTAGCCAAGTTACACTTGAGCAAGAAAATAGCTTATTGAAGGGAATTATAGAGAAAGGTGTTTACATGAGTCTTGCCGGGAGTAAGCAATTTGAGGAAATTGTGCGCAAGCAAGGAAGGCACCAGAAGAACCAAGGTCTTGGTTTTGAACGAAAGTTCAATGCTAATGGAGTTGAGTGGGAAGAAGATCAATACCCCAAGACGAAGTTTGTTCCTCAACAAGAGAAGTATGATCCTACTTCCTTCAAAGGTACACAAGCTCAATATGATCTTCCACCACAAGACCACAAGCAAAAAGGCAAGGATAAGCTTCAAGAGGAAATTAATGCATTTGAAGAAGCACCTAAGGCCTTGGTCAAGTGGGTTCCCAAGTCTACATCAAGCTCTACTTCATCAAGTATGACTACAACTCCGAGGATTCCCATCAAGATGGTGTGGATCCAGAAGAAGAAGAACTAGAGAGTTCTTGAGGTGACTCCGCCAACATACTTCACTTTTATCATTTTGGCAAGAACAAGTACAATCAACTTCCACATCTTGCAATAGTTTAAGGAGTCACAAACCCTCTTGTTGGTAAGACAAGGGACAAGGTAACTTAATGCTTTCAAAGACATCATCTTGTGTGCGCATCACTCTATGTCTTTGGATATCCTTGTTTGTTCCTTATGGAACTAACTCGTGTAGGTATTGAAAGTGCAACTCACTCCAAAGGATTGCTCCAAATGATCTACATCAACATTGAGCATCCACATCTTCAACACCTACATGAAGTCATCATAGAAAAAACCCAAGGTTAGTTCATCCCTCTTAGGGGGGATCTCACATCTAGGGGGAGCTTTACTTTAAGACTTGAGCTAAAGCAACTCTAATGATGTGAACACAATAATGCTTTATGTAAAAGTGGTAACCCCACTTGTGCTTAAACGATGAGTATGACCTATGATCAAATGTTTTCATTTGACTCCTAAGTCAATATACTCATATATAGATGACCTAGTCATCGCCAATCTGCTTGATAGATGCTAGAATTGGTTGTGCATGCTTTGCCACATATTTCATTTGCCATTTTATTGTGTGAGCATGTTGGTTGCATAATTTACTCATTCGAGAACATCCACTTGTTGTTTGGCTACTTGGTTTCTTTTTCTTTTGCCAAGTGGATGGAGAAGAATGCCTAAGAACCTTCTCTAGCTATCTATGCTTTCCTCGTCTCAAACTCTATTCATGCTACATCACAAAGTTTGATCAAGTCATATTCGAACCACTCTGTGTGAGGAGCACTCGGAGTCCCCGATACGTCATAGACTTAAACTTCCAAAACTTTTTTGTGCCTTTCGGTCTGACCAATTCATCCATTTCGGTCATACCGAGATCACTAAGTCGATCTAGGTTTTCAATCTCGGTGCGACCAATTTGAACTTTTCGGTCACACCGAGTTCTTTAGAATTCTTGCGATTATGCATCTCGGTGCCACCGAGTTGTTCCACTCGGTCACACCGACAGGGTCAGGCTATATATATCCACGGGCCAAAATTTGGAAATTTTTCCGAACCTCTTCGCCCGCGCTCAGCCCGCTCTACCTCCCTGGGTCTCCGGATCGTCCTCCTCATCGCCAGCTGCCTCCCGCCGCTGGTCTCCGCCGCCTTCAACGGGATCGTCTCTGCCGTTGCCGCAGTAGCAGGTCCATCGCCGCATTAGGGTATGGACTTGATCTTTGTGCTAATCTCACTCTGATTCCTAGCACATTGTTTTGCCATGTATCTTGCCACGATTGAGATCACTCTATCCAACGAAATCACTCCGTAGTTTAGTTGTGGATTGAACATTGAGGGTTAGGTTTCCGCCAAAACCATTTCGGACTGACCGAGTTGTTGAAATCGGTTCCACCGATTTGGCTCGGGCCATTGCACATGTGATTCTCGGTCTGACCGAGAATTGCAAATCGGTGTGACCGAGTTCAAGTCTTTGTGAAACCCTAGCAGTCTCGGTGCCACCGAACTGTGACTCGGTCTGACCGAGTTCATCAGTTTAGGTTCAAAAAGCTGCTTCGGTATCACCGAGATTTCAAATCGGTAGATACGAAATGCTTTCTGTGGAAAACTAAAACTAAGTTTTTGATTCATGCTTTTGCAAAAACCTCTGCACTTTGTGATGCTCATCCAATCTACCTCATCTATAATCTATTCATAGGGTCAGCTGTCAGTCTTTGCATCATGTCAGATCAGAGTGACAGTCAGAACAAGTCTGAGGAGCAGGTTCACATGAGTGAGGGCACTAGTCCCTCTAGCAGCTCTGATGATGGAAGCAGGAGCACACCCAGCAATTTGCCTAAGGCAGCCACGGGGCAGAAGAAGAGAACCTCAGATTACGAGGATGAGGACTATGTGGTGATGAGGAAGAGGCCACTTCACGTAAGAAAGTTACGAAGAAGGAATATGGCACAATCAAGGCCACTAAGCCAGGAATGAAGACAAAGGTTCCTGCCAAGAGAGTTCCTATGTCAAAGGCCAGATCATCCACTCAAGAAACTTTGGGATCTGCACCCAAAGAACAGGTTGTGGCAGAGAAGAAGAGGAAAGAAAGGGTCAAGAAGACCACTGCCAGAGTTATTGGGAAGGCCTCAATGATGGAAGAGGAAGAGGAAGAGGTTGCTGCATGATAACCCACAAGTATAGGGGATCGCAACAGTTTTCGAGGGTAGAGTATTCAACCCAAATTTGTTGATTCGACACAAGGGGAGCCAAAGAATATTCTCAAGTATTAGCAGCTGAGTTGTCAATTCAACCACACCTGGAAACTTAGTATCTGCAGCAAAGTGTTTAGTAGCAAAGTAATATGATAGTGGCGGTAACGGTAACAAAAGTAAAGACAGCAAAAGTAATGTTTTGGTATTTTGTAGTGATTATAACATAGCAACGGAAAAGTAAATAAGTGTAAACCAAGATATGGAAAACTCGTGAGGCACTTTGGATTAGTGATGGATAATTATGCGGATGCGGTTAGTCATGTAACATTACAACATAGGGTGACACAGAACTAGCTCCAATTCATCAATGTAATGTAGGCATGTATTCGAATATAGTCATACGTGCTTATGGAAAAGAACTTGCATGACATCTTTTGTCCTACCCTCCCGTGGCAGCGGGTCCTATTGAAACTAAGGGATATTAAGGCCTCCTTTTAATAGAGAACCGAACAAAGCATTAGCACATAGTGAATACATGAACTCCTCAAACTATGGATCATCACCGAGAAGTATCCCGATTATTGTCACTTGGGTTGTCGGATCATAACACATAATAGGTGACTATAGACTTGCAAGATAGGATCAAGAACACACATATATTCATGAAAACATAATAGGTTCAGATCTGAAATCATGGCACTCGGGCCCTAGTGACAAGCATTAAGCATAGCAAAGTCATAGCAACATCAATCTCGTAACATAGTGGATACTAGGATCAAACCCTAACAAAACTAACTCGATTACATGATAAATCTCATCCAACCCATCACCGTCCAGCAAGCCTATGATGCAATTACTCACGCATGGCGGTGAGCATCATGAAATTGGTGATGGAGGATGGTTGATGATGACGACGACGACGAATCCCCTCTCCAAGCCCCGAGCAGACTCGGATCAGCCCTCCCGAGAGAGATTAGGTCTTGGCGGCGGCTCCGTGTCGTAAAAAGCGATGAAACTTTCTCTCTGATTTTTTCTCCCAAAGCCAATGTATGGAGTTGGAGTTGGCGTCGGAGGGCCACCAGGGCCCACGAGGTAGAGGCGGCGCCCCACCCTCGTGGACAGGTGTGGGCCCCTGGTCTTCATCTTTGGCGAGGATTTTTATTATTTATTCTAAGATATTCCGTGGAGTTTTAGGTCATTCCGAGAACTTTTTTTCTGCACATAAAACAACACCATGGCAATTCTCAAAAAACAGCGTCGATCCGGGTTAGTTCCATTCAAATTATACAAGTTAGAGTCCAAAACAAGGGCAAAAGTGTTTGGAAAAGTAGATACAACGGAGACGTATCAACTCCCCCAAGCTTAAACCCTTGCTTGTCCTCAAGCAATTCAGTTGACAAACTGAAATAGAAAAAGAAAACTTTACAAACTCTGTTTGCTCTTGTTGTTGTAAACATGAAAAGCCAGCATTCAAGTTTCAGCAATTATTATGAACTAACCATACTCACAATAACACGTAGGTCTCACAATTACTCATATCAATAATATAATCAGCTAGCGAGCCATAATAATAAAACTCGGATGACAACACTTTCTCAAAATAATCATAACATGATATAACGAAATGGTATCTCGCTAGCCCTTTCTGAGACCGCAAAACATAAATGCAGAGCACCTTTAAAGATCAAGGACTGACTAAACATTGTAATTCATGGTAAAGAGATCCGATCAAGTCATACCCAATATAAACCAATTATAATGAATGCAAGCGATAGTGTGCTCTCGGCCGGTGCTTTTTAATAAGAAGGGTGATGACTCAACATAAAAGTAAATAGATAGGCCCTTCGCAGAGGGAAGCAGAGATTTGTAGAGGTGCGAGCTCGATTTTGAAATAGAGATAAATTATATTTTGAGCGGCATACTTTCACCGTCAGCATAACAACTATGAGATGGCTGTATCTTCCATACTACATGCATTATAGGCAGTTCCCAAACAAAATGGTAAAGGTTTATACTCCCCCTCCTCCACAAGCATCAATCCATGGCTTGCTCGAAACAACGAGTGCCTCCAACATTCAACGGGTCCCAAGGGGAGTTTTGTTTAATTATTTTGATTTGCTTTGATCTTTTTGGATCATGGGACTGGGCATCCCGGTTACTGGCCCTTTCTCGTGAATGAGGAGCGGAGTCCACTCCTCTTGAGAATAACCCACCTAGCATGGAAGATATAGGCACCCCTAGTTGCACATGAGCTGCTCGAGCATACAAAACAGAATTTTTATTTGAAGGTTTCGAGTTTGGCACATACAAATTTACTTGGAACGGCAGGTAGATACTGCATATAGGAAGGTATGGTGGACTCATATGGAACAACTTTGGGGTGTAAGGAGTTTGGATGCACAAGCAGTATTCCCGCTTAGCACAGGTGAAGGCTAGCAAAAGACCGAAGCGACCAAGCGAGAGAGCGACAACGATCGTAAACATGCATTAAAATTAATTTACACGAATATAAGCATGAGTAAGATATAATCCACCATGAACATAAATATCATGAAGGCTATGTTGATTTGGTTCAACTACATGCGTGAACATGTGCCAAGTCAAGTCACTCAATTCATTCAAAGGAGGATACCATCCTATCATACCGCATCATAATCATCTCAATAGCATGCTGGCACGCAAGGTAAACCATTATAACTCATAGCTAATCAAGCATGGCACAAGCAACTATAATCTCTAAATGTAATTGCAAATATGTTTACTTCATAATAGCTGAATCAGGAACGATGAATCATCATATTTACAAAAACAAGAGAGGTCGAGTCCATACCAGCTTTTCTCATCCCAATAAGTACATCATATATCATCATTATGGCCTTTCACTTGCACGACCGAACGGTGTAAATAATAATAAGAGTGCACGTGCATTGGACTAAGCTGGAATTTGCAAGCATTCAACTCAAGAGAGAAGACAAGTAATATGGGCTCTAAGTTAGATAAACAATAATGCATATGAGAGCCACTAAGCATTTTCAATATGGTCTTCTCCTACTGACGCCCAAAGAAAAGAAAAGAAAAATAAAAACTATTTACACGGAAAAGCTCCCAACAAGCAAAAGGAGAACAGGAAATATTTTTGGGTTTTCTTTTTAATTATTACTACTACAGCAGGAAATAAACTACTACTAATTTTTTTTTTGTTTTTTCTAAGGTTTATTAAACACACAAGAAGAAAGCAGGAAAAAGAAAATAAACTAGCATGGATATTACAGTGAAAGAGTATGAGCACCGATATCTAGCAATGAGTGTATGTGAGCATAAATGTAATGTTGGTGAGAAATACGTACTCCCCCAAGCTTAGGCTTTTGGCCTAAGTTGGTCTATTGCCAGGGATAGCCTGGCTGACACCCGTAGGTGTAGCTGGGGTCATACTGTGACGCAGAATAGTTGGGATCATAATGTGATGAAGAGGATGTTGGAAATATGCCCTAGAGGCAATAATAAAAGGATTATTATTATATTTCCTTGTTCGTGATAATTGTCTTTTATTCATGCTATAATTGTATTATCCCGAAATCGTAATACACGTGTGAATAGATAGACCACAACATGTCTCTAGTGAGCCTATAGTTGACTAGCTCGTTGATCAATAGATAGTCATGGTTTCCTGACTATGGGCATTGGATGTCATTGATAACGGGATCACATCATTAGGAGAATGATGTGATGGATAAGACCCAATCCTAAGCATAGCACAAGATCGTGTAGTTCGTTTTGCTAGAGCTTTTCCAATGTCGATATCTTTCCTTAGACCATGAGATCGTGTAACTCCGGATACCGTAGGAGTGCTTTGGGTGTACCAAATGTCACAACGTAATCGGGTGACTATAAAGGTGCACTACAGGTATCTCCGAAAGTATCTGTTGGGTTGACACGGATCGAGGCGGATTTGTCACTCCGTATTTGGGAGAGGTATCACTGGGCCCACTCGGTAGTGCATCATCATAATGAGCTCAAAGTGACCAAGTGTCTGTCACGGGATCATGCATTACTGATGCGAGTAAAGTGACTTGCGTAACGAGATTGAGCGAGGTATTGGGATACCAACGATCGAATCTCGGGCAAGTAACATACCGTCTGACAAAGGGAATAGTATACGGGGTTGCTTGAATCCTCGACATCGTGGTTCATCCGATGAGATCATCGAGGAGCATGTGGGAGCCAACATGGGTATCCAGATCCTGCTGTTGGTTATTGAACGGAGAGCCGTCTCGGTCATGTCTACGTGTCTCCCGAACTCGTAGGGTCTACACACTTAAGGTTCGGTGACGCTAGGGTTGTATGAATATGAGTATGCAGCAAACCGAATGTTGTTCGGAGTCCCGGATGAGATCCCGGACGTCACGAGGAGTTCCGGAATGGTCCAGAGGTCAAGAATTATATATAGGAAGTGCTATTTCGCCATCGGGAGAATTTGGGGTTACGGTATTGTACCGGACCACCGGAAGGGTCCCGGGTCCACCAAGGGCCACCTATCCCGGAGGGCCCGTGGGCAGTGGGAGGAACCAGCCTGGTGGGCTGGTGCGCCCACTTGCCCCCCCCTGCGCCTAGGGTTGGAAACCCTAGGGTGGGGCGCCCACTTGCCTTGGGGGCAAGTCTGCCCCTTGGCCGCCGCCCCCCTTGGATATTGGATCCAGGTCCGGCGCCCCCCCCCCAGGGGCCTATATAAGGAGGGGGAGGGAGGGCAGCCGCACCTGCATCTTGGCGCCTCCTCCCCTGCTACACCTCTCCTCTCTCAGGCTCGGCGAAGCCCTGCTGCGGTGGCTCGCTGCATCCACCACCACGCCGTCGTCTGCTGGATCTTCATCAACCTCTCCTTCCCCTTGCTGGATCAAGGCGGAGGAGACGTCACGCTGACCGTACGTGTGTTGAACGCGGAAGTGCCGTCCGTTCGGCGCTAGGATTTCCGGTGATTTGGATCACGACGAGAACGACTCCCTCAACCCCGTTCTCTTGAACGCTTCCGCACGCGATCTACAAGTGGTATGTAGATGCATCTCTCTCTCTCTCTCTCTCTCTCTCTCTCTCTCTCTCTCTCTCTCTCTCTCTCTCTCGTTGCTAGATGAACTCATAGATGGATCTTGGTGAACGTAGGAAATTTTTTATTTTATGCAACGTTCCCCAACAGTGGCATCATGAGCTAGGTCTATGCGTAGTTCTCTATTGCACGAGTAGAACACAAATCAGTTGTGGGCGTAGATGTTGTCAACTTTCTTGCCGTTACTAGTCTTATTTTGCTTCAGCGGTATTGTGGGATGAAGCGGCCCGGACCGACCTTACACGTACGCTTACGTGAGACAGGTTCCACCGGCTGACATGCACTAGTTGCATAAGGTGGCTAGCGGGTGTCTGTCTCTCCCACTTTAGTTGGAGCGGATTCGACGAAAAGGGTCCTTATGAAGGGTAAATAGAAGTTGACAAATCACGTTGTGGTTATTCGTAGGTAAGAAAACGTTCTTGCTAGAACCCAATTGCAGCCACGTAAAAGATGCAACAAACAATTAGAGGATGTCTAACTTGTTTTTGCAGCAATTGTCATGTGATGTGATATGGCCAGAAGTTGTGATGAATGATGAATGATATATTGTGATGTATGAGATCATGTTCTTGTAATAGGAATCACGACTTGCATGTCGATGAGTATGACAACCGGCAGGAGCCATAGGAGTTGTCTTAATTATTGTATGACATGCGTGTCATTGATTCAACGCCATGTAAATTACTTTACTTTATTGCTAAACGTGTTAGCCATAGTATTAGAAGTAATAGTTGGCGAGCAACTTCATGGAGACACAATGATGGAGATCATGATGACGGAGATCATGGTGTCATGCCGGTGACAAGATGATCATGGAGCCCCGAAGATGAAGATCAAAGGAGCTATATGATATTGGCCATATCATGTCACTACTTTATATAATTGCATGTGATGTTTATTATGTTTTATGCATCTTGTTTACTTAGAACGGAAGTAGTAAATAAGATGATCCCTTATAATAATTTCAAGAAAGTGTTCCCCCTAACTATGCACCGTTGCTAAAGTTCGTCGTTTCGAAGCACCACGTGATGATCGGGTGTGATACATCCTTACGTTCACATACAACGGGTGTAAGACAGTTTTACACATGCAAAACACTTAGGGTTAACTTGACGAGCCTAGCATGTACAGACATGGCCTCAGAACACAAGAGACCGAAAGGTCGAACATGAGTCGTATGGAAGATACGATCAACATGGAGATGTTCACCGACGATGACTAGTCCGTCTCACGTGATGATCGGACACGGCCTAGTCGACTCGGATCATGTAACACTTAGATGACTAGAGGGATGTCAAATCTGAGTGGGCTTTCATTAAATAATTTGATTAGATGAACTTAATTATCATGAACATTAGTCTAAAATCTTTGCAAAATGTCTTGTAGATCAAATGGCCAACGCTCATGTCACCATGAACTTCAACGCGTTCCTAGAGAAAACCAAGCTGAAAGACGATGGCAGCAACTATTCAGACTAGGTCCGGAACCTGAGGATCATCCTCATAGCAGCCAAGAAACAATATGTCCTAGAAGCACCGCTAGGTGAAGCACCCATCCCAGAGAACCAAGACATTATAAATGCTTGGCAGTCTCGTGCTGATGATTACTCCCTCGTTCAGTGCGGCATGCTTTACAGCTTAGAACCGGGGCTCCAAAAGCGTTTTGAGCAACACGGAGCATATGAGATGTTCGAGGAGCTGAAAATGGTTTTTCAAGCTCATGCCCGGTTGAGAGATATGAAGTCTCCTACAAGTTCTATAGTTCTAAGATGGAGGAAAACAGTTACATCGGTGAGCACATACTCAAAATGTCCGGGTTGCACAACCGCCTTTGTCCCAGTGGACATTAACCTCCCGGACGAGGCGGTCATTGACAGAATCCTTGATCGCTCCCACGAGCTACAAGAGCTTTGTGATGAACTACAATATGCAGGGGATGGTGAAGACCATGCCTGAAGTATTCTCAATGTGAAGTCAGCAGAGGTTGAAATCAAGAAAGAACATCAAGTGTTGATGGTTAATAAAACCACTAAGTTCAAGAAGGGCAAGGGTAAGAAGAACTTCAAGAAGGACGGAAAAGATGTTGCCGCGCCCGTAAGCCGATTGCCGGAAGAAGTCAAAGAATGGACCCAAGCACGAGGCAGTGTTTTTTTTGCAAAGGGAAGGGCCATTGGAAGCGGAACTGCCCCAAATACTTAGCGGACAAGAAGGCCGGCAACACTAAAGGTATATTTGATATACATGTAATTGATGTGTACCTTACCAGTACTCGTAGTAACTCCTGGGTATTTGATACCGGTGCCGTTTCTCATATTTGTAACTCACAGCAGGAGCTACGGAATAAACGGAGACTGGCAAAGGACGAGGTGACGATGCGCGTCGGGAATGGTTCAAAGGTCGATGTGATCGCCGTCGGCACGCTACCTCTACATTTACCTACGGGATTAGTTTTAAACCTCAATAATTATTATTTAGTGCCAAGTTTGAGCATGAACATTGTATCAGGATCTCGTTTAATGCAAGATGGCTACTCATTTAAATCCGAGAATAATGATTGTTCTATTTACATGAGAGATATGTTTTATGGTCATGCTCCGATGGTCAATGGTTTATTCTTAATGAATCTCGAACGTAATATTACACATATTCATAGTGTGAATACCAAAAGATGTAAAGTTCATAACGATAGTCCCACATACTTGTGGCACTGCCGCCTTGGTCACATTGGTGTCAAGCACATGAAGAAGCTCCATGCCGATGGACTTTTAGAGTCTCTCGATTATGAATCATTTGACACATGCGAACCATGCCTCATGAGCAAAATGACCAAGACTCCGTTCTCCGGAACAATGGAGCGAGCAACCAACTTATTGGAAATAATACATACCGATGTGTGCGGTCCAATGAGCGTTGAGGCTCGCGGAGGATATTGTTATGTTCTCACTCTCACTGATGACTTGAGTAGATATGGGTATGTCTACTTGATGAAACACAAGTCTGAGACCTTGGAAAAGTTCAAGGAATTTCAGAATGAGGTGGAGAATCAACGTGACCGAAAAATAAAGTTCTTACGGTCAGATTGTGGAGGAGAATATTTAAGTCACGAATTTGGTACACACTTAAGGAAATGTGGAATCGTTTCACAACTCACGCCGCCTGGAACACATCAGCGTAACGGTGTGTCCGAACGTCGTAATCGCACTCTATTGGATATGGTGTGATCTATGATGTCTCTTACCGATTTACCGCTATCATTTTGGGGATACGCTCTAGAGACAGCTACATTCACTTTAAATAGGGCACCGTCTAAATCCATTGAGACGACACCGTATGAATTATGGTTTGGGAAGAAACCTAAGCTGTCGTTTCTAAAAGTTTGGGGATGCGATGCTTATGTCAAGAAACTTCAACCTGAAAAGCTCGAACCCAAGTCGGAAAAATGCGTCTTCATAGGATACCCTAAGGAAACCATTGGGTCCGAAGGCGAGATCTTTGTTGCCAAGAACGGATCCTTTCTGGAAAAAGAGTTTCTCTCGAAAGGAGTAAGTGGGAGGAAAGTAGAACTCGATGAAGTACTACCTCTTGAACCGGAAAGTAGTGCAGCTCAGGAAAATGTTCCTGTGGTGCCTACACCAACTGGAGAGGATATTAATGATGATGATCAAGGTGCTTCGGATCGAGTTACTACTGAACTTCGTAGGTCCACAAGGACACGTTCCACACCAGAGTAGTATGGCAACCCAGTCCTGGAAATCATGTTGTTAGACAACGGTGAACCTTCGAACTATGAAGAAGCGATGGCGGGCCCAGATTCCAACAAATGGCTTGAAGCCACGCAATCCGAGATAGGATCCATGTATGAAAACAAAGTATGGACTTTGACAGACTTGCCCGATGATCGGCGAGCGATAGAAAACAAATGGATCTTTAAGAAGAAGACGGACGCGGATGGTAATGTCACCATATATAAAGCTCGACTTGTTGCTAAAGGTTATCGGCAAGTTCAAGGGATTGACTACGATGAGACTTTCTCTCCCGTAGCGAAGCTGAAGTCCGTCCGAATCATGTTAGCAATTGCCGCATACTATGATTATGAGATATGGCAAATGGACGTCAAAACGGCATTCCTTAACGGCTATCTTAAGGAAGAACTGTATATGATGCAGCCGGAAGGTTTTGTCGACCCTAAGAATGCTAACAAGGTATGCAAGCTCCAGCGATCCATTTATGGGCTGGTGCAAGCATCTCGGAGTTGGAACATTCGCTTTGATGAGATGATCAAAGCATTTGGGTTTATGCAGACTTATGGAGAAGCCTGCGTTTACAAGAAAGTGAGTGGGAGCTCTGTAGCATTTCTCATATTATATGTAGATGACATACTTTTGATGGGAAATGATATAGAACTCTTGGACAGCATTAAGGCCTACTTGAATAGAAGTTTTTCAATGAAGGACCTTGGAGAAGCTGCTTATATATTAGGCATCAAGATCTATAGAGATAGATCGAGGCGCCTCATAGGTCTTTCACAAAGCACATACCTTGATAAGATATTGAAGAAGTTCAAAATGGATCAGTCCAAGAAAGGGTTCTTGCTCAGATTACAAGGTGTGAAATTGAGCTCGGCTCAATGTCCGACCACGGCAGAAGATATAGAAGAGATGAGTGTCATCCCTATGCATCAGCCATAGGTTCTATTATGTATGCCATCTTGTGTACCAGACCTGATGTAAACCTTGCCGTAAGTTTGGTAGGAAGGTACCAAAGTAATCCCGCAAGGAACATCTGACAGCGGTCAAAAATATCTGACGTACTGAAAAGGACTAAGGACATGTTTCTCGTTTATGGAGGTGACGAAGAGCTCGTCGTAAGGGTTACGTCGGCGCTAGCTTCGACACAGATCTGGATGACTCTAAGTCACAAACCGGATACGTGTATATGTTGAATGGTGGAGCAGTAAGCTGGTGCAGCTGCAATCTGGATGACTCTCATTTATGTTGAATGTTGAATGGTGAAGCGGAGTACATGGCAGCCTCGGAGGCAGCGCATGAAGCTATTTGGGTGAAGGAGTTCATCACCGACCTAGGAGTCATACCCAATGCGTCGGGGCCAATCAAACTCTTCTGTGACAACACTGGAGCTATTGCACTTGCCAAGGAACCCAGGTTTCACAAGAAGACCAGGCACATCAAGCGTCGCTTCAACTCCATTCGTGAAAATGTTCAAGATGGAGACATAGAAATTTGCAAAGTACATACGGATCTGAATGTTGCAGATCCGTTGACTAAACCTCTTCCGCGAGCAAAACATGATCAACACCAGAACTCTATGGGTGTTCGATTCATCACAATGTAACTAGATTATTGACTCTAGTGCAAGTGGGAGACTGTTGGAAATATGCCCTAGAGGCAATAATAAAAGGATTATTATTATATTTCCTTGTTCGTGATAATTGTCTTTTATTCATGCTATAATTGTATTATCCGGAAATCGTAATACACGTGTGAATAGATAGACCACAACATGTCCCTAGTGAGCCTCTAGTTGACTAGCTCGTTGATCAATAGATAGTCATGGTTTCCTGACTATGGGCATTGGATGTCATTGATAACGGGATCACATCATTAGGAGAATGATGTGATGGACAAGACCCAATCCTAAGCATAGCACAAGATCGTGTAGTTCGTTTTGCTAGAGCTTTTCCAATGTCAAGTATCTTTTCCTTATACCATGAGACCGTGTAACTCCCGGATACCGTAGGAATGCTTTGGGTGTACCAAACGTCACAACGAATCGGGTGACTATAAAGGTGCACTACGGTATCTCCGAAAGTATCTGTTGGGTTGACACGGATCGAGGCTCGATTTGTCACTCCGTATTTGGAGAGGTATCACTGGGCCCACTCGGTAGTGCATCATCATAATGAGCTCA
This sequence comes from Aegilops longissima, assembly GCA_021605205.1. Taxonomy (NCBI): domain Eukaryota; kingdom Viridiplantae; phylum Streptophyta; class Magnoliopsida; order Poales; family Poaceae; genus Aegilops; species Aegilops longissima. The sequence goes on from CM038682.1 coordinate 184,441,653, forward strand.
AAGTGACCAAGTGTCCGGTCACGGATCATGCATTACGGTGCGAGTAAAGTGACTTGCCATGAACGAGATTGAGCGAGGTATTGGGATACCAACGATCGAATCTCGGGCAAGTAACATACCGTCGACAAAGGGAATAGTATACGGGGTTGCTTGAATCCTCGACATCGTGGTTCATCCGATGAGATCATCGAGGAGCATGTGGGAGCCAACATGGGTATCCAGATCCCGCTGTTGGTTATTGACCGGAGAGCCGTCTCGGTCATGTCTACGTGTCTACCGAACCCGTAGGGTCTACACACTTAAGGTTCGGTGATGCTAGGGTTGTATGAATATGAGTATGCAGCAAACCGAATGTTGTTCGGAGTCCCGGATGAGATCCCGGACGTCACGAGGAGTTCTGGAATGGTCCGGAGGTAAAGAATTATATATAGGAAGTGCTATTTCGGCCATCGGGAGAATTTGGGGTTACGGGTATTGTCTGGGACCACCGGAAAGGGTCCCGGGTCCACCGGTGGGGCCACCTATCTGGAGGGCCCGTGGGCTGAAGTGGGAGGAACCAGCCTGGTGGGCTGGTGCGCCCACTTGGCCCCCCTGCGCCTAGGGTTGAAACCCTAGGGTGGCGCCCACTTGCCTTGGGGGCAAGTCTCCCCCTTGGCCGCCCCCCTTGGAGATTGGATCTCGGGGGCGCCCCCTGGGGCCTATATAAAGGAGGGGGAGGGAGGGCAGCCGCACCCTGCATCTTGGCGCCTCCCTCTCCCCTGCTACACCTCTCCCTCTCACAGAAGCTCGGTGAAGCCCTGATGCGGTGTAACGCCCCGGATTCGATGCGCCAGGTGTCCGCCAGTTATTCGTCGGTGTTGCCATGTCGGTGCTTGCGTGTCTCTCTTTGCCATGTCATCATCTGCATTTTCATCATGTCATCATGTGCATTTCATTTTGCATACGTGTTCGTCTCATGCATCCGAGCATTTTTCCCGTTGTCCGTTTTGCAATCCGGCACTCCTATGTCTCCCGGCGCCCCCTTTTACCTCTTCTCGTGTGCGGGTGTTAAACGGTCTCGGAATGGACCGAGGTTTGTCAAGCGGCCTTGGTATAGCACCGGTAGACCGCCTGTCAAGTTTCGGATCATTTGGAGGTCGTTTGATACTCCAACGGTTAACCGGGTAACCGCAAAAGCCTCCTTCTCCTTGCAGCCGAACACCCCTTCCAAAGTGGCCCAAAACCCACCAAACTCCCCTCCATGCTCTCGGTCGTTCGATCACGATCGCGTGGCCGAAAACCGCACCTCATTTGGACTCTCCTAGCTCCCTATGCCTATATATTAGCCTTCCCCTCCAAAATTTCGCAGACGAAACCCTAGATCTCGCCTCCCTCCGCGCGCCGGACATGTCCGCTCGCCGGCGGACGCGTCCATCCCACCGGCCACGTCCTTCCGTCCAATGGCATCGCGCCACGTCGCCTTCCCGCGCAAGCAGCCAACCGGCGCCGCCACCTCATCGCGCCTCTCTCTCTCTCTCCCACGGCCGCGCCCCGCTGCATGGAGCCAGCGAAACCCGCCGCCCGCCCGGCGGCCGCGCTGCTGCCAAGCGCTGGCGTCCTCCGACGCCGCCTCGCGATCACGCCACCCGCCTCCTTCGCCGCCGCCACCCGCGCCCGTAACGCGCCTCGCTCCGCCGGCGTCCGAGCTCGCCTCGCCCGCCGCCATCCTCCGGCCGCCGCCCATCCCGCCTCCATTGCCGGAGCCACGGCCTCCCTCCATCACGTCGCCCGGCGGATCCGGCCGTTGGGAGCCGGATCCGCCGCCCCCCTCGCCCGCCCCCGCCTCGCCGGCGAACCTCGTCGTTCGAGCCCGGCCCCGCCTCGATCCGATCCAGATCCGGTCAACAAGGTTGACTTCCCCCCCCCCTCCGAAAATTCCACTAAGTCCCCGTACCTGCAGATATTTTGTTGCATTTTCGTTGCATCATATCTCTGTCATCGCTGCTCCGTTTTGCGCGTGTAATATGTCAAAATGTTCGACTCGATGAGTAGATCATTTCATCTCATTGCATCATTTTCATTTGAGCTCATCTCGATGCCCGAAATGCTGTTAGAATAGTGTTATGTGATGTTAGTTTCTGATTCTTATCAGAACATGCACTTTTGTCATTTTTGCCATGATTGATGTGTGCATCCTATGATCTTGAGTCCTACATGTGTTTTGTAATATGCCATGCCATCTTTCCAGGGGTGTATGCCATGTATTTTTGTGATCTATGTGGTGACTAGCAGAAGCATGCAAAGTAGGCTTCCTGATGTTGCTGATTTCAGCCCCTGTTTTGCTGATATTTTGATGCCATGTTAACTTGATGCTACAGAGAGTTCCATGCATATTTTGAGATACTTAAGTAAGGATGTTTTGTTATACATGTCTTGCTCTATCCATCCATGCCCTTGTTTGCAATTATGGAGAGCCATAGCTTGAGTCAATCGAGCTCTACTTTTGCTATAAAATGTTTCCTGGCAGATTGTTTACGTGTTATTCAATTTTGCCAAGGTTGTTGTAGTTGATCCTTGCATGCTATGATGTTGTTATTGCCATGTATAGCTTCTATGCCATGTCTTCTTACTGTGAGTTGCCTTGCCATGCCATGTATTGCTCTGTGGTGAGTGATTCAAGCTCACCAACATGCCTACTTGTCGTTGTTCCTGCCATGTTCAAATCTGTAATATAACTTGCCATGTTTACATGGGTGCCATCATATCTTCTGATCCCTTTTGGCTCATGGTCAGTAAGGGACTTTTGATCTATGCATTTAGTAGATTCATGCCATGCCTTTGTTTGCCTTGATAAGTTCCTGTAACATGTTGTTTGATAGCTCTAAACATTGCAACCTGATGTTATTTCTGCCAAAGTCTGAAACTGTTATTATTTGCAATCTTGCCATGTGTGTTTGAGCATGTTCTAGTTGTTTCTGGAGATAGCTCAGTGTTCATGTTTTGTAATGCTTTACCTGTACATCATGCCCATGCCTTTTGTTATTATGTTGAGGTCCTGTAGCTTGTTGTTTTGGTGCTTGCAATATGCCTAGTTGCTGTTTTGGACAGATTGTTGTCATATCTTGTATAGAGTGTATATGTTGAACCGTTGCTCCGTTTTGAGTGTGCTCTATATGAAACTTGCTTGATTTTGCATGTAGTTTCATATTATCATGTTGCATCCTTGTTTTGAGGTGTTTGCTTGATGTTTGTATGCATTTTGCATCAATGCCATGTTTATCTTGTTTTGCTCATATCTTCTAGACCGTAGCTCTGAATTAAATGAACTTTATATGTAACTTGACTAGAATTTCGTGTAGATCATCGTGGTGCATCTTAAATTGCTATTTAACAACTTGAACATAAGGTTTATTCAGATCTGGACTAATTTCTAAATTTGCATATGAGGACTTACCGGAATTGTTATATGTTGTTCCCGGCCTCATTTAAACTTGCTTTGATGTGTTGCTCTTGTTTGCATCATCTCTTGCCATGAGTAGCTTTATGTAGTCTTGTCATGCATCATGCTTGTTTGTGCATCATGCCTTGTTCATGTGTGGTGTGTTTACTATGTTGTGTGCTTCTTCTTGTTAGTTCCTGTTGCGTTGCGATCGTGAGGATTCGTTCGTCTACGCTTGGTTCGGCTTCTTCCGTCCGTCTTCTTCATGGACTCGTTCTTCTTCCTTGCGGGATTTCAGGCAAGATGACCGCTACCTGGATCTCACTACTATCATTGCTATGCTAGTTGCTTCGTTCTATCGCTATGCTGCGGTACCTATTACCTGTTTATCAAGCCATCCCAAATTGCCATGTCAGCCTCTAATCTTTTGCACCCTTCCTAGCAAACCATTGTTTGGCTATGTTACCGCTTTGCTCAGCCCCTCTTATAGCGTTGTTACTTGCAGGTGAAGATGAAGTTTGTTCCTTGTTGGAACATGGAGATGTTGTTCCTTGTTGGAACATGTTTACTTGTTGGGATATCACAATATATCTTATTCAATTAATGCATCTATATACTTGGTAAAGGGTGGAAGGCTCGGCCTTATGCCTGGTGTTTTGTTCCACTCTTGCCGCCCTAGTTTCCGTCATATCGGTATTATGTTCCCGGATTTTGCGTCCCTAACGCGGTCGGGTGATTTATGGGACCCCCTTGACAGTTCGCTTTGAATAAGACTCCTCCAGCAAGGCCCGACATTGGTTTTACCATTTGCCTCACCACCACCTACTTTTCCCTTGGGAGTAATTAACCCAAGGGTCATCTTTATTCAGCCCCCCCGGGCCAATGCTTGTCTAAGTGTTGGTCCAAACTAGAGCACCGTGCGGGACCATCCCTTGGCAACTTGGGTTACGTCGGTACCTGTACGCTTAGCTCATCCGGTCGTGGCTCGAGGCGAGATCTGTGCGCTACTATCGGGGTGTCGGCACGCCGGGCGGCTTTGCTGGACTTGTTTTATTCTTGTCGAAATGTCTTGTAGCCGGATTCGAGACTGATCGGGTCTTCCGGGAGAAGGAATATCCTTCGTTGATCGCGAGAGCTTATCATGGGCTAAGTTGGGACACCCTGCAGGTATAAACTTTCGAGAGCCGTGCCCGCGGTTATGTGGCAGATGGGAATTTGTTAATATCCGGTTGTAGTAAACTTGAAGCAAACTCTTCTAAAATACACCAACCGTAGCGTAACCGTGAGTGTCTCTTTTCGGGGTTGATCGAGAGGAGAACACGGTTTTCGGGTTATGTTTGGCGTGGCGGGAGTTCGGGATCACTTCTTGATCATTACTAGTTGACGACCGTTCCTTTGTTTCTCTTCCCGCTCTCATTTGCGTATGTTAGCCACCATATATGCTTAGTCGCTGCTGCAACCTCACCACTTTACCCCTTCCTTTCCCATTAAGCTTTGCTAGTTTTGACACCCATGGTAATGGGATTGCTGAGTCCTCGTGGCTCACAGATTACTACACCACCAGTTGCAGGTACAGGTTTCGCGATGATCATGACGTGAGAGCGATGTTTGCTTGTATTGGAGTTCTTCTTCTGCTTCTTCTTTGATCAGGGGATAGGTTCCAGGTCGGCAGCCTGGGCTAGTAGGGTGGATGTCGTTTGAGCTTCTGTTTTTGTTTCATCCGTAGTCGGATGTTGGTCTCTTGTATATGATGTTGTTGTATTCTTGTGGCATTTGTGCCTTATGTATGTATCCCCATCTATTATGTAATGTTGATGTAATGATATCCACCTTGCAAAAGCGTTTCAATATGCGGGTCTATCCTTGGTGGGACCGTCGAGTTCCTTTTGGATAGGGTCGCATATTGGGTGTTACATGCGGTGACTGCTGCATCCACCACCACGCCGTCGTGCTGCTGGATCTTCATCAACCTCTCCTTCCCCCTTGCTGGATCAAGACGGAGGAGACGTCACGCTGACCGTACATGTGTTGAACGCGGAGGTGACGTCCGTTCGGCGCTAGGATCTCCGGTGATTTGGATCACGACGAGAACGACTCCCTCAACCCCGTTCTCTTGAACGCTTCCGCACGCGATCTACAAGTGGTATGTAGATGCATCTCTCTATCTCGTTGCTAGATGAACTCATAGATGGATCTTGGTGAACGTAGGAAAATTTTTATTTTATGCAACGTTCCCCAACAGAGGACTCTGATTGCCACTGGCTGGCAACCGCCTCAGGATCCCAAGAATAAACAGACATTCGTGGAGGCTCATCTTGTGGCTCCGGTTCCGGGGCTGGTGCAGGATTCCGATAGGCTTGAAAAGCCACCCACGGAACAACGTAAGGCCCTGTAGACAAGTTAAACAAAGAGAGATCAGGCAAAGTAATAGTCTCAGGGTGATGTTTATCAAAGTACAATTTATATTTAAGCTCCCCTTCGCGACTCTTAACAAGAAAATCATGCACTATCATACTCTTATAATCTAAATAAGCACGGGGCAGCGCTGTTTCTTCTTTCTCCTCATGCCTAATAGGTATTTCAAAATATTCAGCAAGGCGCGAAGCATAAATGCCTCCAAAGATGGGGCCCTTAGTACGGTTCAGACTTAACCGTCTAGCAACAATTCCACCCATACTAACAGAGTTATTGCGGTATAAACCATGGAACAAAATAATAATATCAGGAATACTAAGGTTCCCATAGTTCCCGCGTCCAATCAAGCAACGACTAGCTAATAAGGCAAAGTAACGTAAAACAGGAAAATGTATGCTAGTGATTCTTGCATCAGAAACCTTCCTGGTTTCTCCCACGGTGATAGTGTTAATAAAAGCTTCCACTTCATTACGGTGTGGTTCATCTAAGGTGCCCTCAAAAGGTATTTTGCAAACCTCGCAAAATTCAGCTAATGTCATCTCCTTAACAACGTCATATAAATGGAACTCTACTGCTGGAGGTGATTTCTTAGGGAAAAAGTAGAAGTTCTGCACAAAAGTATTTGTGAGTAAGAGATACTAATGACGTTGGTCGCGGAAGAAGTTGGTGAGGCCGGCGTTCTCAATCAATAGATAGAAATCCTCATAAATCCCGGCTCTCCTCAAGAAGTCACGGGAAGGCCATTCACACGGCCGGACCTCCGCGGTGCGAGGCAAATTAAATTTGGGCTTCTGTTCTTCTTCCTTTTGTTTTTCCCTCGAGCTTCGGCTCGACGAGCCCCTCAAAAATTTCTTAATTATTTCAAGGAACAATCTCCCCAAGCAGTTTTGCGAGAGGTGCTTTGAGCAAGGAGATCCAAAATCACAGCAAAAGAGGCTGGAACACGAGCTTGAGTTGGTTTTTCGGGTTTGTGTGAGATAGAGGAAGAAGATGGGTGCAGGGATAAGTGGAGGAGGGCCACCGTGGGCCCACAAGGCAGGGGGCGCGCCAAGGGGGGTAGGGCGCGCCCTCCACCCTCGTGGCCAGGTGGCAGCTCCCCCCGCGGTAATTTTTGCACAGTAAATCCTCAAATATTCCCGAAAAAATCATATTAAATTGGCATGGCATTCTGAGGACTTTTATTTTCGGGATATTTTTATATTGCACGGATAAATCAGGAAACACGCAGAAAAAACTATTTTACTTTATTTTTGCTAAATAACAGAGAATATAAAGAGGGTACAGAAGGTTGTGCTTCTAGTTTCATCCGTCTCATGCTCATAAAAAAGAATCCACTAACAAGGTTGATCAAGTCTTGTTAACAAACTCATTCCGATAATCATGGAACCGGAGAAATTTCGAATAACACTATGTTACCTCAACGGGGATATGGACATCCCCAATAATAAGTATATCATATTTCTTCTTGACAGTAGGAGAGGAAATTCAAAACCTCCAAATATAATCGATGGAATTTTTCCAATAGAGTTGATACTATGAACTTGAGGTTGTTTCCTCGGAAAGTGTACCGTATGCTCATTACCATTAACATGAAAAGTGACATTTCCTTTGTTGCAATCTATAACAGCCCCTGCAGTATTAAGGAAAGGTCTTCCAAGAATAATAGACATACTATCATCCTCGGGAATATCAAGAATAACAAAGTCCGTTAAAATAGTAAAGTTTGCAACCACAACAGGCACATCCTCACAAATACCGACAGGTATAGCAGTTGATTTATCAGCCATTTGCAAAGATATTTCACTAGGTGTCAACTTATTCAAGTCAAGTCTACGATATAAAGAGAGAGGCATAACACTAACACCGGCTCCAAGATCACATAAAGCAGTTTTAACATAATTTCTTTTAACGGAGCATGGTATAGTAGGTACTCCGGATCTCCAAGTTTCTTTGGTATTCCACCCTTAAAAGTGTAATTAGCAAGCATGGTGGAAATTTCAGCTTCGGTATCTTTCTCTTATTTGTAACAATATCTTTCATATATTTAGCACAAGGATTCATTTTGAGCATATCGACTCAAGCGCATACATAAAAAGGGTCTAATCATTTCAACAAAGCGCTCAAAATCCTCATCATCCTTTTCTTGGATGGTTTGGGAGGAAAAGGCATGGGTTTCGAACCCATGGTTCTCTTTCTTTACCATGTTTCCTAGCAACGAAGTCTCTTTTATCATAACGTTGATTCTTTGATTGTGGGTTATCAAGATCAACAGTGGGTTCAACTTCTACATCATTATCATTACTAGGTTGAGCATCATCATGAACATTATCATTAACATTTCCACTAGGTTCATGTTCATTACCAGATTGTGTTTCAGCATCAGACATAGAGATATCATTTGGATTATCAGGTGGTTCAGCAATAGGTTCACTAGAAGTTTGCAAAGTCCTATCATTTTTCTTTTTCTTCCTCTTAGAAGAACTAGGTACATCAATATTATTTCTCTGAGAATCTTGCTCGATTCTCTTAGAGTGGCCTTCAGGATACAAAGGTTCCTGAGTCATTCTACCAGTTCTAGAAGCCACTCTAACAGCATAATCATTTTTCTTACTATTCATTTCATTAAGCACTTCTTTTTGAGCTTTAAGTACTTGTTCTACTTGAGTGGTAACCATAGAAGCATGTTTGCTAACAAGTTTAAGTTCACCTCTAATATTAGCCATATAATCACTCAAGCGTTTAATCATAAAGGTATTCTGTTTTAATTGTCTACCAAAATAAGCATTAAAGTCATCTTGCTTAAACATAAAGTTATCAAACTCATCCAAGCAATGACTAGCAATTTTAGTAGGAGGGACTTCAGCTTTATCATATCTATAGAGAGAATTTACCTTTACTACGTGTCGGGATATCGGGAGGTTCTTGATAAATAAGTAATTGAGATCATATACTTCTTCAACAGTGACAAATTAAGACCATGTATTTCTTCAATAGGAGGTAAATTCTTAACATCTTCAGCTTTAATACCTTTTTCTTTCATAGATTTCTTTGCCTCTTGCATATCTTGGGACTGAGAAATAGAACACCTCTCTTCTTGAGTTGGTTTAGAAATAGGCTCGATGGTGGCTCTGGAGCTGGCTCGGGAGTTGGCTCAGGAGGTGCCCAATTATTTTCATTTGTCAACATATTATTTAATAAAATTTCAGCTTCATCCGGTGTTCTTTCCCTGAAAAGAGAACCAGCACAACTATCCAGGTAATCTCTGGAAGCATCGGTTAGTCCATTATAAAAGATATCAAGTATTTCAGGTTTCTTAAGAGGATGGTCAGGCAAAGCATTAAGTAACTTGAGAAGCCTCCCCCAAGCTTGTGGGAGACTCTCTTCTTCAATTTGCACAAAATTATATATATATCCCTCAAAGCAGCTTGTTTCTTATGAGCAGGGAAATATTTAGCAGAGAAGTAATAAATCATCTCCTGAGGACTTTGCACACAACCAGGATCAAGAGAATTAAACCATTTCTTAGCATCACCGTTTAATGAGAACGAAAATATTTTGAGTAAATAAAGGTAGCGCGATCTCTCATTATTAGTAAACAGGGCAGCTATATCATTTAACTTACGAAGATGTGCCACAACAGTTTCAGATTCATAGCCATAAAAAGGATCAGATTCAACGAAAGTAAATATATCTGGATCAACAGAAAAATCATAATAATCCTGATCGGGAACACAAATAGGTGAAGTAGCAAAAGCAGGGTCGGGTCTCATCCTATCTCTAAAAGATTCTTTACTCCATTTAACTAGCAACCTCTTAAGTTCAAGTCTATCCTGGCAAGCAAGAATGGCTGCTGTAGATTCAGCATCGAAAAGATAGCCCTCGGGAATAGCAGGCATATTATCATCATTACTAACATCATCGTGTTCAGTTTTATAATTTCTCTTTCTCTAGACCTAGAAATTTGTTCGTCTAGAAATTCACCAAGGGGTACAGTAGTATCAAGCATAGAAGTAGTTTCATCATAAGTATCATGCATAGCAGAAGTGGCATCATCAATAACATGCGACATATCAGAACGAATAGCAGAAGCAGGTTTAGGTGTCGCTAGCTTACTCATAACAGAAGGTGAATCAAGTGCAGAGCTAGATGGCAGTTCCTTACCTCCCCTCGTAGTTGAGGGATAAAATTTTGTCTTAGTGTCTTTCAAGTTCTTCATAGTGTCAATCAGATATAAATCCCAAGTGACTCAAAGAATAGAGCTATGCTCCCCGGCAACGGCGCCAGAAAAAGGTCTTGATAACCCACAAGTATAGGGGATCGCAACAGTTTTCGAGGGTAGAGTATTCAACCCAAATTTGTTGATTCGACACAAGGGGAGCCAAAGAATATTCTCAAGTATTAGCAGCTGAGTTGTCAATTCAACCACACCTGGAAACTTAGAATCTGCAGCAAAGTGTTTAGTAGCAAAGTAATATGATAGTGGCGATACGGTAACAAAAGTAAAGACAGCAAAAGTAATGTTTTTGGTATTTTGTAGTGATTGTAACAGTAGCAACGGAAAAGTAAATAAGCGTAAACCAGTATATGGAAAACTCGTAGGCACCGGATCAGTGATGGATAATTATGCCGGATGCGGTTCGTCATGTAACAGTTACAATGTAGGCATGTATTCCGAATATAGTCATACGTGCCTATGGAAAAGAACTTGCATGACATCTTTTGTCCTACCCTCCCGTGGCAGCGGGGTCCTATTGGAAACTAAGGGATATTAAGGCCTCCTTTTAATAGAGAACCGGAACAAAGCATTAGCACATAATGAATACATGAACTCCTCAAACTATGGTCATCCGAGAAGTATCCCGATTATTGTCACTTCGGGGTTGTCGGATCATAACACATAATAGGTGACTATAGACTTGCAAGATAGGATCAAGAACACACATATATCCATGAAAACATAATAGGTTCAGATCTGAAATCATGTCACTCGGGCCCTAGTGACAAGCATTAAGCATAGCAAAGTCATAGCAACGTCAATCTCAGAACATAGTGGATACTAGGGATCAAACCCTAACAAAACTAACTCGATTACATGATAAATCTCATCCAACCCATCACCGTCCAGCAAGCCTATGATGCAATTACTCACGCACGGCGGTGAGCATCATGAAATTGGTGATGGAGGATGGTTGATGATGACGACGGCGACGAATCCCCCTCTCCGGAGCCCCGAACAGACTCTAGATCAGCCCTCCCGAGAGAGATTAGGGCTTGGCGGCGGCTCCGTATCATAAAACGCGATGAAACTTTCTCTCTGATTTTTTTTCTCCCCGAAAGCCAATATATGGAGTTGGAGTTGGCATCGGAGGGCCACCAGGGGGCCCACGAGGTAGGGTGGCACACCCAGGGGGGAGGGGCGCGCCCCCCACTGTCGTGGTTCTAAGTCTGACAGTAGAATGGGTGTAGGTATGGAGAGGCAAGATCCTAGCTATGGAGTAGTTGTATACGCAAGGGATTTACGAGTTCAGGCCCTTCTCGGAGGAAGTAATAGCCCTACGTCTCGGAGCCCGGAGGCGGTCATTGGATTATATCGTATGTGTTACGAGTGCGAACCCTTCTACTGTGGAGGGTGTGGCTTATATAGAGTCGCCAGACCCAGCCAACCCACGTAGTAGAGGGTTTAAGGTGCGTTAAAGCTAGGCGTTCTTGGTGGCGCCTTACATAAAATGTCACTAAGGTCATAAAGACTATTTAACTACTGAGACCGTTTGGGTGCCGAGTGGCTCTTGGACTCCGGTGGTCGAGTGGGTCTTCGTAGTCGAGTGTCTTTGAATCTGTCGAGTGGAAACCTACCAGTCATTGGAAGGTTGCTTCTCTTGTGAGTCTCCTTGTGGAGGGTACCTTTGGGCAGGTCTATGACCCTACCCAGTACATGACTTCATCATTAGCCCCGAATGGATCGAGGTTTGAGTGAGGAAGGAGTTGATAATCTTTCCGACCTGTTCTTCATGTTGTGAGTGCGTCTTACTCTGGATCAATCGACCTTTTAGTGATGGCATCAACTTCTCTTTCAGTCGCCTTGATCCATTCTTCACGTTTGTCGACTGAACTTTGTGAACCTGAGGATTTCCGAGCGACGGATTGGAGGAAATCTGTTGTCTGACGAGTTGCTCTGCGGTTAGCGGATTTCGCGGAATCTGAATTTTGGGAAGCGCACGAAGCGGAGAAAACCGCGGCACTCGGATGGGATAAGACGATGACGCCTCGATCTTCGCGCCACCTTTTTCGCCACGTATCGTGCGCGCGCCTGTTGCGGGATTGCGACGGGATTGCTTGGGCCTACCGGTCAGCCACTCGGAAGCGGCCCCATATAAAGCGTTGGTCAGGGTACTTTTCTCGCCGGCGACCATGGTGAAGGACAAGACTGCCGCCCTGGAACGGGTGAAGAAGGCGGCGGCGAAGGCCAAGGGAGAGCGCCCGATCGGGCGGTTCCTCTTCAGCGGTCCAAGCTGCCGCAAGGCTGGGTCCAAGGAGGCTGGATCCGGTCGACCATCACCGAGAAAGATCTCACCGATCCGCCAACGAAGGACTGATCCCCATGGGTCGGCGAGGCTTCCGCACGCGGAGTGGCAACCGCAGCTGAAAGAGCGTGAGTCGTCCTCCTGGCCACCCACGTAGATAGGGGTTTTCTCTGCCGCCAAATCCTTTTTTCCGGGGTTTTGAACTTTTTGGGCGCAACTCCACCATTTCCTCAAACTCCATTGTGTATCTTGCTGCTTCGTTTAGCTCTGCGAAATTTCTTGGGTTGTCGACGCGTTGGGGTCTCTTCAAGCACATATTCACTGTCGCTCTCGAGACGGTGAAGAAAACGAGCCGAATGACGAGAGGACCCAAGTAATCCAGATGTGTGGGGACTCGGGGTCGAGATGAGGGGAAGAGCGCCTTTCTAGCTATGACTCTCCCGACTCGGTTAGAGGGTGGCGATCGACCTGGTTTCTTGCCAAGACCAGCCGACACCGGGCGATCGATTGGGCTCCCTCCTTTCTCCATGAGTCGAGTGAACAAGCCATCTTCCTGAAGGTGTTACGGAGGAGAAGGCCCAAGTAAAGCTGCTGATGGGCGTGTAGTCCAGCTTATTAGCGATGGGGTGACCGGCATGGATCTCTGGAGCTTTTTCTCCGGCGGCGTATTCAGCCACTCCAATACCGAGGACATCCGATGTGGATGTACTGCAGTGCGGATGATACCACTCGGGTCCATCCGGAGGAGGTCGATGGCGCCCTTATTTGGAGAAGTGGATGACTGCCATCACGAAACAAGAACAACCCTCGCGGAGCTGGGAGGATTCCACCACTCGACCGAGTTACCAACGGACAAGGTATAACCGCTTATCTCCGATTGTGATTCTGCTGCATTCATTATGTTTTGATGCCAATTCATTGACTGACTTTCACCTTGTTTTGTTGTCTTCTAGGTCACCACCGAGATGTACTCGATGCCCAACGGGGCGCAGGAAACAGCCGAAGAAGAAGAAGGAAGTGGAGGCGAAAGTCCGGAGGAATGGGAGTCCAACGGCGAGGAGGTTGAGGAGGATGATGGCTCTGATGATGAGGAGGAGGAGGACGAGGAAGAAGACGTCGATCCTCCTCGCTCGGAGGAAGGTCAAGTTGATGCACGACCCGGCGGCGGGGCGCGATAAAGCCGTTGTGCCCCACCGGGCGATCGGCAAGCGACCTAGGACAACTTCTCCCACGCCGGTGAGAAACCGCCGAAGCAACCTCGGCGGCGTCGTCAAAGCGGCGAAGGCCCTGCCCAAGATGCGAATGGTCATCCCCACCATCTCCGGGTAACCAGCCAGAACCTTGTATTTCCTTTTTAAACATGAGTGAACTTTTGGTCGACTTGATGACTGATCAGCCGACTCTTGAAATCTCTGCGCCGCTACCTCGAGACTTCAGCCAAGCACGATGATCGGGAAATGGAGGATCGGCCACTTCCAATCTTAGTAAGATCTCGAGGTTTCGCTTTTAGTCATTTGGAGCTTTTTAGTCGATTGGGCTTCCATGTTTACTACGGATCTCTCTTGTAGTTCCGCCTCCGTCATTGATCTCCCGATGATGACGAGGCGCCATTGAGGAAGAGGAGGAACAAGAAAGTGCTGTTGGCGAGGCTGCTCAAGTCGCGCGATTCTGAACGCTGATTTCGAGGGAGGCAACCCCTCGGACTTCTATATCTTCATTGTACATCTGACAAGTGCCCGACCCACTTCATCATTGCTGATCCACCATCTCTCTTTGCTACACACCACGTCCGGAAGACCAAGTAAGTGCTGCTAAGGAGGCCATCGCCGAGCAGGGATCATGATGGAGCGGTGAAAGCGGCTCGAGAGGCTAGTCGGTGCCTATGATGCCGTTCAGCTCTCGAGCAATGTCCAAGTAAGTCGATCGTTGCTTGCTTTGTTAGGAGATGCTACAAAAGCTGCTTCCTTACAGAGATTTCCATATCTGTACACCCACTTGGTGTGTGTGTGTGTCGATTGAACTTTTGTGGGTGCCTGTTGCACCCACTGGTGTAGTCCCGAGACTATGGTCATTGTGTGCGATCGGCTATAGTCTTTATCGATCATCTTCTTCACTCGACCTGGGCGGACCAAGTCGAATGGAACTATAAACCGGTGGGGGCACGCTAAGTGCACCCACCGGTGTAATCCCGAGACTATGGTCATTGCGTGCGATCGACTATAGTCTAAAGAACTGTTGTTGTTTTTTTTGTGTGGCTGACCGTGACAATTAGCCAAGTTTTAGAATCATAACCTTTTGCCTCTTTTGGTGTTGGTGAACCAAAGATGGTAAACCAGTGAGAACGCGCTGAGTGCACCCGCTGGGTGTAATCCCAGACTCTTGTCGAATGTTTTGATTCGATTGTAGTCTTAGAAATGCTACTATTTTTCCTTAATCACTCGGAAGTGATCTGTCTTTGATGTCTTTCATTGGTTGACTCTTTGTAGAAATCTTGCGAGCTTGTGGCTCGCTATCTTGAGTTAGAGAAAAGCAGATCCAGCTCAACCTCGATTTGAAGCTTGCTCGGAGAAATTGCGAAAGGCAAAGGATGAAGCAATAGGTATGGCTGGTGAGAATTTTTGACGACTGCCTCTGTTTTTTGCTCATTCTCAACTCTGTTCTCATTGTTGCTTTGCGAGATAAACTGGAAGAGACTTTGAAGAAGAAGGACCTTGACCTTGCGAGAGGCACGAAGGCGGCTTTGGAGAAAACAAAGCTCGTTGAAGAAAGCTTGTCTCGGTCGACAAACTCGAAGATGAAAATGCCAAGCTGAAAGCCTCTCTTGACGCTGCTAACAAGGAAGTTAGTCGATGAAGAACGACAAGAATGTTACATCGACAAGGTTGGCTAACTGGCGGGAAGCGAAACGACACGGAGATTTATCTTGGAGGGCTCGCCAAGAAGCTGTTTCTCATGCTTGAAGGTAATCTCTTTTATCCATTGTCTTGCTCTCACCGGCTCATCACATGATCTTTATTTTGAGTCGAGTTGTGTTTTCAGAATTCTGCCAAAACTTTGAAGAAGAAACCAATCAGTGGAAACCAGCTTGGACCCCATCAACTCTCTGTGAAGGAAGCTGCTATGAATGTGCTCCGATTGGAGTCTCGTGTTGCTAGCGTGGTGGATTATCTTGCTTTCATTGAAAGTTGCGATGTCGCGGATCGACTCGACTCTCCGGCGAACAAACTCTCGAATGATCTTGAATCCTCGATGACTCGATGAATGAGATTCCAAGTCGAGTGCAAGAATGGAAAAAGTCATCTGCCGGTGTGGTGCTGATGTTGCTCTATCTACGGTTCGTTTCCCTTTGCAAAGAAGCGCAAGAGGACAAGCTGGTGTCTCTCAAGGTTGCCAATACCGGGAAGCACGACTTCAGATCTTTCATGGAGACTTTCATCGCTGCTGCTACCTGTATTCTTGTGGAATCGACCTCGACCAGTTTGTTGCACCTTCCAGGTCCTCCACGGAGGAGTAAAAACTTCTAAGTCCACTTTAAATTTGCCTCGGAATGCCGAGTGGTTTACGTAACCGATAAACTTTAACGAGCTTAACTCCACGAGCACTTTTGGATCCGTGGGACATTTATCGAACTTGATTTTTCCTTTAACATGCTTTGCTTGCCTTGAGAGAACTTTATTCCTCATTGGAAGATATTCGTTGAAATTCAATCGACTTGTGCTTCATCTATCCTGCGGTAGAGGTGGAACCTGATCGCGATGACCTTGTCGTCCTTACGGATCGGGACGAACCGCACGTTGTGCTTGTGGCGAAGCTCCGAAGGAGGAGGTTGCAGTCGACCTGCACCTCGTCGTTCCTGTGGATTGGGATGGACCGCACGTTGTACTTGTGGCGAAGCTCCGAAGGAGGAGGTAGCAGTCGACCTGCACCTCGTCGTCCTTGCGGATTGGGATGAATTCCTTACTTAGGCGAGCACTAGGCTGCAACTAAGCCCCCGAGTGGGAGGTTTGCTCTCCACTCGGTAGGATTATTATTACTTAGGCGAACACTAGGTTGCAGCTAAGCCTCCGAGTGGGAGGTTTGCTCACCACTCGGTAGGATTTCTATTACTTAGGCGAGCACTGGGCTGCAGCTAAGCCCCCGAGTGGGAGGTTTGCTCTCCACTCGGTAGGATTTTTATTACTTAGGCGAGCACTGGGCTGCAGCTAAGCCCCCGAGTGGGAGGTTTGCTCTCCACTCGGTAGGATTTTTATTATTTTGGATGCTAAGGCGAATCCTTGGGCTGTTGTAAGCCCTCGAGTAGGAGGCTGGCTCACCACTCGGCAGGATTTGAATACTTAGGTGAGTACTTGGACTGCAGTTAAGCCTCCGAGTGGGAGGCTAGCTCGCCACTGGGTAGGATTTTGATTACTTAGGCGAGTACTTGGACTACAGCTAAGCCTCCGAGTGGGAGGCTGGCTCGCCACTCGGTAGGATTTTGAATACTTAGGCGAGTACTTGGACTGCAGCTAAGCCTCTGAGTGGGAGGCTGGCTCGCCACTCGGTAGGATTTTGATTACTTAGGCGAGTACTTGGACTGCAGCTAAGCCTCCGAGTGGGAGGCTGGCTCGCCACTCGGTAGGATTTTGATTACTTAGGCGAGTACTTGGACTGCAGCTAAGCCTCCGAGTGGGAGGCTGGCTCGCCACTCGGTAGGATTTTGAATATTTAGGCGAAGCGGATTCGCAGCTAAGCCCCCGAGTGAGAGACTGGCTCGCACTCGGAAAGGATTTTTTTTACAAACTTAGGCGAATCGGATTCGCGACTAATCCACCCACTGGGGGAAATTTCAACAAAAAGCAAGAACAATCACTGGGAAAATTATAACATTCTTGTCTTGGATAAACAAACTACAAAAGTACTTTTATTACATCTCAACCGAGTGAGTTTTAAGTGTAAAAGGGCGGAGCAGCTCCGCGTTCAAGCTCGAGGCTCGTCGATCTGGCGATCAACGTTGTAGAGATGATATGCTCCGTTGTGGAGGACTCTCGTGACGATGAAGGACCTTCCCAAGTGGGAGCAAGCTTGTGTGGTTTCTGTTGATCCACTCGGAGGACCAAATCTCCCTCTTGGAAGGCTCGACTCTTCACATTTCGGCATGGAATCATCGCAAGTCTTGCGATAGATAGTCGAGCGGATCAAGGCCATCTCTCTCCTCTTCCAAGAGGTCGATGCATCTTGCGGGCTTGTTCCGCTTCTTCTTGAAGTATAGCTCGACTCGAGGCGCATTGTGAATCAGGTCACTCGGCGAACTGCTTCAGCTCCATAGACCAGGAAGAATGGAGTTCTCCCGATCGACCGATTAGGAATGGTCCTCAATCCCGGAGAACTGATGGAAGTTAAATCGACCCAAGCTCGGCTGCGTGTTTGGGATCACGCATCGGCCGAGGTTTCAGCCCTTTGAGAATGAGGCCGTTTGCACATTCTCGCTTGTCCATTCGGCGAGGATGAGCCATCAAGCATAGTCGACCAGCGTGCCTTGAGAGCCGCGAAGGCTTTGAACTTGTCATTATCGAAGTTTGACCCATTGTCGGTGATGATGCTATGCGGAACTCCATATCTGAATATCAACTCTCGATGAAACGATAGCGATGCATGCATCGAGGTTCTTGATGGGCTTGGCTTCGATCCACTTGGTGAACTTGTCATTGCTACTAGCAAATGAGTGAAGCCGCTTCGCGATTCTCAACGGTCCAATCATGTCCAATCCCCAAACAACGAAGGGCCAAGCAGTGGAATGGTCTTCAAAGTGAGGCTGGCTTGTGTGACATGTTGGAATAGAACCGACATCCTTCACACTTGTCGACTATTTCTTTTGCCATTTCATTTGCTTTCGACCAGTAAAATCCGCTCGGTATGCTTTAGCCACAATGGTCCGAGAGGACGCATGATGACCACAGGTCCCAGTGGATATCCTCAAGAATTATCGACCTTCTTGGGCGTGATACACTTCGGCCGACTCGATCGCGCTTTCTCAGTACAATTGTCCCTTGATCCTTTGTAAAGGCCTTGGATCGACGGACGATCTGTCGAGCCTCTTCTTCATTCTCTGGGAGCTCTTTCCTTAGGATATATGCGATGTCGGGCACTGTCGGTCGGGAGTGATGACCACAACTTCCATAATCAGGTCGACCACGGCCGGGACCTCAACTTCACCGGATCATTGGCACACTTTGCTGCGGGGCTTCTTACGTGAAAGGATCCTCCTGCACCGATGGAGCATGAATGTGTTCAAAAATACATCACTGGGAATGGCTTCCCTCTTGGACTCTATCTTCGCCAAATCATCCGCATGACTTGATTTTTCGATCGGGTATATGATGAAGCTCTAACCCCTCGAATTTCTTCTCCAGCTTTCTCCTTTGCATTATAATAACCTGTCATAGCTGGGCTTCGACATCCCACTCCTTCATCACTTGATTAACAACCAGATCTGAGTCGCCATAGACCATAAGGCGACGGACGCCGAAAGTGAAATGGCCATGCGCAACCCATACAGAGTGCTTCATATTACGCTTCGTTGTTGGAAGAATCAAAGTGAATCTGGAGAACATACTTGAGCCTATCTCCTC
Organism: Aegilops longissima; assembly: GCA_021605205.1. Taxonomy (NCBI): domain Eukaryota; kingdom Viridiplantae; phylum Streptophyta; class Magnoliopsida; order Poales; family Poaceae; genus Aegilops; species Aegilops longissima. Next base: position 184,460,615 of record CM038682.1, read on the forward strand.
GGGGAAACCAATACAACCCCTGCACGAACCGTTCAGCATCTTGGAACCATCGAAAAACATAGTCCGGTGTTCCGAGTGAACTTGGGTCGAAGCTCTTGTTCAGTCCACTCGGCGAGAAATCTGCTATTGCTTGGGACTTGATGGCTTTCTTTGCCTCGAATTTGATATCAAGGGAAGGAGTTCAATCGCCCATTTGCCACTCGACCAGTTGCATCTCTGTTATGAAGAATTTCCGACAAAGGCGTCGGACGATCGTAATGGAATGATCGGAGAAATAATGAGCAACCTTCTTCGTGGTCATATAGATCCCATAAACAAGCTTATGATAGTGAGGGTATCTTTGCTTTGACGGGTCAAGACTTGAAAAGATAATAAACTGGGCGTTGAACATTGAAGGCTTTTCCTTCTTCTTCCCGCTTTCGACCGTAAATGCAGTCTTGACGACTTGTCCGATGGGCTACAATGTAAAGCAGCAAAGGCTCTTTGCTGATTGGAGCAACAAGCACCGGTGGGTGGAGAGCGAGCTTTGAGCTCGCAAGCGCTGCATCGCTTCTAGAGTCCACTCGAACTTGTCGACTTCTTCATCGATCGGTAAAGAGGCAATGCCTTTTCACCGAGGCGAGAGATGAATCGACTTAAAGCGGCCAAGCATCCAGTAAGTTTCTGTACATCATGCACACGCACAGGGCGCTTCATTCGGAGTATGGTGCCAACCTTTTCTGGGTTAGCATCGATTCCTCGCTCAGAAACGAGAAAACCGAGTAACTTTCCACCAGGAACTCCAAATGTACACTTTGATGGGTTAAGCTTGATATCATACCTCCTGAGATTGGCAAATGTTTCAGCAAGTTCAGTCAATAGGTCGGAACCCTTTCGTGACTTGACCACTATATCATCCATGTATGCTTCCACATTCCGACTGATTTGAGTGAACAAACACTTCTGAATCATCCTCATGAATGTGGCTCCGGCATTCTTGAGACCGAATGGCATGGTGACATAACAGAAGCACCCGAATGGAGTGATGAACGTTGTTTTAATCTCATCGGGTCCATACAGACGGATATGATGGTACCAGGAATAGGCGTCTAAAAAAGACAACCTCTCGCATCCCGCAGTTGGGTCGACTATTTGGTCGATGCGAGGAAGAGGGAAATGATCTTTCGGGCAGGCCCGATTGATATGCTTGAAATCGATGCACATGCGCAACGACTTGTCCTTCTTGGGGACCATGACAACGTTGGCGAGCCACTCGGAGTGGTAGATCTCTCGGATGAACTCTGCTGCTAAGAGCCGAGCCACCTCCTCGCCAATGGCCTTTCTCTTCTGGACGGCGGACCGCCGAAGATACTCTTTAACCAGTTTGAATTTTGGGTCGACTCGTAGGTGATGCTCAGCCAGCCCCACAGGGACACCGGCATGTCGTGAGCTTCCATGCAAAGATGTCCCGCTCTCACGGAGGAACTGGATGGCGCTTCTCCTATTTTGAGTCGAGTGTTGTTTTGATGTTGGTCGAGCAGCATTGGGATCGATCGGGTGAATGTGAACCTGTTTCGTCTCGCCAATCGATGAAATGTCTGACAACGTGGCGGGCTTCTTAGCTCGCAACAAATCACTCGGATCTGCAGTTTTACGATACTCTTGTAGCTCTACCATCGCCAACCGAGCATCGGCGATCTTAGAGCCTTCTGGAAGCACTCTTACGCCTTCTTCCGATTGCTGTGGCGGTGATCACGCCCTTGGACCAGGCATCTTGAGTTTAAGATACACGTAACATGGTCGGGCCAGAAGCGTGCACAAGCTGGTCTCCCGAATAGCGTGATAAGCGCTCTGGAAATCCACGACCTCAAAGGTCAACTTTTCTTTCCGGAAATGCTTTGAGTCACCAAAAACTACATCAAGAGCAATTTGTCCGAGTGACTCAGCCTTCTTTCCAGGAATGACTCCGTGGAAGCTCATGTTACTGGTACTGAGTCTGGACATCGGAATGCCCATCCCTTTCAACGTCTCTGCGTATAATATGTTCAATCCACTACCACCATCCATCAGGACTTTGGTCAGTCGAGTGCCTTCGACAACTGGGTCGACCACCAATGCTTGCCTCCGGGGGTGGCAATGTCGTCGGGTGATCGGTGGTCAAATGTGATGGCGATGCAGGACCATTTCAGATAATTGGGAGTCGCCGAGCAACCAAGTTTACTTCCCGATTGATAACCTTCAATCGACTTTTGCTTTCGACGTCGGCAAAAATCATCAGGTGGAATTGACACGGGATATCCACCATCACTATCATCTCATCCTCAACTTTGTCTCATCTCCTTATCCTTATCCTTGACATGTTTCCTTGGGCTGCTGAATCAGAGTCGACCTTTGTCGAGTGGTATGTTTCGGGTAAATGAGTTTACCCTCTTCATCTTTCTTTGTATGAATATGACATGGCAAATCCAACACGTCGTTTCCATCCTGGTCTTTCACCTTCTTGGGGTTCCAAGGACCCTTGGGTTTCCCCTTGAACTTTCTGGGGTCACGCCAAGGCCTCTCCGGAGCCGCTGGCTCGACTTTTGCGCTCGCTTCCATCGAATTTCCTCCGCCGGTCTCATTGGCGGCCGATTTATATTTACCACTCCGGAGCCGATCCTCTTCTTCACGATTTGCATACTTGGTGGCAATCTCCATCATCCAACTCAGGGTCATATCTCCGGTTCAACCAAACTTCAAACTCAATTCTCTGTTCTTGACACCTTCCTTGAAGGCATAGACTGACTGGTGATCAGAAACATTCTCGACTGTGTGGTGCAAAGTGATCCACCTCTGGATATAATATCTCAAAGTTTCACTCGACTTTTGCACACACGACTGCAACTCTGTCAAACCTGCTGGTCGTTTGCAAGTTCCTTCAAATGTCTGACAAACACTCGGGCAAGATCTTCCCAAGTGTAAATCTTTTTGGGTGCTAATCGATTCAACCACATACAGCTGAACCCTCCAACATAAGAGGCAAATGCTTCATGGCTACCTCATCGTTGCCACCGCCGATCTGAACCGCCACTCGATAATCTTCAAGCCAAGTGTCAGGCTTGGATTCTCCAGTGAACTTGCTGACTCTAGTCGCCAACCTGAAGTTGGGAGGAATCACTGCGGCCCTGGTGGCTCTGCTGAAACACTCTGGTCCCAGGACATGAACTCTGCTGCTGGAAGGAACATCTCTATCATGGCCGTCTCGGTGAGCTCTGTTCCTGTCGACCAAACCTTGGACGATAATAGATCTCGCATCAAAGCCTAGTTCCCTGGGGTCGACTGGAACTCTTCGCCCAGCACTGTTTTGGCGTCTGTCATCCTGCTGCCGAGGAGCGTATGATCCACCCCTTGGGGGAGGAGTGGCACTCGACGTCAATCGTTGCGATCGAATCGGTGCTCATACTACTCGCGGCCTTTGTATTGATCATCACGCCGGCCCCCACGTTCCTCGCGCCTCGGGGGCGATCTTGGACTATGGGCCGACTGGAATGAATTCGCAGCGACGGATCGGCTGTGAACCTGTTCATCCGCGATCGATACAACTGAGTTTTGATCTCCTGCCGCCCGGAGCAAATCCCTGATTTGCTGCAAACCTCTACCTGCCTCCGATTGCGAAGGCTGAATTGACTCTGCTATACGAGCGGCAGCTGCTAAATTCTGAATCGGAGTTCGATATACCTGAGTTGGCAGTTGAAAGAGCTGGCGTGGACTGGATTCTGGAACCCTCGGTCGCGTACGCTCGTCGAGTACTCGCTGAAGATTCTCCAGTCGAGTGCGCTCAGCCAGGTTGGCCAAGCACGCATCCTCCAAGGCGCGAGCCTCGGGGGTTTCTCCAACGATAGGAGTGTGAAGTGCATCCATGTTCCGATGACGAAGCTCCTCCCTCTGGAGAGAAGTGAGGGGCTCGGGCAAGTACTCTCCGTAGGCTTGCACCGGATCGCCTCCACCGCCACCTTCGTTGGTGCGGGTGAATCCAGGGGGACTGCGTGGTCCATCGACCATCAGAACCTCTGCCGCCGGGTCACTGCTATCGCATTCGACGCCGTCTCTCGGAGCCGGTCGACAGTCAAACAGGCCGTAGAGATTCGTCGGGCTCGATCGCGCGACTTGGGGATGGCCGATGGCGGGCCACCGCATGCCTCACCCACCGCTGAAGCCTCGACCGACCGGGCAGCTTGCGCGGTGGGAGACTTGGAGTGAAGATAGCGAGAGCCGACCCATCTTGGGTCGGCGGTTGCCGCAGGAGGACGCCTTGCGGACACAGCGAAGTCGTCGCCCATGGACGGGAGCGCGTCCACGTCGAGTGGAGCCTCCTGAAGCCAAGCGGAGTCGTCGGCGATTTAACGTGAACGCACCGAGACAGATCTCGTGGCCGTCGACCGAACTCCACCAAACCATGATGCTGGGAGATCGAAAGAATCCCAACTTCTCCAACAAATCGCTAGAACACCGCCCCACGGTGGGCGCCAACCGTCGTGGTTCTAAGTCCGACAAGAGAATGGGGGTAGGTATGGAGAGGCAAGATCCTAGCTATGGAGTAGTTGTATCGCAAGGGATTCTGAGTTCAGGCCCTTCTCGGAGGAAGTAATAGCCCTCGTCTCGGATCCGGAGGCGGTCGACTAGATTATATGCGTATGTGTTACTGAGTGCGAACCCTTCTACTGTGGAGGGGGGTGGCTTATATAGAGTGCGCCAGGACCCCAGCCAACCCACGTAGTAGAGGGTTTAAGGTGCGTTAAAGCTAGGCATTCTTGGTAGCGCTTACATAAAGTGTCATTAAGGTCATAAAGACTATTTAACTACTGAGACCGTTTGGGTGCCGAGTGGCTCTTGGACTCCGGTGGTCGAGTGGGTCTTCGTGGTCGAGTGTCTTTGAATCTGTCGAGTGGAAACCTACCAGGTCGACTGGAAGGTTGCTTCTCTTGTGAGTCTCCTTGTGGAGGGTACCTTTGGGCAGGTCTATGACCCTACCCCAGGTACAAGACTTCATCACCCACCCTCATGGACAGGGTGTGGGCCCCCTGGTCTTCATCTTTGGCGAGGATTTTTTATTATTTATTCTAAGATATTCCGTGGAGTTTCAGGTCATTCCGAGAACTTTTTTTTTCTGCACATAAAACAACACCATGGCAATTCTGCTGAAAACAGCGTCAATCCGGGTTAGTTCCATTCAAATTATACAAGTTAGAGTCCAAAACAAGGGCAAAAGTGTTCGGAAAAGTAGATACGACGGAGACGTATCACTGCACCAGCACCTAAAGCTCAGAAGCTTATGGGAGATGCTATCAAATCATGGGCTGCTCCATCTAAGCCCAAAGAAGCTCCCAAGGCAGTTGCTCCAAAACCCAAGAGGATCACTAGGAACATCCCAGAAGTAGAGAAGAACAAGGCCCCAGTGCATGAAGCTGCAATAGAAGAAGAAGATGATGAGTCACATGTCTTGAGGAAGTTGAAGCCAAAAATTCCAGATCACAACGATGCTCATCCAGTAGCTGAGAACATGAAAATCAGAAAGGATTCAGGATTGAGGCTATGGAGAGAGTCTGATCCATATGCCATCAGAAGAAGAACTGCTGTGGACTACAGGTTCCACACTAAGGAACAGCAGGACTTCTATGAGACAGTGTTGCTTGACAAGAAGCCTACAGTCTGTGATATGAGATGGGCGGACCGGAAGTGCATCAAGGAGAATGAAGAACACTATCCTGGAGTCTATGATAGTTTCAAGGCTTGTGGAGTTGATGAGTTTTGGCTCAGAAGCTCACAAAGTGGAATAATGAGTTGATTATGCAGTTCTACTCCACAGCTCATTTCTACCCAGATGGAAGAATTGTCTGGATGTCTGAAGGTACTAGGCATCAGTCAACTGTTGAAGGGTGGGCTAAATTGATCAATGCTCCTGAGGAGAGTGAAGATGACTTGGATGTCTATGCCAAGAAGAAGAAGGATCATAACTCAATGGCTAGCATATACAAGGAGATTCCTGATGCAGATCTTGAGACTCACCAATTTGGTTCAGTGAAACACTTGCTATCTGGTCTACCCACAATCAACTGGATCCTCAGGCACACTCTTTTGTCAAAATCAGGTGATCACAGAATGATCAGAGGACACTCCATTAACTTGCTGCACATATTTGATGTCCCACAGAAGTTCAAAGTCATGAGCCTAATTGTGGAAACCATTAAGAGAACAGCTGCAAATCAGAAGAGAAGTTGTGGGTATGCCCCACAGATCCAGGAGCTGATCAACTCCAAGATGGGCACTGGCACATATCTATTGGACAAGGAACATATTCTCATCTACCCAGACTTTGAGGACAGCACTATGGTGATGGATGAAAATGAACCATATTTTGTGCAAGCACAAGCAAAGAGGGAGAAGGCAAGGACTGCAAAGGCTGCAAATATGCCAACCATGGATGAGGCATCTCAGTATCTTCTGAAGAGCAAGCAAGATCAGCTTGGATACTTGATTGCCTCTACTCTGAGAATTGAGAAGGGATTGGCCACCTTGACTCGAAACCAGGAGAGCTTGGAGAGGATAATGGAGCAGAAGTTCTATGATTTAGATGTGAAGGTCACTAAGATACAGTCTGTTGTTGAGCAACTTCAGGAGGAAGTGCAGGAGAAGAAGGGCAAGACAACCACTGATGTTTTTGCTAGAGTGCCCAGAGGTCAGAGATCAGCTGCTATGCATTACATGACACGAGCAACTTCATCCGCACCAGCTACAGCTTCAGTGCCACCAGCTCCAGCACCCACTCCACCAGCTCCATCTACATCAACTGATGCCTTCGTCCTTGGAGTCCTATCTACACCACCGCCTGAAGACCAAGCCTGAGAGTCGATCTAGCACTATGCATTTTTATGAACTTTTTGGTAACTTGTTGCCAAAGGGGGAGAAAATGTATAGATCATAGGCTTCGAGAGAGAGTGTTGTTTTTTATGCTTTTTGTTCTCTCTTGCTCTTTTGGTGGTTGAACTTTGTCATTTGCTTGTTTGAAATACTTTATGCTTGTGTGTGATACTTGGATGATCATGTGTTTGATCATTATGCTACCTTAATGCTTGTTGGATGACATTATCTTTTTATGATCATTCACTTTGCTTGGTGATGAGTGCATGTATTTAATTATTATCATTTTGAGCGCTCCACCAAGATGTATGTGACATGGAAGAGTAACCCATTATCCTAACTCATTGTGCATTTGCAGTCCAAAGCAAATCGTAAATTATGCACAAATTTAGGGGGAGCTCTTGCTTATCACATATACTTCTCAAAGCGACGATGTATTTCACTCTTACTATCATTTGTCGAAGCTTTGATCTATATGTTGTCATCTATTACCAAAAAGAGGGAGATTGAAAGTGCAACTATCCCTAGGTGGTTTTGGTAATTCCTAACAACATATAGCTCATTGAGCTAATGCTATTTCAAGAATAATATTTCAGGAAAGCTCAATGATTGGCATGGCATGGGTGAGAAAAGTGGACCCCTCAAAATGCTAAGGACAAAAGGATCGGCTCAAGCTCAAAGCTCAAGACTCTACATTTTCTATTTTAGTGATCCAAGATCACATTGAGTCTATAGGAAAAGCCAATACTATCAAGGAGGGATGAGGTGTTGCTTAATGAGGCTCTTGCTCAAAATGCTTAGTGATATGCTCCAAAGCCCTCAACTACTTTCTTACATCCACATATGACCTAAACTAAAAGTCAAACTCGGCCCCACCGATTCTTTCTATCCGGTGCCACCGAGTTCAGATGTCATAGCCACTGCCACAAACCCTAGGCAAATCGGTCTCACCGATAGGGATCTCGGTCTCACCGAGATGGGATTGTAATCTCTCTGTTTCCCTTCGTAACATTTCGGTCCCACCGAGATGAGCGATCGGTCCCACCGAGATTGCAATGTAAACTCTCTATTTCCCTTTTGTAACATTTCGATCTCACCGAGATGAGCAAATCGGTCCCACCGAGTTTACGTGACCAACTCTCTGGTTAGCTTATTACCAAAATCGGTTTCACCGAGTTTGTGTAATTGGTCTTACCGAGATTACGTTATGCCCTAACCCTAACCATATCGGTCCTACCGAGTTGCATGTCGGTCCCACCGAAAATCCTAACGATCACTAGATTTGCTGAATCGGTCCGACCGAGTTTATTAATTCGGTCCCATCGAGTTTGGCAAGTTGTGTGTAACGGTTAGATTTTGTGCGGAGGCTATATATACCCCTCCACCTCCTATTCATTCATGGAGAGAGCCATCAGAATGAACCTACACTTCCAATACACATTTTCTGAGAGAGAACCACCTACGCGTGTGTTGAGACCAAGATATCAATTCCTACCATATGAATCTTGATCTCTAGCCTTCCCAAGTTGCTTTCCACTCAAATCTTCTTTCCACCAAATCCAAATCCTGTGAGAGAGAGTTGAGTGTTGGGGAGACTATCATTTGAAGCACAAGAGCAAGGAGTTCATCATCAACACACCATTTGTTACTTCTTGGAGAGTGGTGTCTCCTAGATTGGCTAGGTGTCACTTGGGAGCCTCTGACAAGATTGTGGAGTTGAACCAAGGAGTTTGTAAGGGCAAGGAGATCGCCTACTTCGTGAAGATCTACCGCTAGTGAGGCAAGTCCTTCATGGACAACGGCCATGGTGGAATAGACAAGGTTGCGTCTTCGTGGACCCTTCGTGGGTGGAGCCCTCCGTGGACTCGCGCAACCGTTACCCTTCGTGGGTTGAAGTCTCCATCAACGTAGATGTACGATAGCACCACCTATCGGAACCACGACAAAAACATCTGTGTCTCCAATTGCATTTGAATCCTCCAAACCCTTTCCTTTACATTCTTGCAAGTTGCATGCTTTACTTTCCGCTGCTCATATACTCTTTGCATGCTTGCTTGAATTGTGTCAAGATTGCTTGATTAGTCCAAAGTTGTTAAAATCTGCCAAGAACTAAAATTGGGAAAAGGATAGATTTTTATTTGGTCAAGTAGTCTAATCACCCCCCTCTAGACATACTTTCGATCCTACACCCTGCCCTGGTACGCGGCCACCACGGCGCCGATCGGGCCTCTACACCACCACTAGCCCGGTCAGCCGCCGCCATTGTCGCCCCCATTGGCCGCGATGGCCGACTCGGCGCCAGCTGCGCGCCTCAATAGCCACGATGGCGGGCCCAGCCCTCATTGCTACCGACGCCTCCTGGTCCGGCAGCCGCAGCCTCGGCTGCCGCCCCATCGCCGCCCGTTGCCACGCCTCAATAGCCACGATGGCGGCCCGCCCCGCTGCGCCCCCACGCCACCCAGGTCCGTACTGCCGCAGCTGCCGGCCCCACCCCCGCCCAGCACAGGGCCCGGGTCACCCATGCAGGGAGGCGTACCGATCCAGCATGTGCGCTTCCCGCCATCACCGTCCCCAATACCGTCCTGGCTGACCGGATCATCGCCGCCACCCGTCTACGCGTCGGTTGGCGACCTGCCGGCACCCACTCTGCAGTTCGGCGATCCCTCCGGCTCGGCGGGGCACTCCACGGGTCGCGGCCATGCTGATCGGGCGCCCCAATCCGCGCTGCTTCGCACCTCCAAGCCAGTCGGCCACGGCTCTCCGACTCAGACACCGCCGCGGTTTGCCAAACTGGACTTCGCCACTTATGATGGCACGGAGGACCCCTCAACGCTCAACCAAGGCGGCGAGTTCTTCGCGGCAGCGCACCCTCGTCTCGGGCGTACTGGCTCGCCTCTTACCACCTCGCGCGCCTTGCATGACTGGTACTATGCCTTTGAGCGGGGCGAGGCAGCATGCCCCCTTGGGAGCGCTTCCGAGCTCGCCTCCCGTTTTTGGGCCACCGATCCGCGGGAGCCGCCTGGCAGAGCTAGGCCGCCTTCCCTTCATCTCCACGGTTCAGGACTTCGCCGACCGTTTCCAGGCCCTGGCATGCCATGCATCGGGCGTGACGGCGCAGCAGTGGGCCGACCTCTTCGTCGGTGGACTTCCGGATTACATCCGCATGGACGTGGAGCTTCGGGGACCCCAGGATCTCCATACGGCCATGTACTACGCCCGCGCGTTCGAGCGTCGCGCGGTGGCCATCCAGCAGGAATCACCATCCCGGACCGCTGGGTCGCTACCCTAGCCGGATGTTCCCGCGCAGGGTCGGCCTGCTCATGCTTCCACGGCACCCCTCGCCGCGACCGCGGCGCGCCCGTTCCGCTGGCTCACCTCGGCCGAGCTACTCGAGCGTCATCGCCAAGGGTTGTGCTTCAACTGCGACGAGCCCTACACGCCCGGCCACGTCAGCCCGCGACTCTTCTACCTGGAGGCTGCAGACTACATTCCGAAGGACGCGGTCGCCGCCGACCTGGCCGCCCCAGCTGTCGCGAAGGTGTTTGACGCTGGTTGATCACCTCGAGAAGTTCAGCAAGCGATTTCCCACCTTACAGCTCGAGGACGAGCTGCTTGTGTGGGCGGGGAGAAGTGTTATGACCGGCATATTAGGGGTTTAGCCCAGTTAATTGTGGCCCAAGTTATCTTATCATTATTAGGGGCTTAGCCCAATTATCTTATAGTTATTAGGACGTTTGCTTAGGAGTCAAGTAAACATCTTTATATAAGAAGAGGAGATGTATCAATCTAATCAAGCAATAAGAATAAATCTATTGCCCGGCTTCCGGAGGAGCCGGACCTTAACCCTAGCCACCTCCAGCTCCTTGCACCGCCGCCTCCTCTCTCGCGCACGACGGTGCCCTGCCGCCGGCGACTGCGAGCAACACCACGCCCAGCCCCCTCCTTCCCCTACAACCTACGCCCTAGACCCGGTAGGGTCCCAGCTCCTACCACTTCATCTTCAGTAGTCAATTATTTTTAGTTACTTAGGCTTGCTTGAACCCTTTGATGTATCTTTTTCCCAGAAAGGGCACCCACGGTTTTCAGCAGAAAATCTGGAGAAGAACAAGCATCTTTATTTGAAGATGGAAGAACTAGCTAGGAGGCACAAGTGCAGCCCTGCTCAGCTAGCTTTAGCTTGGGTTCTGCATCAAGGGGATGATGTGGTTCCCATACCAGGTAAATGCTGTGTATTTGTGCATTTTCCTCTTTCAGAAACTTATCCAGCTTTATTTGGCCGTGAAACAAGGTAGGCGAAAATATCATTGTGGTTGTTTGCTCTACCGTTTGTACCGTCGTGTTGATTTTGAACCGTGAACAGTTTCGACGCCTCCGAAAATGGCCTAATTTATCCTCAAAGAAAACTCTTGCGTTTGTTGCCGCTTCCAAGATCCAAACGAGTGCATCAGTAATCAAGCTCATTTTTCCAGTAGATTGGCATTTGATAACTGACAAATATGCTCTGTAATTTCTCAGGGACAACCAAGATCAAGAATCTGGACTCCAACATTGACTCCTTAAAGATAAAGCTCACAGAAGATGACCTGAAAGAAAATAGCAGCCAGATACGTGAAGAAGATGTGGCCGGTGGAAGGAGTTATACTTCCTTTGCCCATGCCAACTGGAACCATGCAGACACACCAAAGAAGTAGAACAACAACCAAAACAGTGACAAGTGAGAACGAAACAACCGTGCCATGATATCTGATGTTGTGCTGAATGTGCAGGTTGTACCCTGTGAATCTACCGTACAAGAGGGCTGAGACTGTAAGATGTGATTTCCGTACCCATCCATCTTGGGCGAGAATATTAGAAACATTTGATAAGACTGCACGTTACAAAGGAAAGATTGAGCAGATAGAATAGCAGCCCCTGAATTTACGGGTGGGGTAGATTGTTTAAAGTTGAATGGATAAAATGGCTGCGTCTGAACAAACCGGCATAGCGGCAGATATCCGGAACAAATGTAGATATCCGTGGAGGTCCATGGTTTTGCCAAACATTTCTGGATGTAGAATGTGCACAGCATAGGCAGTAACTACGAAATCACAAGATCTTATCAGGTTTAATGTCACGAACTCAAGCGTGATGCACATATGATGCAGTCAACTCCACATACTCCAGGCTCTCTCCCATTAGCTTTCAGAGACAGATAATTCCAGCCCAGCAACATTCGACCGAAATTTCATTTTACGTATTTCTTCATAACTTTTTTTTTTTTTGAAACGAGGCAAAAGACTTGCCATTTTCATTGATTAAGAAGAAGCAAGTGTCTGATGAATCCAATCTGGTACCGAGACAGTCAAATGCTTCATTTGCAGCAGTCAGTTCTTTTGAGTTACTTAGGCATTGCTGTATCTTTCTCACAGAAAAGGCACCCACGGTTTTCAGCAGAAAACCTGGAGAAGAACAAGCATCTCTATCTGAAAATGGAAGAACTAGCCAGGAAGCACCAGCGCAGCCCTGCTCAGCTAGCTTTAGCTTGGGTGCTGCATCAAGGAGATGATGTGGTTCCCATACCAGGTAAATGTTGCAGTCCCTTCTCATGTCACCAAGGGGGGGGTGGTTTTATTGAGATCATAATTCTCATAGAAGGCGGAAATACTCAAGATCGTCTTTCTTGCATGCATTCTGGTAGAAGTGAAATATTTCAGTTGCAGTCCAGCTTTATTTGGCAATGAATTTACTCTACAGTTTGTCCTGATGTTTGAATACCTCCAAACATGTGCTAATTCATAATTCTTGTCACTTCCAAGTTCCAAACGTGTGCATTAGCAGTCAAGTCCATTTTTCCAGTAGACTGGCATTTGATCACCGATAAATATGCTCTCTAATTTCTCAGGGACAACAAAGATCAAGAACCTGGACTCCAACATTGACTCCTTAAAGATAAAGCTCACCGAAGATGACCTGAAAGAAATTAGCAGCCAGATACGTGAAGAAGATGTGGCCGGTGGAAGGAGTTATACTTCCTTAGCGCATACCAACTGGAACCATGCAGACACACCAAAGAAGTAAAACTACAAAAAAACGGTGATATGTGAGAATAAAACAGCCATGCCATCTACTCCCTATCTGTTATCATGCTAAATGGTGCTGCCTGTACCATGTGAATCTTCCGTGTTAAATAATGTACTACAAATAAGGACATGTGCACTCTCTCCAGGAATCATGTAAATTTCTGTCTGCGCGCATAACAAAAGACCGAGACTGCAAGACGTGATTTGCTGTGCCCGTCCATCTTGGATAAAAATATTAGAAACATTTGATAAAGACTGGACGTTACAAATATGTATGAAAGATTGAACAGATAGAATAGCAGCACCAGAATTTATAGGTGGAGTAGATTGTTTAAAGTTGCACGGATAAAATGGAGGTGCCTGAATATAGAGGTGTGGTAGAATGGCATAGCGGCACATGTCCGGAATAAGCATTGAACATTCGAGGCCCATGGAGGTGCATGGTTCAGCCAAACATTTCTCACTGTATAATTTGCACAGCATCGACAGTAACTATGAGATCACAGGATCTTATCAGGTTTAGTGTCATGAACTCAAGCCTGATGTACATCTGATGCGGTCATGAACTCAGGCTCTCTTCCATTAAAGTAGAGGAGCTGCATTAGCTTTCAGGGACAGATGGTTTCAGCCCAGTAACATAAGACCCCAAACTTCATTTAACGTACTTTTACAATCTCTTCATAACTGAACTTACACAACGGCGGAATGCACTGCATAAGCAGTAGCCCTGGTGACAAGGGATAGGCTTACAATTGACAACACCAATGCCGATTATGGTAGATGTTAAGCGGGCTGGTTAAGAGCCAATGGGGAGCTCTGACAACCAAAGCGATAGGTGGCACTCAATCCATGTGAATGTCTTTGAATGCATTTCGGTTGCGCCATTTCTGGACAACCAAGACTTCTGAGAAAGGGCAGGAGCATGGTAGACCAGAGACTTTGCATCAACTCTGAATATTGAAGCTTTGAGAGTGATCATCCTTTCCTCACTTTCATTCTTGCCCCTTTAACCTCTATTCTCCCCCACTGCAAGAGTAATCCAGTCCCATGCAGCATTAGTTCTAACATTATCAAATGTCCAAACACTATCTAAATTTGCATAGATAATTACAGTACACAGTAAGAAATTCAGTACGAACATAGCTTCTTCAGTGAACAGTTTGTGTTCATGTTTTTTCCATGAAGGAAATTTAGATACATGATAAACTTCATTACTTTGTCCGTAGAGTATGTCTGACTCGATTCGCCTTCACAACTCACAAGAGAAATGGAACTATCGCAATATTATACTGCCATGGAATAGCTGGCTTACCTTTACAAGAGCAGAATGCTTCTGGTTGGATGCATCGTATCTACAGATCTACTCATTTCTCATTGAATTTCTCTCATTCTTCCTTAAGGCTGTCTCTGTGCAGCCAACAACAAAACAATGAATGCCTGACCAGCGGCACCTTCGAATTGAATTAGCCGTCTACAAAGTGCTGCAAAGAGTTTCTGGACGTATCAGCATGTATAACAAAAAGATATTGAAAACAATACCAAACTATGAGATGTGACAGATGCAACCTGCCAATTTACATATTCATCATAGAACATGATCTGCAATTCATGCTTGGATGAAAGGGACAATCAAACTTAGTGCATACTGAGAGCGGTTGGAACATACATAGGAAAAATAAGTCAACGAAAGAAGTTGCTTTTTTCTTTTTGCGATCAGAGGAAAGAGGTTCCTTGATAGCTTAAATCTCCAGAAATATTCAAAGAAAACAATATCTTGAGGGTAACTCCATTTTGCATAGTGAAAACTCATACCTGCTGCTAATAAATTTGCTATAAAAAATGACATGTCAACAGTGATATTTCTGAGAGAACATTATATGTTTTTAAGTCTGTGCAACCATGACTGTGCAGGACAAAATGGAGAAAGGAGCAAAAGGTTGTGTTCATAACAACCTCAAGCTATTTTGACTCCATTAAACACTATGGTCTTATGGCAGACAGTCTTCTACAAAAAAGAGTGTGAAGGAGGATCTTATTCTGCAGACTCAAAGACCTTATAAAATAATTGCATCCTCAAAAGGTTGGACATTTTGATATCAGATGAAGTTAATGGACATTAATATAAATAAGAACCATGAGTATAATATGGCACTGTAAGATTGTTAGGAGGAACTAGAAAGCAATGTAAAGGAAAATATTTTCCACAAATATGGAAATTTCTCTGGGCTCCCAGAACGGAAAAATATCATGAGCCCTATCCCACACACGCCTGGTTGCTCTCTCTAATAGCACACCAGAATAACGCTAGTGCAAAGCTATTATCTGTTTACATCTTGTAGGTGTAATATCTGATGGCCTCTCAGTGATCATACACTTTAATGGATTGTGAACACTCATGTAGTAACACAAACACAGAGTAAAGTTCAAGCTCGTGGGGTTGAGTTCACTTGCAAGATTCTTCTCAAATGAAAGTTGAATCATACAAAGCGACACTTGCAAGCTGGGTTTGTATGAACTCCTGACAAACCTGTAGTCTGTTGATCTGTGAAGTTAGTGGCTCATTATCAACTCCATCAGCCCTGTAAATCACCGAACACACCAGTGTTTTACCAGTAATCGCTGCAAGAGCACTGCCCATCTTCAAACCGATGGAATCTTGCTCTATCCCAGATGATAATCACTCGGCCATAGGCTTTAGATATTAGCTTTGCCACTACATGATAGTCCCCACAGATTCGGAGATTTTTTATCACCCGCAGGGTCTCCCCAGGTGGCGTGGCAATCAACCCAAATGCAATGGCCAATTTTTCGCTATGATAAGACAATGCATACTGCTTCTCCTCCTCCCCGATGTCATGAAGCACATTGCTTGTTTCCGGCTCATATCCCAGCTCACCTATTCTCGACACAATTTCCTCTAGCGCTCTGTAAATCTCCTGCAACCTTGGGTGCTCTTTATCACCATCAAAGAAAGCGCGGCAACCATGGTCACCTCATTGGGTGCCTCCCTTGGTGGCAACTCCCGGAAGCTCCCTACCAGTCTGTGGAACAGCTTCAGGGCCAGGGTAGGCTCAGTCCCCTGAGCCAGCCCAGCAAGCAGCGCATTCCACGAGGCCACGTCGCGCACGGTCATTTCATCGAACACCTTCCGTGCGGACGCGAGGTCGTCGCATTTCGCATACGAGTCGACCAGCGTGGTGATCAGCCGCACGTCAGCCGTGCAGCCGAGGCGGAGGACGAGCGCGTGGAGCTGGAGGGTGGCGGGGCCGTCCGAGCACCGGGCGGAGGCCTTCAGCGCGAAGGAGAGGGAGAGCGCGTCGAGGCGGGGCCGCGGCGGGGATGGCGAGGGGAGGAGGCGGCCGGCGAGGAGGAGCAGCGAGCGCGCGGGGTGCGGGGAGGCGGCGAGGCCCCGGAGGGCGGCGTTGAGGTCGTTAGTGGCGGGGGACGGGAGGGAGCGGAGGAGGAGGAGGGCGTGCGGCAGCGCCGCGGCGTGCGCGGAGAGCGCGAGGCGGTCGAGGAAGCGGGCTCGGAGGGAGGGCTCGAAGTAGAGGCGGGCCGAGGTTTTGAGCTGCGCGTGGAACTGCTTGTAGTGTGAGAGCGTGGTCAGGCAAGGGAGGACGGACTCCAGGTGCTGCGCCGCCGCCGCCGCCGCCGTAGCCGTCGCCGGCGCGGGTGGCATTGTGGCTGGGGCGATGCTATGTGTCGCTCGTTGCGATCAATTGCGCGTCGCGTCGCTCACAACGCCAGCTCGAGTCGCACGCGACTACATAGGCTTGACCCAGCGCGCCGCAGAGCAAGCTAGCGCACGGTGAGTTTTATTTAAATTTTTTAAATATATATTTCGGTCCTTTTAGTTGGTCTTTTTTACCTTCGGCTTCTTGTTTTTTTTTTAACATCAGTATAGACACAAGCGCTCATATACACACGCATACACTCACCTCTATGGACGCACACACGCACACCCTACCCCTATGAGCACCTCCGAAAGACTGATCCGGCATATCATCTTGAGATTTACGAAGTCACCGTAGGCGCCTCGTCGTCAATGAAAACGTCTCCTCCCACTGAATGCGCATCGCCGGAAATCCTGAAATAAATCCAGGAATAAATGCGAGCACCAGGATTTGAACCCTGATGGGTTGGAGATACCACAGACCCTCTAACCATCCAACCACAGGTTGGTTCGCCGGTTTCTTGTTTTCATAAATGTGCACAAAAATGAAAAATTGATCACGAATTGAATACTATTCACAAATTTCAAAAAATTCATGAATTCAAAAAATGTTCAGAAATTTACAATATGTCCACGAATTCAAAAAATATTCACGAATTTGAAAATGTTTGCAATTTTTGTAAATGGCCGTGAATTCAAAAATCATGAATTCAAAAAAAACAGAATTTGAAAATGTCCATGAATTCAAAAAATCATGAATTAAAAATGCTTTGTGAATTTTAAAATGTTTGCTAACTCAAAAAAACATGAATTTAAAAAAGGTTTGTCGGAAAAGATTCCGACAGATCCCTCATAAGGGTATCCCGGCGTGCCGATTTAGGTCAAAGGGGAAACTGAAGATAGATTTACGTAGGTTCAGATCTCCTTACGAGGTGAATCACTACTCCTGCTAGTGTATATTGCGATTGGGGTGTAGAAAGTACAGACCGAGCGATTCTAATGTGCTTTATCGACTACCTCGACCACCGTTTATATAAGATACCGGGGCCACTAGGGTTACACAACCTAGCCACCTTTTTTTAGGGAAACACAACCTAGCCACCTACAACGATGGAGAGAGTTCTCCACAAATCCGGCTTCCTTCTCTTGAGCAGCAGGGCTTCAAAGTCTTCATTCCATAGAGCCCATGGGCCAACCTGATGCCTCAGGGCGGAAACGGCCTAGGGACCTCGGGTCGCCCTAATTGGGTTGGAAACCGACAAGGTGACGCACCCCTAAGTCATAACACCATCAAAGTTCATGAATTTAAAACAAGTTCAAGAACTTGAAAAATATTCTGAAATTTAAAAAATATCAAGTTTTTAAGAAAAGGAAAAGGAAAAACATACAATAAAAATGAACAAAAAGAAAAAGGAAGAACAAAAAAGAAATTCAATAAATAAAAAACTGGCAAGATATCTAGAAAACCAGTAGAGAAATACAAAGAAGGAAAAACGATGGAAGCTTCCAAAACCAATGGAATAACTACCCAAAACCGCTACAGCACCTCCCACTCTCGCTAATGGGTCGGCCTGCTACGAATGCATGTGTGAGCGAGCACTATCATATGTGTTTTTTTACCATCAGTACAGACACAAGCGCTCATATACACGCGCATACACTCATCCCTATGAACGCACACACGCACAACCTATCCCTATGAGTACCTCTGAAAGACTGAGCCGACATATCATCTTGAGATTTATGAAGTCACCGTAGGCGCCTCGTCGTCGACGGGAACGTCTCCTCTCACTGAATGCGCATCGCCGGAAATCCTAAAATAAATCCAGGAATAAATGCGAGCACCAGGAATTGAACCATGGTGGGCTAGGGATACCACAGTCCCTCGAACCACCCAACCACAGGTTGGTTCGCCACTATCATATGTGTTGCTATAAGAGAAACATAGCATTTGTGTTGTGGTTGTACCAATTCGCCAGTTTCACTCGACTAAACAAGGAGAATATATGGCGCACCAATGCGTGTAGTGCTATCGATACACCAAACTCATGTTGCACATTTTAAAATGTTCAAGAAAATCTAAAAATAATTAGGACATCCACACAACATTAATATAGGTTGTCACAAAGTTTCAAGTCAAAATTTGAAACATAGCTCTATTTAAAAAGAATCAACATTGAATAGTACATAACATAAATTGGGCTTTAGATTTGGCCCATTACCACCTTGATGTCAAATTTCTTATTTTTGTATCTGAAGAAATGTTTCAAATTTTGATACGAAATTTTGTGACAACATATATTGATGTTGTGCCAATGTGCTAGATTTTTTATAGATTTTTTAAAATGTTCTACGACATCCGGTTTACCGGTATACCGTTTGATATGTTTTGTTTTCTGACCTCCACCATATTATTACCATCCGAGCCTTACTCATCTTGCATCGGGCCTAATAGCACTTTAAATTCTTGTAAGCACAACACTAGTATTCTTTTTGAAGGACAGTGGATCCTATTTCCCACATAGGGTGGGAAATTTCACATGCCTTTCTGCCACGGTTTTGGGGCGGTTCTAAAACCTTTTGTGAACCATTTTTCTAAAAAAATTCTTTTAGTTTTTACCTTTTATTTTACATCACCAATGGGTGTGAAAGATGGTGGCTCGAGACCTTCTTCACTGCCCATTGTGCAAACGTGCATAGTAGTAATGCTCCCCGTTGTTGAACTTGAATATGAACTATTTGCCTTGTTGGTAGTCATGTGGGAGGGAAAGAGATGCAGTCTGCGAAGTTCCTCCTCAAACAACATGAATTATATAAATGAGGAGAGGCTTGAGGTAGGGGCCTTTGCCTCCCCCCTCCATACTCTTTATCTTGTACCCAGTGGCGTAGCCACATCAGAGACACGCCCCGGGCCAAGCTCTTAGCTACAGTAGCAAGCAGTAGTAAACAGTATTATTGTTGCTACATGACACGAAGCAGCAAGCTGCTACGCCCAGGCCACGGCCCTGGTAGCCTGGGGCCTAGCTACGCCACTACTTGTACCTATATTTAGCCTAGATTTACAAACTTTATATAGTCTTCTGTCGATACAAATCAAGAGGGAGGGAGGGGAGAGAGAGATGAACAGAGTGAGAGAGAGACGCACACACAACGACGAAGAGACAAAAGAGAAGGTGACATAGAGAGTACGAGACACATAGAGAGAGAAAGAGGGATAACATCAATGAACTTGATCCTGAGAATTGTTGGGATCATAATCGATTTTTGCGATCTTGCATCCTCTCCAAAAGGTTCGAAAATATACAAAAAAAATTCCTGATAGAAGGCAGAAGCTTTGGCCCGTCTCATTAATTAAAGAAGAGTTTACAAACAAGGGTAAGAACTCAATGAACAATCGTATAAATGCAGCAGCTGAGTTGTCAATTCAACCACACCTCGAGATTACTTATCTGCAGCAAAGTGATCAGTAGCAAAGTAGTATGATAGTTTTGATAAAAGTAGCGACAACAATAGTAACGGTAACAGTGATAGTAGTAGTTTTGTAGCAAGTGCAACAGTAACGATAACAGTGGTAACTTAGCAAGAACAATACTAAAGAAATTCATAGGCATTTGATCGGTAATTTGTTGGATGATATTCATCATGTGACAGTCATAACATAAGGCGATACGGCACTAGCTCCAGTTCATAAATATAATGTAGGCATGTAGTCCGTAAATAGTCATACGTGCTTATGGAAAGAACTTGCATGGCATCTTTAGTCCTACCCTCCCGTGGCAGCAGGGTCCTATTGGAAACTAAGGGATATTAAGGCCTCCTTTTAATAGAGAACTGAAACAAAGCATTAACACTCGGTGAATACATGAACTCCTCAAACTACGGTCATCACCGGGAGTGGTCCCGACTATTGTCACTCCGGGGTTGCCGGATTATAACACGTAGTAGGTGACTATAACTTGCAAGATCGAATCTAGAACATGGATATAATTGTGATAACATAAACGGTTCAGATCTGAAATCATGGCACCCGGGCCCAAAGTGACAGGCATTAAGCATGGCAAAGTTATAGCAACATCAATCTCAGAACATAGTGGATACTAGGGATCAGGCCCTAACAAAACTAACTAGATTACATGATGAATCTCATCCAACTCCTCACCGACCAGCGAGCCTATGAAGGAATTACTCACTCCCGGTGGGGAGCATCATGGAATTGGCAATGGAGAAGGGCTGGTGCTGACAAAGATCGAAGATCCCCCTCTCCGGAGCCCCAAACAGACTTCAGATCCGTCCTCCCCATGAAGAATAGGAGACGGCGGCGGCTCCGTCTCATGGACAGCGATAATTCTTTCTCCTTAATTTTTTTCTGGAAAATAGGATTTTATAGTGTCGTTTTCAGCGACTGCGGGGCCACCAGGTGGGGACAACCCACCTGGGCGCGCTTGGAGGGGGAGGCGCGCCATGGTGGGTTGTGCCCACCCAGGTGCCCCCCTCCGGTGGTTCTTGGCTCCAGAAATTCTCTTTTATTGTATAAAAAACCTCGCAAAGTTTCGTTCCGTTACGGGAACTTTTATTTCTACACAAAAACAACACCATGGTAGTTCTGCTGAAAACAGCGTCAGTCCGGGTTAGTTTCATTCAAATCATGCAAATTAGAGTCCAAAACACGAGGAAAAGCGTTAGGAAAAGTAGATACGTTGGAGACATATCATGAGTTATTGGGAAATTGAAGCCATTTTCAAGTTTAGTTGAAGAATTCAGTATGTTGAAATGTTTCAATAGACAAATGAAGATATTGTCAACATTGCAACACATTGGCATTTTCAGGAAAGTCTCGAATCCCATCTTTACTACACGTGCTTTTTGGTTAGGAGGTAGTGAATGCACCTTGTCCAGAAACATATCAATATAGTCCATATCTTGCGAGTATGAAACCTAAGATAGAAGCAGTAATAAAAAAGTAAGCCAAAAATAACCACTAGAGCAACATGAGGGATCTTCGAAAAAAGAGGAGAACCTTATTTCTTTTGGCAACTTTCCATTGTGCATTATTGATGACTGTTCTTCGGTATCAAGATATTGGCCTTCTCTTTTCTTAGTATTTCCATCTTCTATCTGAAAAAAAGAAAATTGAGTTCCAATATTGTTGGCACATAATCGCTTGCTGAACTCTTTTACTTGTTGTCGAGTTATCAAAACTAGGACAACTTTGAGCTATACAAACAACACAACAAGAATATCTTGCCGAACTTATATTATTCTTGTTGATTGCGCTGGCTTGAGAAGTATAAAATGAGAATCATGGCTTGAGATTTGAAATTTATGAACATGGCTTGTTGTGGCAGTGGCTAATGCGTCCAGAAAAGCGGCATGCGGAGTAATCTAGCAATGAATGGGTTCGGTAATAAACGACAGGCATCTGTAAATGTCACTTCAGTAAAATGATTACTTGCAGGTTCAGTCAACTTGTTGGTACACTAACAGTAAAATGAATACTTTCATGATAGTCATAGTACTCCAACACTTGATTCTCATGAATGATGCTTACCATTTACTGAATTTACTCCAACAGCAAGTCCAAAAAAGAATCAATTCAACACTGAACATGGTTCAGTGCTCACTACACTGCACTAGATTGCGTAAAAAATGTTCAAACCTCTCTACAGTAGAACAAGACTCACTAGACTACACTACACATTGTTCAAATATATGCACTACACTACACATGACATAAGGAATAATTACTTTATTGTTCAGAGACAAGTAAAGAAATAGTTTGTTGAACTAGAGCAGAAGTACAAACTATTCTGGTTGTAGAACTACCTTGCTATAACTACTTGGGGATGATCCCAAAAATAAACAGCATCACGTATCTCAACCGAATTCTGAAATGCCATAACGGGCCTTGAGTTACCGGGTCATAAATGGGCTATATGTGAACATACAGTTAACAGATTTTCCACGGCCGGCCCGCTAACTTTTGACCAAGTCAAATGGGCCGGCCTTTTCAATCTAAATGGGCCACTATTGGGACATGTCACGTGTCAGTTTTTCATAGGCGCCTCTGGTCCATTGTATGGATGCCAACTGTCGCAAAACGGAGTTGACACGTGGTTCCTTTGGCCAATGAGAATTCTACATGTGGAAAATCCCCATTGGTCCGGGATGTTAACAGGTTATCGGATCCAAACCGGAACCCGATAGCTTAATGGCGACCCGTTATGGTGGATGCCACGTGTCGGTTACCCTTGACGGAAACACTTCCATGACGCGCCATTTATCGTCATGGAAGTGGACACTTCCGTGATGATAATTTTAGTATTGTCATGGAACTCTTCTACGACAACACAGGTATGACTATCTTGATTCTATCATAAAGTCGTCACGGATGTACATGCATGGCAGAAAATGTGACATACTATGACAAATATGTATCATCACAGAAGTGTTTTTAATGTGTGCAGATCCTACTAACGTAGTATGTGTGTTGCCTCCTACTGGTTCGATAAACATTGGTTCTTAACTGAGGGAAATATTTTCTACTGTTGTGCTATATCACCCTTCCTCCTCAAGGAAATCCAACAACTCCTACGAGAGTAGCAGAATCTCATGGGAAAAACCAACTGTATAGGGTTCCCCACAAACCTAAGAGTAACATGATCACATAGAATCTCACGGGGAAATCGACGAACTCAGATTTTTCTTTAGTTAAGTAGTACACTGTGATCTCCTCTTCCTCTCCCTAGAGGTATATGTGAAGTGGATGGCTAGGGAGGGAGATTTCAAGCTTTTGAGTTTGATCAATGGTGGAAAGAGGGATGGGTTCGTCACCCACCTTGGGAGGAATAAGGAGTATACATATGTCAATCCAATTTTTGCATGCTATGCTATTCTGCTGATAGATCAGACTGTCCAAACACATGCCGGATAGCCTGACTTGTCGGACTATCTGACTCGAGGTCTGACACAATGTTCGAGTTTATACAGTTGCCTCTATACAAGGTTGGGCATAAGATCAGACATCATGTCGGATGTTTCGGCATGTCGTACATCTCAACGTAAGTCGGATTAATTGAACCGTCCCAGAGAGCAAACCACATGTCGTACATCAGGTTGGACTTTTTGATCTAGTGTTTGACCCTGGTTAGCAGCAAACTCCAAGGTGATAATTGGGGCTCTTTATCACTTGGGGTGTGGGTAGTTTTTTGGCTTGTCCTGTCCAACTATTCACACACAAGATCCATAGCATATCTCCTCTTGATAGTATGCCATACCTACGATTAAAAACAAAAGGTCGTTGGTAGAAATCGGCGTGTCATCTTCTTTTATCCTTTTAGCTTAGGGTATCACCAACCGACTTTATGTTCCTTTTCCAATGATGTGTATGCTAAAAGCACACTCGAACACATAGTTAGTTGGCTAATCATAATGCCACTAACACCAAAAACCACATAAGGTGTGGATGTCCTTTCAGTCATGAATCATCATGCCTACACCCATTTGCCTAGTGCCGGAGAGAAAAGAAGCGTCGACATTTACCATCACCACCCCTTTCGGCGGTGGAGTCCATTTTTAAGAGAAACGAATGGCCCACACCTGTTGGAAGTCTTGTACTAGAAGGTGAAATGCATGATCATCTCCACATAAGCCTTAATTTTCTCAGCAACACGTTGAGGGTGCATCATTATTTCCCCATTATTGCGGCCATTATTTGTCGCTTCCCAATGTGCCAAGTGTAGACCGTAAAAATAGTAGCATCAACATCTGAATCTTCTGCCAGCCAACTATTTTTTTGGAAGGTTTCGGTGAATGCTAAATTCAGCCTTCATAAAATTCCAAATTTCCTTAGCGTACATGCACATCAAGAAGACATCATCAGTTGATTCCTCTCAGTTGCAGAACAGTCAAATATATGTTGTAGTAATGGATGTAGTTGAGCCCCCGGTGCGGGTGCCAACTTTCTATTGTTCTTATGAGCAACCGGTGCGGGTGCTCCGGCGAGTCCTCCACCCCAGGGGGTGTAGTCCCCAGTGGTAGTGGGCTTGGCCCTACTATGAAGCTTTTATGCATTGAACTGCGTTTTAGATCTATGATCCAGGGTGCTCTAAGTAAATGGCAAGCACTGGTCTGTAATTCTTCCTTACTCTTAGGTCCTCATGTAGTATATACCGTCATGCCTATCTAGGGATGGCACCCGCATTGGTTTGGGTACGGATGGAGCCACCCTATACCCTTACCCATCCCCTCTGAGCTTACCCATCACCCTTATCCGTACCCATCAATGGATATAATTTTTTCCCATACCCGTTACCCGACAGGGTACATGGGTACCCATGGGTAAAATTACCCATGTTTGCAAAGCATCACTTTGAACTACTCATAGTCATAAAAACAACATATAATTATAATCTATAAACAACAATATATTATAAAAAAACAACAACACACTTTTAAACAACAACACATCATAAACAACATCATATATAATAAACAACATCACTTTCTCGTAAACAACAACACTTCAAAACATCATCACACAGTCATATATTTTGAGTTCAGAAATTCATGATAAAGTAGAGATAATTTTGAGTTCATATAGATTTTATATGGGTGCATGGGTATGTGGGTATGGGTTACATGATCCCATACCCGTACTCACTCTACCCGATGGGTTTAACATTTCCCTATTCATATACCCAAGGATAATTTTTTATCCCATACCCTTACCTAATAGAGTTTTTACCCGCAGGGTACGTGGATAATGGGTACCCATTCCCATCCCTATGCCTATCTAATAAGTGGGCCGACGAGCCCGTGGTCTTCGGCATCGAACCCACTCACGCGCAATCCTCTCAACAGCCGCCGAATCATCCGCCGCCGCCGATCCAAGGCAAGCATGGCAGGCAGCCAACCAGGCGAAAGCAACGGCGGTGCCACGGATTCCATCCTTACCGTTGCCGGACAGATGAAGCCGTTTCCTGCGTACGCTATTAGCCTGTTCCGCGACTACGACCTCGAGGGCGTCGCGGCCGCGTTGGCCGAAGTTGTCAATTGCTCGTACGAGGTAGTGGGCCGTTCCAACATCGGCGTGTATGCGGCAGAGGTAGCCACTGGATAAGATGGTGACCTCGGCTGTGAGCCGAGGGAGAGGGTTCTGTTGGAGGGGATGACCAGATGGCGCCGTGTTGAGGACAGAAGGCAATCATGTGGTGGAGGCCGGTGTCTGAAATGTCTGTTGTTATCAGTCATTTGAACTGCATTCAGAATCCAACCCTAATCCTTGTTTTACCTTTAGTTGGTCACTCGTTTATTCAGAGTCTGGACTATGGAATAAAAAATATTAACATACAACCCTGTAATACGTATTCAGGCTCTGGAACAGTCCAAGTATTCTGGTGCCGTTGGAGCATTCCCCAACGAAGGCAAGGCCAAGGACGAGGAAGAGGATGAAGATGAGGAGGGCGTGGTGGATGAAGATGAGGAGGACGTGGTGGATGAAGATGAAGACGACGAGGTGGATGTAGATGAGGAGGACCGTGAAGATGAAGATGATGAGATACTGACGGTAATTAAAGTTTTTTGAAATTTCATATGTTGAAAAATACTGATTTGGTCCTGGCAGAACTTATTAGATTGCATTTGATTTGCTCGGTTGTTATACTTACTTCTTCTGATTAAGTTGATGTTTGATCACAATAAGCCTGCTACTGATGGACAGTTTCAAGTCCCTTATGAAGGCGAACGAGAGCGCAAGAAGCCAAGACTAGCAGAAGGCTTTGGGTGCCAGGCTGAGGCTAACGTTTAGTCAGTAATGATTTATGTGTAAGCACTTGTTCATTGTTGTGGTAACCTTGTTTCTTCCAGATCTAATTACGTTCTCCAAACTAGTGATTTTAGAGTTTGATCTTGCATCATGCTAGAAAAAAAAGTTTGATCTTGCATACCAACAGTAAAGAGTTGATATCTCACTAATACTTTAGTTGCATAGATTCAGTTGAACATTCACTTCTCAGTTGCGTTAATGCTGCACATCATATTCATCACCTCACCTAGGACAAAGCAGTTAGGTTATGTTGCGTACTACAAGAGGACCTTAAAAGTGATGTCTTGTTATAGAATAGCTAGACTCGGTGTAGTTTATTGAAACAACATCAGCAAAGTCCAATGTGTAGTATGGTGATAGTTTTGAGCCCATACATGTAGCTTTCATGCTAGAAGCTTAATCCGGTTCTCTAGTTTTTATGGGCCTCAGTTATCATGCTTGAAGTCCAATGTGTAGTATGGTGATAGTTTCGATCCCTGAGATGCTATATGGAGATAACTCTGTCCGATTGTGAGCTCACCGATTATGCGAACCTATTATATTGAATCACAATTTCATTTTTCAGAAAAGGAGTTAACTTCGTACCATAATTCCAAGTGTGATGTTGTAAGCTATCTGAGCAATGACAAGTGATGCTTATTCATTGAGCATGGTTTACTGGAACATATAATAGTAGACTTAGCAGTAGAAGGGTTTAGTAAAGAAGTTGCAGAATGCGAGGTCCAGAATCTTTAATATGTATCTATTCATTTATTATATGCATTGAGGTTTATCCTTTCTACCTGTTGGTGAGGACGTGTGGTTAAAATACATTGACAAAAACTGGTTTAGTTACTATGTCTTGCCAAACTGCAGTAGGAAAACTATATGGTAGTGCCATTGTGGCAAGTCCTAATGCTACATAGTTTGGATCTTCCAATTGTTATTAGTATTTGGCCTGTATCAGGAAATTTGTGGAACATGATGGCTGAATCTTTACCATGAATTTATATTATATTGTCAAAGGACTAATCCCAATCAAAGTGTTGGTTGTTTTAAATGAAAAAACAATTGTGGTCGTTGTTCTTGGTTCTTGTTTTCTTTACCATTTACCATGAATCAAATGCCTTCTTCCTGGTGCAAAGAAATGCCAATTCGTTTAATCCAGAGTAGTCACACCTAGTAATTTATAGAGCAAGTGTTTTAAAATCGATACTTACACAGCTTTTTTCATTGTTCTGACAGGGTCCGTTGATTGAAGCAACAAGAGGCATTTCGACAGTGACTGCGTTGTTGTTTCCCCTGTAGATGTCTTGAAAAATGGGCCTCAGTTATCATTTTCCATCTGTAAACAAGATCTATTATATGACTGCATCCGTAAGAACATGTTTCATCCTGAATAACATGATTGCCATTCGTATTGTTGGCATGCTTGGTACCTATGGTGCTTTTTATGCGCATTTATGTCTGCACAACTTGTAACAACTTCACATCATCGTTTGCACCAGGGGTTATTCTTTAGCTCGAGTCAAACCTGAGCAGCTTCACTGATGGAAATCACTAAACATAGAAAACAGTGGAACTTCTACCTATATAAAAGCAGCAGCACACGGTGCAGTAACAAAACATCTCAGCCGTCAAAAAATGACATCTAACGATCCAAATCAGCACCAAATACGGCTGAGCACTAACCTATCGTCCTAGCTTAGTCATCGCTTGTCATTGCATAATCATGCATGCATCATGTTCAAATTCAAATGAATGTTGAAATGGGGATGATCAAAACCCTAGCAGATAATTTTCCAACTAGCTTCAACTGAATGAACCCAAAATGCCCTTCAGAAAAGTTCATCATTTTTGAAATGGGTGGAAACTTCTGCCAAAAATGATGCACACATTTCTAGCACATTTCTGGATTTTTGAATTAACTCATATTGTATTATTGGGGCAATTAAATACAATAAATATTTTTAATGCTCCAATAATTATGAAATTTACCGTGGGTCTTTGGAATTATTCCACTAGTCCACAAAATAATTTTGAGAAGCAAGAAAAATGATTTAATATTTCTACTAAATCAAATCAGAAGAGAAAAATTAGAAAACAGTAAAATAAAAGAGAAAGGCAGAAGGAAAGAAAACTTACCTGTCCCAGCCCACCTCCACTTGCTGGTCGTCTTCAACCTCTGCCTACTGGCAGAGGCGAGACAGCGCACGCCCGTCCGCATGCCTGATATAGACCGAACCTCGTGGCGAGATCCGATCTGTTGTTGCGGCCCGATCTTTCACGACACTCCATCACCAATAGCATCAACCTCTCGCCCGCGCACGCGATGTACATGAAATAGAGGGTTTGAACCTTGCGGCTCAGCACGAGAAAACCAATCTCGACGACGGTACTCACGCACAAAACAATTTCCTCACAGAGAAATCGCAACACAGAGGTTTTCTAAAGCTTCCTCCAAAACTTAGGGATTTTTAGACAGCTTCCCCCAAAACTCGATACGGGTATTTACCCTAAAAACACATCATGTCTATTCATAAAAATATCACCTCCTTTTACATGGCGCATGTACATGACCTTATATAGGAATTGACCCATCTAGTTTAATTGGCAAACCGAACACATCTATCTCTATGCAATCTTGACCGTCTACTGATTTAAATAGCACATGCCTTTTACATCTCGGCAAGTACTAAACCGACTCAAACAAATAAGCTGAGATAAGCAAGGAATCTATCTTGATTGATGCGCCATCCTCAAGTGCCTCCGTAGTGCAGGTGGACCCCATCCCGACTCCTTTAAACAAAAGTTATCCCACGTAAGAAACTTGGTGCATGTAACTATTGGTTGTTCTGGTGGCCGTGGCTGCCCAAAGAAATAACTGGCGTGATTTATTTCCTTTGAGAAGGAATCAAACTCTTGCACATCCACGTAGTACACAGCCTGATGGTTTCTCATTGAGTTTTGGCTGGACCCACTCTCATGCATGCATGCTCCTTCATGTCCTGATTCAGGGAAATATAGAAACATATCTTCGTACTTGCTCATCATTTGTACAACTATGTCATGCATAGATGTCGTGCCTGCTAATCCATATTCATCTTTGGAAACGTCTGTAGCAGAGTCAGTATTAGGTGCAGACGTTCTTGTATTATCAGCTATCATTGTTGTTAAATTACACGCGGTCATATCATCCTCTCCTCCTTGAAACGAAACCGTCCTCGGTTTCGAGTCGATCTCTTCAACAATATTTTTATTTGCAGATTGAACGACGACCGTAAAAATTTCAGCAACTTTGACCTCTCTTTTCTTTGTTTCTTCCTGCTCTTTTATCTTCTTAAGATGTTCTTGCCTCCAAGAAATAAAACGCTCCTCACCCATTGGCACAAGGCTGTACTTCCGACCCTTCTTGATGGTATATCTATGTCTTTTACAGTCATATGCAACATCATGCTCTTTGTACCATGGCTCGCCCAATAACAAGTGACATGAAATCATCGGTGTTGGAATCACGTCACACAAAACCTCGCAAAAATAATTTTCCAATAGAAACGGTACCTTGGTTTGTTGCGTGACAGTGTGCTCTTCATGACCCAAACGAAACAAGTATGGTTGTGGGCATGGTGTCATTGGCAGATTTAGCTTCTCCACCATCTCGATGCTTGCAGCATTGATCAAACTCATGTGATCAATTGTCATGGCGCACGATCTCTCTTTTACCACAACACGGGTATGGAAAAGGCCATCCCATCGACCTTCCTCCTCCAGCTGAAATCCATAGCTTAGCTTCCATGATAATCTAGTCATCTCCCGCACAGTGTCGTGAACAACCTTGCTCTGAATACCACCTGATATAGACCGAACCTCGTGGCGAGATCCGATCTGTTGTTGCGGCCCGATCTTTCACGGCACTCCACCACCAATAGCATCAACCTCTCGCCCGCGCACGCGATGTACACGAAATAGAGGGTTTGAACCTTGCGGCTCAGCACGAGAAAATCAATCTCGACGACGGTACTCACGCGCAAAACAATTTCCTCACAGAGAAATCGCAACACAAAGATTTTCTAAAGCTTCCTCCAAAACTTAGGGATTTTTAGACAGCTTCCCCCAAAACTCGATACGGGTATTTACCCTAAAAACACATCGTGTCTATTCATAAAAATATCACCTCCTTTTACATGGCGCATGTACATGACCTTATATAGGAATTGACCCATCTAGTTTAATTGGCAAACCGAACACATCTATCTCTACGCAATCTTGACCGTCTACTGATTTAAATAGCACATGCCTTTTACATCTCGGCAAGTACTAAACCGACTCAAACAAATAAGCTGAGATAAGCAAGGAATGTATCTTGATTGATGCGCCATCCTCAAGTGCCTCCGTAGTGCAGGTGGACCCCATCCCGACTCCTTTAAACAAAAGTTATCCCACGTAAGAAACTTGGTGCATGCAACTATTGGTTGTTCTGGTGGCCGTGGCTGCCCAAAGAAATAACTGGCATGATTTATTTCCTTTGAGAAGGAATCAAACTCTTGCACATCCACGTAGTACACATCTAATTGAGTTTTGGCTGGACCCACTCTTATGCATGCATGCTCCTTCATGTCCTAATTCAGGGAAATATAGAAACATATCTTCGTACTTGCTCATCATTTGTACAACTATGTCATGCATAGATGCCGTGCCTGCTAATCCATATTCATCTTTGGAAACGTCTGTAGCAGAGTCAGTATTAGGTGCGGACGTTCTTGTATTATCAGCTATCATCGTTGTTAAATTACACGCGGTCGTATCAACGCCACACCACCTCCCTGCCTCCCTGCTGCGTTGGTGAGCAGGACAAGCTCGTGGAAGACTTCTGGATCGAGCAGACGTCCCCCACCCCTCCCACTGGCTCCTCCTTGTTCGATCCCCGCCATGGCCGAGACCACCATAAACGTGACATCGTCGTTGCCGTACCCACCGCCTCCCCCTCATCCCCTCGACATGCCCATGAGCTTCGCCTCGACGCCCTCGTCCTCTACGTCGAGCCACGCACCGCTGGACGCCCCCGAACATCCTCACTGTCGTCGTCTTCAAGCTCGGGCGCCGGAGATCGCGACCGCCAGCCCGACGACTCCAGAGCCTCCCCCAAGCAGCCGATCCCTCCATTCGACGCGCCGTGAGCACCCACGTCTTTCCTCTCCCTCCCCGCAGTCTAACTCGTCCTCTAGCTAGCTCCACAGCCGGACCCGAGAGCTCCGCGTCACCGTGGTGCCACTTGTGAGCTGTGTTGGGATTTCCTCGAAGAGAAGAGGATGATGCAATACAGTAGAGATAAGTATTTCCCTCAGTTAAGAACCAAGGTTATCAATCCAATAGAAGAACCACGCAACACCTCGTTAACAACACGTACACACAAAATAACAAATACTTGCAGCCATCACAAACAAGGGGTTGTCAATCCCTTGACGGTTAATTGCAAGAATCAAATCTCGTAGTGATAGATGGATAAACAAAAACACAAAATAAAATAAAGTAAATAAAATTATATCAAGGTATTTTTATATTTTTATATATGACTAAAATAGACCCCGGACCATAGTTTTCACTAGAGGCTTCTCTCTTGAAAATAGCATACGGTGGGTGAACAAATTACTATTGGGCAATTGATAGAAAAGCGAATAATCATGACGATATCCAAGACAATGATCATGTATATAGGTATCACATTTGAGACAAGTAGACCGACTCCTGCCTGCATCTACTACTATTACTCCACACATCCACCGCTATCCAGCATGCATCTAGAGTATTAAGTTCATAAAGAACGGAGTAACGCTTTAAGCAAGATGACATGATGTAGACAAAGTAAACTCAATCAATATGAATAAGCCCCATCGTTTTGACGCGGAGTAATTGGTCCCGAGCACATATGCGCTCGATATCCACGTCGTTGGTTGGTGCATTTGGATTTGGGCCATTCCTATATACGGGCTGTTGTGGTCTGCCAGAAAATGCGCACTGTAGCAAAATACATACGCGGCAGGCGTGGGCGATGGGCCATTCTGAAGGAATAGAATAGGCAAATTTAACGCACAGGGGGGCAGCCGTCGCCGTCGGCGAGCTGAGCCGCGGATCGGAATCGGCAGTCCCGTCTGATCCGTGGACCAGGTAGTTCAATTTCCGTTCAGTGGGTAGAGGCAAGAATTGAATTCAGAATCCAGTGTATTCTCTGCCAAGAACGAGGCTCATTTGTAAGTTGGGGGCTGGGAGATTGAGAGAAGGAGCACCGGCGATGGCACCATGGAGTTTCTAATGCAGCCAATCGGCAGGTACGTACCTTGCATGTCCGGTGGATCCGTCTCCATTCTTAAGCGGCTGGCTGTGGTGGCTAAAAGGATTTGGTTTCGCCTGAATCAGATCCACTGTACTTGAGGGAGTAGGGGAGAGCTTGGTGCCGGTCCCTGTGCCTGCAAATGGAGCTGTGGTGGCGGAGCCGGATGTGGAGGAGCAGCTACGGCCGGTGCGCAGAAGGAGGCGGCGGCGGACAGGAGGGAGAGCTCGCCTCCGACGTCGGAGCTGTCAACTGGCAAGATGAGTCCACGGGCACCTAGATGGAACAAGAGGTTAGTGTTCGAATTCTTCCACCATTCAGGAATGTAGGGATCTACAGAAACTTGGAATTACTGGATAAATCATGCATTTAGATTAGATTCTTCTGCGAGTCAGGAATGTAGGGGTGTACGGAAACCTGGAATTACTAGATAAATCGTGCAATTAGAACAAAGTCTTCTGCCAGTCAGAATGTAGGGATTTGAGACCTAGCGCTGCATGCTAACGGAGGTCGAGAGCCCCGTGTCGCTCCCCGCGAGCGGCCCGGGCGCTAACCCTAGCCGCCGGGCACCGCCGCCACCAATCCCCCCTCCTCCCCCGCCGCCGCCGGCGAGTGCCGCCCGGGCAAAGCCCGTGTGGTGTCGGCGGCGGCGGGCTCTTCCTCTCCCGCTCGCGAGGTGGGCTGCGTGGGGCAGCTGCGCCAAGCGGACAAGGCAGGCGCGAGGCGCTACGGAGTGTGGCTGTGCGCGGGCGGCGCTTTCTCGGCACGCCATGGTCGCGGCGTGGGAGCCGTGGGCGCTCGAGGTCTCCAGCCCACGCTGCTCTGGCGTCGCGCGCGCGCTATGGCGGGCTTGGCTGCGCTGGGGCGCCGTGCTCGCGCGCCGGGATCCGAATCTGGCGCTGGATGCCGCGCCGTGGCTCTGGCGGCCCGGATCTGGTGTGCCCACGGGGCCCCGTGGCTGGCGGCCCGCCTGCGGCTCGGATCCATGGCGGCGGCCATGGCTGGTGGCACGCGGCGCAGCTTGGCGGCGAGCGGCGCCGGCATGGACAGGTGGACCAATTCCCTAGCCATGTGGATGGCGGGGAGGTGGTGGGCTTCGGCTGCGGCGGCGGTTCCTCGCTGGATGTTGGTGGCCATGGTGATGTTCGTCCTCAACCCTGATCTACTCCGATCTGCAGCGGATCCGGCCCTTAGTGGCTTCGGTCACCGTTCTTGGTGCTGGCCTTGCAGATCCGGTGGCTGGAAGGGTTCCGAGGGAATCTTTTGGCCGGCGTGGCGGCCACTCCGATGGCAGTGCCTTTGGGTGTTGCTTCCCTCGTTGGAGGCTTCGGAGAGGACCTCCTTCCTTCCACCCCTCCCAGGAGCTCAGGTGAAAACCTCGAACCTCCGGTTCCAGCGGCGACGACACCACGGTGCCGTGCTCCTTCTGAAGGCGTTGCTCGGGGCTGCTCAAGTGGCGGTGGAAGTGGCGGCGGTTCGGTGTCGACACATGCATTCGGTCGACTTCATCTTGGAGGCTGCGACGGCGTGGCGGCGCCGTGCTGGTGGAGCTACTGCCGATGGTCGAGGCATCGTCGGCGATCCGAGCCATCGAGTTCGGGGTGCTAAGGGGGAAACCCTAGATCTGGGTCTTCCGGATCGGATGATGATAGCGTTCTATCGCTTACCCTTCTGGGGGCATCGTCGGCTGGAGGGATGGTGGAGCGGTGTTTCATCTCACACTTTGATGGCGGCGGAGAACGATGGCATGGCGCTGTGGAGACTCGGCGTCCGATGTGCGGAGATGGGCTCGCGCAGGAGGAGGTTGTTGTCTGGCGTCATGGTGACGTCGATGGCTGAGTGGCGAGACAAGGTAGAAGCCTCAATATGATCTGAAGACCTGTGGAAGATGGCGGCGACGACACACGAGTGCGTCTGACCGGATTGTGCCCCAGACCCGGTATGTGGCTCGGTAGGGCCTCCGAATGAGTTTCGACTTCCGGCTTTTGATGTTAGGCTTAGGTGAGTGGTTTGGGTAGTGGCCCAGCTAGCACCCATTCATCATTTTGGATAGGAGTAGCGGCATATGTTGCCAAGATGGTGGATTCAGTCACATTGTTGTAATACTTTATAAGGTCCTCGAGAATAATCAATAAAGTGGCCGTATGCATCTCTCAGATGCAGAGGCCGGGGGTCATCCTCCTTTTCTAAAAAAAATAAAAAGAATGTAGGGATTCAGAGAAACTTGTAATTACTTGATAATTCGTGCAACTAAAACAAGTAAGGTTGAATGTTGCTTACTGCATTCAGGCAGTTTCGTACGGTAAGTGGCTCTGTTTGCAGGCTGAGGATAGGTGGTGCACAGAGCAGAACACCCTGCCCAAATCATATCGGCGCATTCAAGAAAGTTGTTATGTGCTTTGCTGAGAACCCAGCTGAAGATGTGATCACACCAGTTCTTGGGACTAGTTTCAACTATTTGGGTGAGGCGTACGACTTGTACAATCAGTACTCATGGGAGAAGGGGTTCGGCATTCGATATGGCCGAGGAAAAGCGCTTTCCGTCGAATGGCAGCAGATACGAATTGAATGCACGCGGATGCCTCTTCTTGACGGACGACGTGGTCATTTATGAAGCCGAGCAGTGGGAGTGAGCGAAAGAAGTGAAAAGCAGCGGCGGCGGCGGGCCGCGATGGAGTTCCAAATGCAACAATCAGGAGGTATGCTGAGTCTTGATTATTTGTCGATCTTTTTCCTTATTTGCACGGCGGATATTTTTCCTCCTATGTTGATCTTCTTCCTTTCTCCCAGGTCTACTTTGATTGAGGAGGTTGGGTAGAGTCTGGTGCGTGCCGAACTGCCGGTGAACAGCACTACCCGGATAAGTGGTGGTAGCGGAGGGGGAGAAAATCGTTGTGAACGCGGAAGCATGGGTGTGCGAGATGCAGGAGCCGGCAGTGGTGAGAAGGGAGAGTTCTCCTCCCACCTCCTAGTTGTTAACTGGAAAGATGAATCCCTAAGCCCCTCGCTGGAATAAAAGGTGAGGAATACCTTCAGAAATTAATTGTTTAATTATGAATGTAGAGAGAAAAGAGAACTCTGTTGATCAAAAAGTGTGCAGTTCTCCATGGTTTGTTCTCAAAGACTGCTGGTAATTGTTTTTTTTTTTGCTCCGTTAACATGATTAACTGGATTGGTAGCATCGTTTTGCTGTAGCGTAGTTTTAGAGTGCGGGTCGCTGGTGTTTTTGGATTCAGTTAACTTAAGTAAGCAGTACAGAAGTAGTTATGCGATTGAAGGCAGTGTT
The DNA here is from genome assembly GCA_021605205.1 of Aegilops longissima. Classification (NCBI taxonomy): domain Eukaryota; kingdom Viridiplantae; phylum Streptophyta; class Magnoliopsida; order Poales; family Poaceae; genus Aegilops; species Aegilops longissima. The sequence goes on from CM038682.1 coordinate 184,496,639, forward strand.
TTTTTTTTTCTATGGAGTTTGAGTGTGCTACAAATAGCCGCATCATTTTTTTCGCTTCGCTAGCTTGTTGAATTCAGAGAATGATGCTATGAATATTCTGAAACCTAGTGTACTTGCTTCACTCGTAGAAGTGCATCATGGTAGTGTTGTGGTTTCATTTATTAAATTCAGTATGCACGAAGCTACAGCGTCCAGTGTTTGCTTCGTCTAGTTTAACCTAGTTAAAACATTTGACCAGGGCAAGCGGGAGTGTGCTGACCCGTAGCCCATAAAAAGAGGTGGCCGTGGAGCAAGCCGAACTGTCTGTCTGCTGGCTTTGCATCAGTGAACAGACATTTTATTGATCATGCGTACTGAGTGCTTACAAGGATCAGGGTGCATAACCTAGCAACAACTGAAACTAGGAGCTACAAATATTTGCCGAAACTGAATTGTGTTATTAACAAGCTAACAAGAAAACAGTTCTGCTTGGAGTTGTACACTAATCCTGAAACTAGGAGCTATGGTAATGATAGTGCAAACAAAACCAAACAAGTCTAGTTGCTGAGGCGAGCAAGCATGATCAGCTGCATCGCGAGTAAGAGCAGCGTGGCAATCAGGTTGGTGGTTGCTAAAAACACGGCTATGCGGTGAGTTTCAGTTCGCACAGACTGGGCGCCCCTGTGGGATCTGGGTGTGAAGAAGGCACATGCTGGTCAGGGGCTAGGGACCGATCAGCCTCCTTAAACGATTGATCCCGGCGAACTAGGCGGTGAAGGAAGCTGGCGGGGGCAGTACTTGCCGGCGAACTCTGTTGGAGCGGGAGCTGATGACCGAGAGACAGCTGCGCGAGCTGCTTCCGGTAAGTATCAGCAGATCTGAGGAACCCGCACATCCCAGCCTGCGATTTCGTAAATAAAAAACAGAGTAGCTTAACAGAGGCAATAGAAAACGTTATGAGCGTGGCTGGATTGCAAGATTTAGGATGAAAAATACCTCTTTTCTGACGCAATTGTAGAACCTAGATCCAGGGTCACGGCCGCCATAGTCTGGGCGGGGGATCAGCAGCAAGATTTCATCGGGTGCGGATGATGGTGAGTGAGGGTTGGTGGTTGCTGGCGAAGGAGCTGGAGTGCGGCATCTGTTCGGTCGGCCCATAACGGCACACAAAATATGAGCCGTGCGGGCTGCCCATGACGCCGTTCGCTGCCTCAATGAATGCTGTGGGCCATGGGCCAGAATAAGCGTGGGAATACATAAATTACATGGGGGAGTATACGGCCAGCGTCGCGAATCTCAGCACGTTCGAACGGAGAAGATTACGAGTGCATCTGGGCTCAAGCTCAGAATAGCACTTTCGCCATCGTTTTACCCTCAATGGCAACAATATAAATATGTGTCTTGTCACCTTCTGTCACTGGGATATAGATCACCGCAAGATTGAACCCATCACAAAGCACCTCTCCCATTGCAAGATAGACCAATCTAGTTGGCCAAACCAAGTCAATAGATTGGAGAGAAATACAAAGCTATAATAATCACGCATAAAAGAGTTCAGAGAAGACTCAAATAATATTCATGGATAATCTGGTCATAAACTCACAATTCATCGATCCCAACAAACACACTGCAAAAAAGGATTACATAGAATAGATCTTGTCGGATTCAGGGCTCCGCAGACCCAAGAAGGTTTGAACTCAGGGGCGTGTGCGAAGAACTCAACCTCACAAGCCTGCCTACTCGTCGCCCCACGACCTAGCCTAGCCGGACTCGCGTGAGTGGGGAAGAAGATGAACACGACAATTTATCCAGGTTCGGGCCACCTTGCGGTGTAATACCCTACTCCTGCTTTGTGGTGGATTGGCCTCACGTGGAGGGCTGAGGATGAACTAGTACAATGGATGAATAGCCTCGCGAGGGCTATGATGGTGAGAGTGGAAAGGATCCGATCGGGAGTCTGTCCCCTTCTTTGGTGGTGGCTACCCTATACTTATATTGGCCTCGGTCCTCTTCCCCCAAAACGCAGGCGGGAAGGGATCCCACAGTGGCCAATTTGGAAGGGGACAGTAGTACATCTTATCCTGACGAAAGGTGGTTTTCGCCCGCAAAGCTTCAGGTCGTGACGCGACTGTGGGCTCGACGATGACATCCGCCCTGCCGCGCCCGTGGTCTTGGTCTCGTTGCACCAGAATGGAAACCTTTGCCAGATTCCTTGGGAACCCACACCTGTCCTTGCCTCCTTAGCACCAAAGAGGGAAATGCCTCCTCTGCGCCCGCTGGCACCCGCCTGGCCTTGGCCATCATGGCCTGCGTCATGGTAGCCTCATGAGGCTGGGTACCTGCATATGGTCAAAAAATTATGTACACACTGAACATTTTTTAAATTCTTGATTAATATTTTTCAAATACTTGTTTAACATTTTATTTGTGACGTGCGTTCCAATGGGATATAAATATTTTAATACGTTAGCTTGTGATTTACCTGTCAATAATAGGCCTAGCCTTACGCATCCCCCTCCAATGATGAGAGGCCGTCGCGTAGCGAGCCGGTGACTCTGGGTGAGTCTAGTCTCAGTTGCTACGAGACACAAGACCGTGTCACTACAAAGAGTCGGTAGTGGGCCGGCTTGTAACCATGTGTTTCATCGTGTTGACATCATCATGCTGCCATCATGTATGTAATTTTTTACTTTTCCTTTTGTTTATATTTTAGAAAAACTAAATACATATATTACAAAAAATAATTTTGTTAATATGTGACATATAAAAAGTCATGTGTTTAAAAAAATTGAGTTCCAAAAAACGTTATACATTGTTAAAAAAATGGTTTGTGTATTTTAAAAATGTTTATTGCCATTCAAAAAAGTTAACAGTTGGGTTTCGATAAAACAACCAAGACATAAATTGAAATTGTTATGCACTTCTGAAATGGTTCATCGAACAGCTTGCGGGCATCGGGATAGCTGCCCGTAAGGATCTCCCGCGCATGCTTCCTTTGCGTCTCGGTGGACTGGCCAGCCACTGGTGCGAAGTTGAGGTCGAGAGCCGCCACCACGGGGAATGCCGGTGCAATTTCACTCATTACCGGCGAGTCGTCCCGAGGCTACCTGAAGAAACGGGACGTGCCCAGGTCGTGTTGAGGATGGAACCCGTACGACGACAACAACGTCGAGGTGTGCTGCGACTCCGAATATGGCAGGCAGGTAACCGACGAGCCCATGTTGGTCGCGGCCGCAGCGGCAGCGACAAGAATGGCTGGCTCATTGCGAATCCCTAGCATGAGAAGGGCACGCTGCATGGCCTAGGCGACGATAAGATCAGTCTTTGCATCGGTGTCCTTGGGCCGCGCAACCTCGACTGCGGCACGGGCGGTGGTGACATCTTTTTGGTCTGCCACCACCTTCATCCAGCCAGTCCTCCTCGCTGTTTCGACGGCCCTCTACTCCGGCGTGAGCTCCTTCTTCAGCTTCTTCTTTGGGCGCATGGCATATGCGGCCATGCTGTTGGCCGTGGCGTCTGGGATGGAGGCGGCGACGAGGTTGGGTGCGTCGTCTATGGCGCAAGGGTGGGAGGGTTTTGAGGGAGAGGGGGAAATGCGGTGGACGTCCCATCGAGGAACAGGTCAGGGGAGGACAAGGGAGGGCGTTGTGAGCATTCGCTCCGATGCAAATCTGACCCAAATTTGGACCCAAAATGGATCACGGCGGACAAAAAAATACACGTTCTTTTACGTCTCCGCGTTTAGCTGTGTTTTTATCCGTGTCGACCGAAACGGACATGGGGCGGATGAAGTGGGGCGCCGCTTTAGAGCTGACCTTATGTCGGGAGAAGAAGAATCTGGTGGAGGGTTTGCATCTGAGCGCCCCGCGAAAACTGGTAGTACTAGCGAAGATGGACGTTGGATTGTAAGTTTTCGTGGCGCTCGCGCAACAATAATCCTGGCCTTGGCCGGACGGATTCGCGCGTCTGCCCATGTTGAACTCGGATTCCGGACGCGCTTCCTTAATCCGACTGCTTGTACTGGAGCTCGACCTCCAAGTTATAAGCGCACTACATCCACAAGAGAACTCATCGCTTTCCTTGATCGCCAACCTTCTGCCTACGCCCGCGAGACAAGAGCACCACCTCTAGGTCACACAGAGGACAGAGCTCGCGCTCGCCGCCACGCCATGGCCGCGCCCACGCAGACCAGCCCGCTCCGCCGGTGGAAGCGTTTCTTCCGCGCCTTCGACTGCGTGGATGCCGCCATCAAGCCCTCCGACCCTGACCACTCACGCGACGAGCTCCGGCGCGCCAGGGCTGACGTCGTGGAGCAGCTCTGCAGCGCCGCGGACGACGACGATCAGGCGGAGCGCCTCTGCGGGATCCTCGACGACCACATGGCGCAGTCCCTGGAGACGCTGCGGCTCGTTCCAGTGACGCCCAGCATGCTGGCTTCCACGGGCCTCGCCAGGTCCGTCCGCGCGCTCCGCGGGCACGAGTCGGAGCGCGTCCGCGTCCTGGCCAGAGGCGTCGTGAGCAGGTGGAGGGCGTCGATGCAGGACGAGCTCGCCATGGTCAGAGACGCCCTGCACAAGCTTGACAACATCAACATGCCGCAGACAAAGGAGATCACCGTCGGTCAGCGGCAACGTGTCTCCGCCGATTCTGACGTAGCCAAGACGATGGCGCCGGTCATGAAGACGGTGGCAACCGCTATGAGAAAGGATGCGTTCGGTTCCGCCGCCGGGGACCATGCTGGCCTCTGCTCCGAGGAGAAGATGGAAGCCGCGAAACGCAGGTTCCGCCAAGGTTACCAAGGGCGTGTTTGGATGCCCGGGTCACATCTGACTGCATCGCATCTAGCATGCTGGTTGAGTGTGGCCTGGCTGAGCTAATGCAAAGGTACAATGAGATGTATGTTTGGTTGCTTGTGTGTTGTGGGACTGGCCAAGATAAATATGTGTTTGGTAGGTTGCATGAGGTGTCCTGGGCTGACTGAGATGTTGTTTGCTAAATTGGTCATATTGTATGCAACAAACAAGACTCTTTCAGATAAAATTAACACGCATCACTTGTTTACAAATACAAAGACATACACTAGCAATCATTCAAGAGAATTCTATACGTCGTGGATGAACAACGCCATCAGGCCATCAGCCATGGCACTAGACCAATGACAAACTTATCTGCCAGAATATAGAATTCAGCCAAAACTTCTTCAGAAAGTTTGCCTCCCGAACGATTTAGAACTTCAGAAAATTCCTTCAATCATCCCGTACATATGGAACACTAGATTATCAAGATATACTACTCCATACACAACAAATAAATTAACAACACTGTGGATGATTTCTCACGAGGATGTTGACAGGGGATCCAGATGAACAGTACAAACGAACTATGGGCATGGCCGATCTGGATGCTGCTGCCATCCCTTGATCTTGGTCCAACCGCCGCCACGAGATCCAGATCGCGCGGCGTTAATCACCTCGCAGGCTCGTCGCGGGATCCATTCGCCGGCGCTTTACATCGAGCGCGCGCAGCTCGGCCTCAACCGCGTTCGCAGCCAGCAAAAGGGACGGCGGCGGCGAAGACAAGGAGGCAGCGGCGACGGCGAGTACGATGAGGCGGCAGCGACGGCGGGAAGGATGAGGAGGAGGCGGCGGCGGCGACGAATCTGAGGCCATGCCGAGGGGATGGAAGGAGGAGCGACGAGTGGACGGGGGGTTATGGCGAGGGGCATCGCGACCCCCTGCGTCAAGCTGCACGCGTGGTGCACGCGCGGGTGCTGGCTCGCGGAAACGGCCAGAACTTGCGTTTCCGCTCAGCCTGGCTGGGAGGCCCTTTTTGCACCTGTCGGGCCAGGCCCAGGTGGACGTGCAGCATACCAAACAACCAGATGATTTCATCGTGGATGCGAGCCAGGTGCAATACAAGAAACCAAACATGCCCCAAGAAGCAGAGGACGCCAAACGGCTGCGCAGGACACGATCGGTGCACGCGCCCAAGATGATGCAGCCAATCAGGAGGTGCACCAGCTCCATGGCCAAGAAGAAAACCTTCGCGATCAGGACGCAGCTTCACATGGCTTAGGGCTCTAGCTCAGGAGGTGGCCTGGGGATCCTACATGTTCCTTTTGTACCGATATGGAAACAGCAAATCATTTATTCTTCACTTGCCCGCTCGCCTGCACTGTTTTGGGTGTGTTGGGAATGACGGGTGGGGCATCTTGCTGCCCTCGGTCTCTTTGGCAAAGCTGGGCGTGGTTGTATAGGTTCTTCCCAGGAGGGAAACCTTTTTATATGATGATTATCGCTGCTGTTTGCTGGGGATCTGGGACCTTCGTAATAAAGTCACTTTTGATAAACATGTTGCTCGCACTCCACTTGAGACGGTTTTCACTGCATGTTCTTTTATGCTATATTGGGCAGGTTTGCTTAAAGAGGATGACAAGGTGCAGTTCCAGGCTGGTGTGAAGAGGTTGGCTCATGCGGCTGCGGCACTCGCGGATCGATCCTTTCCCCGCGGCAGACTCCTCCTCGGCGACAATGAGGGGATCCAGATCGGCTAATTGAAGTCCACTGGTGTTCTCTGGTCTGGCCGTCCACTGGGGTTTGATGCCCGCTGGATCTGGCATCTTTTGGTAGTATCTTGCTGCGGCAAAAAACTTGTTGTTAGTTAGTCTTGTCGTTAAACCATCTTAGTTGGGCAGTTGCTGTTAGTGCCATCAGGTTTTCGCCCCACGGCGGATGGTCCGCTATAGGGTTATCATGCAGTGGGTTTCCTGGTGGTGCGCCAACTCGCTCCTCCCCTTTCAGTCTCCTTTTGCGCTGTCTCATTCCGGTCTGGCTTTCTTCTGTTGGTAGTTGGTTGCATGACAAAAGACTTGGATAATGACTGATGTATTTCCGTTGATCGTAAAATTAATGGAAAGGGGTGAGAGCCCGGTTGAAAAAAAGTTGGAAAGATCTAAACTCGTGTCATCTCACTTTTTCAATTTTTGTCAGTATCCTTCTTTTCGAACATTCAGTGCTGCAGTTGTAACTAGCATTATTGTAATGCAGTTGCTTGCTTGTCTGATATGTACGTGATCTAAGGAAGTTGATGGATTGGAACTTGGAAGTGAGATTCGGTCTTATAAATCTACTGACATGTTCAAAGAACTTGGGAAGAAATTGCTCGTCATGTTGGGAAAAATGTGTTTGTGTCAAACGGGCTTGCTAAAATTCAGTCGACTGAGATTTAACCAAGTTTCAGTCGTCCATGCAGCATTTTGTCTCGACGTTTGCAACTTTTTTTCCTACCGGTTGCAGCATCCGTCTTGTTGGTTGTAGCATGTTGCCCCTCATCGATTGTAGCACAACGTCTCACTAGTTGTAACATCCACCATTGGCGGTTGTAGCATTTTTAGTCGCACTGGTTGCAGCGTCAATTGCCATTGCTTGCAAAAATGTCGCAACATTTTTCATCAACGGTTGTAGCATCTAGCCGTGCCGCTTGCAGCAAAAAAATTGCGATGTGTCACTCGACTGAGACTCCGTTAAGTCTCAGTCGACTGAGTTCTAGACAAACCCTTGTGTCAAATTGTAATTCTGCACATACCTAAGCAATCAATAAAGCTCGACTTTTAGAACTTCGAGTCCTCATCTTCATGTTCAGACTTGCAGTCCAAGTTGCAATTTGGATTCAATCGAAATTGACAAAATTCCCTTCTTGTTGTTTCTTGATATAAAACCACATATGTATGACAAACCACGATATAAAATCACAAAAAGATAAATCTTCTCTAAGGTTTGCAAGTTGGATTGTACTCAACACAGATTGCATACAAAGCAGCAACAACTAAAGGTTGGACTAGGGTATTCCTTTTTTTCGCTAAAGGGCGATTTAATTATCTCAAATGTAGCATCAAGCGGATATAAAATATTATGAGTAACACCCGGCCTCTGCATAATTAGAATGCACATAGCCAAACGCCAAAAGTCTGAGTATGAACTGGGACTAGGGTATTCCTAGTTTCATCTGAGTGTCAAATCACAATACTTCCATGGTTTGAACTGGCATATATTAATTAGTTTTTGCCTTCTTCAGTTTATAGCAAGGTATTTTAAAGTAGACACGTTCATGAGCTTGTGGCATCCTTCACGTAGAGGTAACAGTTATATGATTCCCCTTTCATACATAACGCAGTGACATAACTCGCATTCAGAACCCTGATTTGGTTCATATCCATAGACCAGGAGAGCCAACCATCACACTTCATAGTCACCACTGATAAACAACCACAGGGACTCACACCCCTCTCTGCATCCTTTCTATTGACAAATGATCCATAATACCTGGACTTCAAACTAGACACGTGGTGTCCCGCCACAATGTTGACTCACGGAATCCTACAAAATGACCAAACAATTGCTGATTTGGGTTTCACCACATTGGCTTGACATAACAATTCATCCTCCTTCACCGAATTTGCAACCATCGTGTTTCCTTCAGAGTCAACAACAATAACGTCAAAATGTTCGGGTATGGTATTTGGTCGAACACTTGCCGGATGTGGCGCCCATCATGGACGGTGGTGATATGGGCAGATGGTACCTAGGCATCGGTGGGATCCGGGGTGGAATGTTGGCGTAGGAGAAGGCGGTCAGGTGTCTGGTTGGAGCGGCGAAGGTCCGACAAGGCATGGGTGGTGGTCGGGGTGGTACAACGGTAGCGTCGGTCCCCGAGGGTGTGGAGACGAAGCACCACGGGGTGCGAAAAAGGGCTCTAGGTGGGGTATTTTTGTGGGCCGGCGATGTCAGAGTACGACACCACGGACGTCCGAACTCCTCCAAACCTCAATAGGTTTGATGCTAGTTTGCGGGAATTCAGACATCCAGGCCGATCCAGATGATTTTGATAACCGTCGCTGAATGGTGAAAAATGCCCAAACTATCCGGTCTAGACATTTACGGGCGATTTGGTGATCTGTGTTGGAGTTTCCCTAATTCCTTCTCGTTTCTCCACCTTCTGCCCGTGTGAAGAAATCCAACACGGGGAGGGGAAAACAAGTGTTAGATGAGGATCCACGTCTGGAGAAATATCGTTTGAAACCGTTTGGTGGTCGAACTCCTTTTAGCGGAGCATGTATCTACCGGGTAAAGATCCACCATCTAACACTTTTTTAGAGATTCTTGCAAACCTTTTTGCATCATATGGGTGTGTTATGCCATAAAAGAAGCAATACATGCCAGCCTTTTGTCATTGTGTCTTGAAAGAGAAAGAGAGGTGTAGGGAAGGACGTTGCATTCATGCTTTCTATTCTTCCTCTCCCCAGTCCTCATACATAAAACAACGCTTTTATTTTCAAGTGATATTTTAAATCATTCATAGCTTCTAAACCAAAATTCATTTTTTATATTATATATGTTTGAATTCCTGGCGACAAGACCTTTTGACCAAGCTCAATTTTGAATACATTTCAAAGTGATTTATATTTCACTATTTCAGTTTCACATTAACAGTTGTGACTGAAATTTTAGTTTCATACGGTATCACATTAATTTAAAACTATATTTAAATAATTAAAATCAATGTTTTGAAATATATGATTTGTTTAAATATATATTTTAAATATCTAAAACATATCAAGAATATATTTCCTAAGATAATCGGATAGATGAATGGTATTTAAATGGATGTGGTACTGAAAGTGGTTATGGTATTTAAAAAAAAAAGTGGCCTACTAATTCAAGTGCATCTGGCATTGAAATGCAAATGCCAACAAAGTGATCTGATAGTGAAGCATATGGTATTGAAATGCACCTGGTAACAAAGTAATCTGGTATTGGAATGCCTCTGCTATTGAAATGCATACGATACTGAAATTTATCATCTGCATTGAAATGGATGTGGTACTAAATTTTATTGAAATATTGTTTTAAAGTAGTATTGAAATTGAAACATGTGCATGTTATCCAAATGAATATGTTACTGAAAGTGGTATGGTAATTAAAATGCATTTGGTATTGCAATTCATATGCTGTCAATTTGATCTGATAGTGAAGCATCCGATATTGAAATGCACATGGTAACAAAGTGATTTGGTAATTGAAATGCATCTAATAACTAAGTTATTGAAATGTACGACATAAAGTGATATATGAAATTCAACACACGAGTTGTCGTACCCGTAAAGCAACACATGAGTTGCACCTGCATGGGCTGGCTTTGGGCCAGACGGGACACGGAATAAAATCATCACGCGGCCCATAGAGCAAAGCATCGCTGGTACATGCTGATACAATTTATGATCACCTCAGGAAGCTATGGGCAGCATCGGCAAGGTTACAAAATACAGTTGTTGGCAAAGTACGAAGAAAATCCTACGCATGCATTGGACGAAAATTTCCGAGAAATGCTTCTCCCTTTATGTGTAAGTAATAAATAATATAAATAAATGTGGATACAGATAGTCAGATATATATATATATATATATATATATATATATATATATATATATATATAGATATAGATTAGATGTAGATATAGCTTAGATATATAGATATAGATATAGATTAGGTATAGATATGAAAAAGGAAAGGATATGGCCCCAAAAGTGGATTGTTTCCTCTGACTTTCGCACTACCCAAGTTAGTGAGAGCCACTATAGTATATACTCCCTCCGTTCATTATTGTAAGATGTTTTTAACTTTTATTCTAAATCCAGTGTATATGGACACGTTTTAATGTATTTATTCACTCAATTTAATTTGTGTGTAGTTCATGCTGTATTAAAATATCCAAAACGTCTTGCTACCTATGCATAGGGAGGAGTGAACGGAGGAAGTACTATAAAATGCTCGAAGCTTGCTACCTTGCACATACGCTCAGTTGGCCACCCGAGTCACTCACTGCTCACTGCTGCTACTGCCCTGCAAGTTCCGGCAATATTCAGCACGGCGCTTCCGTCTCCGCCCCGGTGACTTGCTCGTCGACGGTCCTTGCTGCGCCATGGAGGAAACCCCACTGCCACTGGTTCCTCGCGTCAGGCTCGGCGCCCAGGGCCTGGAGGTGGTTTCTCCCTTGCCCTCTCCATCCATCAATCATCTTCTCTTCTTGTTGGGCACAGAATCTAACTAACAACCCAACGACGAGGCAGGTGTCTAAGCTTGGGTTCGGGTGCATGGGCCTGACGGGCTCCTACAGCGCCCCGCTCAGCGACGACGCCGGCGCCCCCGTCGTCGCGCACGCCTTCCGCCGCGGCGTCACCTTCTTCGACACCTCCGACTTCTACGGCCCCCACACCAACGAGACGCTCCTCGGCAAGGTCTGCTCTCTTCACTGATTTACCTCCTTTGCAGTGCAGCCTAATCAAGCGTGTGTCTGTCTTTGTGCACCACAGGCGCTGAAGCAGCTGCCGAGGGAGCAGGTGCAGGTGGCCACCAAGTTCGGAATCCAGCAGTACGCGTACGATGAGGGCAGGGGCGCCGTGTGCGGCCGGCCGGAGTACGTGCGCGCCTGCTGCGAGGCCAGCCTGCGCCGCCTCGGCGTCGACTACATCGACCTCTACTACCAGCACCGGGTCGACACCACCACCCCCATCGAGGACACGGTCTCCTCTCTCCTCATCAGTCCCTTCATCCTGTTAATAACTGTGTATACAATGCATGAGTGTTTTCACTGGTGCGGTTGCTCACTGTAATTCCTGTGCTGAGACGTGCTTCTTCTGCAGATCGGGGAGCTCAAGAAGCTGGTGGAGGAGGGGAAGGTCAGATACATTGGGTTATCGGAGGCGAGCCCCGACACCATCAGGCGTGCACACGCCGTGCACCCGATCTCGGCGGTGCAGATGGAGTGGTCCCTGTGGGCTCGCGACATCGAGCCCGACATTGTGCCGCTCTGCAGGTGAATTTTCTGCATTGCAAATTATACATACTCGTGAGATCACCATAATGGGCAGTCCAAAGTGATTCTTCTGCTTTTATCTATGGACCCCAGGGAACTGGGGATAGGAATTGTTCCTTACAGCCCGATCGGACGCGGGTTCTTCGGCGGAAGAGGGGTCACGGAGCAAGTGTCTGATGAATCCAATCTGGTACCGAGACAAACAAATGCTTCATTTGCGACAGTCAATTCGTTTCAGTTACTTAGGCATTGCTGTATCTTTCTCACAGAAAAGGCACCCACGGTTTTCAGCAGAAAATCTGGACAAGAACAAGCATCTCTATCTGAAAATGGAAGAACTAGCCAGGAAGCACCAGTGCAGCCCTGCTCAGCTAGCTTTAGCTTGGGTGCTGCATCAAGGAGATGATGTGGTTCCCATACCAGGTAAATGTTGCAGTCCCTTCTCATGTCACCAAGGGGGGTGGTTTTATTGAGATCATAATTCTCATAGAAGGCGGAAATACTCAAGATCGTCTTTCTTGCATGCATTCTGGTAGAAGTGAAATATTTCAGTTGCAGTCCAGCTTTATTTGGCAATGAATTTACTCTACAGTTTGTCCTGATGTTTGAATACCTCCAAACATGTGCTAATTCATAATTCTTGTCACTATCAAGTTCCAAACGTGTGCATTAGCAGTCAAGTCCATTTTTCCAGTAGACTGGCATTTGATAACCGATAAATATGCTCTCTAATTTCTCAGGGACAACAAAGATCAAGAACCTGGACTCCAACATTGACTCCTTAAAGATAAAGCTCACCGAAGATGACCTGAAAGAAATTAGCAGCCAGATACGTGAAGAAGATGTGGCCGGTGGAAGGAGTTATACTTCCTTGGCGCATACCAACTGGAACCATTCAGACACACCAAAGAAGTAAAACTACAAAAAACGGTGATATGTGAGAATAAAACAGCCATGCCATCTACTCCCTATCTGTTATCATGCTAAATGGTGCTGCCTGTACCATGTGAATCTTCCGTGTTAAATAATGTACTGCAAATAAGAACATGCGCACTCTCTCCAGGAATCATGTAAATTTCTGTCTGCGCGCATAACAAAAGACCGAGACTGCAAGACGTGATTTGCTGTGCCCGTCCATCTTGGATAAAAATATTAGAAGCATTTGATAAAGACTGAACGTTACAAATATGTGTGAAAGATTGAACGGATAGAATAGCAGCACCTGAATTTATAGGTGGAGTAGATTGTTTAAAGTTGCACGGATAAAATGGAGGTGCCTGAATATAGAGGTGTGGTAGAATGGCATAGCGGCACATGTCCGGAATAAGCATTGAACCAGGCACTGCATTGAACATTCGAGGCCCATGGAGGTGCATGGTTCAGCCAAACATTTCTCACTCTATAATTTGCACAGCATCGACAGTAACTATGAGATCACAGGATCTTATCAGGTTTAGTGTCATGAACTCAAGCCTGATGCACATCTGATGCGGTCACCTCCACATGCTCCAGGCTCTCTTCCATTAAAGTAGAGGAGCTGCATTAGCTTTCAGGGACAGATGGTTTCAGCCCAGTAACATAAGACCCCAAACTTCATTTAACGTACTTTTACAATCTCTTCATAACTGAACTTACACAACGGCGGAATGCACTGCATAAGCAGTAGCCCTGGTGACAAGGGATAGGCTTACAATTGACAACACCAATGCCGATTATGGTAGATGTTAAGCGGGCTGGTTAAGAGCCAATGGGGAACTCTGACAACCAAAGCGATAGGTGGCACTCAATCCATGTGAATGTCTTTGAATGCATTTCGGTTGCGCCATTTCTGGACAACCAAGACTTCTGAGAAAGGGCAGGAGCATGGTAGACCAGAGACTTTGCATCAACTCTGAATATTGAAGCTTTGAGAGTGATCATCCTTTCCTCACTTTCATTCTTGCCCCTTTAACCTCTATTCTCCCCCACTGCAAGAGTAATCCAGTCCCATGCAGCATTAGTTCTAACATTATCAAATGTCCAAACACTATCTAAATTTGCATAGATAATTACAGTACACAGTAAGAAATTCAGTACGAACATAGCTTCTTCAATGAACAGTTTGTGTAGATGTTTTTTCCATGAAGGAAATTTAGATACATGATAAACTTCATTACTTTGTCCGCAGAGTATGGCTGACTCGATTCGCCTTCACAACTCACAAGAGAAATGGAACTATCACAATATTATACTGCCATGGAATAGCTGGCTTACCTTTACAAGAGCAGAATGCTTCTGGTTGGATGCATCGTATCTACAGATCTACTCATTTCTCATTGAATTTCTCTCATTCTTCCTTAAGGCTGTCTCTGTGCAGCCAACAACAAAACAATGAATGCCTGACCAGCGGCACCTTCAAATCGAATTAGCCGTCTACAAAGTGCTGCAAAGAGTTTCTGGACGTATCAGCATGTATAACAAAAAGTTATTGAAAACAATACCAAACTATGAGATGTGACAGATGCAACCTGCCAATTTACATATTCATCATAGAACATGATCTGCAATTCATGCTTAGATGAAAGGGACAATCAAACTTAGTGCATACTGAAAGCGGTTGGAACATACATAGGAAAAATAAGTCAACGAAAGAAGTTGCTTTTTTCTTTTTGCGATCAGAGGAAAGAGGTTCCTTGATAGCTTAAATCTCCAGAAATATTCAAAGAAAACAATATCTTGTGGGTAACTCCATTTTGCATAGTGAAAACTCATACCTGCTGCTAATAAATTTGCTTTAAAAAATGACATGTCAACAGTGACATTTCTGAGAGAACATTATATGTTTTTAAATCTGTGCAACCATGACTGTGCAGGACAAAATGGAGAAAGGAGCAAAAGGTTGTGTTCATAACAACCTCAAGCTATTTTGACTCCATTAAACACTATGGTCTTATGGCAGACAGTCTTCTACAAAAAAGAGTGTGAAGGAGGATCTTATTCTGCAGACTCAAAGACCTTATAAAATAATTGCATCCTCAAAAGGTTGGACATTTTGATATCAGATGAAGTCAATGGACATTAATATAAATAAGAACCATGAGTATAATATGGCACTGTAAGATTGTTAGGAGGAACTAGAAAGCAATGTAAAGGAAAATATTTTCCACAAATACGGAAATTTCTCTGGGCTCCCAGAACGGAAAAATATCATGCCTGGTTGCTCTCTCTAATAGCACACCAGAATAACGCTAGTGCAAAGCTATTATCTGTTTACATCTTGTAGGTGTAATATCTGATGGCCTCTCAGTGATCATACACTTTAATGGATTGTGAACACTCATGTAGTAACACAAACACAGAGTAAAGTTCAAGCTCGTTGGGTTGAGTTCACTTGCAAGATTCTTCTCAAATGAAAGTTGAATCATACGAAGCGACACTTGCAAGCTGGGTTTGTATGAACTCCCGACAAACCTGTAGTCTGTTGATCTGTGAAGTTAGTGGCTCATTATCAACTCCATCAGCCCTGTAAATCACCGAACACACCAGTGTTTTACCAGTAATCGCTGCAAGAGCACTGCCCATCTTCAAACCGATGGAATCTTGCTCTATCCCGGATGATAATCACTCGGCCATAGGCTTTAGATATTAGCTTTGCCACTACATGACAGTCCCCACAGATTCGGAGATTTTTTATCACCCGCAGGGTCTCCCCAGGTGGCGTGGCAATCAACCCAAATGCAATGGCCAATTTTTCGCTATGATAGGACAATGCATACTGCTTCTCCTCCTCCCCGATGTCATGAAGCACATTGCTTGTTTCCGGCTCATATCCCAGCTCACCTATTCTTGACATAA
Source organism: Aegilops longissima (assembly GCA_021605205.1). Classification (NCBI taxonomy): domain Eukaryota; kingdom Viridiplantae; phylum Streptophyta; class Magnoliopsida; order Poales; family Poaceae; genus Aegilops; species Aegilops longissima. The sequence continues at coordinate 184,512,324 of CM038682.1, forward strand.
TTTCCTCTAGCGCTCTGTAAATCTCCTGCAACCTTGGGTGCTCTTTATCACCATTAATGAACTTATGCATTACACCACTTATCTCTGTGTAGCTGAAGCCAGGTACTTTCCGCACATCATTGCTTCGCATGGTATCACGGACTCGACCAACATCTGCCCACCGTGCCTTGGACGCATATACATTGGAGAGGAGCACATAGTCACCATCAACATTTGAACCAAGCTCAGCAAGCTTTGTAGCAGCTAACTCCGCGAGCTCAACATCACCATGCGTCTTGGACGCACCCAGTAATGTCTGCCAGAGGACAATATCTGCAGGAAACGGCATGGACTTAATAGTATCATATGCCTCGGCAAGGCGGCCTGCACGGCCAAGAAGGTCCACAACAGTGCCATAGTGCTTTACATTAGGAGGAACCCTCATGCCATGAAAAACCCTGAGGCCGTCATCCACGAGCCCAGCATGGTTGCATCCGCACAACACAGCGATGTAGGTCACTTCGTCCGGCTCAATACATGTCGGCATTTCATCAAACAACTTGAGTGCATCACCCCCATGCCCATGCATGGAAATTGCTTGTATCGCAGTATTGTATGACACAAGTGTCCGGTCTTCTCGTTTGATGGAGTGGAACACTTCCAGCGCCCGGGCCAATGAACCGCACTTGGAGTACATGTCAATAAGTGCATTGCAAACACGAACATTGCCACTGACGCCCATTTTGCGAACAAACTCATGCACATACAATCCGTCCCGTAACGAACCAATCTGTGCACACGCAGAAAGCGCGGCAACCATGGTCACCTCATTGGGTGCCTCCCTTGGTGGCAACTCCCGGAAGCTCCCTACCAGTCTGTGGAACAGCTTCAGGGCCAGGGTAGGCTCAGTCCCCTGAGCCAGCCCAGCAAGCAGCGCATTCCACGAGGCCACGTCGCGCACAGTCATTTCATCGAACACCTTCCGTGCGGACGCGAGGTCGTCGCATTTCGCATACGAGTCGACCAGCGTGGTGATCAGCCGCACGTCAGCCGTGCAGCCGAGGCGGAGGACGAGCGCGTGGAGCTGGAGGGTGGCGGGGCCGTCCGAGCACCGGGCGGAGGCCTTGAGCGCGAAGGAGAGGGAGAGCGCGTCGAGGCGGGGCCGCGGTGGGGACGGCGAGGGGAGGAGGCGGCTGGCGAGGAGGAGGAGCGAGCGCGCGGGGTGCGGGGAGGCGGCGAGGCCACGGAGGGCGGCGTTGAGGTCGTTGGTGGCGGGGGACGGGAGGGAGCGGAGGAGGAGGAGGGCGTGCGGCAGCGCCGCCGCGTGCGCGGAGAGCGCGAGGCGGTCGAGGAAGCGGGCTCGGAGGGAGTGCTCGAAGTAGAGGCGGGCCGAGGTGATGAGCTGCGCGTGGAACTGCTTGTAGTGTGAGAGCGTGGTCAGGCAAGGGAGGACGGACTCAAGGTGCTGCGCCGCCGCCGCCGTCGTAGCCGTCGCCGGCGCGGGTGGCATTGTGGCTGGGGCGATGCTATGTGTCGCTCGTTGCGATCAATTGCGCGTCGCGTCGCTCACGACGCCAGCTCGAGTCGCACGCGACTACATAGGCTTGACCCAGCGCGCCGCAGAGCAAGCTAGCGCACGGTGAGTTTTATTTAATTTTTTAAATATATATTTCGGTCCTTTTAGTTGGTCTTTTTTACCTTCGGCTTCTTCTTTTTTTAACATCAGTATAGACACAAGCGCTCATATACACACGCATACACTCACCCCTATAAACGCACACACGCACGTCATGCCCCTATGAGCACCTCCGAAAGACTGGGCCGGCATATCATCTTTAGATTTACGAAGTCACCATAGGCGCCTCGTCATCGACGGAAACGTCTCCTCCCACTGAATGCGCATTGCCGGAAATCCTGAAATAAATTCAAGGATAAATGTGAGGACTAGGATTTAAACCCTGGTAAGCTGGTGATACCACAGTCCCTCTAACCATCCAACCACAGGTTGGTTTGCCGGTTTCTTGTTTTTAGTGGTATCATTTCAATTAAAAAATAAAAAGTATCCGTGCATTACAGAAGAGTGCACAAAAATGAAAAATTGATCACGAATTGAAAACTATTCACAAATTTCAAAAAATTCATGAATTCAAAAAATGTTCAGAAATTTACAATATGTCCACGAATTCAAAAAATATTCACGAATTTGAAAATGTTTGCAATTTTTGTAAATGGCCGTGAATTCAAAAATCATGAATTCAAAAAAACACAATTTGAAAATGTCCATGAATTCAAAAAATCATGAATTAAAAATGCTTCGTGAATTTTAAAATGTTTGCTAATTCAAAAAACATGAATTTAAAAAAGGTTTGTCAGAAAAGATTCCGACAGATCCCTCGTAAGGGTATCCCGGCGTGGCGATTTAGGTCAAAGGGGAAACACGAGACAGATTTATGCAGGTTCAGGTCTCCTTACGAGGTGAATCACTACTCCTGCTCGTGTATATTGCGATTGGGGTGTAGAAAGTACAGACCGAGCGATTCTAATGTGATTTATCAACCACCTCGGCCCCCGTTTATATAAGATACCGGGGGCCACTAGGGTTACACAACCTAGCCACCTTTTTTTTAGGGAAACACAACCTAGCCACCTACAATGATGGAGAGAGTTCTCCACGAATCCGACTTCCTTCTCTTGAGCAGCAGGGCTTCAAAGTCTTCATTCCATAGAGCCCATGGGCCAACCTGATGCCTCAAGGCGGAAATGGCCTAGGGGCCTCGGGCCGCCCTAATTGGGTTGGAAACCGACAAGGTGACGCACCCCTAAGTCATAACACCATCAAAGTTCATGAATTTAAAACAAGTTCAAGAACTTGAAAAATATTCTGGAATTTTAAAAATGTCAAGTTTTTAAGAAAAGGAAAAGGAAAAACATACAATAAAAATGAACAAAAAGAAAAAGGAAGAACAAAAAAAAGAAATTCAATAAATAAAAAACTGGCAAGATATCTAGAAAACCAGCACAGAAATACAAAGAAGTAAAAACGATGGAAGCTTCCAAAACCAATGGAACAACTACCCAAAACCGCTACAGCACCTCCCACTCTCGCTAATGGGTCGGCCTGCTACGAATGCATGTGGTGAGCGAGTACTATCATATGTGTTGCTATAAGAGAAACATAGCATTTGTGTTGTGGTTGTACCAATTCGCCAGTTTCACTCGACTAAATCAGGAGAATATGTGGTGCACCGGTGCGTGTAGTGCTATCGATACACCAAACTCACGTTGCATATTTTAAAATGTTCAAGAATATCTAAAAATAATTAGGACATCCACACAACATTAATATAGGTTCCCACAAAGTTTCAAGTCAAAATTTGAAACATAGCTCTATTTTAAAAAAAATCAACATTGAATAGTACATAACCTAAATTGGGCTTTAGCTTTGGCCCATTACCACCTTGATGTCAAATTTCTTATTTTTGTATCTGAAGAAATGTTTCAAATTTTGATACAAATTTTTTTGACAACATATATTGATGTTGTGTCAATGTGCTAGATTTTTTTTATCGATTTTTTAAAATGTTCTACGGCATCCGGTTTACTGGTGTACCGCTTGATATGTTTTGTTTTCTGACCTCCACCATATTATTACCATTTGGGCCTTACTCATCTTGCATCGGGCTTAATAGTACTTTAAATTCTTGTAAGCCCAACACTAGTATTCTTTTTGAAGGACAGTGGATCCTATTTCCCACATAGGGTGGGAAATTTCACATGCATTTCTGCCACGGTTTTAAGGCGGTTCTAAAACCTTTTGTAAACCATTTTTCTATTTTTTATTTTAGTTTTTACCTTTTATTTTACATCACCAATGGGTGTGAAAGATGGTGGCCCGAGACCTTCTTCACTGCCCATTGTGCAAACGTGCATAGTAGTAATGCTCCCCATTGTTGAACTTGAATATGAACTATTTGCCTTGTTGGTAGTCATGTGGGAGGGAAGGAGGTGGTAAAGAGATGCAGTCTGTGAAGTTCCCCCTCAAACAACATGAATTATATAAATGAGGAGAGGCTTGAGGTAGGGGGCCTTTGCCATCCCCCCCCCCCCCTCCATACTCTTTATCTTGTACCTATATTTAGCCTAGATTTACAAACTTTATATAGTCTTCTGTCGATACAGATCAAGAGGGAGGGAGGGGAGAGAGAGACGGACACACAACGATGGAGAGACAAAAGAGAAGGTGACATAGAGAGTAGGAGACACATAGAGAGATAAAGAGGGATCACATCAATGAACTTGATCCTGAGAATTGTTGGGAACATAATCGATTTTTGCTATCTTGCATCCTCTCCAAAAGGTTCAAAAATATACTATATTTTTCCCTGATAGAAGGCAGAAGCTTTGGCCCGTCTCAGTAATTAAAGAAGAGTTTACAAACAAGGGTAAGAACCCAATGAACAATCATATAAATGCAGTCAGAGTTACATAAGAAACTACTCTCGTGGCATCAAGGATGCTAAGTGTTTTGTTCTTGCCATTCCCCATAGCATGACCTCAGTCTTGATTTGGGCACGCTGGAGCCCAACATCGACGAAGCCTCTCAGTAAACCTGGCATTTCTCTTACAACCCATTTCCCATGATGCAAGCATATGGCTAGTACATCCAAACCCTTTCTTGAGTTTCCATTGACATTGATCACAGAGTGCCACCAATCTTTAACTGACTTGAAGTTGTCCCAGTCGTCAATGTTCATGTGTTGCAGCCACATCCATCTTCTAATTTTGTCCCAAATGCGCCTAGTTACAATTGAATAAAAATATGTGCTGCCATCTTTGGCTTCCTTTGGCACAATTAGCATAGCCGACAATTGGGCCAACCTCTCCGGTGAAATCAGATCCATAGTCCAAACTCGATATTTAATGATGGCGCACGCATAGCAATTATGCTTTGGTGGCGCCCAAATCTTTCAGACCTCTGGTTTCATGGGCGGATTGGTGATGTTCATAGACAAGGCCATATAGGGCGAGAAGGTAGTGTACTCTCCCAAAGTGTTGTTGTTCATTTTTCAAAAGAAAAAAGTGGTGTTTTTCCAAGCAATAGTGTCTATGTTATCCTCGCTAAGATTTATAACTTGTACTGATCTAGGGCTTACTGGATTCAGCAGGGACCAGAACACCAAGTATTTTTTAGAACAAAGCCTCCCATAGAAAAAGGGAAAAACACTATATATGCACTATGCTGGGAGGATGGATCCAGGTGCACTACAGATGACGAGATGAGGCAGATGGCGGGTTCATGTTATGAGCATATTTTAACATCCAAGGGGTCTAAGGAGATGGCACGTGTGCTGCAACATATAGATGGCGTGGTGATAGGGGATATGAACACGGGGTTGAGTATGCCAGTCATTGAAAATGAAATTTAGAGGGCTCTGCTTCAAATGGGGCCAACCAAGGTTCCGAGGCCGGATGGACTTCCGGCCATGTTCTAGCAATGCCACTGTGAGTTGTTTAGAGAGGATGTGTTCAAGGCAATTAAAGAATTTTTAGAAGGGAAAACATCGTATGGTTGTAATGATACAATCATTGTTATGATCCCAAAATTCAACTCACCGGAGTTGCTAACTCAGTTTCGGCCTATTAGCCTATGCAACATACTATATAAGATTACATCCAAAGTTTTGGCAAACAGGTTAAAAGGGGTTCTTCTTGTTATGATCTCACAAGTGCATATTGTTTGTCCCTGGCAGGCTTATCACTTCTAATGTCATTGTGGCATATGAGTATGTACATGCGATTAGGACGAGGAAGAAAGCGTAATGTGCGGTCAAGCTAGATATGATGAAGGCGTATGGCAAGGTGGAGTGGGTTTTTCTTGAGCATGTGATGTCACGCTTTGGTTTTGCATAGGGGATGGATTCAAATGGTTATGCCTTGTGTCACATCAACATCTTTCTCTGTGAAGCTAAATGGTGGGCTCTCATGCAGGCTTATGCCGTCGAGAGGGTTGCAGCAGGGGGGGGGGGGCACTCTCCCCGTCCTTATTTTTGTTCTGCGTGGAAGGCTTCTCTGCTTTACTGAGGAATGCCTGAAGTATGAATGATATAAAAGGAGTCTCTTTTGGGATCACTGGCCCCATGGTAACTCGCATGTTATTTGCTGACGATAGTGTTGTTTTCTGGAGGGTTTCCAAACAAACTTTGAAGCACTGCGTAATATTTTGCATGACTATGAGGTGGCTTCGGGACAAAAGGTTAACTTGCAAAAATCATCTATCTTCTTTGAGAATAGAATCAGAGAGGAGGACAAAGCAACTCTCAAACTGTAGGGTAACACAGCAGAAAACAAAAAATTTCCAACCTACGCACCAGCCCAGGAGACTGCATACATGGTTTGATCTTTTTCGTTACCGACTCGTGGCCTGGAAGTAGAGTCGATGATGAGCAGCAGTCTGAGATCCCGCAGCTATGATTTACAACCTCCCAACCGCGAGGATGTATACCCTCATCCACCCCACGAACATCCCTCAGGGAGGCGGTCGGACAGTCCCTCGAACGGTGTCGCGGACAGCCCTTCGGGAGGACCCTCAAAACTCGGACGGTCACTCGGACAGCCCTTCGGGAGGATTCACAGAACTCGGACCGTCACTTGGACAGCCCTTCGGGAGGCACTCTCAAAACAGCCCCTCGGGCAAAAGGATCTAAACTACGACCTCTCTACGGGGTTTGCACACATACGGTGTCATCTAACCGGCAGGGCTTCGTCGTCCAGAACTAGTTCCTGCCGGAACCCAGACAGCCTTACGGCTCTACGAAACTCTTTTCGTGGGAGGGAGAGAAGAAGCCAGATAATGCATGGCATGTGTATGAGAGCAAGGGATGATCCTTTAGGCAGCCCCCTCCACCCCTATTTATAGGGCAAGCCCAAGGGTGGCTTCTCCAAGAAGCCAAGGGGGGAATACCAAAAAGGCCCTCAAGGTGGCTTCTCCAAGAAGCCAAGCAAAAAGCACTTTCACTATTCATGACGACATTTTTTAGCGTTCGTTCGAACTGAAAATATTTATGTGGGCTCAGAACAATTCCAATACCCATTAAAATAATTTTCAACGCGTTCCGAAACAATTTCGGTTTAGTGATTTTCATCTGCGAAAAGCAAACAAGAATGCGTTTTCACTATTCATGAAGACAATTTTTCGTGTCCATTAAATCCGAAAATATTTCAGTGGGTCTTAGAATAATTCCAGTACCCACTAAAATGATTTTGGATTCGTTCTGAAACAATTTCAGATTAGTGAATTTCATCTGCGAAAAACAACCAAAACGGTACCGGCAGCTCCGAAACATTTTCGGTTTTTATTTCTGAAAATTTCAAAAGGTTTCCAAAATGATTCTGGCACCCTCCAAGAATTATCAGGCATGTGCCGAAACCATTTTGACTTAATGGCATGCCCCAAAACAACTTTTTCGGTTTTACTAGAACTCATCCGGTGACCTCTCTTTTCAGAACTTTTCTGATGTCTCCGAATTTTTTTTTCGAAAGCTTTCTCTCAGACTCCCTGTCTAGTATTCAGCAGATATATGACCCTTAAGCGTGTGACCCTATAGGTTCGGTGAAGTATAGACATGACCTGGAACCTCTTCCGGTCAATGATCAACATCGGAGTCGTGGACACCCATATTGACCCCTATACCCACACGAATGAATATTCGAGTGAACCTCGAGTTGCTGTGAGCTATTCATGTTGCTTCGCGATATGTCATAAACACCCGAGGTGAGATTTATTGCATTCCTGTGGATCAACAATTTGTCCCCTATGCTAGTTACCTCGTTACTGGTTTTATTCTCTTTTCTCGTTTCCGTATTCCGGCATCCCTGTGCTCAAATCACACTGTGTCTGGCCAGACGATGATGGATACCGTAACACCGAGAGGACCCGAGAATATCTCTCCATCGTCGGAGGAGCAAATCCCAATCTTGAGCTATCAAGTTACTTGACACACTTTTCCATGAACCCGTAAGCCGCCGTAATAGCCACCCATTTACGGATGACGTTTAACAAACCCCAAAGTTCATGAAGCTAGCATGAAGAAACTCGATACTCTCATGGTCTAAGGAATTGTGCAAACGTTAACCATCTCTGTGTTATGTACCATTAACTTGTGACGAATGAATCTCTTAGCATAACATCAACCCGGGTCGATTGAACACAAATGTTCTCTTTAACATTGTGCCCTCAAAGTTGCTGGCATTGACATGCCCATGATCAGCAAAACAGAACCATCATGCAACACTTGAGCTAGTCTTAGAGGCTAGACTAAGAATACTTCTTACCGTTTATTATTCCGCACGTGCATATGAGTCTTCCTCTGAGCCTCGTGTTATTGCAGACTCGAGAACCATAGCAGTTATAGCATGGAACATAAACATAATTATGAACTTGGAGATAATATCATTTATTATTGCCTCTAGGGCATATCTCCTACACAAACAAGTCATCGAAATTGATTCCTGAGGCACTTAGTGAGAGGTATCTTGGCCTCCCAACACTGGTTGGAAGGTCAAAAGATGGGACTTTCGAGCTCAAGCATGTCAGGGGGTGTGCTAGCGACAAGGTTGTTGGATGGAAAGGCCAAGGTATCTCAAAAGCTGCTAGGAAGTGTTAGTCAAATATCTGTTTCAGTCAACATCAACTTACACCATGAGATGTTTTGAACTCACAAAGAAAATGTGTTGGAACCTATCTTCGATCTCTTTGAACTTCTGGTGGGGTGCAGCTGTGCACTGGATTGCATGGGACAATATGTGTACTCAGAAACACGAGGGGGGCCCTTGATTTTGAAGATCATGAAGCTTTCAACCAAGCATTTCTAGCTAAGAAAGCATGGTGGATTTTGTAGGTTCCTTTGTCCTTATTGTTGGGGAACGTAGTAATTTCAAAAAATTTCCTACGCACACGCAAGACCATGGTGATGGCATAGCAACGAGAGGGGAGAGTGTCCATCCACGTACCCTCGTAGACCGAAAGCGGAAGCGTTATAACAACGCGGTTGATGTAGTCGTACGTCTTCACGATCCGACCGATCCAAGTACCGAACGTACGGCACCTCCGTGTTCAGCACACGTTCAGCTCGATGGCGATCCCGGGCTCCGATCCAGCAAAGTGTCGGGGATGAGTTCCGTCAACCTGACGGCGTGGTGGCGATGATGATGCTCCACCGGCGCGGGGCTTCGCCTAAGCTCATGACGATATGACTTCACCGGCGCAGGGCTTCGCCCAAGCTCCTTGACGATATGACCGAAGTGGAATATGGTGGAGGGGGGCACCGCACACGGCTAAGGAACGATCCGTAGATCAACTTGTGTGTCATGGGGTGCCCCCCTGCCCCCGTATATAAAGGAGCAAGGGGAGGGCCGGCCAAGGAGGAGGAGGCGCGCCCAAGGGGGGAGTCCTACTCCCACCGGGAGTAGGACTCCTCCTTTCCTAGTAGGAGTAGGAGAGAAGGAAGGGGAAGGGAGGAAGGGGTGCGGCCCCTCCCCCTAGTCCAATTCGGACTAGGCCTTGGGGGGGCGCGCGGCCTGCCCTAGGCAGCCCCTCTCTCTTTCCCGCAGGGCCCAATAAGGCCCAATACTTCTCCCCGGCGAATTCCCGTAACTCTCCGGTACTCCGAAAAATACCGAATCATTGGAACCTTTCCGAACTCCGAATATAGTCGTCCAATATATCGATCTTTACGTCTCGACCATTTCAAGACTCCTCGTCATGTCCCCGATCTCATCCGGGACTCCGAACTCCTTCGGTACATCAAAACTCATAAACTCATAATATAACTGTCATCGAAACCTTAAGCGTGCGGACCCTACGGGTTCGAGAACTATGTAGACATGACCTAGAACCATTCTCGGTCAATAACCAATAGCGGAACCTGGATGCCCATATTGGTTCCTACATATTCTCTGAAGATCTTTATAGGTCAAACCGCATAACTACATACGTTGTTCCCTTTGTCATCGGTATGTTACTTACCCGAGATTCGATCGTCGGTATCAATACCTAGTTTAATCTCGTTACGGTAAGTCTCTTTACTCGTTCGTAATACATCATCTCACAACTAACTTATTAGTTGCAATGCTTGCAAGGCTTATGTGATGTGTATTACCGAGAAGGCCTAGAGATACCTCTCCGACAATCGGAGTGACAAAACCTAATCTCGAAATCGCCAACCCAACATGTACCTTTGGAGACACCTGTAGTACTCCTTTATAATCACCCGATTCGTTGTGACGTTTGGTAGTACCAAAGTGTTCCTCCGAAACGGGAGTTGCATAATCTCATAGTTACGGGAACATGTATAAGTCATGAAGAAAGCAATAGCAACATACTAAGCGATCAAGTGCTAGGAGTAGCGGAATGGGTCATGTCAATCAGATCATTCTCCTAATGATGTGATCCCGTTAATCAAATGACAACTCATGTCTATGGTTAGGAAACATAACCATCTTTGATTAACGAGCTAGTCAAGTAGAGGCATACTAGTGACACTCTGTTTTCTATGTATTCACACATGTATTATGTTTCCGGTTAATACAATTCTAGCATGAATAATAAACATTTATCATGATATAAGGAAATAAATAATAACTTTATTATTGCCTCTAGGGCATATTTCCTTGATCTCCCACTTGCACTAGAGTCAATAATCTAGTTCACATCGCCATGTGATTTAACATCAATAGTTCACATCTATATGTGGTTAACACCCATAGTTCACATCGACATGTGACCAACACCCAAAGGGTTTACTAGAGTCAGTAATCTAGTTCACATCGCTATGTGATTAACACCCAAAGAGTACTAAGGTGTGATCATGTTTTGCTTGTGAGATAATTTTAGTCAGCGGGTCTCATCACATTCGAGCCGTAAGTATTTTGCAAATTTCTATGTCTATAATGCTCGCATGGAGCTACTCTAGCTAATTGTTCCCACTTTCAATATGTATCCAGATTGAGACTCGAGTCATCTAGATTAGTGTTAAAACTTGCATCGGCGTAACCCTTTACGACGAACCTTTTTCACTTCCATAATCGAGAAACATATCCTTATTCTACTAAGGATAATTTTGACCGCTGTCCATTGATCTACTCCTAGATCACTATTGCACTCCTTGCCAAGCTTAGTGGTAGGGTATGCAATAGATCCAGTACACAACATGACATACTTTATAGAACCTATGGCTGATGCATAGGGAATGAATTTCATTCTCTTTCTATCTTCTGCCGTGGTCGGGTTTTGAGTCTTACTCAATCTCACACCTTGTAACACAGTCAAGAACTCTTTCTTTGACTGTTCCATTTTGAACTACTTCAAAATCTTGTCAAGGTATGTATTCATTGAAAACTTATCAAGCGTCTTGATCTATCTCTATAGATCTTGATGCTCAATATGTAAGCAGCTTCACCGAGGTCTTTCTTTGAAAAACTCCTTTCAAATACTCCTTCATGTTTTGCAGAATAATTCTACATTATTTCCGATCAACAATATGTCATTCACATATACTTATCAGAAATGTTGTAATGCTCCCACTCACTTTCTTGTAAATACAATCTTCTCCAAAAGTCTGTATAAAACCATATGCTTTGATCAACTCATCAAAGCGTATATTCCAACTCCGAGATGCTTGCACCAGTCCATTGATGGATCGCTGGAGCTTGCACATTTTGCTAGGTCCTTTAAGATTGACAAAACTTCTGATTGCATCATATACAACTCTTCTTTAATAAATCCATTAAAGAATGTAGTTTTGACATCCATTTGCCAGATTTCATAAAATGTGGCAATTGCTAACATGATTCGGACAGACTTTTAAGCATCGATACGATTGAGAAAATCTCATTGTATTCAACATCTTGAACTTTGTCAAAAAACCTTTTTCGACAAGTCTAGCTTTGTAGATAGTAACACTACTATTAGCATCTGTCTTCCTCTTGAAGATCCATTTATTTAACATGGCTTGCTGATCATCGAGCAAGTCAATCAAAGTCCATACTTTGTTCTCATACATGGATCATATCTCAGATTTTTATGGCCTCAAGCCATTTCGCGGAATCTGGGCTCATCATTGCTTCCTCATAGTTCGTAGGTTTATCATGGTCTAGTAACATGACTTCTAGAATAGGATTACCGTACCACTCTGGTGCGGATCTTACTCTGGTTGAGCTACAAGGTTCGGTAGTAACTTGATCTGAAGTTTCATGATCATCATCATTAACTTCCTCACTAATTGGTGTAGGAATCAGTGGAACTGATTTCTGTGATGAACTACTTTCCAATAAGGGAGAAGGTACAATTACCTCATCAAGTTCTACTTTCCTCCCACTCACTTCTTTCGAGAGAAACTCCTTTTCTAGAAAGGATCCATTTTTAGCAACGATTATCTTGCCTTTGGATCTGTGATAGAAGGTGTACCCAACTATTTCCTTTGGGTATTCTATGAAGACGCACTTCTCCGATTTGGGTTCGAGCTTATCAGGATGAAACTTTTTCACATAAGCATCGCAGCCCCAAACTTTAAGAAACGTCAACTTGGGTTTCTTGCTAAACCACAGTTCATATGTTGTCGTCTCAACAGATTTAGATGGTGCCCTTTTAATGTGAATGCAGCTGTCTCTAATGCATAACCCTAAAACTATATTGGTAAATCAGTAAGAGACATCATAGATCGCACTATATCCACTAAAGTGCGGTTACGACGTTCGGACACACCATAACTTTGTGGTGTTCCAGGTGGCGTGAGCTGTGAAACTATTCCACATTGTTTTAATTGAAGACCAAACTCGTAACTCAAATATTCCTCTCCGCGATCAGATCGCAGAAACTTTATTTTCTTGTTACGATGATTTTCTACTTCACTCTGAAATTCTTTGAACTTTTCAACTATTTCAGACTTATGTTTTATCAAGAAGATATACGCATATCTTGCTCAAATCATTTGTGAAGGTTAGAAAATAATGATACTTACCACGGGCATCAACACTCATTGGATCGCATACATCAGTATGTATTATTTCCAACAAGTTTGTTGCTCGTTCCATTGTTCCGAACAACGGAGTTTCAGTCATCTTGCCCAAAAGGCACGGTTCGCAAGCATCAAACGATATCATAATCAAGTGATTCCAAAAACCCATCGGCATGGAGTTTCTTCATGCGCTTTACACCGATATGACCCAAACGGCAGTGCCACAAATAAGTTGCACTATCATTATTAACTTTGCATCTTTTGGCATCAATATTATGAATATGTGTATCACTACGATCGAGATCCAACAAACTATTTTCATTGGGTGTATGACCATTGAAGGTTTTATTCATTTAAGCAGAACAACAATTATTCTTTGATTTTAAATGAATAAGCGTATTGCAATGAACATGATCAAATCATATTCATGCTCAGCATAAGCGCCAAATAACATTTATTTAGGTTTATCACTAATCCCGAAAGTATAGGGAGTGTGCGATGATGATCATATCAATCTTGGAACTACTTCCAACACTCATCGTCACTTCCCTTCAACTAGTCTTTGTTTATTCGTAACTCCTGTTTGAGTTACTAATCTTAGCAACCGAACAAGTATCAAATACTCGGGGCTACTATAAACACTAGTAAAGCACACATCAATAACCTGTATATCAAATATACCCTTGTTCACTTTGCCATCCTTCTTATCCACCAAATATTTGGAGTAGTTCCGCTTCGAGTGACCAGTTCCATTGCAGCAAAAGCACTTAGTCTCAGGCTTAGGTCCAGACTTGGGCTTCTTCACTCGAACAGCCAACTTGCTTGCCGTTCTTCTTGAAGTTCCCTTCTTCCCTTTGCCCTTTTCCTTGAAACTAGTGGTCTTGTCAATCATCAACACTTGATGCTCTTTTCTTGATTTCTACCTTCGTCGATTTCAGCATCACGAAGAGCTTGGGAATACTTTTGTCATCCCTTGCATATTATAGTTCATCACGAAGTTCTACTAACTTGGTGATGGTGACTAGAAAATTCATCAATCACTATCTTATCGGAAGATTAACTCCCACTTGATTCAAGCGATTGAAGTACCGGACAATCTGAGCACATGCTCACTAGTTGAGCGATTCTCCTCCATCTTTTAGCTATAGAACTTGTTGGAGACTTCATATCTCTCAACTCGGGTATTTGCTTGAAATATTAACTTCAATTCCTGGAACATCTCATATGGTCCATGACGTTCAAAACGTCTTTGAAGTCGATTCTAAGCCGTTAAGCATGGTGCACTAAACTATCAAGTAGTCATCATATTGAGCTAGCCAAACGTTCATAACGTGCGCATCGCTCCTGCAATAGGTCTCATCACCTAGCGGTGCATCAAGGACATAATTCTTATGTGCAGCAATGAGGATAAACCTCAGATCACGGATCCAATCCGCATCATTGCTACTAACATCTTTCAACACAGTTTTCTCTAGGAACATATTAAAATAAACATATGAAAGCAACAAACATAGGGAAGCGACAACGCGAGCTATTGATCTACAACATAATTTGCAAAATACTACCAGGACTAAGTTCAAGATAAATTTAAGTTCAATTAATCATATTACTTAAGAACTCCCACTTAGATAGATATCCCTCTAATCTTCTAAGTGATTACGTGATCCATATCAACTAAACCATGTCCGATCATCACGTGAGATGGAGTAGTTTCAATGGTGAACATCACTATGTTGATCATATCTACTATATGATTCACGCTCGACCTTTCGGTCTCCGTGTTCCGAGGCCATATCTGTTATATGCTAGGCTCGTCAAGTTTAACTTGAGTATTCGCGTGCGCAACTGTTTTGCACCGTTGTATTTGAGCGTAGAGCCTATCACACCCGATCATCACGTGGTGTCTCGGCACGAAGAACTTTCATAGCGGTGCATACTCGGGAGAACACTTCTTGATAATTTTAGTGAGAGATCATCTTATAATGCTACCGTCAATCAAAGCAAGATAAGATGCATAAAGGATAAACATCACATGCAATCAATATAAGTGATATGATATGGTCATCATCATCTTGTGCTTGTGATCTCCATCGCCGAAGCACCGTCATGATCACCATCGTCACCGGTAGCGACACCTTGATCTCCATCGTAGCATCGTTGTCGTCTCGCCAACTATTGCTTATCGACTATCGCTCTTGCTTAGTGATAAAGTAAAGCAATTACATGGCGTTGCATTTCATACAATAAGCGACAACCATATGGCTCCTGCCGATTGCCGATAACTTCGGTTACAAAACATGATCATCTCATACAATAAAATATAGCATCACGTCTTGACCACATCACATCACAACATGCCCTGCAAAAACAAGTTAGGCGTCCTCTACTTTGTTGTTGCAAGTTTTACATGGCTGCTACGGGCTGAGCAAGAACCGTTCTTACCTCGCATCAAAACCACAGCGATAGTTTGTCAAGTTGGTGCTGTTTTAACCTTCGCAAGGACCGGGCGTAGCCACACTCAGTTCAACTAAAGTGAGAGATCTGAGACACCGCCGGTCACCTTTAAGCAACTAGTGCTCGAGCGGTGAAACCAGTCTCGCGTAAGCGTCTGGCGTAATGTCGGTCCGGGCGCTTCATCTCACAATACCGCTGAACCAAAGTATGACATGCTGGTAAGCGATATGACTTATATCGCCCACAACTCACTTGTGTTCTACTCGTGCATATGACATCAACGCATAAAATCAGGCTCGGATGCCACTGTTGGGGAACGTAGTAATTTCAAAAAATTTCCTATGCACACGCAAGACCATGGTGATGGCATAGCAACGAGAGGGGAGAGTGTCCGTCCACGTACCCTCGTAGACCGAAAGCGGAAGCGTTATAACAACGCGGTTGATGTAGTCGTACGTCTTCACGATCCGACCGATCCAAGTACCGAACGTACGACACCTCCGTGTTCAGCACACGTTCAGCTCGATGACGATCCCCGGGCTCCGATCCAGCAAGTGTCGGGGATGAGTTCCGTCGGCCTGACGGCGTGGTGGCGATGATGATGCTCCACCGACGCAGGGCTTCGCCTAAGCTCCGCGACGATATGACTTCACCGGCGCGGGGCTTCGCCTAAGCTCCGCGACGATATGACCGAAGTGGAATATGGTGGAGGGGGCACCGCACGGCTAAGGAGCGATCCGTAGATCAACTTGTGTGTCATGGGGTGCCCCCTGCCCCGTATATAAAGGAGCAAGGGAGGGCCGGCCAAGGAGGAGGCGCGCCAAGGGGGAGTCCTACTCCCACCGGAGTAGGACTCCTCCTTTCCTAGTAGGAGTAGGAGAGAAGGAAGGGGAAGGGAGGAAGGGTGCGGCCTCCCCTAGTCCAATTCGGACTAGGCCTTGAGAAGCGCGGCCTGCCCTAGGCAGCCCTCTCTCTTTCCCAGGGCCCAATAAGGCCCAATACTTCTCCCGGCGAATTCCGTAACTCTCCGTACTCGAAAAATACCGAATCATTCGAACCTTTCCGAACTCGAATATAGTCGTCCAATATATCGATCTTTACGTCTCGACCATTTCAAGACTCCTCGTCATGTCCCCGATCTCATCCAGGACTCCGAACTCCTTGGTACATCAAAACTCATAAACTCATAATATAAGCATCATCGAAACCTTAAGCGTGCGGACCCTACGGGTTCGAGAACTATGTAGACATGACCTAGAACCATTCTCGGTCAATAACCAATAGCGGAACCTGGATGCCCATATTGGTTCCTACATATTCTCTGAAGATCTTTATCGGTCAAACCGCATAACTACATACGTTGTTCCCTTTGTCATCGGTATGTTACTTACCCGAGATTCGATCGTCGGTATCAATACCTAGTTCAATCTCGTTACGGTAAGTCTCTTTACTGCTTCAGAATACATCATCTCACAACTAACTTATTAGTTGCAATGCTTGCAAGGCTTATGTGATGTGTATTACCGAGAAGGCCTAGAGATACCTCTCCAGCAATCGGAGTGACAAAACCTAATCTCGAAATCGCCAACCCAACATGTACCTTTGGAGACACCTGTAGTACTCCTTTATAATCACCCGATTCGTTGTGACGTTTGGTAGTACCAAAGTGTTCCTCCGTAAACAGGAGTTGCATAATCTCATAGTTACATGAACATGTATAAGTCATGAAGAAAGCAATAGCAACATACTAAGCGATCAAGTGCTAGGCTAACGGAATGGGTCATGTCAATCAGATCATTCTCCTAATGATGTGATCCCGTTAATCAAATGACAACTCATGTCTATGGTTAGGAAACATAACCATCTTTGATTAACGAGCTAGTCAAGTAGAGGCATACTAGTGACACTCTGTTTGTCTATGTATTCACACATGTATTATGTTTCCGGTTAATACAATTCTAGCATGAATAATAAACATTTATCATGATATAAGGAAATAAATAATAACTTTATTATTGCCTCTAGGGCATATTTCCTTCACTTATGTGCGTTTGTTCTAAAAGTGTGATATTTTGAGGAGGGTAATATTTTAAATGCCACATGCCCGAGTGGTGGTTCGTTCACCTTCCATACCATTCTTCATCGATGGGTCCTGCTACAAGAGGGGCTCATATGGAGAATCCGAGATGGATTCGCGATAAAAGTTCATCATGATAATTAGATCCTGAGGAAAGGGTGTCTTCAACCACCGAGCCAGGACTATGTGCATGGGATATCACATGTGAGTGATCTTTTGACCGAACAAGGGGATGATTTGAATCGAGAGAAAGTGGATACATGCTATCACCCGATGATACACATGACATCTTGATGATTGTGGTGGGCCCCCCTATATATTATATAGCCTCGAACTACACTAAAGATGGTCAATTTTCTGTCAAATCAGCATACCATCTTTGTATAGCTATGAACTACATGAAGAACGGATAGTCGGAGTCTTCTTCGTCGGTTGTAAATCACAAGGGTTGGCTTGGCCTGTGGGACACAACGACGCCAAACAAAGCAAAAATTCAAACATGGTGTTGTTGGGGAACGTAGCAGAAATTCAAAAATTTTCCTACGTTTCACCAAGATCTATCTATGGAGAAACTAGCAACGAGGGAAGGAGAGTGCATCTACATACCCTTGTAGATCGCTAAGCGGAAGCGTTCAAGTGAACGGGGTTGAAGGAGTCGTACTGTCGTGATTCAAATCACCGGAGATCCTAGTGCCGAGCAGACGGCACCTCCGCGTTCAACACACATACAGCCCGGTGGCGTCTCCCATGCCTTGATCCAGCAAGGAGAGAGGGAGAGGTTGAGAAGACTCCATCCAGCAGCAGCACAACGGCGTGGTGGTGGTGGAGGCGTGGCAATCCAGCAGGCTTCGCCAAGCACCAAGGGAGAGGAGGAGGAGGAGAGGGGGCTGCGCTGGAGAGGGAGGCTCTCGTGTGTTATGGGCAGCCCAGGGGCCTCATATATATAGGGAAGGTGAGGCTGCGCCCCTCTAGGGTTTCCACCCCTAGGGGTGGCGGCCAGCCCTAGATGGGTTTGGGGGCGGCCAAGAGAGGAGGAGAGAGGCGCGCCACTAGATGGGCCTTAGGGCCCATCTGGACTAGGGTTTGCCCCTCCCACTCATCCTTGCGCCTTGGGCCCCTTGTGGGGGGCGCACCAGCCCCTTTGGGGCTGGTTCCCTCCACACTTGGCCCACGCAACCTTCTGGGGCAGGTGGCCCCACTTGGTGGACCCGGGACCCTCCGGTGGTCCCAGACATTACCGATATCGCCAAAACCTTTCGGTGACCAAAACAGGACTTCCCATATATAAATCTTTACCT
Source organism: Aegilops longissima (assembly GCA_021605205.1). Classification (NCBI taxonomy): domain Eukaryota; kingdom Viridiplantae; phylum Streptophyta; class Magnoliopsida; order Poales; family Poaceae; genus Aegilops; species Aegilops longissima. Next base: position 184,531,145 of record CM038682.1, read on the forward strand.
CCGGACCATTCCGGAACTCCTCGTGACGTCCGGGATCTCATCCGGACTCGAACAACATTCGGTAACCACATACAAGCTTCCTATATAACCCTAGCGTCATCGAACCTTAAGTGTGTAGACCCTACGGGTTCGGAGACATCTGAGACATGATCGAGGCGTTCTCGGTCAATAACCAACAGCGGGATCTGGATACCCATGTTGGCTCCCACATGTTCCACGATGATCTCATCGGATGAACCACGATGTCAAGGACTCAATCGATCCGTATACAATTCCCTTTGTCTAGCGGTATTGTACTTGCCCGAGATTCGATCGTCGGTATCCCGATACCTTGTTCAATCTCGTTACCGGCAAGTCTCTTTACTGGATTCGTAACACATCATCCGTGATCAACCCCTTGGTCACATTGTGCACATTATGATGATGTCCTACCGAGTGGGCCCAGAGATACCTCTCCGTTTACGGAGTGACAAATCCCATCTCGATCCGTGTCAACCCAATGGTCACTTTCGGAGATACCTGTAGTGCACCTTTATAGTCACCCGATTCGTTGTGACGTTTGATACACCAAAAGCACTCCTCGGTATCCGGAATTGCACGGTCTCATGGTCTAAGGAAAAGATACTTGACATTATAAAAGCTTTAGCATACTGAACTATCGATCTTTGTGCTAGGCTTAGGATTGGGTCTTGTCCATCACATCATTCTCCTAATGATGTGATCCGTTATCAATGACATCCAATGTCCATGGTCAGGAAACCGTAACCATCTATTGATCAACGAGCTAGTCAACTAGAGGCTTACTAGGGACATGGTGTTGTCTATGTATCCACACATGTATTGCTGTTTCCGGTCAATACAATTATAGCATGAATAATAAACGATTATCATGAACAAGGAAATATAATAATAACTAATTTATTATTGCCTCTAGGGCATATTTCCAACAGTCTCCCACTTGCACTAGAGTCAATAATCTAGTTCACATCGCCATGTGATTAACAGCGATAGGTCACATCGCCATGTGACTAACATCCAAAGAGTTTACTAGTGTCTTAAACTAGTTCACATCACCATGTGATTAAGTCTCAATGAGTTACGGGGTTTGATCATGTTTTGCTTGTGAGAGAGGTTTTAGTCAGCGGTGCGAACCTTTCAGATCCGTGTGTACTTCGCAAATCTCTATGTCATATTGTAAATGCTGCTTTCACGCTCCACTTGGAGCTATTCCAAATGGTTGCTCCACTATCGTATCCGGTTTGCTTCTCGAGTCACTCGGATAGGTGTTAAAGCTTGCATCGGCGTAACCCTTTACGCCGAACTCATTATCACCTCCATAATCGAGAAACATGTCCTTATTTACTCCAAGGACAATTTTGACCGCTGTCCAATGATCCCCATTCTGGATCATTCTTGTACCCCTTATACCGACTCATGGCAAGGCACACTTCGATGCGGTACACATCATAGCATACTATAGAGCCTATATACGAAGCATAGGGGCGACCTTAAATCCTTTCTCTCTTTTCTGCCGTGGTCGAGCTTTTAACTCTTAACTCCATACCTTACAACTCAGGCAAGAACTCCTTCTTTGGTGATCCATCTTGAACACTTTCAAGATTATGTCAAGGTATGTGCTCATTTGAAAGTACTATTGAGCGTTTTTATCTATCCTCATAGATCTTGATGCTCAATGTTCAAGTAGCTTAATCCAGGTTTTCACTTGAAAACACTTTTCAAATAACCCTATATGTTTTCTGAGAAAATTCTACATCATTTCGATCATCCATATGTCAACAACATATACTCATCAAAATTCTATAGTGCTCCCACTCACTTCTTTGGAAATACAAGTTTCTCATAAACTTTGTATACACCCAAAATCTTTGATCATCTCATCAAAGCGCACATTCCAACTCGAGATGCTTACTCCGGTCCTTAGAAAGGATCGCTGGAGCCAGCATACCTTTAGCATCCTTAGGATCGACAAAACTTTCTGATTGTATCACATACAACCTTTCCTTCTGGCCGGTAAGGAAACTCATTTTGACATCCATCGCGGATTTCATAAATGCAGCTTATGCTAACATGATTCCGACGGACTTAAGCATCGCTACGGATGAGAAAATCTCATCGTAGTCAACTCCTTGAACTTGTGAAAACTCTTTGCCACAAGTCGAGCTTCATAGAAGGTGATATTACCGTCCACGTCCGTCTTCTTCTTAAAGATCCATTTATCTCAATGGCTTGCCGATCATCGGGCAAGTCCACCAAAGTCCATGCTTTGTTCTAATACATGGATCCTATCTCGGTTTCATGGCTTCTAACCATTTGTCGGAATTTGGGCCCACCATCGCTTCTCCATAGCTCGTGGGTTCATTGTTGCCTAGCAACATGACCTTCAAGACAGGATTGCTGTACCACTCGAGTAATACGCATCCTTGTCACCCTCACGAGGTACGGTAGTGACTTGATCCGAAACTTCATGATCACTATCATAAGCTTCTACTTCAATTGGTGTAGGTGCCACGGAACAACTTCCTGTGCCTGCTACACACTAGTTGAAGTGACGGTTCAATAACCTCATCAAGTCTCCACCATCCTCCCACTCAACTTTTCGAGACGAACTTTTCCTCGAGAAAGGACCCGATTCAAGAAACAATCCCTATTGCTTTCGGATCTGAATTAGGAGGTATACCCAACTGTTTTGGGTGTCCTATGAAGATGCATTTTATCCGCTTTGGGTTCGAGCTTATCAACTTGAAACTTTTTCACATAAGCGTCATAGCCCCAAACCTTTAAGAAATGACAACTTAGGTTTCTCTAAACCATAGTTCATACGGTGTCATCTCAGCGGAATTACGTGGTGCCCTATTAAAGTGAGTGCGGTTGTCTCTAATGCCTAACCCATGAGCGATAGTGGTAATTTGATAAGAGATATCATGGTACGCACCATATCCAATAGAGTGCAACTATGATGTTCGGACACACCATCACACTATGGTATTCGGTAGTATTTGTTGTGAAACAATTTCCACAATGTCTTAATTGTGTGCCAAAACTCGTAATTCAGATATTCATCTCTATGATCATATCATAGATATTTTATCCTCTTGTCACGAAGATCTTAAACTTCACTCTGAAATTACTTGAACCATTCTATAATTCAGACTTGTGTTTCATCAAGTAAATATACTCAACATCTACTCGAATCATCTGTGAAGTAAGAACATAACGATATTCACTTCATGCCTCAGCACTCATTGGACTGCACATATCAAAATGTGTTACTTCCAACAAGTTGCTATCTTGTTCCATCTTCTTTGAAACCGAGGCTTTTCACTCATCTTGCCCATGTGGTATGTTTTGCATATCTCAAGTGATTCAAAATCAAGTGAGTCTAAGCGATCCATCTGCATGGAGTTTCTTCATGCGTATGCACCAATAGACATGGTTAGCATGTCTCAAACTTTTCAAAACGAGTGAGTCCAAGATCCATCAACATGGAGCTTCTTCATGCGTTTACACCAATATGACTTATATGGCGTGCCACAAGTAAGTGGTACTATCATTACTATCTTATACTTTTGGCATGAAAATGTGTATCACTACGATCGAGATTCAATAAACCATTCCTTTAGGTGCAAGACCATTGAAGGTGTTATTCAAATAAATAGAGTAACCATTATTCTCCTTAAATGAATAACCGTATTGCGATAGACATAATCCAATCATGTCTATGCTCAGCATAAACACCAAATGACAATTATTCAGGTTTAATACTAATCTTGATGGTAGAGGGCGTGCGATGTTTGATCACATCAAACTTGGAAACACTTCAACACATATCGTCGACTCACCTTTAGCTAGTCTCCGTTTATTCCGTAGCTTTTGTTTGAGTTACTAACACTTAGCAACCGAACCGGTATCTAATACCCTCGTGCTACTAGGAGTACTAGTAAAGTACACATTAACATAATGTATATCAATATACTTCTATCGACCTTTCCAGCCTTCTCATCTACCAAGTATCTAGGGTAATTCTGCTCCGATGGTTGTTCCCTTTATTACGAAGCACTTAGTCTCGGGTTTGGGTTCAACCTTGGGATTCTTCACTAGAGCAGCAGCTGATTTGCCGTTTCATGAAGAATCCTTCTTGCCCTTGCCCTTCTTGAAACTAGTGGTTTCACTAACCATCAACAATTGATGCTCCTACTTGATTTCTACTTTCGCGTGTCAAACATCGTGAATACCTCAAGGATCATCATATCTATCCTGATATGTTATAGTTCATCACGAAGCTCTAGCAGCTTGGTGGCAATGACTATGGAGAAACATCACTATCTCATCGGAAGATTAACTCCCACTTGATTCAAGTGATTGTTGTACCAGACAATCTGAGTACAAGCTCAACGATTGAGCTTTTCTCCCTTAGTTTGCAGGCTAAGAAAACTCGTCGGAGGTCTCATACCTCTTGGCGTGGGCACGAGCCTGAAATCCCAATTTCAGCCCTCGAAACATCTCATATGTTCATGACGTTTGAAAACGTCTTTGGTGCCTCAACTCTAAACCGTTTAAGCGAACTATCACGTAGTTATCAAAGCGTGTATGTCCGATGTTAGCAACATCCACAAACGACGTTTGGGGTTCAACACACTGGCGGTGCATTAAGGACATAAGCTTTCTCTTGTCCGCATAATCGCTACTTTCAACTTTCAACTATATTTTCTCTAGGAACATATCTAAACAGTGGAACTAAAGCGTGAGCTTCGACATAACTTGCAAAAGGTCTTTTGACTATGTTCAGGATAATTAAGTTCATCTTATGAACTCCCACTCGATAGACATCCCTCGGTTATCTAAGTGATTACATGATCCGAATCAACTAGGCGTGTCCGATCAACACGTGAGACGGACTAGTCATCATCGATGAACATCTTCATGTTGATCGTATCTACTATCGACTCATGCTCGACCTTTCGGTCTCCGTGTTCGAGGCCATGTCTTTACATGCTAGGCTCGTCAAGTTAACCCTAAGTGTTTACTGCGTGTGTAAATCTTGCTTACACCCGTTGTATGTGAACGTAAGAATCCATCACACCCGATTAACACGTGGTGCTTAGAAGCGACGAACTGTAGCAGCGGTGCAGTTAGGGAGAACACTTCTTGAAATTTGTGTAAGGGATCATCTTATTTACTACCGTCGTTCTAAGTAAACAAGATGCATAAACATAATAAACATCACATGCAATTATATAGTAGTGACATGATATGGCCAATATCATATTGCTCCTTTTGATCTCCATCTTCGGGGCTCCATGATCATAATCGTCACCGGCATGACACCATGATCTCCATCATCATGATCTCCATCATCGTGTCTTCATGAAGTTGTCTCGCCAACTATTACTTCTACTACTATGGCTACCGGTTAGCAATAAAGTAAAGTAATTACATGGCGTTGTTTAATGACACGCAGGTCATACAATAAATAAAGACAACTCCTATGGCTCCTGCCGGTTGTCATACTCATCGACATGCAAGTCGTGAAACCTATTACAAGAACATGATCAATCTCATACATCACATATCATTCATCACATTCTTCTTGGCCATATCACATCACATAGCATACCTGCAAAAACAAGTTAGGCGTCCTCTAATTGTTGTTGCATGTTTTACGATAGCTGCTATGGGTTTCTAGCAAACGTTTCATACCTCGCAAAACCACAACGTGATATGCCAATTGCTATTTACCCTTCATAAGGACCCTTTTCATCGAATCCGTTTCGACTAAAGTGGGAGAGACGGCACCGCTAGCCACCTTATGCACCAAGTGCATGTCGGTCGGTGGAACTCATCTCACGTGAAATGCGTGTAAGGTCGGTCCGGGCCGCTTCATCCCACAATACCGTCGAAACAAGATTGGACTAGTAACGGTAAGCATATTGAACATCATCAACGCCCACAACTACTTTGTGTTCTACTCGTGCAAAGAATCTACGCAATAGACCTAGCTCATGATGCCCTTTGTTGGGGAGCGTGGCAGAAATTCAAAATTTTCCTCGTTTCACCAAGATCTATCTATGGAGAAACTAGCAACGAGGGAAGGAGAGTGCATCTACATACCCTTGTAGATCGCTAAGCGGAAGCGTTCAAGTGAACGGGGTTGAAGGAGTCGTGCTGTCGTGATTCAAATCACCGGAGATCCTAGTGCGAGCGGACGGCACCTCCGCGTTCAACACACGTACAGCCGGTGGCGTCTCCCATGCCTTGATCCAGCAAGGAGAGAGGGAGAGGTTGAGAAGACTCCATCCAGCAGCAGCACAACGGCGTGGTGGTGGTGGAGGCGTGGCAATCCCGCAGGCTTCGCCAAGCACCAAGGGAGAGGAGGAGGAGGAGAGGCAGGCTGCGCTGGAGAGGAGGCTCTCGTGTGTTATGGGCAGCCCCCAGGGCCTCATATATATAGGGGAAGGTGAGGGCTGCGCCCCCTCTAGGGTTTCCACCCCCTAGGGGTGGCGGCCAGCCCTAGATGGGTTTGGGGGGGCGGCCAAGAGAGGAGGAGAGAGGGAGGCGCCCACTAGATGGGCCTTAGGGCCCATCTGGACTAGGGTTTGCCCCCTCCCACTCATCCTTGTGCCTTGGGCCCCTTGTGGGGGGCGCACCAGCCCCTTTGGGGCTGGTTCCCTCCCACACTTGGCCCACGCAACCTTCTGGGGCAGGTGGCCCCACTTGGTGGACCCCCGGGACCCTCCCGGTGGTCCCGGTACATTACCGATATCGCCCGAAACCTTTCCGGTGACCCAAACAGGACTTCCCATATATAAATCTTTACCTCCGGACCATTCCGGAACTCCTCATGACGTCCGGGATCTCATCCGGACTCGAACAACATTCGGTAACCACATACAAGCTTCCTATATAACCCTAGCGTCATCGAACCTTAAGTGTAGACCCTACGGGTTCGGGAGACATCTGAGACATGATCGAGGCGTTCTCCGGTCAATAACCAACAGCGGGATCTGGATACCCATGTTGGCTCCCACATGTTCCACGATGATCTCATCGGATGAACCACGATGTCAAGGACTCAATCGATCCGTATACAATTCCCTTTGTCTAGCGGTATTGTACTTGCCCGAGATTCGATCGTCGGTATCCCGATACCTTGTTCAATCTCGTTACGGCAAGTCTCTTTACTCGCTCGTAACACATCATCCCGTGATCAACCCCTTGGTCACATTGTGCACATTATGATGATGTCCTACCGAGTGGGCCCAGAGATACCTCTCCGTTTACGGGTGACAAATCCAGTCTCGATCCGTGTCAACCCAATGGTCACTTCGGAGATACCGTAGTGCACCTTTATAGTCACCCGATTACGTTGTGACGTTTGATACACCAAAGCACTCCTACGGTATCCGGAATTGCACGGTCTCATGGTCTAAGGAAAAGATACTTGACATTAGAAAAGCTTTAGCATACGAACTATCGATCTTTGTGCTAGGCTTAGGATTGGGTCTTGTCCATCACATCATTCTCCTAATGATGTGATCCCGTTATCAATGACATCCAATGTCCATGGTCAGGAAACCGTAACCATCTATTGATCAACGAGCTAGTCAACTAGAGGCTTACTAGGGACATGGTGTTGTCTATGTATCCACACATGTATTGCTGTTTCCGGTCAATACAATTATAGCATGAATAATAAACGATTATCATGAACAAGGAAATATAATAATAACTAATTTATTATTGCCTCTAGGGCATATTTCCAACAGGTGTTTGATGTGTAATGGCCTTGATGTTGGTGATGAGCTTCTCCGTAGAAGGATCAAAGAGAGAGTGTTTTCTGCTGAGTGTGGTAGGGAGGAGACAGTGTACCACATGTTTCGGGAGTGACCACATTCGGCTTTGTTTTGGAAATTCTTATGCTCGGAATTGGGAGCTCCGGCGAAAATCCCACTGGTTACAGCTTGCTCTTAGAGTGTGCTCGCAAACTAGATGTTGTCATGGTTCGGTGAAGCATCGGAGGAGAGAGAGTGATGGTGCAGGGCCTTTACGCACTTTGGCTAGCCAGCAACAAGACTAGGGAGGGTAAGAAGATTGCTGAAACACCATGGGCAGCAGGATGTTGAGGTCTGGAATATGAAGTGAAATTGCACGTTCGGTGATGGCACACTTGCAGGAATGGCAGTCTATGTGAGAGCTAAACACGATCGTGCAATAGAGTCCGAGTAGTACTTGTATTAGCATCCGAGTAGTACTCCAGGTACAGGTAGTAGCCGACTAGGTTTGCTCCTAGGCTATGTTCAGCATATATATATGCGTGTACCCCTACCCCTTGTAATCACCAGCAAAAGCAAAGCAACAAAGATTATTAACAGGTGCGACAGGCACCTGTGGCCATCAACCGACGTGTTTCTTCTATCGCTAGTTTACGCCGGGACGTTCCGTCGAGAGATCAGTCGATCCGATCCTAGGGCTAGTGAAATCCCAGGTTCACGTACGTTACGTGCATGCAAAATCGATCGAGCTGCTAGCTTGCTTGCTAGCTAGTTTTGTTGCACGTACACGTTGTAGCTCCTGGTGAATTGATCTCGGCGATCAAAAACCAACAATTGGTATCAGAGCCACGAGATCTACGATCAACAATGACGGACAGCGACGCAGAGTCGGTCAAGTCCGGCAACGGCGGTTCCAAGGCGAACAAGATTGGCGGCAATGTGAAGAAGGGCGGCAAGTCAGCAACCAGTGGTGGCGGAATGGGCGGCGCCAGCGTCAAAGCGCGCAACATCCCCATCCAGTACCGATGCTCACCGGCGCCAACTACGGCGTGTGGGCGGTCAAGATGAAGATTATTCTCGAACCCTTCGAGTGTGGGAGGCCATTACAGACGGCACGTCGACAAGGAGTCGACGAAGGTGCCATGGCCGCCATAGCCCGATCTGTGCGGATTCCGTGGCCGATGACATTGGCGGAGTTCGAGACAACAAGAGAGGCATGGAACACACTCAAAGAGATGAGGATCGGAGAAGATCGCGTCACCAAGGCTCGGGCACAAGTCTTTGAAGCGCCAATTTCACAAGTTGCGGATGGAGGAAACTGAATCGATGAGCGACTATGCCATGCGTCGACTACATTGGTGGGAGAGATCCGCGCTTGGTGCAAAGCTCGAGGAGACCGAGATTGTGGAGAAGTTTTTCAGTTCGGTGGTGATAAATTCACGTACATCATCGGCACGCTCGAGCAGCTTTACGACATCGGCGACATGACCATAACGGAGGCGATCGGACGCTTGCGGACATGGGAAGAGAATGCTCGTGGTTGTCGGAAAGGCAAAGGAGGAGGTAGTGACCAACTCATGTACTCGCGCGCAGATTGGGAGTCCCCAAGTAGCAAAGGAAGGCGCAACATTGGCGAAGGCTCAAGCAACACGAAGCGCGGCGGACAAACCGAAGAAGGCAAAGGAAAAGGCAAGCCACAAGGTCGTGGTAAGGCGGACCGATCTAAAGAGCGGAAGCCAAGGAACTTTGATATGTCTGAGGTCAAGTGCTATAACTGCAACGAGATGGGTCACTTTGTGAAGGATTGTCCGGAGCCTAATAAGAGGGAGATCAAGGCAAATTTGGCGAAGCAGGAAGATGAACGTCCAGGTCTTCTGATGGCTGAAGTTTGTGATCTCGTCCAAACAGCGGTTGTGAAACCAAACCGGAAGGTGCTACTTCACGAGAAAAAGTAACACCAAAGTTATCCGGGGCGAGCGTGTCGTGGTATCTGAACACAGTGCGATAACCACATGACGGGGTGCAAGGAGAAGTTCCTCGAGCTGGAATATGATGTTCAAGGCTCGGTCAAGTTGGTGATGGTTCAAATGTGGAGATTTGCGGGCAAGGCTCATCCTCTTGAGGGTCTCACAGAGAACATCGCATACTCACGGAGTGTACTACATCCCGGCTTGAAACAACATCATCTCAGCCGGAAAACTTGGCGAGAATGGAAGCAAGGTGGATATCGAGAACGGAGTGATGACGATCTTCGACAACCTCCGAAACGTGCTAGCGCGTGTGAATCACACGCGGAACAGGCTCTATATCCTCAACCTTGATCAATCTCAACCGGAGTGTTTACTCACCAAGAGTGATGATGATTCGTGGTTATGGCATGCTAGATTTGGACACATTAACTTCTACGCCTTGAAGAAGATGTCGAAGATGGAGATGGTATATGGGATGCCGTTTATCGACCATGTTGATCGAGTATGTGATGGGTGCTTGGTTGGAAAACAGCACCGCAGACCGTTCCCTGCTCAGTCTACCTATCGTGCAAGTGATGCACTCGAGCTGCTCCATGGTGATCTATATGGCCCTATCACCCCAGCAACTCACGGAGGAAAGAAGTATTTCTTCCTTGTGGTAGATGACTACTCGAGATACATGTGGGTCGTTCTCCTACGATCTAAAGATGAGGCGTTTGAAGCATTCAAGAAGCTGAAGGCTGCAACGGAGATGGAACACAAGCTGAAGGTTCGTGCTCTACGGACAGATTGCGGCGGAGAGTTTACGTCAAACGAGTTCAACAACTACTACGAGAAGATTGGCATAAAGAGGTTCCTCACGGCACCTTATACGCCGCAGCAGAACGGGGTTGTTGAAAGGCGCAATCGAACCGTCGTTGACATGGCGAGAAGTTTACTCAAGAGCAAGAACTTGTCGGGGACATTTTGGGGAGAAGCTGTCTCAACGGCGGTCTATCTTCTCAACCGGGCTCCAACGAAGGCAGTGATCGGCAGGACTCCGTATGAAGCAATTTACGGACGGAAGCCGAATGTGTCTCATCTACGGACGTTCGGGTGCGTGGCACATGTGAAGACGGCGGAGCTGCATCTCTCAAAGCTTGCCGATCGTAGCATCAAGATGGTGTTCATCGGATACGAGAGGAGTTCCAGCACCAAGGCATACCGCTTCTATGATCCACAAACCAAGCGTCTACGGATTTCACGCGATGTCGTGTTTGCAGAAAACCAAGCGTGGAATTGGAGCACAGCAGCCAACGATGCTCCAAATGGTAACATATTCACAGTTGAATTTCCAACTGATGATGATGCAAGGGAAGACGTCGAGGTGGTTGGCAAGACACCCAACCAAGGTGACCGCAATGGCAGTGATCATCATGGTGCCGACACCGACGATGACGCGCATGGGTCGCAAGGTGATAGCGACAACGACAGCGCCGCGACGGGCGAAGATCTCGGCGGCGACATCGACAATGAGGCGCATAGTGGCGGCGACAATCAAGATGATGGTCACGGTCACGGCGACTACGCCAACGACGTGGATGTCAGCGATCACGGATGCCAACGACCGGCATCTACCACGCCGAGACTCGCCATCTTCCTCAAGTGCATCGACACCGACACAATTTGTGTCGCCCCCTTCGCAAGCCACAACGGATTCTTCCGGGCCTCGTCGCTACAAGACCCTCAAGAAAGTCTACAAGTACGCAAAGCCAGTTACGCTCGAGTACTCTGATTTGTGTTTACTCGGAGTTGAGGAACCGGCGAACTTCGTAGAGGCGAGCAAAAGTTCAAGTTGGATGCACGCCATGGATGAGGAGATGAAGGCGATCGAGAGCAATGGCACGTGGACTTTGGTAACCCGACCTCCGAACCAAAAGGCCATAGGTTTGAAGTGGTTTTACAAGTTGAAGAATGACACGAAGGGTGCCATTATGAAGCACAAGGCAAGACTCGTCGCAAAGGGCTACGTACAACGTCAACGAGTTGACTATGAGGAGGTGTTTGCACCGGTTGCTCGAATCGAGACGGTGAGAGTGCTCCTAGCTTTGGCAGCACAAGAGGATTGAAAGGTTCATCATATGGATGTTAAATCCGCTTTCCTAAACGGTGACCTCACAGGAAAAGTGTACGTGGAACAACCCCTTAGCTACGAGAAGAAAGGCGAAAAAGAAAAAGTTTACAAGCTCAAGAAGGCACTTTACGGGCTAAAGCAAGCGCCAAGAGCTTGGAACTCAAAGTTAGACCGAAGATTGGTCTTGCTCGGATTCAAAAGATGTCTCCACGAGAATCCGAAAGACGGTCTATCAAGCACCGAAGAACAGGTGAAGGTTGAAGACGCGATCAAGAAGGAGCGTTGGCACCAAGCTATGGATGAGCCGAAGACAAGAAAGACGATCCCTGAAATGCTACAAGAAACGGCAAAATCAATGCCAAGGATATTGCTTATGAGTAGTAGTCGTCGCATTTGGGATCCAGACCGCATTAAGGACGTTGTGTTTAGGGGATGAATGTAAGAGTTAAACACGGACGTGTAGTGTCCGAGTCCTGCTCCAACCAGTAACCGAGTAGGAGTAGGAGTAGGGTAGCTCGTACTAAGTCCTTGCTGTTATATATAGCGATGTACCCCTTGTAAACATCAACGAAAAAGACCATCGAAGCAATAAAAGGAAAGCCCAGGAGCGACACGCTCCTGTAGCCATCACCAAAAGACGTTTTCTCTGTCCAGTTTCGTCGCTAGTTTACGTCCGGAGTTGCCGGTTACACACGCGTACGAGCCAGCTCGGTTTTGTTTGTACGTACGTCCACGGCAAGACGTGCACGTACTGGCAGAATCGATCAAGCTGCGTGCCTGCTAGCTTGCTTGCTAGCTGGTTACACGTACGTGGTAGTTCTGGGTGATTTGATCTAGGGATCAAAAGCCAACAGTCTATGCATCCACCAAAGGTGCGACAGTCAAAACGGATGAAGACGGAGAGGCAACTGCGTGAAGACGGCTGGATTAAAGTGAATGTAGTCGTGTCCCTGTCCAAGGCTGGGAAGTGAGGAAGAGGCAAAATCATTTCCATACATGCTGTTGGAGCCTTTAGGGGTGTAGCCTCCTCGTCTTCCCCATGGTCTCAAGCCCAGATTATGCTGAACTACTTGCGTGTTGACGGGTTGTCAAGCTGGTTGTGGAAAAGGGCGTACAGACTGCGAGGGCGTGGTATGCATGCTGAACGATTTAGGGAAGAACCTCTCCGCTGCGGGTCCAGTGATCGAGGAAGTGAAGTAATCCATTTCTCCGACAAGTATTTCCGGACCGAAGGAGTAGTATGTTATTTATGTGCTCCATGCATAGGTCATGCCCAAAAGCCTTCGCAATGGATCTATTAGTGTGCTCAATATACGTATTACTGACGTTGTTGCTCACGTAGAAGCACGGTCAAAGTATCATTACAGTGATATCTCACATAAAAACTTTCCCCTCCCTCCCGCTCGCCCCCCGCGAGGCGACGGGAGGAACCCTACCACGCCGCCGCCAGCTCCTTCTCCGCCTCCTCCTCGTCCCTCGCCGCCGGGCGCGGGCGGCAGCTTGCCGGCGTCGGCGGGCGACGAGGCCTCCTCGTTCCCCCCGGCCTTGGCGCGGCCGACGCGGCTGGATCGGGTGCCTCGCTGTCCTGTGGCGGCGGCGTGGCGGTGTGTGGTGATGGCGCTGCTTTCGTGACGGTGGCGCGACGGGCTTGGCGTCGGAGGACCTTGGTGCGTGGAGCGACGGGCGGCGAAGCGGCTGGTCTGCGGCGGTCATGGCGGCGGCGGATCTGGCGTGGCGGCGGGTGCGGCGAGGCGGGCGTCGGTGGCGGGCTCCGGTGGCTGGGCGGCTCGCTTAGCGCTGCGGTGGTGCGGGTCGCGGGCGACAAGGATTCGTGGCGGCCGCCCTGCCTCGCTTTGGGCTGGTGGGGTGGCGGCCCGTGGTGGTGGTGGCGGGCGTGTTGGTGGAGTGCGTCGAACCTTCTGGTGCAGGGCTCGGACGTCGACGGACGACGCGAGGAGGCATCTTCGGTGAGCTTCCATGGCTGCAGCTGCGGGTTGATTTGGTCTCCCTCGTTGGCGGGCTCGCGGTTGCCGATGGCCTCGCGGAGATGTGTGTCAGCTACCATGGTGGGGCGACATGGGGGTGCTCGCGGGGGAGCTTGGTAGGAGGGATAGGTGGCCTCGATGCGGTCGCGCCACCTGTCGCCGGCACGGTTTGCCGGTCCGGATGCGTCCGCTCCTCTTTCTCCCCCTTTCCCCGTGTTCGGCGGGGAGCTTGGTTGGAGGGATGGGTGGCCTCGATGCGGTCGCGTCACCTGTCGCCGGCATGGTATGCCGGTCCGGATTCGTCCGCTCCCCTTTCTCCCCCTTTCCTCGGCTGTGGGCGGGTTGGCACAGGTTTACCAGCGGAGCGTCTGCGGGTAGTTCCGTCGGTCGAGGGCCATCGGTTGGTCCAAAGTTGGGGCCTTTGTGTTGGTCTCGGGGTTGTCTGGTTGCGGGCGGCGGCTCTGGCGGGAGCGGGACGTGGCGTTAAATGGGCGGGCGTCGCGTCTCAAAGTGGCGAGCAAACATGGCCGCGTGGGTGGCGTGGTTGCGGGTGGATGATGAGTTAAGGTTCATCGGTGGGGTGTGAGTGCGGGTACACCACTTGTCCGATCCTTTGGTGGCCGACGGTGGCGGTGGCCGTTGCCGCCGTACCCTTCTGAAGGCTCGTCGCGGCATTCACACTCTTGTCGTCTTGCTCCGGGTGAAAACCTGATCTTTGTTGATCGGGCGGTGGCGGCTACCCATGGTCGTATCCTTCTTGGAGGCACCGCTTTGGAGGCCTGGCTTCGTTTTGGTCCGGTTCACCTCTCTATTGATAGTCGGTGGGGTGATGCGTCGGTGCCTGGCACCTTTGTATCTTGCCTTGGATGTGTGTGGTGTGTGCGTTGTTCGGTATCTCGAATGTACTCGGTGATGTTTGCTTTATATAATATAAAGCGGGGAAACCCTTTTTGGGTAAGTATCATTACAGTTTCCCGTCTGATGTATAGTATTTTTCATAAGTGCATCTTTAACCGTGCACACCGGCAAGACTTCTAGGACCTGACGAGTCATGCTGTGTCGTGCGCCCCCCCGACCTTGATGATGCAGCAGCCAGGCCGCATCTGGACAGTGCCACAGCTGTCACGGTCGCACCGTCGTCAGTTGAGATGGTCCAGCAAAAGAAAAATGAAAAGAGGGAGCATGCAATGTGGAGCAATTCAGAGTCGCATAATCTAAGCAGAACCAACAGCACACTGACCGAACCCAAACCTCGTAGTTGAGCCGGCCGGACCTGCCGGTCGGTCAGAGCCGAACGCCATGGTGCGCCACCACCAACTCCCGCCTCGACGGATCTTGTCGAGAGACAGTCCCAGTCTCGAAGATTACTGTGTCGTCGTGTATAGTACAAAAGTATATATACACACGTTGACGTATGACGTACCTCCCTCTTTTCTTTCGTTCAAAAGCCGCAACACTCCCGATCTTAGCTTGTGAGCGTCAAGTAAACAAACGGTGGGGAGGGCATCATTAAACTTCCGATGTGCAAGTCACCAAGGCAAGCAAAGGGACTAGTCTATTACAAAAAGGAAAAAAGAAAGCGAGTCAGAGAGGTGGACTCGTCACCGGCTGACTAGACTACTCGCAGGTCGATTGCAACCGTGCATGAACCAGGCAGGCATTGCAATCGGACGCCGACTCGATCTCTCTGAAATGAGCAAGCATGACACAGGCTTATCTACTTGTGTTGTGTCGATCCTCTCGTTTGGAGAAGCAAAGATTAGCACAGTAGGCCGTACGTAAAAGCCGGCTCGCGGCGTAGTACGTCCGGTCGAGCTGTCGTCGATGCGTTCGAAGCAGAACAGGCCAAAGCTCTGAGAGAGTGGCATCTGGCTTTAGACAAAAGAAGTGTTGAACAAAGCTCGGGCTAGCTATAACCCCTATGTAAGCGTCTCTGTCGGTTTTTCTTTTTGTTGATTTTGGATTAAAGGCTTGGCCGTGACTTTTGCCTGCTTCGGGCCGAGTTTGGATGCTTGACGCTGGGACGTATCGAAGAAGCTAGTAACACGTTGTCAGATGTCACATCCACTAGATCTAATCTAATACTAATTAATAAAGCGTTTTGGCTTGGTTAACTGTAATCCAGGACTGATGTAGTACACCCTGTATACATTAGTCCCCGATCGATCACAAAGTCATCTCATCCACTAGTATCAGGTTCCTTATTGTCGAGACGCGAGCTGTAACCATTGCGGCTGCTGGCTGTTGGGTGTTACGGGCCACGGGTACGCGCGAACCCATCAACCGGGTGCAGGAATTCGGGCGCCCACCTCGAACAAATCCGGGCTGCACACATATCTGCAGCCAGCTGCCCATCTACTACCGAACCGGCAGTGACTGCTGACACACCGTACGCACGGCAGCACCGAGGAGGAGGAGGCACCCGACCCGACCCGACCCCGGCCGAGAATTCCACAGCCACGCACGGGGCAGGCCAAGGACCTTCAAGTACGTACCGACCCCTGCGATAAACGCACGGGCGGACACACGGACGGCCGCGATCCATCCGGTTCCAACTTTCAACCCGCACGGGCTCCCGTTCCGTTCGTACCCGCGATCCACCCCCCCTTTCATATGCGCTCCGCTCCACACCACCACGGATCTCGCCGGCCCCGTTGCACGCGCCGCGCAGCCTTTCCTTTCCACTCTGCACGCGCCGGCAGCGAACGGTTCCTCCCTACCGTTTGAACGGTTCGGCTCGGAGGCGAACTTGGGCCGGGCCCGCTGCCCAGTCCTCGTCCGTTCGTTCGTTCCACCGATCGCTGAGTGGCAGACGGAGGTTTCGCTTCGGGCGCGCGCGGTTCTATCCTCGACGGCGGTGGCGGATGGGGTGCAAGGGGTCCAAGCACGCGCTGCATGGCGGCGGCGGCGCGCTGGAGCCGCGGAAGTGCGCGTCGGGGCTCGTGGCGCGCCACTCCGTCGCGCTCCGGTCGTCCACGCTCGGCACGCTCAGCCTCGACCGCGCCACGGCCGCCGCGGCGGTTTCTTTCGCCGGAGGGGAGGGCTCGGGGACGGCGGCGAGGTCCGGGAAGGAGGGCGCGGCGGGGAGGTGCCGGTCCTTCGCCGGGTGGTTCCCGGCGTCGCCCAAGGTGGAGCCGGGCCAGCCGGTGAAGCGGCAGAGGCTGGCGCCCCCGCGGACGCCCACCAAGACGCCCGCGCGTGCCCCCGAGGAGATCAACGTGTGGGAGCTAATGGACGGGCTCGACGATGACGATGCGGACGATGAGGAATACGATGATTGCCTGGACGGGCAGGTTCCGTCGGCGTCCGGATCGCCGGAGTTCGACCCCGACGTCCTGTCGGCGTTCCGGGAGGCGCTCGCCGAGCTGTCGCCTCCTCCTACGGAAGCCGACGTCGCGAGCGACGGAGGGGCCGTCGTCAAGAAGGAGGAAATCGAGGAGTTCGACGACGTCGCGAGCGACGGAGGGGCCGTCGTCAAGAAGGAGGAAATCGAGGAGTTCGACGACGTCGCGAGCGACGGAGGCGCCGTCGGCAAGGAGGAAATACAGGCGTTCGCCGACGTCGCGAGCGACGGAGGAGCCGTCGTCAAGAAGGAGGAAATCCAGGTGTTCGACGACGTCGCGAGCGACGGAGGAGCCGTCGTCAAGAAGGAGGAAATCCAGGTGTTCGCCGGCGTCGTGCGGGCGCGGCTGGACGTGCTCCAGGGAAGGATCGACAGCAGGTCACAAAAGAACCCCCCGCCGCCCCCGCCCCCGCCGGAGAGCGCGAGGCGGGTGGTCGTGTACCTGACGAGCCTCCGCGGCATCCGGCAGACGTACGAGGACTGCTGGGCGGCGAGCACGATCCTGTCCAGCTACGGCGTGCACGTCGACGAGCGCGACCTGTCGATGCACGCGGGGTACAAGGAGGAGCTGCGCGACGCGCTCGGCGCAGGCGCCCTCGCCGGCGTGCTGCCGCAGGTGTTCGTCGACGGCTGGCACCTGGGCGGGGCCGAGGAGGTCCGCCGCATGCACGAGTCCGGGGAGCTGGCGGAGGCCCTCGAGGCCTGCGAGGCGGCGCCGGGCGGCGGCGGCGGCGGGAAAGAGGGGCCGGGGGGCTTCGCCGCGGAGCCGTGCGGCGGGTGCGGGGGCGCGCGGTTCGTGCCGTGCGACGTCTGCTCCGGCAGCTGCAAGGTGTTCGTCGAGGACGAGGACGGCGCCGGGGCGTTCAGGCGGTGCGCGGACTGCAACGAGAACGGGCTACTGAGATGTCCAATCTGCTAAGGGAACCACTCTGTGTTAATTGCTTGGATTTTGTTGTTGTTGTTAGTGTGCCTAATACCGGCGTGCTCATCCAAAAAATGGTACAGAGTTAAACAAAATGGGAGGAACAGCGCGTCAGAAAAGATTCAACCGGAGGTAGCTTTTTCTTTCCCCTGTCTCGAAATGTGAGTGGGAAAAGCCTTCTTCCCTTCGATCTTCGTCGGCGCGTCTGGGGATTCGCCTCCCCTTCGCTTGCCGCTTCGGCGGCCAGTAGTAGGGAGGGTATTCCTGATGCCTCGGCTTAGATAGGTAGGGTTTTAGTTCTCGCAAGGGCGGCGCTCAGACGGAGGATGGCGCTTCTTCGAGTCCGTCTTCCGGGTTCCGATCCTCCTCAAGTTCGTCGTCGGGACGAATTAGACGGAGCATCAGCGTAGATTCCTGACAACTCCTCGGAGCAGCGAGCTTAGGATTTCTCGTTGTGCATGTGCGATGGCGAGATTTGATGTCAGATTCTTCAGATCGATTCAAGAATTCAATGTCTACGACTGCGGCTCCCGAACGGTGGTCCTTAGGTGCGCATGACGAAGACTTCCCGGTTATCATCGACAAGGTCAGCCCGGCTCCGGTATGGGAACGATGACAGCGATGCATCGGCGGTTCGTTCTCGCGGTGGCAATGGTGTTTGGTTGTCCATAAATCTTGATGTAATTTTTATTATGTTTGGGATGCTTTGTACCTTCAATGAATCTTTATAATAGATACAATATTTTCGTAAAAGAGAAGGGGAAAAAAGAAGGGAGGAACAGAAATTTGCCATCCATCCATCCATGCTAGGGCTGATCCGTTGATCGGGTCGAGCTATGAAGATACAAACACGCAAAGAATAAACAGTTGCTTGTGAGAAGAACCACTGCACTGCGCTCGCCCTGTGACTCTCTGACTGAACATGTGAACAGATGTTCTTCAGAGTCGAGCTACGACTCTAGTATGTTCGAAGTGTGAACCATGCGTCCTAGGATTCATACCATGCATGTACCAGCCGACTATATTATGGCCTCGTGACTTGTGGGCGGTCGTGAGCAGAAATGGAAAGAAATCGGGGTCCCAAAACAACACCGGACAAAAGGGAAAATTGAAGCCAGTTGCGCCCACGTTGTACATGTACTCCCCTCGGAGAATCAATGCCGTCGAGACAAATGGTGGCCATGGCCTCCTATCGGCAACCAGCTGCCGTCGAGGACAAAAAGGTTTTCACCGAGGTGCAGGTTTTGCAAGCCCAACGACCTCCGGCATTGCAAAAGGTGCAGGTTTTGGTCTAGTGACCGTAGCTCCAACGTAGCGAGAGTACTCTGTAAAACGAAGGACTCGTCAATCCTGAAGAAAACAAGCAATAAAGCTGTTCAGCTGCCGGGTGAATAGCTGTTAGCTTCTTTTGCATTTTCCTCTGTTTTTGTAGCTTGCGGCTAGCCTGCATTTTTGTGCGTTCCAAGCTTCAAGCTGCTCATGGCTTTGCCATTCAGATATAAGGCACAGACTGCTCTACCATCTGTTTCATTTAAAAGAAGATGGACAGTGAACTACTCCCTCCCTTCTACTCCCTATTTTGGAACAGAGGGAGTACAATATAAGACGTTTTTGCAAGCTGAGTACATCAAAAAATGGACAAATAATGAGTGAATTTTGGTTTTTACCCCCTATTTTGGAGATTTTGACTCTAATTACCCTATTAGCAGGATTTCGTCTGTTTTACTTAATTTAGCAAAAATGTTGCCACAAATTACCATGTTTAAATTTGTGTGTGTGTTCTAATCAGCGGTCCCAAGGCATGTCACATCGACGGTTTTCTCCCTACTGAACCGGTTCTCACACGCACGATCCTGCCCCTAACCACGACCTCATTCGTTAGGAGGGGGTAGGACGACGTAGGCGATGAGTGACAAGCAAGAGGCGTGGTCGCTAGCGGTTGTCAAAGCGGGCAGCAGTCGGTACGACAATCTTCTCCCCTCCCATATGCATGGCCACATTCTCTATTTCTCACCCCCTGGTGGTTAGGTGTTTTTGTGGCTAGATTTTCTCTCACTCTGTAATGCATATTAGATGGATTTAGACTACTCGTTTCCTGTTTGAAGAAATATTCTTATGAGATGACAATACTTGATCGGTGTGGCATGTTACCATCGAATAAATTATAGGAGAAATTGTTGCTGATATAATCTGAAGACATGTTTGCTTTTCTTCAGCATTATCATATATGACCCTTAAGTATGCATGATTATGTGGATCAGATTAAAGTGGTGTAAATATACTTATATAATCTGAAATCATGTATGTTCGAGCAAGCCTGACGGGTGCGTGCGATAGAAGTCTAGACGGGCAATGCAATCTGAAAAATCGTGGATGTCGCCTAGAGGGGGGGGGTGAATAGATGCTTTAAAATAATTACGGTTGAGGCTTGAACAAATGCGGAAAAAACCTAGCGGTTAATTTGTCAAGCACAAAACCTACAACAACTAGGCTCACCTATGTGCACCAACAACTTATGAAGGAAATATGCCCTAGAGGCAATAATAAAGTTATTATTTATTTCCTTATATCATGATAAATGTTTATTATTCATGCTAGAATTGTATTAACCGGAAACATAATACATGTGTGAATATATAGACAAACAGTATGTCACTAGTATGCCTCTACTTGACTAGCTTGTTAATCAAAGATGGTTATGTTTCCTAACCATGGACAAGGAGTTGTTATTTGATTAACAAGGTCACATCATTAGTTGAATGATCTGATTGACATGACCCATTCCGTTAGCTTAACACTTGATCGTTTAGTATGTTAATGCTTCCTTCATGACACATACATGTTCCTGTAACTATGAGATTATGCAACTCCGTTTACGGAGGAACACTTTGGTGCTACCAAACGCGTCAACGTGAATCGGGTGATTATAAAGGAGTACTACAGGTGTCTCCAAAGGTACTTGTTGGGTTGGCGTATTTGAGATTAGGTTTTGTCACTCCGATTGTCGGAGAGGTATCTCTAGGCCTTCTCGGTAATACACATCACATAAGCCTTGCAAGCATTGCAACTAAAGAGTTAGTTGTGAGATGATGTATTACGGAACGAGTAAAGAGACTTTCCGTAACGAGATTAAACTAGGTATTGGATACCGACGATCGAATCTCGGAAAGTAACATACCGATGACAAAGGAACAACTTATGTTGTTATGCGGTTTGACCGATAAAGATCTTCGTAGAATATGTAGGAACCAATATGAGCATCCAGGTTCCGCTATTGGTTATTGACCGAGAATAGTTCTAGGTCATGTCTACATAGTTCTCGAACCGTAGGGTCCGCACGCTTAAGGTTTCAATGACGGTTATTATGAGTTTATGTATTTTGATGTACCAAGGAGTTCGAGTCCGGATGTGATCACGGACATGACGAGGAGTCTCGAAATGGTCGAGACATAAAGATTGATATATTGGATGGTTATATTCGGACACGGAAAGGTTCCGGAAGTTTCGGAGAAAACCGGAGTGCCGGAGGGTTACGGAACCCCCGGGAAGTTATGGGCCTTATTGGGCCAAGAGGGAGAGAGGGCTGCACCAGAGGTGGTGCGCCCCCTCCATGGGGAGTCCGACTGGACTAGGAGGGGGCGCAGCCCCTTTCCCTCTCCCTCTCCTCTCTTTCCTTCCCCTTCCCTCTTCCTAGTAGGACTAGGAAAGGAGTCCTACTCCTACTAGGAGGAGGACTCCCCCCTTGGTGCGCCCCAAGGGCTGGCCGACCCTCCCCTTGCTCCTTTATATCACGGGCAGGGGGGCACCCTAGAACACACAAGTTGATCTTCGTGATCGTTCCTTAGCCGTGTCGGTGCCCCCTCCACCATATTCCACCTCGGTCATATTGTAGCGGTGCTTAGGCGAAGCCTGCGCGACGGTAGAACATCAAGATCGTCACCACGCCGTCGTCTTGACGGAACTCCTTCCCGACGCTTTGCTGGATCGGGCCGGGGATCGTCATCGAGCTGTCGTGTGCCAAGAACTCGGAGGTGCGGAGTAACGGTGCTTGGATCGGTCGGATCGTGAAGACGTCGACTACATCAACAGCGTTAATATAACGCTTCGCTTTCGGTCTCGAGGGTGCGTGGGCGGACACTCTCCCTCTCGTTGCTATGCCATCACCATGGTCTTGCGTGATCGTAGGAAATTTTTGAAATTACTCGTTACCCAACATGGCATCCGAGCCTGGTTTTATGCGTTGATGTCATATGCACGAGTAGGACACAAGTGAGTTGTGGGCGATACAAGTCATACTACCTACCAGCATGTCATACTTTGGTTCAGCGGTATTGTGAGATGAAGCGGCCGGACCGACATTACGCGTGACGCTTACGCGAGACTGGTTTCACCGCTATGAGCACTCGTTGCTTAAAGGTGATGGCGGGTGTCTGTCTCTCTCACTTTAGTTGAACTGAGTGTGGCTCGCGCGGTCCTTGAGAAGGTTAAAGCGAGTCTATTTGACGAAATATCGTTGTGGTTTTGATGCGTGGTAAGAACGGTTCTTGCTCAGCCCGTAGCAGCCACGTAAAACTTGCAACAACAAAGTAGAGGACGTCTAACTTGTTTTTGCAGGGCATGTTGTGATGTGATATGGTCAAGGCGTGATGCTATATTTTATTGTATGAGATGATCATGTTTTGTAACCGAGTTATCGGCAATGGCGAGAGCCATATGGTTGTCGCTTTATTGTATGAAATGCAAGCGCCATGTAATTGCTTTACTTTATCACTAAGCGGTAGCGATAGTCGTAGAAACAATAGTTGGCGAGGCGACAACGATGCTACGATGGAGATCAAGGTGTCGCTACCGGTGACGATGGTGATCATGACGGTGCTTTGGAGATGGAATCACAAGCACAAGATGATGATGGCCATATCATATCACTTATATTGATTGCATGTGATGTTTATCCTTTATGCATCTTATCTTGCTTTGATTGACGGTAGCATTATAAGATGATCTCTCACTAAAAATTATCAAGTAGTGTTCTCCCGAGTATGCACCGTTGCCAAAGTTCGTCGTGCGAGACACCACGTGATGATCGGGTGTGATAAGCTCACGTCCATCTACAACGGGTGCAAGCCAGTTTTGCACACGAGAATACTCAGTTATACTTGACGAGCCTAGCATATACAGATATGGCCTCGGAACACGGAGACCGAAAGGTCGAACGTGAATCATATAGAAGATATGATCAACATAAGATGTTCACCATTGAAAACTACTCCATCTCACGTGATGATCGGTTATGGTTTAGTTGATTTGGATCACGTGATCACTTAGATAACTAGAGAGATGTCTGCCTAAGTGGGAGTTCTTTAGTAATATGATTAATTGAACTTAAATTTATCATGAACTTAGTACTGATAGTATTTTGCTTGTCTATGTTTACTTTGTAGATAGATGGCTCGTCTTTGTTGTTCCGTTGAATTTTAATGCGTTCCTTGAGAAAGCAAAGTTGAAAGATGATGGTAGCAATTACACGGATGGGTCCGTAACTTGAGGATAATCCTCATTGCTGCACGTAAAAGTTACGCCCCGAAGCACCGCTGGTGACAGCGAACTGCTGCGAATCTTGAGCGAAGTTGTGAGCGTCCGCAAAGCAGAGCTGATGACTACTCTATAGTTCGAGCAGCCATGCTTTACGGCTTAGAACCGGTCTTCAACGACGTTTTGAGCGTCATGGAGCATATGAGATGTTCCAGAGTTGAAGTTGATATTTCAACAGAATGCCGGATTGAGAGATATGAAGTCTCAATAAGTTCTATAGCTGCAAGATGGAGGAGAATAGTTCATCGGTGAGCACATACTCAAAATGTCCGGGTATTACAATCACTTGAATCAACTGGGAGTTAATCTTCCGGATGATTGTGTCATTGACAAATTCTTCAATCACTGCCACCAAGCTACAAAGGCTTCGTGATGAACTATAATATGCAAGGGTTAGTAAAGACTATGCCTGAGCTCTTCGCAATGCTAAAAGCTGCGGAGGTAGAAATCAAAAAGGAGCATCAAGTGTTGATGGTCAATAAGACCACTAGTTTCAAGAAGAAAGGCAAAGGGAAGAAGAAGGGGAACTTCAAGAAGAACAGCAAACAAGTTGTCGATCGGAGAAGAAACCCAAGTCGGACCTAAGCACTGAAACTGAGTGCTTCTACTGCAAGCAGACTGGTCACTGGAAGCGGAACTGCCCCAAGTATTTGGCGGATAAGAAGGATGGCAAAGTGAACAAAGGTATATGTGATATACTTGTTATTGATGTGTACCTTACTAGAGCTCGCAGAGTACACGGTATTTGATACTGGTTACATTGCTAATATTTGCAACTCAAAGCAGAACTACGGATTGCGAACACTAGCAAAGGACAAGGTGACGATGCGCGTGGGAAGCGGTTCCAAAGTCGATGTGATCGCATCGGCACGCTACCTCTACATCTACCTTCGGGATTAGTTTTAGACCTGAATAATTGTTGTTTGGTGCCGCGTTGAGCATGAACATTATATCTGGATCTTGTTTGATGCGAGACGGTTATTCATTTAAATCGAGAATAATGGTTGTTCTATTTATATGAATAATATCTTTTATGGTCATGCACCCTTGAAGAGTGGTCTATTTTAATGAATCTCGATAGTAGTGATACACATATTCATAATGTTGAAACCAAAAGATGCAGAGTTGATAATGATAGTGCAACTTATTTGTGGCACTTTGCCGTTTAGGTCATATCGGTGTAAAACGCATGAAGAAACTCCATCTTGATGGACTTTTGGAGTCACTTGATTATGAATCACTTGGCACTTCGAACCGTGTCTCATGGGCAAGATGACTAAAACCCGTTCTCGGTACTATGGAGAGAGCAACAGATTTATTGGAAATCATACATACGGATGTATGTGGTCCAATGAATGTTGAAGCTCGTGGCGGATATCGTTATTTTCTCACCTTCACAGATGATTTGAGCAGATATGGGTATATCTACTTAATGAAACATAAGTCTGAAACATTTGAAAAGTTCAAAGAATTTCAGAGTGAAGTTGAAAATCATCGTAATAAGAAAATAAAGTTTCTACGATCTGATCGTGGAGGCGAATATTTGAGTTCTGAGTTTGGTCTACATTTGAAACAAAGCGGAATAGTTTAGCAACTCACGCCACCGGAACACCACAGCGCAATGGTATGTCCGAGCGTCGAATCGCACTTTATTGGATATGGTGCGATCTATGATGTCTCTTACAGATTTACCGCTATCATTTTGGGGTTATGCTCTTGAGGCGGCCGCATTCACGTTAAATAGGACACCGTCAAAATCCGTTGAGACGACGCCTTATGAACTATGGTTTAGCAAGAAACCAAAGTTGTCGTTTACGAAAGTTTGGGGTTGCGATGCTTATGTGAAGAAACTTCAACCTGATAAGCTTGAACCCAAATCGAGAAATGTGTCTTCATAGGATACCCAAAGGAGACAATTGGGTACACCTTCTATCACAGATCCGAAGGCAAGACATTCGTTGCTAAAATGGATCCTTTCTAGAAGGAGTTTCTCTCGAAATAAGTGAGTGGGAGGAAAGTGGAACTTGATGAGGTAATAGTACCAGCTCCCTTATTGGAAAGTAGTTAAATCACGAAATCAGTTTCTGTAACACCTACACCAGTTAGTGAGGAAGATCATGAAACTTCAGATCAAGTTGTCACTGAACTTCGTAGATTAACCAGAACAAAATCCGCACCAGAGTGGTACGGTAATCCTATTCTGGAAGTCATGCTACTAGATCATGATGAACCTACGAACTATGAAGAAGCGATGGTGAGCCCAGATTCCGCAAAATGGCTTGAAGCCATGAAATCTGAGATGGGATCCATGTATGAGAACAAAGTATGGACTTTGGTAGACTTGCCCGATGATTGGCAAGCTATTGAGAATAAATGGATCTTTAAGAAGAAGACAGACGCTGATGGTAATATAACTGTCTACAAAGCTCGACTTGTTGCAAAAGGTTTTCGACAAGTTCAAGGGGTTGACTACGATGAGACTTTCTCACCCGTAGCGATGCTTAAGTCCGTCCGAATCATGTTAGCAATTGCCGCATTTTATGATTATGAAATTTGGCAAATGGATGTAAAAACTGCATTCTTGAATGGATTTCTAGAAGAAGAGTTGTATATGATGCAACCAGAAGGTTTTGTCGATCCAAAAGGTGCTAACAAAGTGTGCAAGCTCAACAATCAATTTATGGTCAGTGCAAGCCTCTCGGAGTTGGAATAAGCGCTTTGATAGTGTGATCAAAGCATATGGGTTTGTACTGGACTTTTGGAGAAGCTTTGTATTTACAAGAAAGTGAGTGGGAGCTCTGTAGCATTTCTAATATTATATGTGACGACGATTATTGATTGGAAATGATATAGAATTTCTGGATAGCATAAAAGGATACTTGAATAAAAGTTTTTCAATGAAAGACCTCGGTGAAGCTGCTTACATATTGGGCATCAAGATCTATAGAGATAGATCAAGGCGCTTGATTGGACTTTCACAAAGCACATACCTTGATAAAGTTTTGAAAAAGTTCAAAATGGATCGTGCAAAGAAAGGTTTTTACCGTGTTACAAGGTGTAAGATTGAGTCGGACTCAATGCCCGACCACAATGAAGAGATAGAGAAAATGAAAGATGTTCCCTATGCTTCAGCCATAGGCTCTATCATGTATGCAATGCTGTGTACCAGACTGACGTATGCTTAGCTGTAAGCTTGGCAGGAAGGTACCAAAGTAATCCAGAGTGGATCATCGGACAGCGGTCAAGAACATCTGAAATACCGAAAAGGACTAAGGATATGTTTCTCGTATATGGAGGTGACAAAGAGCTAGTCGTAAATGGTTACGTCGATGCAAGCTTTGACACCGATCCGGACGATTCTAAATCGCAAACCGGATCGTGTTTTTATTAAGCGGTGGAGCTGTCGGTTGGTGCAGTTCTAAACAAAGCGTCGTGGCGGGATCTACATGTGAAGCGGAGTACATAGCTGCTTGAAGCAGCAAATGAAGGAGTCTGGATGAAAGAGTTCATTTCCGATCTAGGTGTCATACCTAGTGCATCGGGACCGATGAAGATCTTCTGTGACAATCTCGTGCAATTGCCTTGGCAAAGGAATCCAGATTTCACAAGAGGACCAAGCACATCAAGAGACGCTTCAATTCCATTCGGGACCAAGTCCAAGTGGGAGACATAGAGATTTGCAAAATACATACGGATCTGAATGTTGCGGACCGTTGACTAAGCCTCTTCCACGAGCAAAACATGATCAGCACCAAGACTCCATGGGTGTAAGGATCATTACTTTGTAATCTAGATTATTGACTCTAGTGCAAGTGGGAGACTGAAGGAAATATGCCCTAGAGGCAATAATAAAGTTATTATTTATTTCCTTATATCATGATAAATGTTTATTATTCATGCTAGAATTGTATTAACCGGAAACATAATACATGTGTGAATATATAGACAAACAGTATGTCACTAGTATGCCTCTACTTGACTAGCTTGTTAATCAAAGATGGTTATGTTTCCTAACCATGGACAAGGAGTTGTTATTTGATTAACAAGGTCACATCATTAGTTGAATGATCTGATTGACATGACCCATTCCGTTAGCTTAACACTTGATCGTTTAGTATGTTAATGCTTCCTTCATGACACATACATGTTCCTGTAACTATGAGATTATGCAACTCCCGTTTACCGGAGGAACACTTTGGGTGCTACCAAACGTCACAACGTAACTGGGTGATTATAAAGGAGTACTACAGGTGTCTCCAAAGGTACTTGTTGGGTTGGCGTATTTCGAGATTAGGTTTTGTCACTCCGATTGTCGGAGAGGTATCTCTAGGCCTTCTCGGTAATACACATCACATAAGCCTTGCAAACATTGCAACTAAAGAGTTAGTTGTGAGATGATGTATTACGGAGCGAGTAAAGAGACTTTCCGTAACGAGATTAAACTAGGTATTGGATACCGACGATCGAATCTCGGAAAGTAACATACCGATGACAAAGGAACAACTTATGTTGTTATGCGGTTTGACCGATAAAGATCTTCGTAGAATATGTAGGAACCAATATGAGCATCCAGGTTCCGCTATTGGTTATTGACCGAGAATAGTTCTAGGTCATGTCTACATAGTTCTCGAACCGTAGGGTCCGCACGCTTAAGGTTTCAATGACGGTTATTATGAGTTTATGTATTTTGATGTACCAAGGAGTTCGAGTCCCGGATGTGATCACGGACATGACGAGGAGTCTCGAAATGGTCGAGACATAAAGATTGATATATTGGATGGTTATATTCGGACACCGGAAAGGTTCGGAAGTTTCGGAGAAAACCGGAGTGCCGGAGGGTTACGGAACCCCGGGAAGTTATGGGCCTTATTGGGCCAAGAGGGAGAGAGAGGGCTGCACCGGAGGTGGTGCACCCTCCATGGGGAGTCCGAATTGGACTAGGAGGCGCAGCCCCCTTTCCCTCTCCCTCTCCTCTCTTTCCTTCCCCTTCCCTCTTCCTAGTAGGACTAGGAAAGGGAGTCCTACTCCTACTAGGAGGAGGACTCCCCCCTCCTAGTCGCCCCAAGGGCTGGCCGACCCTCCCCTTGCTCCTTTATATACGGGGCGGGGGGCACCCTAGAACACACAAGTTGATCTTCGTGATCGTTCCTTAGCCGTGTCGGTGCCCCCTCCACCATATTCCACCTCGGTCATATTGTAGCGGTGCTTAGGCGAAGCCCCGCGACGGTAGAACATCAAGATCGTCACCACGCCGTCAGTCTTGACGGAACTCCTTCCCCGACGCTTTGCTGGATCGGAGCCGGGGATCGTCATCGAGCTGTCGTGTGCCAAGAACTCGGAGGTGCCGAGTAACGGTGCTTGGATCGGTCGGATCGTGAAGACGTCGACTACATCAACAGCGTTAATATAACGCTTCCGCTTTCGGTTTACGAGTGCGTGGACGGACACTCTCCCCTCTCGTTGCTATGCCATCACCATGGTCTTGCGTGATCGTAGGAAATTTTTTGAAATTACTACGTTACCCAACAACTTATGCTAAGCAAGAAAAACTACTTAGGTGATAGCAAGATATATGACAAGAAACAATATGGCTATCACAAAGTAAAGTGCATAAGTAAAGGGCTCGGGTAAAAGATAACCGAGGCACGCGGAGACGACGATGTATCCCGAAGTTCACACCCTTGCGGATGCTAATCTCCGTTTAGAGCGGTGTGGAGGCACAATGCTCCCCAAGAAGCCACTAGGGCCACCGTAATCTCCTCACGCCCTCGCACAATGCAAGATGCCGTGATTCCACTAAGGGACCCTTGAGGCGGTCACCGAACCCGCACAAATGGCAACCCTTAGGGCGGTCACCGAACCCGTACACTTTGGCAACCCTTGGGGCGGTCACGGTACAGATCAAATTGCTCAGGCGATCTCCACAACCTAATTGGAGACCCCGACGTTTGCCCGGAGCTTTACACCACAATGATTGAGCTCCAAACACCACCAACCGTCTAGGGCGCCCAAGCACCCAAGAGGAACAAGCTCAAGGGCACCAAGCACCCAAGAGTAATAAGCTTCTCAACTTGTAACTTCCACGTATCACCGTGGAGAACTCAAACCGATGCACCAAATGCAATGGCAAGGGCACACGGAGTGCCCAAGTCCTTCTCTCTCAAATCCCACCGAAGCAACTAATGCTAGGGAAGAAAATGAGAGGAAGAACAAGAAGGAGAACATCAAGAACTCCAAGATCTAGATCCAATGGGTTCCCCTCACATAGAGGAGAAAGTGATTGGTGGAAATGTGGATCTAGATCTCCTCTCTCTTTTCCCTCAAAAACTAGCAAGAATCCATGGAGGGATTAAGAGTTAGCAAGCTCGAAGAAGGTCAACAATGGGGGAAGAACACGAGCTCAAAGGATAAGGTTCATTGGGGAAGAAGACCCCCTTTTATAGGACCTCCAGAATCCAACCGTTATGTACTCAGGTCGTGCACAAGCGGTACTACCGCTTGGAGGAGCGGTACTACCGCTTAGCACGGTCAAAACAGCCCAACGAGAGAGAAAACACGAGTTGAAGTTCTGCCAGAGAGGTAGTACCGCTCTGGGGAGAGGTAGTACCGCTTACCACTTATAAGAGGTACTACCGCTCGGGAGGAGAGGTAGTACCGCTTACCACTAATCAGAGATACTACCGCTCGGGTGGAGAGGTAGTACCGCTTACCACTTATAAGAGGTACTACCACTCTACTACCGCGAAACCTGACACAAAAAGACGCATCCCCAGAAGCAGCGGTACTACGCGCGGCACAGGGCCGCGGTACTGCCGCTTACAAGCGGTATTACCGCTCTAGAGAGTAGTACTACCGCTTGAGGCTTTCAGAAACACGAAGAGAAAACAGAGGATGCAATAAAGCCTAAACTGCCACAACTTCTGCATATGAGCTTCAAATTGAGCAAACCCAAGCTTGTTGGATAGAAGACGACGAGTAGCAGCCAACAACGGCTGATTATAGTAAAGAAGTGGCAGGGGAGGTATGCCTAACAAATAGAGGAGAGAAACCTCCAACAGAGAAGAACTGGCATAACCTCCAACATCGAAAACATCATAGAAGATGCACATGAACTCCGTTTTCGACGAACTCGATCTTGTCAAGAAGAAGACCACAAGCTCTAAAACTCGCAAAGAGAAACACCAAACACAAACTAAGAAACATGATGCAAGGATGCAATGGTTTGAGCTCTCTATTAACGACACGATCAAGCTACCAACTTGAGAGCCCCCCTTGATAGTACGGCAAACGATCCTATAAACCGGTCTCCCAACTACCACCATGAGACCAGTAAAATAGAAAACCTATCAAGGGAAAACATTTGCCTTGCACATGGTCCACTTGAGCTAGATGATGACGATCTTGACTCCCTCAAGTTGGACCACCTTTCTTGATTGCGTTGGCTCGATGAAGACTAGATGATCGCTCCCCCATAGTCCACTATGGGTGAGCAACTCTTCGGCACATCTTCACAAGTCCATTGTCACCACAATTGACGGCAAGCTTCAAGCACTTGATCTCTTCGTGATGCTCCACTTGAACTTGCACACGGCAATCTTGATGACGATCACCACTTAATGTCATCCTCTCCATGGGTTGATGATATATTCCTCTTGACGCAAGCCCATGAACACGTACCTAACCCCACGTAGAACTCTCACATAGACCATGGGTTAGTACACAAAGCACAATGGACAATGCTTACCATACCATGGGATCACTTGATCCCTCTCGGTACATCTTCTACGCTTTGTGAGTTGATCAACTTGATTCACTCTTGACTTAGTCTTGATCAACCTTAAATCTTTCCAACTCTCTTCATTTGGATGATGTCTTGAAGGTAAACGTGAATGATCACACAATCTTCTTCTTCAAGACATGCTTGCAATAAGCTCAACTCTCACATGACCAATCTTTGGATAATTCCTTAATAGCACCTTGGTCAACACAAACTCTCCTTGAAACCAACACATGTACTCCAAGAAAATCCTATGGACAAAACCTTCAAATATAACTCAAGGCAACCATTAGTTCATAGAGATTGTCATCAATTACCAAAACCAAACATGGGGGCACCGCATGTTCTTTCACAATCGGTTGGGGGCGAGCAACGCAAGCGAGAAGCAACTGGAGGCGAGCATGGCGAGCGGCCAACTCGGGCGTTGTGTGTTGGTCGCGACACGAGCGGCCTCCATCAGGCCGAGCTGGTCAGGAGAAGCTATGTGGCCCGGTTCAGCAGTGAGAAAAATAGTTAGGAAAAACCACTAACATGGCATGCCTACTGAAGTAGACAATTGTGACCCACCGGTCAGATAGCTCACAAAATTTTAAACTGGGTAAATTGTGGCAACACTTCTGCTAAATGGAGTAAACGGATGAAATCTCGCCAAACAGGGTAATTAGTGTCCAAAATGTCAAAAATAGGGGGTAAAAACCAGAATTCACACACTAATAATCATGGTATGAATCTAGCTAGTCCTAAAAGATGGGGCAATTTCAATTCAGTGAATACTGCTTCTGTTGGAATTTGAGAACCCATTAAGACATGAGAGCATTTTCATCGGTGAATCGACATGTCAGGGCAATGGACTAATTCAAGGTCAAACCACTCGAGAAGCCACTAGATGAGCTTGGAAATGCCTTAACTCGTGAAGATAGCCTAGCAGTGAAAAATCCACTTTACCAGTTTATCATGAGGCAATAAAGTTTGAAGTGAAATTCGGAAAAGTAAGGACATTGGTTGGAGAAACATTTTGAAAAGTTGAAGCTTACATTACATTATTGATTGCTCACGAAGAATCATGTGGAAAAGCTTGAAGCTCGAGGTGCGGGTCGCTCCAAAATGGAAGGAAAAAATTATGTACCTCAAGATTCATATAAAATGAACATGTTGACATTCGCACTACACTCCCCGAGAATATATAAAGAGATCCACATTTGCGGAGTAGGAGTCAAAATGCCGAGCAATTTTCTCTAGTCTTTAATTGGCTTGCTCTTATTTCAGTTTGGGGAATTTGTGGGATGTGTTCTTCCGTGGAGATGTCAATTTGGCATCAATTTGTTTGAGAGATTTTGGAGTAGATTAATCAGATGAAAATAGTTATGCAAATTTGTTTGCTGTGGCAGATAAGCAGCATGATAGATTACAAGGTTATAGCCATAGTTTAGTTTTTTAGAGGAATATTCATAGTTTTGTTGTTAATCAAAGATTGCCATGTTCATGTAATAGTTAGTTTATTTTGTAGATGATGTTTTTATGTAAACACCTTTGGACTAGGGGTGCCTCGAGTAACGTGATTAGCATCGAGAGTGCTGAGGATGTCTTCAAACAATAAATATTATAATTGGGGTGTGTACGATGGCCATATATCAAAAGTCGCCATATAGTAGAAAGATTGAAACAATGGTTTTCTTTTAATAAGTTCAATCTCCTCGACGAAGCGATCGTGTCATATTGTAGAAATGCGTCTAGGAGGTTGGCAGTAGTGCTAAGTCGGACGGAGCTTTTCAGATCTCACTCTCGAATGCCCTTCCCCAATGTCGGACTGAGGCGAACGAGGGACCTCGGATCCAACCTTAGAGTTGCATGAGCAAGGTTGTGGGAGCTCTAGTGTCTTCCCCTTGATTCTTATTTGTGTGATTGATTAAATGCCCATGGGGTTTTATATAGACTCTGGGTTCCTTGAAAAATGATCAAGGCTACCCTGAAGTAAGGAGGTGAAAGGGCAAAAGTAGGTAATGTTTGGTCAATAAGTCAATGAGTCCATGGTAGACTAGGAGGGAGAGAGGTGGAGTCCATAGCCTTCTCATGGACCAACCCATCTCACTCTTCGACCTTGATGGGCTTCTCCACTTGGGCCTTGAAGCTTCCCTTGGTCTTCTTTCATAATTCTTTTCCCTTTGACTTGGTCTTCTTATCTTTTTGTCCTTGTTAACTTGTTCATCATTACAAGGCTTTATTTGAGTTGACTTGGTCTTGCCTTGATAATCGACTTTGAGTGTGCTTAGCCTTGATAAGTGAACCCATCGGTTAATTATTATTTATTTCCCACAATAAATAATATACAGGAATGCTACAACCGGCAGTTGTCTAGACTATTGAACATGCTCTTACAATATGTGATCATAGGCGAGTTCCCAATGGTTATAACATGACTATTCAAGTAACTTCTTGCACAGTGGGAGTGAAGAAGGTTTCAGGACACAAGTCGCACGTTGTGTTGATTGAACATGTGGATGTAGGGCAAAAATATAACCACATGTTCCTCATTATGATGCATATGGCGCATGTTGACTACAAACTGGTAGGGTGGTTATTAGTGCCATGTGGAAGATATGTCATGGTATGGAGATGAAGCGTGTGAAGCCTCTGCCTCAGATAGAGTATGTATGCGATGCAAATTGTAAACTATGGTTGCTAATGATATTTCCAGCGATGATCACGGTCAGGTACACTATTAGCATGGTCCTCATCCTGAAAACGAGATAGGAACGATATACAACAATGTATATTGTAGAGTAAGAGCGAGTGACTGGCATGGAATTGGGAGGCGAGCAAGAGGTGGGATGGGAACTCTAGGTTAAGGTGGTGCGAGAGCGAGTGATCGACGTAAGCTTGGGAAGGGTAGAGGTATATATGCTCGCCGCCTCATAGAGGTCTTCCTCTGTTGTGGTTTGGCGGCGAGCCGTAAAGGTCGCCCTCCGTTGTGGTTTGACGGCGACTCACCCGACATACCTTTTACTGTACATGGTAATAATGATCAACCACAAAGCGCAACATATAAACAAAAAGGCCACCACCTGCAAAGGAAGAGATTGTCTATCCATTAGTTTGGGTAATTCAGCACCGGGTGCCACGGGTTAGAATCGAGCAATTTGAGAAAATGCCACGTCTTTCCTGGGACTTTGCTCCCATAGCACACCTTTCTTTTTATTGGATTGTATAGCACATCTTTGACTAATGGCTGGAAAAAATAGCACAAATTGATTTTTTCCTTCTTTTCCACGGTTCAGAACCACATCTCTTTTTTGCTATGATGAAATTGCCCCCAGGTCGTTTCCTGGATACGAAACGATCAAACCACGAGAGACAGAACGAAGCACGACGCCGCCGCCTCGCCGTTCCTTCTCCCAGCGCCGCCGCCTAGCTGTGCCTCCTCCGCGGCGTGGCGCCGCCTCGCCATGCCTCCTCCCTGAACCGACGCCTTGCCGTTCCATCCTTCCAGGCGCCCCGCTACGTCGACGTGCTTCATCCCGCCGCCGCCTCATCCCGTTTCTTCTCCTCCCCAACAATCCACACGTACGTTCTGCCGCCGCCCCTGACAGGTTGCCTCTCTCTCTCTCTCTCTCTCCACACACACACACACACACACACACACACACATTTGATCTGACATGTGTATTGTGGAACCCTAGGCCATGGAGATTATGGTGGAGGAGGAGAGCTAGTGAGCAGGCTTCACAAGTAGGAGCAGAAGGGTGTTGTTCGCCAAGATGGTGCCAGAAGGTGCAGCTCCGAAACAGTTAGAGCCAGAGGGCGCAGTTCCGGAAGGGTTAGTCGTTCAACCTATGCTTTTGAATAGGAGGGTTACGTGAATTGTTAACTCAAATATTGACGAATATTTATGCCTAATCATTGATTCTATTCGAAATTTTGTAGGGAGGAAGGTGCAGAATTGCGCGTTGTCATTTATAAACTAATTGTTAGAGTTCTTCGATTTGTTGCAAAACTTGATGATGGCAGCGAGCATCAAGTTGCCCAACATGATGTGGAGTTTGAGGTTAACATGAAACGTTTTTCGGTTGAAAAAATGATAGAACTCATTGGGTCCAAAATTGTTTGGGGGAGCGGACAAGAGGTCCATATTTTTTGCAAGGACAAGCATTTTGACTCAGTTGAGAGGATTGATAACTACTGGAAGTTGCTGACATCATTTCTTGAGAGATGGGAAGAGAAAGAATTGCTTGTGCTTGCTCAAGTTGTGGAAATTGCAAAGGGGTTTACGGCATCATCTTGTTCAGAAAATATCCCATCTAGTGAGATAGTCGACAACATCATTTCCTCAAGTTCTGATGTTTACCAGTCAAATGCTAGTAGTGCATCATGTGTTGACGATGGTAATGTGCTTCGTAATAATGAGAGATATGTGCAATCTGATGGTCAAGTTACTATTGTCTGGTCCAGTCTTGAGATAACTCCTATAGGTGATGATATAAGAGCTCCTATGTCCCAGGAAAACATGTGTGAGGTACTTGGAATTGAGGATGAGGTTGAGGATGCTCAACCAATAAATGATCCAGCTCCGGTTGTTGTGTGCCATGCTAATGAGGAGTTAATAGCCGAGGGAGCTATACCAGTTGATGACCAAGTTCCTGAAGACATAGAAATGTCATATGACAAAGATCATCCAAAAGTTGAGAAAGGTTCAATCTTTCCAACAATGATCGATTGTAGGAGGGCTGTGAGGCAATGGGCAATCAATGAAGAATTCAACCTTGGAACTCACAGAGCTGACAAGAGTAGGTGGATGGCACATTGTATGGCTAAGGATTGTCCATGGAAAATAACATGTCGCATTATGGCTGATAAGACAAAGACCAGGGTACTAACATAGCTTAATATTTCACTTTCTCTATTATTTTTGTTATGGTAGCATCATGTTATTGTAGCAACGCTAACAACTTTGTTATGTATGCAGGTTAACCAGATAGGACCGGCACACACACATGTGTTTCAAGTAGTAGGCTCAATTCAGCAATGGCCTCGCAAGATTGGGTTCAAGAAAGGTCCAAGAAAATTTTAAGGAAAACTCCAAACATTGGTTGCAAGGATTTACAAGAAAAGTTAGAGGAAGACTGGAATGTAACCACTGGCTATCACATTGTATGGAAGGGGAGGGAGAGAGCAAAGGATGAGATATATGGTTCCTGGTGTAGTGGCTTCCGTTACCTATATAATTTTAAAGCAGAGATGGAACTTAGATCCCCTGGAAGCATTGTCGAGGTCGATACTAAGCTAACGAAAGGTAAAGTTTACTTTCACAGATTTTTTATGGAACTTAAGCCTTGTGTAGATGGATTCCATGCTGGATGTAGCCCTTATCTTAGCATAGACTCAACTGCATTGAATGGAAAGTGGAATGGTCATTTAGCTGCATGCACAGCTTTAGATGGACATAATTGGATGTTTCCACTTGCATTTGGCTTTATTGAGGTTGAAGATGAAGATAATTGGACATGGTTCATGACACAGTTGCATAGGGCATTAGGGCCAATTTCAAAGCTTGCTATATATACGGATGCATGCAAAGGCCTAGAAAATGCAGTTAAGAAAGTTTTCCCTCAAGCAGAACAGAGGGAGTGCTTTAGGCATTTAATGCAGAATTTTTCAAAAAGATATAATGGTGACATAATTGGACGCATGTGGGCTGCTGGTAAGACACATAGACCTTCAATGTTTGAGTACCACTTCTCCAAGGTTCTAGAATCTAGCCAAACTGTGGGCAAGTACTTGCAAGAGTACCATAGTTTGAAGTGGATGAGGTCTAGTTTTGACACTGAGATCAAGTGCGATTACATTCATAACAACCTTGCAGAGACCTTCAATAATTGGATAAAAGGAACCAAAGATCTTCCCGTAGATGTGTTAGCTGACACGCTTAATGGAAAGATAATGAAATTGGTTGCAACAAGGAGAACAATTGGGGAGAAGTTACAAGGACGAATGTTGCCAGCAGTTGTACAATAAGTGAATAATAGAACAAGGGGGCTTGGGCACTTGAAAGTTACCAGATCAAGTAATTGGAAAGGTGAGGTCAGGGACATCAGCAAAGACAATTTGAGGCATGTGGTTAACATAGAGAAAAGCGAGTGCACGTGCCTTGAGTGGCAGCACACAGGTAAACCGTGTGAGCATGCACTTGTTTTCTTGATTGGAAAAAGGAACGTGAAGATGGAAGATTATCTTCATGAGTACTACTCTCTAGAAAGGTTTAGGGCAGCATATAGGGGGGTTGTAGAGCCCCTCACAGATAGATCACAATGGTCTAATGTTAAATTAGACTTTGTATTGCATGCACCACTCCCCAAAAGTTCCATAGGAAGAAAAAGGAAGTTGAGATTTAGAAGTTGC
This sequence comes from Aegilops longissima, assembly GCA_021605205.1. Lineage (NCBI taxonomy): Eukaryota > Viridiplantae > Streptophyta > Magnoliopsida > Poales > Poaceae > Aegilops > Aegilops longissima. The sequence continues at coordinate 184,569,030 of CM038682.1, forward strand.
CTTGAAAAGGGAGGACGACATTATAAAAAGAAACCACCACCAAAAGGTCAATTAGGAAGCCAAAACAGGTGCAAGAAGTGTAACCAACTTCGACATAGGCAAGCTGGATGCCCAACTAATGGAGTGAAGAAAAGGTCATTTATATTTATTCACATTTGCTCAACTCATATTTTCACTTCTATTACTCGAGTTTGTAACATTGTTTCAATTTGTTGACAGGAAACCGAAACCTAGAAAGATAAAACCAAACACCGAAGTAGATGTTGAATGTACAATCCCAGGAGATGCTCTCCTACAAGTCAGCCCTCGTCCTATTACAAGGAGGTAAGAAATAATGCTTATTTTCAATTTCTCAAGTGGGTGTGAGGTATTTTTTTTCTTCTCAAACTACATATTGTGCAGCCAATCATCTCTTTGTAGCCCTCTTGGAGGGATGTCTCCATTGGCTGCCCCACAAGCCAGCCCTCGCCCTATGACGAGGAGGTATTTTTTTGGCTTATTATCTTCAATATCTCTACAAATGTGGCATGTTTTTATCTTTAAAAAATGCCTTTTCCTGTAGTCAATCATCTCTTTCTAGCCCTTTTGGTGGGATGTCTCCATTGGCTGTCCCACAAGCTAGTCCTCGACCTATGACGAGGAGGTAATTTTATTCTGGCCTATCTTTAATATCTCTACAAATGTGGCATATTTTTACCTTAAACTATGTTTTCTCGGTAGTCAATCATCTCCTCGTAGCCCTCTTGGAGGGATGTCTTCATTGGGTGTCCCACAAGCTAGCCCTCGACCTATAACGAGGAGGTAAATTTCTTTTGGCTTATCTTTAATATCTCTACAAGTGTGGAATGTTTTTATCTTTAAACAATGTTGTTTTGTGTAGTCAATCATCTCTTCGTAGCCCTCTTGGAGGTACATCTTCATTCACTGTCCTACAAGGCAGCCCTGGTCCAACCACAAGGAGGTGAAAAGAAATCTGATGTTTTTATTGAATTATGTATAACATCGGTCTCATTTTTTAATGCATGAAATTGATGTATTATGCAGGCAACTTTCTATGGAAACAGGGACTCCCGCTTCTCCACCAAAAGTAGTTGCGAAGGCCGCAAAAAAGCTCACACCAAGGAAGAGAAAAAGAGTGTAGCATGCCATTCCGTGATATTGTTATGCCTTTAGTGATCCGCATTAAGTCGATGCCACTTCTTTAAGAAGTTGATGCTTTTCAATTGAATTCATGTCTTTCAGTGTGTTGTGATCTTTTTTCTAGGATAATGTCTTGTGATCTTGTCGTGTGTACTGAGATGATTATTCACTTTTTGTTCTGGATGCAACTTGTCAGACTAGGACTCACCTTATGCTTCCAATATAAATTCATATCTATTAATTCTGGATTGTCATATATATTCTTGTGATATGTGAAGAAGGTACAGAAATATAGAGAGGTCATGTCAAAATTTTACGTGAAAATGTTGTAGAAATTTTGATTATATCTATACCAACAAAATAATATATCATTACATCCTACATCCCAATCTGAATTTTGATTACATCCATACGAACAAGCATCCATATCTTCTTACAACAATTGCTACAGCCGTCAACACGTAACAAATTTGTTAGTGTATCTTACTGGTATTTGAGCAATATGCTAACAAAGCTAGCAACCAGAGCAACCAGTAGCTACAACTACAACTGATGGAGCAGCATGTACAACAAGCACTTCTCCAGCCAGCACAGCCACGAGCAGCTACGAGCAGCAAAAAGAGATGTGGGTTTGGACGTGGAATAGAAGGGGAAAAATCAATCTGTGGTATTTTGTCCAGCCATTAGTTAAAGGTGTGCTATACAATCTAATAAAAAGAAAGGTGTGCTATGGGAGCAAAGTCCCAGGAAAGATGTGGTATTTTCTCAAATTGCCCATTAGAATCATAGGGTAGCACTCACCATATTCTGGTTATTTTGCTAGGTTATTTGCTTTAACCCGTACATGCCGCACGGGGTGTAACAAGCTCCCGAGCCTCACCTTATATGTGGCGATGTGCTACCCTACTTTACCGGTGTGGTACTAATTAAATATCAGCACAACACGCACAGGTACAGAACCCGGCCGGCGGTGAGACAACGCATGTAGACGGCGGATACGGAGGCCGTAGTTGTGAGCTTTCCAGCGAGAGAGAGCAGTGTCGCGCGCGCGTCGACGACGAGCCCGACCGGTGGTGAGACAACAGTGAGCGCACGGCTGCAGTGCGCCCTGTTTTTTATGCTACTAGTAAGTGTGTACGTGCAACGCACGTCTAGACTAATATTACAATTATATGTAAAAATTCACTTGTATGTAAAAGGATAATCTGATAGTAGCGAGCAATATTTGAATAAAATGAATTGTTGTATACAAAAAGATACATTTCCACCAAAGAAAAGGTATTGCAATCATGTTTCAAACTATTAGTACCCTTTTTATTCTATGAATCTTGAATACCATGCTCAAGTACTCAGTTACAATCACTATTTAATGTTTCTACATACTCAAGATCTACATATGTTTTTAGTACTATGATTAATCTTTTACATGTCCAACTTCTCATAATCATCTTTCTATTTTGCCATCGTCATCATTTGAATCAACACCGTTGAGTATCACATCTCTATGGAGTAGGGGAACAACCGCTCTGACTTGTGGCGTAGATGACAAGCTTCTTCAAGTAGAAGGCCAACAAGAATGGCACTCCCAGCATAATTTTGGTCGCTTGGCGACATCCCATAACTTAGAAGTAGATTTCTAACTCACCTACAAGTCAGGCTTGAGTTCCAAGGAATACTGCAATGTGCCCATCAAGGCATCGTTCAGTTCCTCTCTACTCCGCTCAACTCCGCGGAGCTGCGAACCTCGGTTTGAGCTGCTCCATAAAAAGCTGCAGCAGCTTGCCCCGCTCCGGGAGCTGAGTCGCGGGAGTGGAGAGAAACCGAACAGGCCGTGAATTAAATATATGATCCAGTACTATTCTCAATAAATGGCCTGGTACTATTCTAAATAAATGACATGGTACAATCATCCAAGCAAGTAAAACATAAATTTTAGCATATCATTATGTATGAAGACAAATTAGTCAATGCTTGGTGAGTTTGGGTAGGTAGTTGCATTTTCAATACCAGCTATCATAAGAATAACCTCATACCAGCAAGAGAAAGAGGAAGTGAGTGAACAAAAATAGTTGGCCTTCAATAACAACCATCTCTTCCCACACAACTCAGTCCTTTTAGCCCGCCAAAAAGAAATTTTCAACTTACAAATATTTATTTTGACTAAATTTCGGCAGATAACTACAAAGGTAAGTGGATGTGTAGTATTAGAGCCATGGTGCCTAAACATGCCATGCGATGAGATAGATGGTGCAAACATAATTTCAGTTGTGTACAAATTCAATAAAATTCTCCGGTTATCCATTAGAAGAGTTACTGGCAAGGATAATAATAGGCCTGAGCCACCAGATATTCATAAAGCATGTACTGCATTGTCTGTGCAGAAAATGATTTGCCGTAGATTGTCAAAGAGATTCTGTGTAGTCCTTACATTGAAATAGTCTTAAAACTAACATAAAAATGCAGTAATCCATTGGCATAAATGGTCTGCATACAATCCTCTGAAGTCTGCAATACAATACCAATTGGCAGGCCAACATTCAGAGAAGCATGTACTGAATTTAGCCTGTAGAAATTCAGAGAACCATGTTCTGAATTTAGCTTGTATAAATTCAGAGAAGCATGAGTGGAGGAGCCGAGTCTACCTTTTCCTCGATGTTGTCTACCTTTTTCGAGGGCCTCAACGGGGCAGCGGCGGCGATCGACTGAAGGAGTGGTAGCAGCCTGCTTCGCATCCTTGGGATTATATAGTATTTTATTGCCAACATGGCATGAACAGATGGCCAGAGAATCAGTATTGAAGTTTTAGCTCTTACATATACATCTATATTAAGCAAGCATTCACATACACAATGGTAACCAAATGACGCGCCAATATAAAAAATGATCCCAAATATATATGAAATAAATAGATAATGACATAAATCACTTCCAAGCAATAAATATGTGCTCTTAAAGATTCTAGAATGAGTTCCTGGAGCTCTTTGAGGTAATCATTCCTTTTGTAATCTACTCCCTCTGTTTCTAAATAAAGTCTTTTTAGACATCTCAAATGGACTATAACATACGGATGTATGTAGACATATTCTAGAGTGTAGATTCACTCATTTTGCTCTGTATGTAGTCATTTTGCTCTGTAGGGAGTAAAACATGAACACGTGGATGGTAAAAAAAATTTACTTTGCATTAAATATGTGCATGATCATAAATACAAGAATTTCTAGTTGTAACCTGAAGGCGTCCAGCTCAATTGATTGTTAATCCTGAAATCGAATCTAGTCGTTTGCCCTTGATAACCTGCACATTCTCTTGTACTACTCCGTCCCATAATATAGGACGTTTTTGCAAGCTAACTTAGCTTGCAAAAACGTCTTATATTATGCACGGAGGGAGTAGTTGTTAAGCACTAAAGATGACATGAACCAGCATATATATGAGCTGCTAAAAGACAGGTTCACATGTCCATTGACCAGCAGTAATGCAGTATACATGACGATTGTATCAGGGTATTACTATCCTTCCTCTTCTTGGGGTCACATAAAAATGGGTCACATATGCCGATATGCGCAGTAAAGTTATAGAAAACAAATAAATTTTGTATTATCTATATCTGCTTAGTTAGATATATAAGAGAATACCATCACAAGTACTTGAGAACCTCGAGATTCAACCTGACAACATCCAAGCTCCTGATTTGGCTGTAAAAAGGTCAACAGAAATGAGCTAAACAAGAAACCGAGCAAAGCTTTAAAGTGCAACAACTACTTATGATTCTCCCCTTTCTGAATAAATTAACCAACTATGCACCGTAATTATTCCGAAATTTGCCTGCTATTTTTTATATCTGATACTAAAATATCATTTAGAAATAGAACAGTAGTGATACTTTAGATTTCCAAACAGTCATAAAGGGAAGATTTTTAAACACCCGTACTATATTTATTCTATGTTCACACTGAAATGGTGGTGGTTCTTGAAATTGCTTGTCATCTGGGGGGTCACAGGACAGCAACAGAGATCCATACCTTTTCAGAATTATACGTGTGCTAGAAATCCGTGCCTTCTAAATAATACGTCTGACAAGAACATAAAATTGGATGCACTTACAGGGGGTAAATTGGTTGTATGTGGACAGCAGCAGAAAAAGGCTTGCACTCTTCTGAAAAAAAATCTATGCATGTTTCTCTGCAATGGAATCTACAAGTTGTACATCCTTTCTAACTGCTCATCAACACTGCGAGGGAGCAATTTGTCAGGTAATTTATGTTTCAGATGCACCAATAACTGAGGTTAAAACATCATCTAATACTTTCCGTAAATGAAGTACATTTTGCATCAAACAATCTTTTCTGCTTACAGTGCTGGAAAATGTTTAACTGAAAATAGCTACCGATTATGAGAATCTGACTAAAGGTTTTGTATAACCAGCACAGAGAAATTATAGTACAAAGAGTAAAGTGTTAAACTAACCTCCACTCTGTGTTGTGTGTATAGCAGCTAGCTTCCACCAAGTTGACAATTAGACGGAGAAGATCCAACTGCCTGCATCTGCCATGCAACACCACAAAAGATGGCGTCCGCTGAATCTGAGTTTGCAATTCTCGTCACACAGCAGATATCTGCCATCTGTGTGTAACAAAATCTAACACTAAAAAAAGTAAGCCTCAAAGAACAAAGAGCTGCATTCCTCTCACCTAAATCGCTTTGCATGATACCGAGAAAATTCGCGATCTCTGCCAAGTCTGCAGAACCCCAACCATCAGCACCAGGTACAAGCACGCATTCCTAATCCAGTGCGGTGAAAAGGGTGGACCAAGAACCTTACGTTGGATCCTACTGTTTGTCCTCGTCGCCGTCGGGGCTGTCCGGACCAAGAAGTGTGCGAGGATAGGTAATTAGCTAGGTGAGCGAGATTGATTGATTGGCGCAGGTATTACATGGTCGGTGTTGCTGTTGATGAAGACGTTGCTGCAAGTACGGTCGCGGTGGATGATGCAGGGGTCGTGGGTGTGGAGGTGGTCGAGGCCCTCAAGGAGCGCCCACTTCTTGAGCGCTTTGACGGAGATGTGCTTGTGGCGGTCGAAGTACTCGCGGAGGCTCGCCGAGTTGCAGACCTCGGTGACGAAGTTGAGCACGCCGGCGTCATGGTCGAGCCAGACCTTGTGGAAGCCTATGATGTGATCACGATGGAGGGAGCGGAGAAGGCGCACCTTGGCATGGCGGCGGTCGACCATGGCGGGGTCCAGCGCGCGCAGGCGCACCCGATTCCGCGCCACCTCAGTGCACCCCCTGGTCGAACCAGCAGTACACCTTCTTGACGGAGCCCATCCCAGCACGGCCGCGTACTGCCCGAACCGCCCCGTCGAGTCCACCTCCTGGAACGCGTCCTCGTTGCTGCTGTTCCTCCTGCCGTCGATGGCGGGGTGGTGGTGCTGCTGCGCGCGGCTCGGCGGCGGCGGATTTGGGGGCATGCGAAGCGGGCGGGTGGGCGAGGGCGGAGCACAGAGCAGAGCTGAGACCGCGATTTGGGAAGGCTGGGACGCGCTAATTTAGGGATGAGATTAGGCTGGTCATAGCGGGGAGTAACTTAGACTAGTAACATGTATATGTTATTAGGCTATGTTACTACCTCTATAGTGGGTAGTAACATATATGTAGTGTCATGCATCACTTCATTTATTACTTCATAGACTCATTTAGCATTAAGAACCGCTAGGTGATGGTAACATATTATGTTACTCTATTTGTCTCTTTCCTCGTTAACTACTTGACACATCATCACTTTTGTTTATGTGACATCTATGTTACTACTTATGTTACTCCCACTATAACCAGCCTTAGAGGTAGAGGTTAGCGCTAATTGGGGGTGGGATTATGTCGTTGCCAAACGAACCTTTCCTCCGCTCGCTACTGGCAGAGTTTTCGTCCGCCCAGAAAAAAAATGCTAAGCATACTGGGTTTGTGTAATCTTGACGGTTAGATCAAACTGTGTTATCTGATCGGGAGGCTGTAATTTCTCCATGTTGTTCTATGTAGCTTAGGCTGAGTGCACGTAGTAATAAATATGTTTGCTTGTTTAATAGTAGTAGAGATATCTACTGGTGGGCTGGGTTCAGCGTCAGTAGGCCCTCTGCGATAACTATATGGGCCTAAAAGCATCTGACGTGAGCTTGGACTAGAGCACAGAAAGTTCTACTCCTACCACGGACTCCTCTCTTCTTGGTCTAATAAAAGCGGACCCTGTTATATGTCCCTTTCAGAGCCGTATCAGTGTGGTTCGTTTTTCTCTTCTTTTTTATTATTACTTTTATTTCATTTTTATTTAAAATTAAATTTTTGGATAAATTTAAACTTTATTAGCATATTTTTAAAGTGTTATTTTTAATAAAAATGAGAGATTTCAAAAATTATTAATGAACTTTTAGATTCACACAATTTCTTTTAAAATGCTCGCACATTTCACAAAAAATAATGTAATAAAATAAGTGTTTACATATAAGTGTTCATGCTTTTTGAGGAATATACGACGATTGCGTGGACGGGCAGGTTCCATCAGCATGCAGACAGCGCGTCACAAAAGAATCCACCTCCCCGCCGCCCCGCCGGAGAGCGCTAGGCGGGTGGTCGTTTACCTGACGAGCCTCTGTGGCATCCGGCGGACGTACGAGGATTGTTGGGCGGCGAGCACGATCCCGTCCAGCTACGACGTGCACATGGACGAGCGGGACCTCTCGATGCATGCCGGGTACAAGGACAAGGTGACGAGCTGCGTGACAAGCTCGGCGCAGTCGCCCTCCCCACATGCAGTGTGCTGCGTGTGTTCGTCAACGAAACAGGCTTTCGCACAAATGGCCGAACCGACACAAAAGTGCTGATAAAATCTCATACAAGCATGCTAAATAAATAAAAAACACATTCAAGCTGTTGCACAAATGCTCATAACCCAACATCAAGCAAGAAAACAGGAGACGACACACCTAAAATAAAACACCCTAGACAGCTGAATAGGACCGGAACCGAGCCGCCAAGAGAAATCACCGGACACTGCAACGAGAACGGGCTACCGAGATGTCCAATCTGTTGATGAAACCACTCTGTGTTAATTGCTTGGATTTTGTTGTTGTTAGTGTGCCTTCTCTCTAGCTAATGCTGACGAGTTCATCCAAAAAATGGGAGAACAGAAATTTGCCGTGACATCATCTTAGAAAACTGCGCCTGGACTGATCCGCTGATCTGATCTGGTCAATGTGTGAAGATACTTTTCTGTCGATTTAAACACGCCAGGAATAACCAGTTGCTTGTGAGAGAAGAACCACAGCACTGCGCTACGCTGCGCGCTGTAATTGTCTGACTGAACCATGTGAACAGATGTTCTTCAGTCCAAACGCACGACATCAAACGGACGTCCAGTTCATCCGTTTTTCCTCTGTTTGGGGCAGGAAAACGGATACGGCCGTCCGTTTGCGGTTCTGCGGGCATCGGTGCGCCCAACGGGCACGCTTCGCCCCAAGCCGTCCGGGGTTATGGACTTCAAATTTTTGCAAAAATAAAATAAAAATAAACTTGCAAATAATACGAAAACATGAATATAAACATAAAACGTCCATATGGTCATAGTATCAAAGTTCAATGCAAGTCTTAATTAAACTTAAACTTAATAAAAGACAAAAAAAAGTAGATAAAGGTCCGTCGCCGATGCCGTAGGAGTCTTCAGGAGTCGCTGTCCTACTCGTCGTCGTCGCTGGTGAGGTCGACGTAGGGCGGTGGCTGCCACAGTGGGTTGGCGGCCCCTGCGAGACGGGGGGCGCCTGCGCCGGAGGCGCCTGTGCCGGAGGCGCTCGCACCACCTCCTCACGTGGCTCTTGCTCGTGCTCTGGTGACCGCGGTGGTGGGGCTGACCATGGGCCGACACCCACTGCGTCAGCAATCTCCGGCGCCGTGCACGACTAGCTCCACCGCTGGCCCACCAGACGAGGGTTCCAAGCGGCGATGGGCGCCTCCTCCAGCACCTCCAACTTCTCCTCCTCCTTGACGTCAACGTCCATCTCCGGGATGGCCACGTCTCCGTCCGTAGACAGGGCCAGATCGGTTTCCAGGCCATCCCATTGCCGCTCGTCGTGCGTGTTCATGGAGTCCTCCATGACACGCCTCATGAGGCGGGCCTCCTCCTCCTCAGTCATGGGCGGTGGCGATGGCGGGGACGGGGACGGAGAAGGCGTCGGCGTGATGCCGCGCACACGGCTACCGCCCCTCATTTGGGGAGGGCTGTCATCAGCACGAGGAGGACGCGGGTGGCGTGGGCTAGGAGGTCGATTGGCAAAAAAAGGATTGCCGCTGCTGGTCTTGCTCGCCGCGGAGCCACGTATCCCATAGCGGCGAATCTATGGCGTACCTGGAGCCCGCCAGTAGATCCGGCGGGAGGCGCCGACGTCGTCGGTTGATCTCCTCGCTGCGGGTGCGGCCGCTCCCGGGCACTGGAGGGGTCGGCACGCGGTCGTGGGAGAGATGCTAGTTATTTGGCAGGTGGACATCTCCCCACGGCACCGACCTCTCCGTCTCCGAGTAGCGACGATATACATCGACATGCATGTATGGCCTGTCGCGATGCCCGGCCGCTGGCGGCGCCATCTGGAAAGCTGGCGGAGCAGGTGGCGGAGAAGATGGAGGAGAAGGCGGTGCGGGCGGGGCGGATCTGCTGGAGCAGTGTCGGCCCGAGGATGAGCCGGCCTCGCGGTCATGCTTCACCTTGATCCAATGCCAGCCCATGGCACCGGCGGCGAGGTGGGTGAGCGGGGCGTGACGGCGGGGAGGTGGCTATGGTTTGCTCGTGTCGGCAATGGAGGAGGCAGGCCGGCTTGGAAGTGGAAGCTGTGGATTGACCGGTCCACGGCTTCCACATTACGAAGGACGGTGACCCCACGCCCGTGTTAATGGCAGCCAGGCCCCGCCGTACATGCGCATCCAATTTGGGCGGTGGAGGTAGGTGCACGGCCGCCACGCGTCCCCATGACGGGCGAGGAGGTACCGCGTGCTCGTCCGTTTGGTGTCCGTGTGGACGTAAACCGGGCACAAGTTTACGCCGGAAATGGGGCGGGCCTGACGCAAAACGGACAAAATTGAAGGATGCGGCCGCGCGTTGGATCATGTCATCTGTCTGTTTTGGCTTAAACAGATGCGGGTGGACAGAATGGGTTGCGAGTTGGAGTTGGCCTAATCTATGTTCGAAGTGTGAATCATGTGTCCTAGGATTCATATCATGCATGTACCCGCGCACTATATTATGGCCTTCTGACTTGTGGGCGGTCGTGAGCAGAAATGGAAAGAGATCGGGGGCCCAAAACAACGCCGGACAAAAGGGAAAATTGAAGCCAGTTGCGCCCACGTTGTACGTGTACCCCCTCGGAGAATCAATCCCGTCGAGACCATGGTGGCCATGGCCTCCTATGGGCAACCAGCTGCCGTCGAGGACGAAGGCTTTTTGCCGAGGTTAGAGCAAGTACAACGACCTCCCGCACTGGAAAAGGTGCAGGTTTTGGTCTAAACCGTAGCTCCAGCGTAGCCTCCGCTACAAATGGTCTCCTTCATGCAGCTACCTGGGGGCAGCGTCGGGCCGGGCCGGGCCGGGCTTTTTCGGACCGGGTCGGGCCGGGCCGGGCTTCCCATGGTCAGGACTACTCCCAACCCTAGCCTCCGCTACAAATGGTCTCCTTCATGCAGCTACCGTGGACCCCCTCCTACCTCGTCTGAAGGCCTTGTGGGCGGCAACAGGAGTGGGGATCCATCCGTTTTGTTTTACTTTTCTTTATGTTTTTTCCCTCCAGCAGCATCGACGAGGTATTGGCGGTGATGACGTATTGGAAAGCTCTCTCCCGCCTCGCCTTACCTAATGACGTCCGATCTGGTATCCATGAAAGGCCTGTGAGAGTTTATGCCGTCCGAATTTGTTGGTTCTCTTAGAATCTTGGCCATTGGCTTGTCTATCAAAGAGAGCAATTGATGGACGTGATGTATTTGAGCCCGAGCTCAAATGAGCTCGGGTGAACAGTAACCCAAAAACAATTTTAAAATAATTCAAAAAAATCTGATTTTTTGGGTGCAAACATTGACAAAAGTTCTCAATGCTCACAAAACAACATTCGTGGAAGTTGCAGCAAAAACAAAATTGATGCTCCAAAAATGTTATTTCCAGAAACATTTTGGAGTACTGATTTTTTTTCCACGACTTGTACGTATGTCAATTTTGGATGAAATTTTGGAAGCAATGAGAATTTTTTTCAATGTTTTCACCCAAAAAACAGATTTTTTAAAATGATTTTCATTTTTTATTGTTCATCCCAAGCTCAAATGAGCTCGGGAGCAGAACATGACTTTCTGCAATTGATGGGCTATTGGTGTGGCGACTTTGACATCTTCTTCCATGTTGTTATGCGGCATGTTATGGTTTCTCCAACTCTCTCGATCGGCGATGATGAATTGCAAGCCTGTACTACGTGGGATGATGTTCAACTAATGCCTATTCAAGTCTGTTTAAAGGGGAGAAAGGATTGGTGGAATAGTTGTCACTAGTAGAAAAATGGCCATTTGTCCCGGTTCGTAAGGCCTATTTGTCCCGGTTGGGGAACCGGGACTAAAGAGTCGGTACTAAAGCCCTACACCTTTAGTCCCAGTTCTTACACCAACCGGGACAGATGGGCCTCCACGTGGCCGCTGCGGCGAGCCCAGGCAGGAGGGCCTTTGGTCCCGGTTGGTAGCACCAACAAGGACCAAAAGGCATCCACGCGCCAGCACCTGGCAGGAGCTGAGATTTTTATTTTTTTAAGGGGTGGGTTTAGGGGGTTTTGGGGGGTTAATTTAGGTGTTTCATATATTGTGTTAGCTAGCTAATTAATAAAGAGAAGTGCCCTCTCTTATCTCCGTGCTTGGTCGACGCTACGTACTATACATATAGAGAGGACTCGACACGCTAGCTAGTAAGCAAATGAAGGAAACAGAAGATCATCATGAACATATGCATACAGAGATAAGTGATATCGACCTCTCCTTCTCCGAGAGATTGGTCAAACAACAAGTTTTCGTATATCTATCCGACGCTACTGGCTACATATATACAATATAAGATCTCTTACAATATAATCCCCTAATTATATATGAACTCAGGGTCCACATGGTATTCTCCGTCTTTATCGGTCACGTGGTCAAGAAAGAATGCCGCCAATTCCTCTTGAATTGCTCGCATGCGATCTGGTGCTAGGAGTTCATCCTGCATCCGAAACATCTAATTTGAAGAAGGGGGTCAATACATATATACGAATGAATGAAACTCAACACAAATGATGGTAATAAAATAAAATTGTGAATATTATTGCTTACGCACTTCATATTGTTTGTTAGAGTAGCCCGCTCACAGGTCGTGTGGCGGATGGACTCGCAAACGTAGTATCCACAGTAATTATTCCCGGCTTCCTGCCACAACCACTTTACAAGAAATAGAGGTCAATCAAACTGATAAGCAAACATGCTAAATGGTATTGATGAAACTAGCGCTTGAATCACTAGGAAATGCGCGGAACTAGCTAGTAGTACTTACTTTCGGGTGTGTAAATTGCAGCTTCCTCGGCAGTCCCGGAGCTTTTGAGGTGAATTTTTTCCAAACCCTGCCAGACAAAGAAAACAATTACTTAATATCAGGAAATGAACAAAGTTGCCGATATGGTGCGATAATGATCGATTTAACTTACTTCTCGAGCATTTCAGTCATGTCCGCATACTTCTGGGAATCTTTTCGTCTCGTGTCTAAGACGGTTACTAGTCCCTGCTCAAGCTTAATCTCTAGGAGAATATAGTGAAACCTGCGCACGCATGCATAACTCATCAGTTACATTACTATAACCTCGACTAATAAGGGAAGCCGAATATGCACAAGACAGCAACACTCACGTGAAGTTGTAAGGAAAGAGTATTATTGCTTTGTTTTGATTTAATACCAACGATCTTAGCAAGTTGGCCTCGATATCTTTGGCCTGAAATTCAACCGTATATGCATTTATGAGATTTGTGTTAATGAACCCAATATCACCGATTTGTCTTTTCTTCAATTCGGCGATCTTCAATCTGCATAATATACTGAGGATACTTATATATACATGCAATGAAAGAGCTGACCTATATATAGAGACTTAATGACAGAAGTAGTACTTATGGACAGTAGCAAGTGACCCTTAATTTATCGAGGGCCTTTTGATTGAAAAACTGGAAGAACTCCTCAAATGGAACAGACAACAGTTCAATTCCAACGAGGTCATGCTCCTCTCTAAGTCTCAGCGTCAAAGTATCCTTTGAGGGAGTCCTGGACTAAGGGGTCCTCGGGCGTCCGGCCTATTATCCGTGGGCCGGACTGATGGGCTGTGAAGACATGAAGGCCGAAGACTGCACCGTGTCCAGATTGGACTCTACTTGGCGTGGAGGGCAAGCTTGGCGACCAACTATGAAGATTCCTTCTTATGTAATCGGCTCCATGTAAACCCTAGATTCCCCAATGTCTTTATAAACCGGAGGGGTTAGTCCGGAAAGGACACATTCATTACCATATACCCATAGGCTAGACTTCTAGGGTTTAGCCATTACGATCTCGTGGTAGATCAACTCTTGTAATACTCCTATTCATCAAGATCAATCAAGCAGGAAGTAGGGTATTACCTCCATAGAGAGGGCCCGAACCTGGGTAAACATCGTGTCCCCCGTCTCCTGTTACCATCGATCCTAGACGCACAGTTCGGGACCCCCTACCCGAGATCCGCCGGTTTTGACACCGATATTGGTGCTTTCATTGAGAGCTCCACTGTGCCATCGCCAAGAGGGTTGATGGCTCGCCTTGTTCTCAAGGATAATATCATCTCCGGAGGAACCCTAGCCCCAGGCCAAACCCTCCGACTGAGCGGCTTCGTCATGACCGCCGGATCGGCCCTTAAGCCGACGATGGCCTCTCAAGTCATCGAAAATAGCCTCCGTCTTGATCCCGAATACTCCGCCTGGATGGATCCAACGAAGTTATCGTCGTTGAACGAACTCCTGGATCGAATGGCCGCCTTGGGGGTCGCTACATACTACGATCGGGTTGGGCTTAAACCCGACTAGAGAGAAATTAAAACTCCACCGATCACACACCAGATAGCGGTAGTCGAGGAGCGGAGCAACTCTTCTACTATGTTGAAGACGAACTATGTCCGGATCTCCGATCTTGAAGGGCCGGACATTCTCGGGCCGAAAGGCATGCCCCGTCCCCCGAACATGGAGTTGGATGATGAGCCTAAAAAACCAGTCGATATCCCGGAACCCGAACTGCCAGGGCTGGTAGATCTTCAAACTCCGGATCCAAAATCGGGTCAGGGTTCGGATTTCGTTCCACCCACCCACCCGGACACAGAGGCTCTCATGAGAATAAAACAGCAATCTCTGGAAAAGGTCCACCACTTCTGGGCCAGATTCCTCCTTGTCAAGGACAAGGTAAAAGATTGCCGCGACGAGGACGCAATATCGGCGTTCTGCAAAAATTGCACGGACGAAGGAATCGTCAACGCCATCAATCGCCGCCGCATACTGAAATTTGCTGACTTAGCAATCATCATACAAAAATACTGCGCGATGGAAGCGCGCTGGAAACTTCGGCAACTCATTGGAAACACCAAACCAACCCAACTTCCCTGATAGCGGTAAAAGGGCGTACCCTCATGGCACGCCCAGTCCCACAGTCAAAAAACACAAAGCCGCCATACGACACGACACCGTTCTGGAAGGGTGGCTCGATGGTCCATGCAAAATAACAAGCGCAAAAGGGCACTTCGCGAGCTCAACGAAGTTCGCCAAATTGCTGTAATAAACCCATGGAACGACGCGGCTATAACATTCAATGCCGGTGACGAACCAAAGTACAAAACAGTACGAGCACCAGCCGCATTAGTCCTCAGCCCCATCGTGGATGGGTTTCGACTCACCAAGGTCCTCATGGACAGTGGCAGCGGACTAAATCTCATTTATGAGGACACACTCCATAAAATGGAAATAGATAGGAGCCACATCAAACAAAGTAACACAACCTTCCGAGGAATTATTCCTAGTCGGGAGGCGCGGTGCGCGGGCAAAATCACACTTGACGTAGTATTCGGCATGCCGGAGAATTATCGGTCCGAAGAAATAACCTTCCAAGTGGCCCCTGTCGGTGTCAAAACCGGCGGATCTCGGGTAGGGGGTTCCGAACTGTGCGTCTAGGCGGATGGTAACAGGAGACAAGGGACACGATGTTTTTACCCAGGTTCGGGCCCTCTCGATGGAGGTAATACCCTACTCCTGCTTGATTAATATTGATGATATGGGTAGTACAAGAGTAGATCTACCACGAGATCAGAGAGGCTAAACCCTAGAAGCTAGCCTATGGTATGATTGTTGTCCGTCCTACGGACTAAAACCCTTCGGTTTATATAGACACCGAATAGGGTTAGGGTTACACAGAGTCGGTTACAATGGTAGGAGATCTATATATCCGTATCGCCAAGCTTGCCTTCCACGCCAAGGAAAGTCCCATCCGGACATGGGACGAAGTCTTCAATCTTGTATCTTCATAGTCTAGGAGTCCGGCCAAAGATGATAGTTCGGCTATCCGGACACCCCCTAGTCCAGACTCCTCAAGAGCCCTCGAACCAGGCTTCAATGACGACGAGTCCGGCGCGCATATTGTCTTCGGCATTGCAAGGCGGGTTCCTCTTCCGAATACTTCATAGAAGGTTTTGAACACAAGGATAGTGTCCGGCTCTGCAAAACAAGTTCCACATACCACCGTAGAGATAATAATTTTTGCACAGATCTGCTGACGTATTCCGGGGCATGACATCACACCACTCATGACCCGCTTTTGCGCGGGAGAGGACAGCTGGCTAGCTCGAAGCAACAACTTGGCCAAACACCCTGGTAGTTCGGATACCAAGGACAGCAACGGCAGGTCGCGTCGCAACAAGAACAAAGCGCCGCGTTAACGGCGATAATGTGAAGATCGGCGGTAAATGCGGATTCGAGGCTCTAAACCCGGTCGGCGTAAGAAGCCATTCAAAAGAAATACCGGGCCCGTCCAACTTGGACCGAATACTCGATCGCTTGTGCGAGATACATGGCACCCCCGAAAAACCAGCCAACCACACCAACAGCGACTGTTGGGTGTTCAAGCAAGCAGGCAGGCTAAGCGCCGAAAACAACGACAAGGGGCTGCATAGCGATGACGAGGAAGAGCCCGGCCGCCCGAACAATAGAGGACGAAGGGCTTTCCCACACAAGTGCGGACGGTGAACATGATATCGCAACCCACATACCCAAAAGGGAGCGGAAGCGTGCACTAAGGGACATATATGCGATGGAGCCAGTCGCCCCGAAGTTCAACCCATGGTCTTCCTGCCCGATCACCTTTGATCGAAGGGACCACCCCACTAGCATCCGTCACGGTGGATTCGCCTTATTGGTTCTTGACCCAATCATCGATGGATTTCACCTCACTAGAGTCCTGATGGACGGCGGTAGCAGCCTGAACCTGCTTTATCAGGATACAGTGCGCAAAATGGGCATAGACCCCTCAAGGATTAAACCCACCAAGATGACCTTTAAAGGTGTAATACCAGGTGTAGAGGCCAATTATGCAGGCTCGATTACACTCGAAGTGGTCTTGGATCCCGGATAACTTCGAGCGAAGAGTTAATCTTGACATAGTCCCGTTCATGGCGGCTATCACGCCTTTGCTCGGATGAACCGCATTGCAAAGTTCAATGTGGTGCCGCTTTCGCATACCTCAAGCTCAAGATGCGGGCCCTCGAGGAGTAATCACGGTCAATGGAAACACCGAGCGCTCTCTCCGAGCGGAGGAGCACACGGCGACCCTCGTGGCGGAGGTGCAAAGCAGCCTCTCACAACAATTCTCGAGTCCGGCCACTAAGCGTCCGGACACCATCAAGCGCGCCGGAGTAACCTACAACAAGACCGCTGGCACGATCCAAGCAGCGTAGCAATCCGGCTAACCCCAGCCCTCGCGAAATTGCGAAGCCAGATTACTGCGTACATAACTATGCTCTGGAGATACCATGGGCATAAGGGGAGGGCACGACCACGCACGCCCAAAATGCGGCTCAACCGCACTGGGGCTCCGATTGTGTCATTCTTTTCTTTTTCTTTTTCTTACTTTCGGGACTCTGTTCTCCGAAGCCTGTCCGGCATTCGCGCCAATACGATGCAACAACCAGGAAGCGAGAAAACCGCGTCGAGTGTCCAGGTGGTCTCTATTACGAGCATTATACCTGTTTTACATACCATCCTCGCAGCTTACCCCGGGAGGGGGACATGTTAAATAGTCCCATCCCTTGCTTATCGCACTATTTGTATCATTCTACTTTTATTTGCAGTAACTTTTTGAATAAACAATACATAGCTTTTGCCTATTATTGCACTCCTTTCTTTATCTATATATATGTTCATTTCATGACATGTTGCACCCGTACACTTTGGTACGGCCAATACACCAGGGGCTTAAGTACCCCAAAATTATGGTGTGATAAGTCCGAACACTTTCACAAGTCGGGCACCCGAACTTATAGCATTATATGCATCGGCTCCGAATCATGTCTTGGGTCAATAGTTGGGTTTGCCCGGCTCCTATGTTTTGGCACCTTAAGTTCCGTTATATCGGCTAAGGTAGCGCTGGGAGAACCACTACGATTGTGCCCGGTTGAGCTGGGTTGAGCACCTCGATGGAAAAGCTAAAACTGACCATCATGATAGAGGCGAGAGCGATCGCTGTTCGAGAGGTTTTTGGGTCCCTAAAGACTTATGCCGCTTAGGCGAGGAGCCGGCATTGTCCGGCCAAGGTGTGGATAAGCGCCCGAACTCGGTCTTCGAATACTAGGGGCTTCGCCAAAATTTAAAATTATAGAATTCTATGGCTAAGTGAGAGTGTTCAAGCACTATAAGTCCGGTTGCCTTGTTCGTTGCGTTGAGCGCCTCCCTCGACGGACCCAAGAATGGGAACAAGAGCGCTCAAGTTTATTCCGAACACCCCAGCACTCGTGGCATGGGGGCTGAAGCCAACGACTTGCCAACGACCGCACAGAAGGTAATATTTTAAATTAACAAGCGTTGCTTAGCGCATATGAACAAGTTTTCAGCGTACAGGATAACAAATGCGAGTCTATTCAAAAATTACATCTTTGGAGCACTCATCCGCTATCTGGCGGGCACCCTTGGGGCGTCCTCATAGTACATTTCGGGCTTGCGATGATCCTTGCCCTTGGTGGCCCGTCCGTCACAAGCTTCTCCGCATCCAGCTTGCCCGGTGCACTTTAGCACGGGCAAGGGCCCGACGGGCACCTTCAATGCAGACGGAGCACTTGATGACTTCAATCCATGGACAAGCGTCCACCAGCCGCTGCACTAACCCAAAGTAGCTCCCAGGCATGGCTTCCAATGGCCACAGCCGAACTATGAGGCCCTTCATGGCCTGTTCGGCGACCTTGTGGAGCTCGACCAGCTGCTTCAGCTGGTCGCTCGAAACACCAGACGTTCGACCTCGACATCTTTGAGACGAACACCTTCTCCGTCGAGCTCCCCTCCTTGGCGCGGTAGAACGCGGCAGCATCAGACACACTATGGGGCAGATCTGCGAATGCTCCTGGAGAGCTCCGAATCCGGGTAAGTAATTGGTAATTCACTTTCACATGCTTGCTTTGCATAAAGAATGCCTTACCCGCCGCTATCTTCTTTAATGATTCAATTTCTTAGAGGCCTTTTTGGGCTTCGGCCTTAGCGGTTTTGGCACTCTCAAGAGCCGAGGCGAGCTCGGACTCTCGAGTCTTCGAGTCACGCTCCAAACTCTCGTGTTTTTCCACGAGAGCCTGGAGCTCTTGCCGCACCTCCGCCACCCGCTCCTCCTACTTCTCTCGCTCGGTGCGCTCCGTGGCCGCTTTGCTTTCGGCCGCGGACACCGCTTCCTTCAGGGTCGCCACCTCGTTCGTGGCCCCTACAATACCCACGTTATTCCTGTCATTTTTTGCAACCGAATCCTTTCTATAAGGTATTTCTTTAATAAGGTATTGCTTACCTTCCCTGTCCTCGAGCTGCTTCTTGGCAAGGCCGAGCTCGTTCTCGGACCGCTCGAGGCTCTGCTTCAATGCATTGACCTCCATGATCGGTCTGGCGAGGTCGGCGGCGCAGCCTGCATTCCCATATTGACATACTTATGTTAGACTCCTGCGTATATCTTTTTAGATCCTTAGTACGGCTTTTCTTTCCGAACACGAACTAAGCATCGAGAACTCTTGTCTATCACGGTAAATTTTACATATTCTAAACTTACCTCAAAGCCTGTTAGAAGGCTGGTGCAGGCTTGATCAGCCCGCTCTTGGCGGACTGAACTTTCTGGATCACCACACTCATAATAGCGCGGTGCTCCTCGTCGATGGAGGCGCCGTTAAGCGCCTCCGGTAAGCTATCCGGTGGCTCCAGTTGGACGGAGGACACCGGCGTCTTACCCTTCCTACGAAGGGGCCGCTTGCCGGACTTCGGAACCGCTGAAGGTTCCGGTGTGGAGTCCGGACGAGGGTCGGGCTTAGAGCCCCTAGGGGTCTCGCTCCCCTCGCGCCTGGAGTCCGGGAGGTTGCCTTGCGGCACCTCCTGCGCCACCTCCTGTTGACCAGGCCCCGCTTGGGGCCCCACCTCGGCGTCGTCCGCAGCGTGAGGTGAGGAGGCGGCCGAAAGTGAAGCACTCTCCACTTCCGACGAACTCAGGGACCCGCTCGACGAAGCGGCGAGCTCGTCCTTGGGCGGGCTGCATGATTGTTCAGCATTAGAGAACACTATGCAATAAAAAAAAGCCATGGGTATCCGGACACTTACGATCTCGTTAGGGGCTTGGCCCTTGTTGGCCACTCCTCCTCGTCGTTGTCGGCGTTGGTGGAGAAGTCTGGAGGAAGGGTCCTTCCCTTCTTGGACCCTCCGGCCTCCCCAGTTGGGGCGGCCTTCCTTTTCTTCTCTCCCACCGGAGAGGCTCTTTCCTCCTCCTCTTCCTTAGAGGAGGATTCCGCCCCAGGGTTGTCGGGCGATGAGTCCGATAGCCCCTGGCGCCGGGAGCTCCTACGAGTTCCCGTGGCCTTCTTCTTGGCCGTCTTCTCCGGCACCACGTGAGGTGCCGGAGCCAGCAACTTCCGTCAATCGGGCGTCCGCTGGGTCTTACGGCAAAGGGCGGACGGTTAATCTGTCCGGGCGTCTTCAACCAGATCTGTCAAAGGTTAGGGAGTTTTAGATCCCACATAGAGTCAATCTATGAAAACAAGAGTCCCATAAAGGGTAAAATAACTTACCTCGCTGGCTTGGCGCTGCAAGCTGAATCCGCGATCTTGATGGCGGATGTAGGAGCCTCGGCGCCCTTGAACAGCACCTTCCGGGCATCTTCGTGCGTAGTGTCGAAGAGCCTTTTCAGAGTTGGGTGCTGTGCGGATCGAACTCCACAATTTGAAGGCCCGTTGTTGGCATGGGAGAATCCGGGGATGAGCATAACCTGGATTACGTTGACAAGCCTGAGATTCTTGTCCACCAGGTTTCGGACGCAGGTTTGGAGTCCGGACAGCTCGTCCGAATCCCCCCATGTCAGGCCCGTCTCTTTCCATGATGAGAGCCGTGTGGGGAAGCGGATCGAATTGGGGCCGCCGCCCATTGAGAGTCAGCGGCTCGGTGATGTAGAACCACCCGATTGCCACCTTTTATGGTCTCCACAAAGGAGCCCTCGAGCCATAGGACTTTGGCCATCTTGCCAACCATGGCGCCTCCGCACTCCTCTTGGCGCCGCCCACTACCTTGACTTGACATTGAAGATCTTCAGCCATAAGCGAAGTGGGGCTGGATCTGAAGGAAGGCCTTGCACCTGACGATAAGCGCCGAGATGTTGAGGATAAAGTTGAGGGCTAGATCGTGGAAAACCAGGCCGTAGTAGAACATGAGCCCCGGACAAATGGGTGAAGTGGAAAACCTAGTCCAGCGGAGGAAGTGGGTGAGAACACCACCCTCTCATGGGGCACAGGGGTTGGAATGAGCTGCCCTCGTCGGGTAGCCGGTCTTGCGATGTTGCTGGACAAGTATCCGGCCTTCCGCAGCTTTTGATGTGCCCCTCCGTCACGGAGGAGGCCATCCACCTGCCTCCGCTCCGGAGATAGTTGGAGAAGGTTGAGGTGGGATGTGCGGACTTGGTATTTGGAGCTCGAGTCTTGTGAAATGGATGAGCAAAGGAGGAAGAAGGCGTGGGTGAAAAGGTGGATCCTTATCCCCTTATATGGACGGACGAAGCTATCGTCCCCGCCAGACTGGTAAAACTTCGCTTATCTCCCAAGCGCCGTAATCAATGGCGCGGATGGGTTACTACGTCCGTATTGATGGGAATCCCGGAATAAGGGGCACGATCTCGCTTTGATAAGGCGTGCCAAGGAAACCGCCTCGCTAAGCGCTAAGGTGGAGCAGTAAAAATGATTCGTATAAAGGCTGGCCGTGGTGTGATGTCACGCCCGGAATCGTCGGCGAGATCTGTGCAAAATTATTCTCTCTACGGTGGTATGTGGAACTTGTTTTGCGAGCGGACACTATCCTTGTGTTCAAAGCCTTCTATGAAGTATTCGGAAGAGGAACCCGCCTTGCAATGCGAAGACAATATGCGCGGACTCGTCATCATTGAAGCCTGGTTAAGGGACTCTTGAGGAGTCTGAACTAGGGGTGTCCGGATAGCGAACTATCATCTTTGGCGGACTCCTAGACTATGAAGATACAAGATTGAAGACTTCGTCCCGTGTCGGATGGGACTTTCCTTGGCGTGGAAGGCAAGCTTGGCGTCTGGATATGTAGATCTCCTACCATTGTAACCGACTACTGTGTAAACCTAACCCTATTCGGTGTCTATATAAACCGAAGGGTTTTAGTCCGTGGGGACGAACAACAATCATACCATAGGCTAGCTTCTAGGGTTTAGCCTCTTTGATCTCGTGGTAGATCTACTCTTGTACTACCCATATCATCAATATTAATCAAGCGGGGTAAGGTATTACCTCCATCGAGAGGCCCGAACACAGGTAAAAACATCGTGTCCCTTGTCTCTGTTACCATCCGCCTAGGCGCTTGAGTTCGGGACCCCCTACTCGAGATCCGCGGTTTGACACCGACAATTCAGGGGCGTTCCTAACAAAGAAAAATCAAATCGTTGACTGTCCGGATGCGGAGGCGCTAGCAACCTTCAAACACAACATCATGACAGTGGCTAGCCGGCACCTAGGACAGGAAAAGCGAAATCCATGGCAGCCCTCACAACACTCATGACCCGCTTTTGCGCGGGAGAGGACAGCTGGCTAGCTCGAAGCAACAACTTGGGTAGGGGGTCAAAACCGGCGGATCTCGGGTAGGGGGTCCCGAACTGTGCGTCTAGGCGGATGGTAACAGGAGACAAGGGACACGATGTTTTTACCCAGGTTCGGGCCCTCTTGATGGAGGTAATACCCTACTCCTGCTTGATTACTATTGATGATATGGGTAGTACAAGAGTAGATCTACCACGAGATCAGAGAGGCTAAACCCTAGAAGCTAGCCTATGGTATGATTGTTGTTCGTCCTCGAACTAAAACCCTTCGGTTTATATAGACACGAATAGGGTTAGGGTTACGATGTCGGTTACAATGGTAGGAGATCTACATATCCAGACGCCAAGCTTGCCTTCCACGCCAAGAAAGTCCCATCCGGACACGGGACGAAGTCTTCAATCTTGTACCTTCATAGTCTAGGAGTCCGGCCAAAGATGATAGTTCGCTATTCGGACACCCCTAGTCGGGACTCCTCACCCTTTCAAAGCAGCGTATATCACGCCTTATTGGGGCGGGGCGCTTTCTGCGCTTCAAGCTATACCTCACTACGGATATATGAAGCTCAAAATGCCCGGACCAAACGGTATAATCACTCTTGTCAGCGATCCGGACACAACACTGCGCGCTGAAAACAAAACCGCATCTCTAGCCCTGGAAGCGCTATCCGAAGCCCTCGTGGCCGAAGAAATAACTGTACTACGATCCATAGTGGACGGGGACGATGTGATCCTCGACAAACGCCCCAAATCCACCTCATTCAAACCAACAGAAGAAATAGTCAAATTCCAGGTCCACCCAACGGACCCCAAGAAGACAACATCTATCGGAGCTCAACTGACAGCAACAGTTGACGACGCACTATGAGAGTTCCTGCGTGAAAACGGGGACATATTTGCCTGGCACCCTTCAGATATGCCAGGGATCCCACGCAAGTTGGCCGAACATAGCCTCAACATATTAAAAGGATTTAAACCAGTCAAGCAAACACTGCGGCGCTTTTCCAAACCCAAGCGACAAGCCATGGGGGAGGAGCTGGCCAAGCTCATCGAGGCCGGATTCATTAGAGAAATCAAGCATCCGGACTGGCTGGCAAACCTGGTGATGGTACCAAAGAAAGATAAATCCTGGCGCATGTGTGTCGATTTCAAGGATCTCAACAAGGCTTGCCCTAAGGAACCTTTTGCCCTTCCCCGCATTGATCAAATCATCGACGCCACCACAGGATACGACTCGTTGGGCTTCCACGATGCATATTCCAGATACCATCAAATCAAAATGAAGGAATCCGATCAAGCTGCAACAACATTTATTACCCCATACGGGCCATTCTGCTTCAACACCATGCCTTTCGGGCTCAAGAACACCGGCGCCACCTACCAGCGCATGATCCAAACATGCCTGGAGAAACAGATCGGCAAGACAATAGAAGCTTATGTTGATGACGTCGTCATTAAGACTAGGCACGTCGAAACACTAATATACGACTTACGTCTCATGTTTGACAACCTCCGGGCATATGACATTAAGCTCAACCCGAAGAAGTGTGTCTTCGGCGTCCCTGCTGGAAAACTGCTAGGCTTCATAGTTTCCAATAGAGGAATCGAAGCAAATCCGACTAAAATCCGAGCTCTGTCACAGTTAGCTACACCAACAGACCTCAAGCAGGTCCAAAACTGGCGGGATGCATGGCAGCACTAAGCGCTTTATCTCGGACTAGGAGAAAAGGCACTCCCGCTCTATCGCCTCTTCGGTATACGGATAACCGAATGGACAAGCGCGCGATCTGCCGGACTGGAGAAATAAAGACCCTCCTAGCAAGCAATCCAATCCTGGCTGCACCAAACGCAGGTGACCCATGTTGCTATACATATCGGCAACACATCAAGTGGTGAGCGCCGTGCTCGTCATCGAACGAGAACAGGACGGACACAAATTTCCGCTCCAAAAGCCGGTATACTATGTATCCACCGTCCTCACACCATGAAAATCCCAGTACCCTCATTATCAAAAGATAGCATATGCAGTCTTCATGGCATCTCGAAAATTGCGACACTACTTTCAGGAGTGCTCGATCACGGTGGCTTCCGAAGTGCCCCTCAATGATATAATCAACAACCGGGTTGCAACAGGCCGGATTGCCAAATGGGCCATTGAGCTCCTGCCATTCGACATCACGTACAAACCACGTCGAGCCATCAAATCGCAGGTACTGGCTGACTTCGTCGCCGAATGGACAAAGGCCGAACTCCCCAAAGAGTACGGCGCATATTCCAACTGGGTGATGCCTTTGACAGCTCCAAAATGTTGGCGGGCGGGCGTCGTATTAACGTCCCCCACAGGATATATCGTCCAGTACGTACTCCAAATATTATACACAGACTCCAACAACGCAGCCGAATACGAGGCCTTGCTAAATGGCCTTCGGATGGCCGTATCAATGGGCATACAACGCCTGGAGGTGCGCGGGGACTCAAACCTCACAATATCCCAAATTAATGGAGGCTTTAATGCCAAAGATCCAAAGATGGAAGCTTATCGCAATGCCGTCTTAAAGATGTCGACTCGATTTGAGGGACCAGAATTTCATCACGTCGCCCGTGAAAGTAATCAGCCGGCAGATGTCCTTGCTCGCATCGGCGCTAAGCGCGACCCCGTCCCACCTAACATCTTCCTCAAAAGGCTCTTTAAGCCATCCGTGGTGTGGCAAGGGGGAGACAGCAACGACAGTCCCGTTCCGAACACAAACACAGATAGCGAACACGCTGATATCATCGGAGGCTCAGCCACCGAAATAACACCATCGGCCCACCTTATCATGGCAGTAATTGCCCCATGGACCGAACCATTCTTGGCCTACCTTAATAGGAAGGAGCTCCCAAAAGATCAGAACGAGGCTCGCCGCATCGTCCGGCGTTCGAAGGCCTATAAAGTTCATGAGGGAGAGCTCTACAAGAAAAGCACCAGTCCTTCAAAGGTGTATCTTCGAGGAGGAGGGTGGCAACTCTTGGCAGAAATTCAGGCCGGTCTCAGTGGGCACCACGCTGCAGCCCGGGCACTTGTCAGCAAGGCCTTCCGGACAGGATTTTATTGGCCTACGACCCGGGCAGATGCACAGGACCTCGTTTAGCGCTGTGTTGGATGCCAACTCTTCGCCAACCAAAGACATATGCCCCCAACGGCCCTACAAACAATCCCCATTACATGGCCCTTTGCGGTCTGGGGCTTGGACATGGTTGGACCCCTTAATGGGGGAAGCCATAAGAAAAAATATCTGCTGGTGATGGTGGACAAATTCACCAAGTGGATAGAGGCTAGACCAGTCAAAATGGCCGAGTCCGGACCAGTGATCGCATTTATATCCAATGTGGTGCACCATTATGGTGTATCACACAACATCGTCACTGATAACGGTTCGAATTTCACAGCTGATGAGGTGAAAACCTAGTGTGCTAATCCGGGCATTAAGCTCGATTACGCCTCTGTCTACCACCCGCAAACAAATGGTCAAGTCGAACGAGCTAACGGTCTTATTATGACTGGCATCAAACCCAGGCTAGTGCGGTCTTTGAAAGAATCAGAAAAACACTGGGTCGAGGAGCTTGACTCTGTACTCTGGGGGCTGCGGACCACGCCCAACCGTACTACCGGATACACACCTTTTTTCATGGTGTACGGCACAGAGGCTGTATTGCCCTGTGATATTATACATGACTCGCCTCGAGTGCGTATGTACGAAGAGAAAGAGGCCGAGTTGGATCGGTAGGACAGCCTAGATGCCCTGGAGGAGGAGCGGGACATCGCCAAAGCCCGTTCAGCATTTTATCAGCAGCAGGCTCGAAGATATCAAAGCAGAGAAGTACGGGCCAAGACTTACAATGTTGGCGAACTCGTTCTACGCTTGCGGAGAAGAAAAGGACAAACTCAAGCCCAAATGGGAGGGTCCTTCATAATTGACGAAGTTCTTACGGAGGAGTGTACCGTCTTCGTGGCGCATCGGACAATCGCCTAGAGCCGAACCCACAGGCGCGCCGACTTGAAGGTTCTATGCCTAGCGCCGAACTCTTTGTTAGTCTCCTTCTCCCCTATAGTTTCCATTACTTTTCTCCATTTTACACAATTCTTCTTTTCGCCTTAAAGCTCTCATTCGGCTCGATCGAACACTGCTGGCGTACATATTCTTACATATGTACGCCCATCATACCTGGGGGCTCCTTTAACAGAAGCTTGTTAATACTATTCTTCCGAGCATCAAGCTCATCATACATATGCGTTATTCCCGTATGTCTTTTCTTCACCATTATATGCATCGATATGACTTAAGTTTTTGCCAAGCTGGGTTGCACGGCTCTGTGCTTACCCTCGTTCTGATTGTTCGGCTAGGTGGTAAAGGAGCACCTCTGATTATTCTTGCCGGGTTATCCGGATGTGTACCTCAGACTGGGTGAAGCCGAAAGCTAGCGTTCTTAAGGGAATATTCGGTCGGTGGATGAATACTCTTTGCACTCACTCTATTGTGAACCCCCAGAAGCTATACATACTGTGATTTTCACATTACAACTCGGACATGTCTACTAATGCATGCACAACCAGGGAAAGGAACCCTTAACGGAACTATTCTCCCTGGAAGATGTTTCTTACAATTTCAATGTAATATAACATAACTAGCCGGATACAACTTGTCTGTTCAAGCAACTATGACCCCTACGCCTAGCTTTCCAAGCATACCCCGGACTATAAGGCCGCGAGGGTATTCGGAAACACTCCGCACCATTGAGTCTGGAGGTTGAAGCGAAAAGGTCTGCCATGACAAATGCTATACAATTCAGCTAGAATTACATAGGGTAAGGAAAGTACATAGTCATTGGGACTCAAACACATCCTTCTTTATACCGTCCAACAGGCGGTCTAACTTACAATCCTATTGGGAATATTTGGCGGCCACCTCTACTTGGTTATACACTAAACTAACCGGAATTTCTTCCCCATCCGACCCTAGCGGTCCGACCCGGGCCATGTGATTAGGATCAAGCTTGGTATACTGAGTTTTCACCATGGCCCAAGCTTCTCGCGCACCCTCTCGATAGGCCGATATCTTCCATAATCGGATACGCCACCGCGCTCCTTTGAACGGCTCTACAAGTTCCTCCATACTTCCTGGAGGGGAGGCGGATGGCCATAAGGCCTTGACAACGCTCTGCATGGCCAGCCGAGCATGCTCGTGCACCTTTGTAGCAGATCATCAGCTGATCTGGACACCTCTTCTTCAGGACGGCCCGTCAATATACCTGCAATCATAATTATATCAGTTCTATCTATCTCCGAACTACTTTAACAATAGTTCGGACACATACTGAATATGCCGCCCCGCACCTTCTTGTTCTCCTTCACGGAATCGGCTAGCTGGGCCCGCACATCCTTCAACTCTTCACACAGTTGGGTTTTGCAATCCTGGAGATGGTTTTTTTCATCAATGGCCTGCTTCAGCACATGGTCGCCCGTAGCATGTAGCTTCTTGGATTCTTGTTCATTCGCTTGCATGACTTCCAGCGCCTTTTTGAGTTCCTCTGACAATCATGTCATGATATAGGCAGGACTATTAGCATTAACGACATATGATTATATTTTCTCGATGGAGGGGAAAAATTACCAGGCGACGCCTTTTTTGACTTCTTCAAGTCTCCCAATTCGGTGGTAACAGCTCTCAGCTGCGTCCGACACTGCTCCAGCTCTTGGGCTAGCAGACCATTCTTCTCTGCGAGGACCTGGTTGTTCAACAATCCTTAAATCAGTCGTGCCAACTGCTTTCAGTCTTGGGGGCTACGGGTATATGGCTATCCTTTTTTGACAAAAAAAGTTACGTGCACATCTGTCAGATATTGCCTCGTGGCTTTTCTAAGCCTGTCTCGAGCAGCTCGGATGTATGCATCGCCCGAGCTAAAGGCATTAAAAGCCTCATCCGAGAACTTCGGGTCTCGTAAAACAGCTCTGCAGCGCCGATGATTCATTGCGCTCTCCACTTCCGAGTTGGTAATAGACATGTTGTCCAAACCCTCGGTCGAAGTGCAGTCCGGCTTTGTTCCTACATCGGCCCCGTCTCCCCTACTGGGTCCACATCTTGGTTGTTGGGAGCGCGGCCGGCCGGAGCCCCGGACGCAGTCCGGCGAACCTTTTTCCTGTAATCAAACAGGCGAATAGGTCACAGTTGGACACGGCCACTGAAAAAATATATTTATCCATACCTCCTCGATGAGGGCCCGGCGGTGCTTTCACCAGCCCTCCTCTTCGAAGGCTTGCCCGGCGTGGGAACCAATTTCCTCGGTATCGTCAAACGCCTCTCCTGTAGAACGCGTGACAATGCGGTGGGTGAGGCAGAGTAAGAGCACCCTTTCAGAGAAGGTGTTTCTTGATTACTTACCTGTGAAGCAGGAAGAAGACCAAGGTAGTCGGCGATGATGGACACTTCTGTGCCGTCATAGCTCGTCTGGTAAAACACCCCCTCCGCGAGCACCACAAATATATCCGGATCCTCTTCGAACCCGGGATCAAGCTCCCGGTTGTGGTCCTCCGGCTGTGGGGCGGGACTATAAAATCCCTCGGTGACCTTTCGCCAGTGCTGTCATAAGCAAACAAACTAGCAATTTATCAAAGGCAATTCGGAGATGGAAGGAATAAAAACAGAGGGGCCGGGCCTTACCCAACTGGGAAGGTTATACATAGAGTACCCGTCCCTGGGATTGATACGAAGAAATCCCTTTTCCTCCCCTTTGAACAGTTCGGCTAATATCTTAGCCAAAGCGGCAGGGGTATCTGGACCTTTCCGGCTGCAGCGAGAGGCGTCATCCTCCCCATTGTAGTGCCACATTGGAAGCCCTCTGTACTGGAGTGGCCGAACCCCTCACGCTATGGAGATCGCCATGACCTCGATTACTATGAGTCCGGATTGAGTGAGCTCTTTTATCTTGCTCATCAGCCGACGAACCTCCGCACTATCTTCCTCTTCAAGGCTCTGGGGGCGCCAACTATGGCGTTTCTTGAGAGGGACGCTCGCGAATTCAGGGAGACCCTTTCGAACCGGGTGAGGAAGCGCGACGTCCTCAATATAGAACCATTCTGAGGGCCATCCATCAGGTGCCTTCCTTGGTGTGCCGGATGGATATCCGGTGTTGGCGATGCGCCATACTTCGGCCCCGCCCACTTCAAATATTGACCCTTCGTGATTGCGCGGGACAAGACATAATAACTTCCTCCACAACTCAAAATGAGCCTCGACACCCAGGAACAGTTCGCATAAAGCGACATAACCCGCAATATGCAGGATGGAGGCCGGAGTGAAGTTGTGCAGCTTGAGGCCGTAGTACTCTAGCAGCCCTCGGAGGAACGAATGGATCGGAAATCCAACGCCTCTTAGCAGGAAGGGGACGAAACACACTCGATCTCCCCTGGACGGATTGGGGAAGACCTCTTCTTGAGTCCCGCCATTGAAGGAAGCTAGCCCCGCTCGAACAGGGACTAGATCCGCAGGGGGAAGAAATCCCTGCGTTTGCAACTTCGCCAATTGGCTATGAGACACAGAGCACCTCTCCCACTCGCCTTTCTCTGGGCCGGGACGAGCGGAGGAGCTGGGAAAATTAGCCATGCTGGAATGTTTTCTCCTAGGCAGTCTCTGGGGATTTCTTCTACGTAGCGCTGAATGGATCTGGGATCCAATCTTTTTAAATAGGCGCTCTTCCTCGAGTAGATAGGGTGTTATTTGCAAAAAATACCCTGACTTTCCGCATTCGCTCGACACGTGGAGGACGAAGGTTATTTAACGTGCAGAAGCCAAGGAGGCGACACTGAATCAATGGCCGAACACATTACTTGGATATAACCAAAGGAGGAACCCGCTTTGCAATGCCGAAGACAATATGTGTGCCGCATACCTCGCTATTGAAGACTGGTTCGGGGGCTACTGAGGGAGTCCTGGACTAAGGGGTCCTCGGGCGTCCGGCCTATTATCCGTGGGCCGGACTGATGGGTTGTGAAGACATGAAGGCCGAAGACTGCACCATGTCCGGATTGGACTCTACTTGGCGTGGAGGGCAAGCTTGGCGACCAACTATGAAGATTCCTTCTTATGTAACCGACTCCATGTAAACCCTAGATTCCCTCGGTGTCTATATAAACCAGAGGGGTTAGTCCGGAAAGGACACATTCATTACCATATACCCATAGGCTAGACTTCTAGGGTTTAGCCATTACGATCTCGTGGTAGATCAACTCTTGTAATACTCATATTCATCAAGATCAATCAAGCAGGAAGTAGGGTATTACCTCCATAGAGAGGGCCTGAACCTGGGTAAACATCGTGTCCCCCGTCTCCTGTTACCATCGATCCTAGACGCACAGTTCGGGACCCCCTACCCGAGATCCACCGGTTTTGACACCGACATCCTTCCCCCCAGTCTCTCTGTAGGTTTTCATGTACCAATCATGAAATCTTCGCATCATCGTTGTTAGAGATCTTTCATCTTTGACGAGAGGCTTCCCGTAATGGTATTTGTGTTCGTCCACCTCCAAGAAATCATAATGTACATCGTCGGGCAGGTAATCTCCAAGATTGGTATTGGGCAAAATATCCGGATGATTAGCGACGAAATCGCTAGACACCTTGAGCGGGGGGCACGATTGGTTCGCTTGTTCGCCGAGCTGGGCAATTTTTTTCCCAGCTCGTCGTTCTGCTAACCTTTGATCACTGATAGTACTTCCCGACCTCTCCGCTTCGATATATGACCTTTCAATAATGCGATCATAGTTGGATTGCGCCGGAGAAGGTGGTGGTTTCTTCAGGGCATCCATAGTGCGCTTTGCTTTCACCGGATCTATCTTCTCCTCCGGAGGTGGATGTTTCTTTGCTTTCACCCCTTCAAAGAAGTCCCTCACTTCGGCTTCCACGATCTTCGCGTTTTCCTCCACGCTCCTCTCATATGGTAAATTCTCTAGAGGCTTGAGAGATGGACTGAATCTGTATTACCTCCTGCCTCTGGCTGTACTGCTAGACGCCGGAGCAGACGGAGCGGCGGCGGCGGGGGGAAGGGGGAGAGGAGGGGGAACGACGCGGTGAGGCTCACAGTACAGGCGAGCGGCGGCGAGGTCGGGGCAGGGCGCTCGGCGTGCGTGACTGCGAGGTCGGGGTAGCGCACGGCGAGGTCGGGGCAGGGCTCGGTGACGGTGAGGTCGGGCAGGTGCGGCGAGGCCGGGCAGGGCGACGGCGACGACGGAGACGGCGGTCGAGGCGGCAGCCTAGCGGCGTCGTCGGGGCGGCAAATGCGAGATGAGAAGTGAAATTTTTCACAAGTCTTGCTTATATACACGAAGCATTGGTCCCGGTTCGTGGCACCAACAGGGACCAATGCCCCCTTTAGTCCCGGTTGGTGCCACCAACCGGGACCAAAAGTCTCTTTTCAGCAGCCCAAAGGGCGGGAAGCAGAGGCCTATGGTCCCTGTTGGTGGCACCAACCGGGACTAAAGGGGGGCATTGGTCCCGGTTGTTGCCACGAACCGGTACCAATGCACACCTTTAGTCCCGGTTGGTGCCACCAACCGGGACCAAAAGCCTTGTACTGGCGCGGTGCGGTGGGAAGTTTAGTCCCACCTCGCTAGTTGAGGAGCTCCGGCACCTGTTTCTAAGCGCTGATGTGCCATCCCATTCGAACTCCTCACTATTGCAGGCCTTCTGGCCTAAACTTGTCTCTGTGCCTGTGAGCCTGCTGGGCCTGCAGCGGGCCTGAATACTGGCCCAATAGGGTTTCTAGTCGTATTCAGGCCGTGGTGGCCCAGTAGGTGGCATTTTTTTCTAGTTTTTTGTTTTGTTTTTGTATTATTTATTTTGTTTTGTTTTTTTGCTTTATTTCTTTAATTCTTTTTGTTGTTAGGTCACAAAAATTGTAGACTTTCTGTTAGTGCCATAAACTTTCAAATTTGAATAGTTTAAATTTGAATTCTTTTAAATTAGTGTGAATTACTAGATTGTGAATAACTTTACTAAAAAATAGATTTTTGAGTGATTCTTTTTCCACCTATTTAATACTATTGTCTTTTATCATTATATTAAATTTGGTAATTTTTGGGTTAATTTAAATCTGCTTTTAATCAAGAACATATTTTGTTATTTAAGTTTTATATTAAAGTTTTTACAAAAATTTCTTTATTAAAAATCTTTTTCCATTAATATTTTGAATAGAAAATACTTTGATAATTTTAGTTGCATAAATTTTATATAATTTTAGTTTAAAAATACTAGAGGTTTATAAAAGCTTTGTAGTTGATTCCTTTTGCTACTAGAGTTTTATAAAAACTTTTTCATTGATTGTTTTTGCTATTGAAGAATATTAAAGTTTTGTTTTAGTCGATCATAACATAATATTTTAATTGATTATTTTAAGTTCATTATTTTTGCTATTAGTTCATTCTTTTTGCGCTAAATGACCCTGAAATTGAAAAACACTACAAATGAACTCAGAAAAGGTTGAAAGTTGGCATGGTATCATCATTTCACCCACATAGCATGTGCAAAAAAGTTGAGAGGGTTACAACAAAAACTAGATGCACTTCGTGTACAAAACAGACAATCTCTTTCGAAGTGTCAGGGTTTCGGACGAAAACTCATATGTTACAAAGGGATTTCATTTTTTTGAATTTTTTTGAAATCCAGACTTTTTGTGTGTTCAAAATGCACCATTCAAAGCCACATCATCAATTTTCAACCATTTATGACTTAATTTATTATTTTTCATGCATTTACTGATTTTTTTGACCTATAAGACCCTGAAATTCAAAAGCATTTCAAATGAACTCTGAAAAGGTTGAAAGTTGGCATGGTATCATCATTTCACCCACATAGCATGTGCATAAAAGTTGAGAGGGTTACAACAAAAACTAGATGCACTTCGTGTACAAAACAGACAATCTCTTTCGAAGTATCAGGGTTTCATAGGAAACTTATCTGTTACAAAGGGATTTTATTTTCTTGAACTTATTTGAACTCCAAACTTTTTGTGTGTTCAAAATGCACCATTCAAAGCCACATCATCAATTTTCAACCCTGTCTGACTTCATTTGTTATTTTTCATGCATTTACTGATTTTTTTACCTATAAGACCCTGAAATTCAAAAGCATTTCAAATGAACTCTGAAAAGGTTGAAAGTTGGCATGGTATCATCATTTCACCCACATAGCATGTGCATAAAAGTTGAGAGGGTTACAACAAAAACTAGATGCACTTCGTGTACAAAACAGACAATCTCTTTCGAAGTATCAGGGTTTCATACGGAAACTCATATGTTACAAAGGGATTTAATTTTCTTGAAATTTTTTGAAATCCAGACTTTTTGTGTGTTCAAAATGCACCATTCAAAGCCACATCATCAATTTTCAACCCTTTCTGACTTCATTTGTTATTTTTCATGCATTTACTGATTTTTTTGAGCTAAATGACCCTGAAATTGAAAAGCACTACAAATGAACTATGAAAAAGTTGAAAGTTGGCATGGTATCATCATTTCACCCAAATAGCATGTGCTAAAAAGTTGAGAGGGTTACGGGAAAAGCTGGATGCACTTCGTGTACAAAATGGACAATCTCTTTCAAATTATCAGGGTTTCGGACGAAAACTCATCTGTTACAAAGGGATTTCATTTTTTGAACTTATTTGAACTCCAGACTTTTTGTGTGTTCAAAATGCACCGTTCAAAGCCATATCATCAATTTTCAACCCTTTCTGACTTCATTTGTCATTTGTCATGCGTTTACTGATTTTTTTGAACTAAATGACCCTGAAATTGAAAAGCACTATAGATGAAATCTAAAAGGTTGAAAGTTGGCATGGTATCATCATTTCACCCACATAGCATGTGCTAAAAAGTTGAGAGGGTTACGGCAAAAACTGGATGCACTGTGTGCATTATATATAATTATGTGTGTCAAAAACCATTACAGATTCACATGGATAGATAAGTGACCAAATTAATAGAAGTTCATCATCACATTAAAAACAAAGTACATACATAGTTCTCATTAAACAACATATAGCTCTCCAGAGCATCTAGTTAAACCATACATTGAAACTATGTGAAACCTTTCAATGCAACAACAAATGCGATCATAATCACAACCAAGGTAGCAATTGATCCAATGGCATAATGATACCAAGCCTCAGTATGAATGACATATTTTCTAATCTTTCTAATCTTCAACCGCATTGCATCCATCTTGATCTTGTGATTATCGACGACATCCGCAACATGCAACTCCAATATCATCTTCTCCTCCTCAATTTTTTTTATTTTTTTCTTCAAGTAATTGTTTTCTTCTTCGACTAAATTTAACCTCTCGACAATAGGGTCGGTTGGAATTTCTGGTTCAACTACCTCCTACATAAATAAAATCTATGTCACATTGGTCGGCATAATTGTAATAAACAATAAATGAACCAAATAGTTATAAAAAGATAATATATACCACATCCGAATCATAGACATGACGAGGGCCGACGGGGGCGGATACCAAAACCATCACACTATATAATAACAAGAAATAATAAAAGTAAGAAAATTAGAAAAGTATCTATCTAAAGTAAGAATTCTTTTCTTTCAGAAAGAAGATAAGAACAAGAGGCTCACCACAATGGTGCCGGCGACGAGATCGGCGCGGGCGATCGACGGTAGTGAAGACGGGGACGCGACGTGACGGACGACTAAACCTATGCAAATCTCGGGGAAAATGGAGCTTTGAGCTCGAGCTTCGAGAGGAGAAAGCTTAACTAGTGTGGCTCAGGCATTTCATCGAACACCTCATGTGCATAGGAGGTGAGCTAGGGCACCCAAATGCCCTCCCCTCGCCGGCCAGAAAAAATAGAGTACTGTGGAGTGCTCTGCTGCAGCGATGGGGTATATATAGGCAACTCATTTGTCCCGGTTCTTGGCTGGAACCGGGACTAAAGCTCTCCCTTCTGTCCCGGTTCGAGCCACGAACCGGGACCAATGTACGTGGGCCAGGAGCGAGGCCCATTGGTCCCGGTTCATGCCAGGAACCGGGACAAATGGGTCCAGACGAACCGGGACCAATGCCCACGAGGCCCCGGCCGGCCCCCTGGGCTCATGAACCGGGACGTATGCCCCCATGGGTCCCGGTTCATGATTGAACCGGGACTAATGGGCTGGCCAGGCCCGAACCAAAGCCCTGTTTTCTACTAGTGTGGAGGATATAACTACTGAGGGTAAACCGCCCAGGAGGGGCCGGTTCACGCTCAACTACACTGAAGCTTAGGAAGACAAAGAAGATGGTGCTTTACTGATAAGGCTAGAGGCCCAGAGCCCAGAGGCGGATTAGGGCCCATAGTGGAAAACCGCCATATTTGTATAACTTGTATTGTAAGTCAGATAAAGGAAGAGACTGGGCTGGACACTTGTATGAGCCAACCTCGGGACTCTGTAGACCGGCCGGGCGTCACCCTGTATATATAAAGGGACGACCCGACGGCGGTTCAGGGACAGACAACAACAATTCGAGATCCAGGCTAGCGTATTTGCTCACTGATCATCGAAACCCCAATAATCCCATCACAAACTAGACGTAGGCTTTTACCTTCATCGAAGGGGCCGAACTAGTACAAACTCCCGTGTCCCTTGTCCGGTTTAACCCCTTCAAGCTAACCCGTAGCGACGGCTCCACGACTAAGTCCTTTCATGAGGACATCTGCCATGACAAAACCACGACAGTTGGCGCCCATCGTGGGGCTATCGCACGATTGTTTCAAGTTCTCGGAGGGCAGCTTCGAAGGACTCAAGGGTTACGCTGTGGGCCGAATGACCAAAAGTCGTCGCGGCAAGCTCTACATCGACGACGAAGGATGGGGCCCCGAGGCCGGCTCAGTCGAGTACGGGTACCGGGTCCCCTTTGGCAGAATTCATGTCTGCATCGGCAAGATCGGTGAACCGGGCCCTGAGCCGGACACCTGCACCGACCTCGTCGAGACGGCTCAGCGTGCAAGTCCTGCCCGGGTTAAGCCTGCCACGGCCGCGTGCGTCAGAGGATGTGTCCATGGATCGGATCTGAATCGTGTCAGAAGACGAGACGGCTGTTTATTCTGACGGTGAGTCATCCACCGGTGAAACCGAGTCCTTATACCAAGTTCATGATGGAGTGTTCGGAGGCTATTCCGATGGCAACAGTATTCCGGACCTCCTTGAACCGCCAAGTCGGGTTGCTGTTTACATGGCCGGAACACAGCCCACTTTGCAGTCTTCATCTACAGCAGCAATGAATTCCGGAT
Organism: Aegilops longissima; assembly: GCA_021605205.1. Lineage (NCBI taxonomy): Eukaryota > Viridiplantae > Streptophyta > Magnoliopsida > Poales > Poaceae > Aegilops > Aegilops longissima. Next base: position 184,605,895 of record CM038682.1, read on the forward strand.
CAGCGGCCGCGGCAGGAGGCCCGGTGCGCCGACCGGCTCAAGTTCTCTCCGGTTTGATGGATGCCTGGGCAGCTTTGTTAGCGACGGCAGTTACTCCGGAGACGCAGGATCAGCATAATGCAGAAGTCGCAAAGCTGAAAGACCAGATAGCATAGGCTAAGGAGGACCTGGTAGCTGAGGATACCAGGATGGCTGAAGAACGGGCCGCTTTGGATGCCCAATCACAGCAGATACAGGAACAGAATTTCTGGCTCATGTTGGATCAGAACACGTCAAACGACGTGATGTGAAGGAAGTACCGATCGCGTATGCAGCCGGCCTTCGGAGGATTGAATCTCTTTAATACGCCGGGGGCTGGGACGAGTAATCCGGCAGCTGCAAACCGAACCGATGCGCCTGGAGCAGCGCCAGATCAACCACGGATAATGGAGCCACCTCGACGAACGGACAACCCGCTGCCGTATGTGCCAACACCACCAGGTCACTTTTCGAGCCCTTTGGATAACATGATTGCTGCGGCATCTCGTCTGGCAGCTATTCCAATGGAGGGCAATTCACTGGCAGCGATTGAGACACGGCGGGCCAGGGATCTTCTTCAAACCGCCGTGGTACAACAGCAGGCTTATTCTTATAGCCGAGATAGAATTCATTCGACCCCTCGTCCGAGCAAAAGCTATAGCAGGCACATGGATGAACCGAAAGTGTCTAGCAGTGCCCGACGCCGTAATCCGGCGCACGGTGAGGTAAATGCTCATGATGTGGTGGATAATGGTAGAGCACGAAGGGAGGCCGCTTTGACAGCACCGCATGCGGGTCGCTATCAAACCGCCCTGATTCAGCCAGCGGCATCAGTAGACCGTGGCACCGGGCTTGCTTTTAGCTCTTGGGGAGTGCCGTGTTTTATTCCGGCTCTCCGTAATGTGCGACTGCCTAAAGATTTCAAGGGTCCGCGTAAGGTGCCAAATTACACTGTGGATCAGCCACTTGAGGCGTGGGTCGAGAGTTATGAGATGGCAATGGAGATGCTGGATGTGGATGAAGCGGCCTGTGCAAAATATTTCACAATGATGTTGGAAGGGACAACCCGTACTTGGTTGAAAAACCTACCAGCCAACTCCATCGAGTCATGGGATCAGTTGAAGGCCCGGTTTATAGCCAATTTCAAGGACACTTGCAAACAGCCTATGTCCATTGTGGATCTGGACGCCTGTGTACAAGGGGAGAACAAGTCAACAACTCATTGGGTGCGCCGAGTTTTAGAAGTTTTGCATTCGTCAGACAGGATTAAGGCTGGCCAAGCGATCATAACGCTGGAGCGTAACTGCCGGTTTAAGTCACTAAAGATGAAGTTGGGACGGCTCAAGCGCCACTGCAATGACATGGGAACGCTCATGGCAGCCTTGGTCAAATATGCCGATTCTGATAATACCAAGGATCCCGAGTATGACGAGGAGAAACCGGAGAAGGGAAAGAAGAACGGCGGTGCAAAAGGACAACATCACAACCAAGGAGGCCATGGGAATAATGGTAAGTGCAAAGCAGATAATTCAGATTTTGTGGCTAACACCAATATGCAGCGTCGTAAAGGTAAACCGCCCCAGCGCGGTGGAGGAATGAATCTGGAACGGCTGTTAAACCAACCCTGCCCAAAGCATGGGACAAAGGAGGCCCCTTCCACACATCTCTGGAAAGATTGTTACATTATGAAGGAGTTCAAAAATTGTGATCTCTACCAGTATGATCAGGGTCCGTCGGGCGGTTCAGGTCCAGGTTTTTCATGATGGTGGCGGTTCAAGCTCTAGATTTCAGAATAACCAGGGCCACCAGAACAACCAAGGTAATAATAGCCAACAGAATAATCAAGGGAGTCAGCAGCAGTCAGGTTATCAAAGTCACCCCAAGCAGTTGAATGGTGGGCAGTATCATGTGTTCACCACTAGCCTGCAAGCGATCGGAAGCTTCACAAGAGGGCGTTAATTCTATTGAGCCGGCGGTGCCACGTTATTTACGATGGTCCGAGCAGCCCATTGTGTGGAGCAGAGGATCGCCCGCCCGAGGTTGACAATCCGGTCAGCTAGCTTTGGTGGTAGCACCTCGGTGGGAGGTTATAAGTTTACCAAAGTCCCGATGGATGGAGGGAGCAGATATTAACATCCCGTACTATGAGACTTTTCAAATGCATGGGGTTGATGACAAGAATCTTAAACCGTCAAACATTGTTTTTCATGGTGTAGTACCAGGTAAATCAGCATATCCTGTTGGCAAGATTGCTTTGGAGGTTGTGTTTGGAGATGAGCATGATTCCAGGTCTGAAACATTAACCTTTGAAGTGGTAAAAATCCAGAGCCCCTATCACGCGCTGTTTGGACGGCCGGCTTACGCAAAATTCATGGCGAGGCCCTGTTATATCTATTTACAGCTCAAAGTGCCGGGTCACAAGGGAACCATCACAGTACACGGAAGTCGAAAGATCGCTTTGGATTGTGAGGAAGGTGAAGCGGCTTATGCTGAGTCAGTTTGTGCTACAGAGGAGCTGAAGTTTTATAAGGAAAATGTTGATCCGGCGGACATGACCCCTCTAAAGAAGCCCACCACTGAGCATGACCCAACCCTGACGTTCAAACCGGCTGATGAGACTAAACTTGTTGACTTTGTTCCTGGTGACTCATCCAAACAGTTTAGAATCAGCACCAATCTGGATCCGAAATAGGAAAGCGCGCTCATCGAGTTCATCCGTGAGAACCGGGACATTTTTGCATGGAAGCCTTCTGACATGCCAGGTGTACCGAGGGAACTCGCTGAGCACACTCTCAATATTGATCCCAAGTTTAAACCGGTCAAGCAATTTCTTCGCCGATTTAACGAGGAAAGACGCAAGGCCATTGGTGAAGAGGTAGCCCGGCTGTTGGCGGCTGGGTTTATAGTCGAAGTATTTCATCCCGAGTGGTTGGCTAATCCGGTGCTCGTTCTTAAGAAAAACGGCACTTGGCGTATGTGTGTGGATTACACAGATTTGAACAAAGCTTGTCCGGCAGATCCTTTTGCTCTCCCGCGTATTGATCAGATTATTGATGCGACGGCGGGTTGTGAGCGCCTGAGTTTCTTGGATGCTTATTCAGGTTATCATCAGATTAAAATGGCAGTTAAGGACCAGGAGAAGACAGCCTTCATTAGTCCCTTTGGAGCCTTCTGCTATGTTTCTATGCCCATTTGGACTCAAAAATGCCCAGGCAACTTATCAGCGTTGTGTGCAAAATTGTATTCACACACAGATTGGGCGTAATGTTCATGCCTATGTGGATGATATTGTGGTAAAATCCAGGAAGAAGGAAACCTTGATAGATGACCTCAAGGAGACGTTTGATAATCTTCGGGTTTACAAAATGATGCTCAATCCGGACAAATGCGTTTTTGGTGTTCCGGCAGGCAAGCTCTTGGGTTTTCTTGTATCCAACAGAGGTATTGAGGCCAATCCGGAAAAAGATCAAGGCGATCACATCCTTGGCTAAACCGAAATGCATCAATGATGTTCAGCGTCTGGCAGGTCGAATTGCAGCCCTCAGCCGGTTTATCAGCCGTTTGGGAGAGAAGGCGATTCCTTTATATCAGATGTTGAAGAAGACAGATGATTTTGTCTGGTGTGACGCAGCCAATGCGACATTTGAGGATTTGAAGCGGCAGCTGGCTGAACCGCCGGTCCTTGCTGCTCTGGTTGATAACGAGCCTCTGTTATTGTACGTTGCTGCCAATGCCCGCGCGGTCAGTGTGGCAATTGTGGTTGAGCGTAAGGAGGCGGGGAAAGAATATCTGGTTCAACAGCCAGTTTAGTATATTAGCGAAGTGCTGATCGAGTCAAAACAACGGTATCCGCATTGGCAAAAGCTGGTGTATGGAGTTTTTATGGCAAGTAGGAAGCTCAAGCAATACTTTCATAGCCATCCCATCACAGTGGTTAGTTCTACTCCTTTGGGCGATATAATACAGAACAGAGAAGCCACTGGCCGGGTTGCGAAGTGGGCAATTGAGCTTGGTCCACATGGATTGAAGTATATGCCTCGAACGGCCATCAAATCTCAGACGCTTGTTGACTTCATCAACGATTGGACTGAGTTAAAGGCACCAGAGGACAAACCGGACAATACATACTGGACAACTCACTTTGATGGGTCCAGGCAATTGGAAGGCTTGGGGGCTGGAGTTGTCCTTACTTCCCCTCGAGGTGATAAAATTTGTTATGTTCTCCGCTTAATATTTCCTTGTACTAACAATGCGGAAGAGTACGAGGCTTTACTCCACGGTCTCCGTGTGGCTAAGGAAATGAACTTAAGCCGGGTTCATTGTCTTGGAGATTCGATCCGTGGCTCAAAGAAGTTTCGTACTTGGGATTCTCAGGATCCACTCATGGCGGCTTACAGACGCGAGGTGGATATTGTGGTAGGTCACTTTAAGGGTTATCAAGTTGAGCACATTGACCGGCACAAAAACGAAGCAGCAGACGCTTTGAGCCGGCTAGGATCTCAACGTAAACCGGTACCACCCAATACCTTTTTAGATATCTTGCATAACCCGTCTGTTAAATTGCCTACAGAGGAGGATTTAGCTGTTCCTGATCCGGAGGCCCAATTGGTAGCCGCTTTACATGTCATTCCGGATTGGACGGTTCCATATTTGGCGTATATGAACCGTGGCGAGTTACCAGATGATGAGCTCCTCACCAGGCAGATAGTTCGGCGGTCCAAGTCCATGGTTATTCACAATGGCGAGTTACACCGTTGCAGTATCTCAGGCGTATTCCAGCGTTGTATTTCTCCTGAAGAAGGACAGGAGATTCTACGAGAAATCCATGAAGGGGATTGTGGTCACCATGCCGGTTCAAAGTCCCTGGTGGCTAAAGATTTTCACCATGGGTTCTATTGGTTGACAGCTCATGCCGATGCGGAGGATCTGGTAAAACGGTGTGACGCTTGTCAGAAGTTTTCACGTCGAGCTCATGTTCCGGCTCAGGCGCTACGGATGATTCCTATTACTTGGTCGTTTGCCACTTGGGGGCTTGATATGGTGGGACCTTTTAAGCGCTCCAAGGATAAGAAGACCCACCTGTTGGTGGCGGTTGACAAGTTCACTAAATGGGTTGAAGCGGAGCCCGTCAGCAAGTGTGATGCAGCCACGGCGGTTCAATTTCTCAAAAGGATTATTTTCCGTTTTGGCTTTCCACACAGCATTATCACAGATAATGGTACGAATCTTTCTAAAGGTGAGATGGAGGAATTTTGTCAACGAGAGCACATCCGGCTTGATGTAGCGTCCGTGGCTCACCCCCAGTCCAATGGTCAAGCTGAGAGGGCGAATCAAGAGATCCTGAAGGGTATCAAGCCCCGGCTTATGGTGCCTTTGAAGCGGACGCCGGGTTGTTGGGTGGAAGAATTACCATCTGTGTTATGGAGCATAAATACCACCCCAAACCGATCTACGGGTTATACACCTTTCTTCATGGTTTACGGGGCTGAGGCTGTTCTCCCAAGTGATATTCGTCATGACTCGCCCCGGGTTGCCAATTATGTTGAAGCGGACAATGAGCAAGCGCGTCAGGAGGCGCTGGACCTGTTAGATGAAAAACGGGACATGGCTTTGGCTCATTCGGCGGTTTATCAACAAGACCTGTGGCGTTATCACAATCGCCGGGTTAAGACAAGAACCTTTCAAGAAGGCGACTTAGTGCTCCGGCTCATCCAGGATCGGACCGATATGCACAAGTTATCCCCACCTTGGGAAGGACCCTTTGTGGTCAGCAAAAATCTGCACAACGGATCATACTACCTCATTGACGTTCGAGAAGACTCACGCTGTTCTGAGGAGGAGACCCGGCGGCCATGGAACATAGCTCTCCTACGACCTTATTACACTTGAAGCCACAGGCTTTTCTTATGTACATATTTCAACAATGTATATATATGATCAATATAATAAACTGGCATCCTTGCTATAAGCAGGGTCTCCGACGTTTTCTTCAAATCGCTGTTTACATGGGGGCTTCAGCTAACAAAGCGAGGTACTACCTGTTAAACCGGCTATCATGCCACCACATAGCTTGGGAGCTTCACACCCAAGGGGCCAAAGAAAGTTCTGTTGCTCAAAGCACGACTCAAACATAGGCACCCATTGAGCACAACTCACAAAGTTACTTGGGGGCTCTTTGTGTAAAATACCAAAGAGTTTGAAAGGACCCTTGTAACCGGGTATCGGACCACGTCTTGGAAGCCTGGTGTATTCACCTAAAACCCCGGGTTAACCTGCCTTCGTCAAGTAAGCCACTCCTATCCAGGTAATCCTGGCATGACCCGTCGAACATTTGACAGTTACTCTCATTGAGACCCTGAACTTGTCAAAGTTAAAACGATGATTGGTTAGTTGGAGGCCCATCTTAAAAGGCTTTGTCAAAACGGTTAAACTCAGCGGCCTGGCAGCCCATGAAAAGCCTCGAATTTGGGCCTGGCAGCCCTTGAAAAGCCTCGACTACACGGTTGTTTTTTGTTTGATTTTTGCCAAGTTTTTGTTCTTTGGTAATATTATATTAGCCCGGTGTTTATTAACCCGGCTTGGCTTTCAACTACAAGTTGTTAGATCATATTCATGTTAATCCTGTGTTTGTTAACCCGGCTTGGTTGTCAACTATAAGTTGTCAGACCTTCTTCTTTTATCAAACCGGTGTTTTACAACCCGGTTCTACTTTATACATACCAGCACTGCATGGTAGAAGTTGGGTGTTCACCCTTACTACAAATATATGTTGGTAAACCAACTAAGTGATTTCATATCACAGGTATGATTTATTTCATGTTTTAAGCTTTGGTTATTAGCCTGGCTTTGCATGGGACATTGTGACCCGTCCGGCGGTAAACTGCCAGGGCAGATTTTTATTTTATTTTATGCAGACACAGGGATTGCATGGTATATAAGCCAACACTGAAAATATCATGGCGGACCAAACACAGTATGTCCCAGTGCACGATGGCAGCGGATCAAAGTATTTTCACTAGCCTATTACAAGGCGCTTCAAGGCCCAAAATATGGTATTATTTCTTCCAACAGAACTAAGTTTATGAAGCATCAACCAGATTGCCGAATCAAGCCTCATCACCATGTTGACGTAAAGTTGATGGGTCATCTGGCGTCGGTTCAGCCTCCTCCTCCCCATCTAATGGCTGGAAATCCACAGTGGTCCAGTCAATCCGGGTTAAAGCCTGAAAGACAACCTCTTCACTTATAAGTTCGGATGGATCAACGTCAGGGGCGTAAGTGTGCTTACGGATTGGTGGGATAAGATTTTGCACTTCCGGCATGACAGTGTTAATCCGTTTGTTGTTGGCATCATAGAAAGACCGGTGAACAGTCAAGTTAGCTTCTTCTGCCAGTTGACTCGCCAGAGGACACATTTCCCTTGTCACATTTTTAAGGGCTTCGTCATCAAACACTGCCCCGTTTTCTTGTTCACTAGGAAAGCCTTTGGCGATGTCCACCGGATCCAGGTCGGTTATCCATGCTTTGGCTCGGGTAAGTGCCAACAAAGCGCCAGCCCTGGCAGTGGATCGCTTCATCTCTTCTATCTGTGCTGGCGTCATGGATAACTTTGCTAAGGTATCCTTGATCAGTGTTGGGGCCGGATTGTTGTATGAAGCTGCACAGATGACCCATTGGGCACCGGTATACAGTTGTTCAATCAGAGTATATGCTGCCTTCAGCTTCATCCGCATATCAGAGCCCAGATGAGCAATGCGGCTACCTGCAATGGTTTAAGAATTTCATGTTAAACCGGCAAATTACACGGACAGTCCTTTAAGAAGCCTTAGCAAGAGTACTTACTAAATACTGCAGAGGTCATGGCATTCACTTGGCGTTTCAATCCAGTAAGCTCTTCTGCCACCGGTTTAAGAGCCGACTCGGTGTCTTCAGCCCACTTCACCAATGCAGTCTTTTCAGTATCCCAATTGGCACGCTCCTTCTTGAACCCTTCTTTAAGTTGTTCCATGGCGGTTAAAGCAGCTTTTAGCTCATCCTTGGCCTTGGAAGACTCTGCTTGTTGGGATTTGATACTCTCTTGAAGATCAGCAATTTGAGTGCCTTGGTGATTTATATCAGCCTGCCACAATCAGAGGGGCATATCAATATTTTATCAGACAGTCCCAAGCATACAACCAGTTATACACTTGGCACTTGGGGGCTAATGCTGATTGCTTTTTTATTACTGATTGTCTTAAGTCCCAAGGATTAATACAAGTTTCAATCTTGGCACTTGGGGGCTAATGTGTATTTGATCCAGAAAATACACAAGGAAAGTCAACAACGTACAGTATGGAAATAAAAGTCCCGGTTTGACTTTGCAAGACAAACCGGCCCTTGGGGGCTACGATGCAGTAAAGGTATAGGACAAGGATGAAGATGTTTACCTCATAGCGTTCCTTCATCAAATTTACCAAAATGACTTCATAATCTCGAATTTTGTAAACCCGGTTTAAGAATCCGGAATGAAGATCCTGAGCAGAAAGATTAGCATAGTTTGACAAGCCAGTCTCCTTCCCCTTGCCCATAGCAACAAATTCGTCCTTGGCAGTATGTTTTGACAAAATAACTGGATTGCCAGGGGCAGTATAAGCAATGCCAGTAACAACAACGTCATCATCATCTTTGGCTAGGCTCGGTTGATTGACGTTATCTTTGGCTGGGCTTGGTGGAGTGGCAGCAGGGTTTGGCGGATTAGCAGTTGAACTCAGCGGATCAACAACTGGACTTGCAGGCATAGCACGTGGACTTGAGGTGTCCACATGTGTAGCCGGATCAGCTTCCGGCGGATCAGCATCAGTGGCTGGGTCTTGCGGGGCAGAGTCATCCATGACAGTATCAGGATTTTCACCAGCATTTTCGGGGGTCTTCTCCGGTTCAACGTCGTCAGTGGGGTCGCTGGTCTTGGCTTTCTTGCTCAATCGGGCCTTAGTACTACAACATCAAAATAAAGATTAGTACGATAAACCGATGCGTGAAGAAACAAACCGAAAAAACAAGTACACTTATCCAGCGACGGTTTTAAGGGGAGGCAGCTGAGTGGTTGATGAACCGCCAGACGAATTGGATGACACCCGATAATTCAAATCAGACGGGTTGAGAGGGTATCGGAAGAAACCCTTCAAAGGATAAATTTTTTCAGGAGAACAAGCAACCTCTGGACGACGTTTCCGGGTTGGTGTGTCCAGTATGCCGGAAGAGGTGACTTGCTGGCCACTGTGTCGAGTTGTGCGATGCCCTTCAGGTTGCTGTGTCTTCAAAGAAAGTTTTGGATCCAAATAAGCAAGAGGGTGAGAGTATTTCACTTTTTGAACTGCACGGCAAAATCTTTTAACCGGCACCAGATCTGAATCGGAAGAAAGAGCTATTACCTCAACATGGTCTGCATGGCTGGCCTCCGCATCATCCCGGGAGTAAGTTATCACAAGAAGATGCATGAAAAGGAACCAAGGAGTCAAGTTATACCTCTTCACCGATTCATCGACATCTTCCGGCGGATCAAAGACTCGGCGCTTTTCTTCTTGGCTGTTTTCTTGGTAACTTTGTTTGGCACGAGGAGCCCTGCCGGTTTATCTTGAGTTTTCCTTTTCCGTATGAGCTATTGGTCCGCAAGATTAAAACAAAGGATCATTATATTAGTGTTAAAGCGGAAACGGATTAAAAAGGTACAAGGATAAAATCTTTACCGCTGGCGGTTTGTTGGAGGCGTAAAAAGGGCGCAGACCGGTTTGGGTTCATACGGCGATCGGTTCGTCAAGCATCTTCTTCACACTTTCAAAGGACTTCATCATCGCCGCTTCTATTTCGTTAAACCGTTGAGGATCATTGGTCTTGCCGGTATATTCATACATCAATCCGGGGCGGCGGCTTAAAGGTAGGACGCACCATGAAACCCAACAGCGGACGAGGTCAACACCAGTCAAACCGTTGGCGAGGAGAGCCCGGAGTTTGGCAAGTTGAGGTGCATAAGCTTGTCGTTCTTTGGCAGTCATTCGTGGAGGTAAAGGGTGGCCATTGCTAAGCCGGTGAGCACGGTAGCCCGGCAAAGGATTTTCTCCAGCAGGGGCAGTGTTCTGACAATAAAACCAAGTTTGGTTCCAGTCTTTAGGATGGCTGTGAAGTTTTGCATGAGGAAAATCAACTTCTTTCCTTTTTTGAATTGATACACCACCAAGTTCAGTATTGGGGCCGTCAAAGAACTCAGTTCGGCGGTTTAAGTGAAAAAAATCCCGGAAGAGGTCAACAGTTGGTTCTTCTTGTAGGTAAACCTCACAGAACACTTGGAAGTTGCATATGTTGGACACAGAATTTGGTCCAATATCCTGAGGATGGAGTTGGAAGCTGGCAAGTACATCCCGGAAATTTTTTGATCCGGGAGGGCTGAAACCCCGGGATAGATGTTGCATGAACACAATCATTTCTCCATCTTGAGGCTCAGGAGGGCACTCAGGGCCAGGAACTCGCCAATGAAGGACACTTTTTGGAGCTAAAGCGCCCATTACAACAAATCCATTGATTTGTGTTTCCGTGATCCGGGATGGAACCCAGTTGCAGGCAGAAAATTGTTTGGTCATCTTGAAGAGCAGAACTGTAATGGAAAGATAAAGGCCGGTTTACGATTAACGGCTCATGTGTATTATTCAATGTTAACCCGGAAATTTAATCAAAGCGTACATATGAGGTAAACCGGACAATGCTATTCAAGTCAAGACGGCGGTTTAAGTGAGGGCTAATGGCATATGACGGATCATCAACGTTTACAGGTTAAACCGCCCTTAGGTGAATGGGCCAGAGCTGAAAATATACTAAGTATTGCAGAAACAAGTTTCACAAGATGGTGATATAGTTTTGGATCTACCGTGGTTCAGGGAGGAAATTTTTCTGAGCCCTACAATGGCGCTAAGAGGAACAGACAAGGTCCAGATGCAGTTTTTTCTAGGAACATCAAGATGTTATTAGGTGATGGACTAAAGTTATGGATCTAGCAGCCAAAGAAACAATCAGGCATAAGCAAGATTCAGTAAAGGAGCTAAGGGAAAGCGGATAAGCGCTGATTAACGTCGATGAACAGGGAAGAACATGAAGCCTTAATGGAGATCTAGGGTTACAGGAAGAAAGCTTACCAGATTCTCAGGAGCAGCGGAGCAGAGTTGCGGGTCTCTGGAAACGTTTAGGTTGATGCAGCGGCCTGGGATGAGGCAGAGCTTCGAGGTCGACGGTGGCGGCGATGCTTGAGTTCCTCGGGTCGCGAGGAGGAAGACGATGCGAAGAGGCAAGGGGAAAAATGGAAGGTGCCCTGGCCTTATTTAAAAAAAAGAGGGGGATAAAACGGCAGGCGCGAGAATTGAGGGGCCTAAAGCGGCAAAAGGGGGCGTAGCTGTCGCCTCGATCCTCGGGAATTAATTAATTGAAGGGAATCTTTATTATCTTTTTATATAGAGATGACGTCATGACGATTCGCTGCAGCGTTCAGAGGATGACGTCATGGCGGTTTACGAAAATTGTTAGAAGATATTCAAGGAGCTTTTTCAAGTATTGAAGATTGACATGAACAGATTCAAATCAATCTGGGGCCTAATGTGGAGGATATAACTACTGAGGGTAAACCGCCCAGGAGGGGCCGGTTCACGCTCAACTACACTGAAGCTTAGGAAGACAAAGAAGATGGTGCTTTACTGATAAGGCTAGAGGCCCAGAGCCCAGAGGCGGATTAGGGCCCATAGTGGTAACCCACCATATTTGTATAACTTGTATTGTAAGTCAGGGAAAGGAAGAGATCGGGCTGGACACTTGTATGAGCCAGCCTCGGGACTCTGTAGACCGGCCGGGCGTCACCCTGTATATATAAAGGGACGACCCGGTGGCGGTTCAGGGACAGACAACAACAATTCGAGATCCAGGCTAGCGTATTTGCTCCCTGATCATCGAAACCCCAATAATCCCATCACAAACTAGACGTAGGCTTTTACCTTCATCGAAGGGGCCGAACTAGTATAAACTCCCATGTCCCTTGTCCGGTTTAACCCCTTCAAGCTAACCTGTAGCGATGGCTCCACGACTAAGTCCTTTCATGAGGACATCTGCCATGACAAAACCACGACAACTAGTGTGTTGAATTGCTTGAACCTCATGGGCATATATATAGGAGTACATGATCTACTTGGAGTACAAGACAAGCCTATTTCATAGTTTATCCTATGTTTTCTAATACAATCACATTACTCAACATCCCCCGCAGTCACAATGGTAGCGACGCAGACGGTGAGACTGGAGAAGAATCCGAAGGCAAGCCGACGGACACTCCCCACAGTCGCAACAGTCGACGCATCGCAGAGCCGTGGCTGGAGTGGCAACCAACGAGGTTGCTCAAGCAAGGCGGTAGCTGCTACCTCTTGAGCTTGTGTTGGATTTCCCCGAAGAGGGGAGGATAATGCAGCAGAGTAGCGTAAGTATTTCCCTCAGTTTTGAGAACCAAGGTATCAATCTAGTAGGAGGCCACGCGCAAATCCCTCGTACCTACACAAAACAAATAGCTCAACGCAACCAACGCGATTAGGGGTTGTCAATCCCTTCACGGTCACTTACGAGAGTGAGATCTGATAGAGATGATAGATAATATTTTTGGTATTTTTGGTATAAAGATGCAAGGTAAAATAAAAAGCAAAGTAAAAAAGCAAAGCAATAATAAAGTGATGGAAGATTAATATGATAGAGAATAGACCCGGGGGCCATAGATTTCACTAGTGGCTTCTCTCAAGATCATAAGTATTCTACGGTGGGTGAACGAATTCATCGTTGAGCAACCGATGAAATTAAGCATAGTTATGAGAGTATCCGGTATGATAATGTATATAGGCATCACGTCCGAGACAAGTAGACCGACTCGCCTCGCATCTACTACTATTACTCCACTCATCGATCGCTATCCAAAGATGCATCTAGAGTATTAAGTTAATGAAAACAGAGTAACGCCTTAAGCAAGATGACATGATGTAGAGGATAAATTCATGCAATATGATAAAACCCCATCTTGTTATCCTCGATGGCAACAATACAATATGTGCCTTGCTGCCCCTCACACCGGGAAAGGACACCACAAGATTGAACCCAAAGCTAAGCACTTCTCCCATTGCAAGAACTACCAATCTAGTTGGCCAAACCAAACGGATAATTCGAAGAGACTTGCAAAGATAACCAATCATACATAAAAGAATTCAGAGAAGATTCAAATATTGCTCATAGATAATCTTGATCATAAAGCCACAATTCATCGGTCTCAACAAACACACAGCAAAAAGAAGATTACATCGAATAGAACTCCACGAGAGAGGGGGAGAACATTGTATTGAGATCCAAAAAGAGAGAAGAAGCCATCTAGCTACTAACTATGGACCCAAGGTCCGAGGTAAACTACTCACACTTCATCGGAGAGGCTATGATGATGTAGAAGCCTCCATGGTGGATTCCCCTTCCATGAGCTCCTAACAGGCCCCAAGATGGGATCTCGTGGATACAGAAATTTGCGGCGGTGGAATTAGGTTTTGACTCCGTGATTCGATCGCTCGGGGCGTGAGGTATATATAGGAGGAAGAAGTACGTCGATGGAGCAACAGGGGCCCACGAGGGTGGAGGGTGCGCTGGGGGGGCGCACTTCTACCTCGTGCCTTCCCTGTTGGTTGCTTGACGAGGGTCCAAGTCTCCGGATCATGTTCGTGAGAAAATCACGTTCCCGAAGGTTTCATTACGTTTGGATTCCGTTTGATATTCCGTTTCTTTGTAACACTGAAATAGGCAAAAAAACAACAATTCTGGGATGGGCCTCCGGTTAATAGGTTTTTTTTGACAAAAACAATGGGGGAAATCCCCACTGTGATTCTCTTTTTTCATTAAAATAGGGGGACAGTTTCATATGGATTTACATGATGGATATAATACATGACAATGAGGAGTCTACAAATGATCTAGCCAGCTTTGCATGCCCTCTTTCAATCCTGGTTTTGCCTTCTTTATAATCATGCAAAAGTGCTCCTTGAAGGTAGCAATACAGAATGTCATATTTTTGACCTTGTTGTCAAAAATTATGCTATTTCTGTGTTTCTAGAGACTCCAGCATCCAGCAATCAGACATTCTTTAAAGCATCCATGTGTATCTTGCTTCCATCCTTCCAGAAGCATTTCTATGAGGTTATGATCAGTGTTCCATTGGTAGCCAATGTTCATCCAGAAGTTTTGACTGAAATCACAGCTAAAAAACAGATGCATTAGATGTTCATTAGGTTCATCATCACATAATTCACATTTACTAGTCTCAATGTAGAAATTCTTCCTTTTTAGTAGATCTCTAGTGTTTAATCTGTCTTGTAACAAGAGCCAGAAGAAGAATTTCTGTTTGGGTAAAGAGCATGATTTCCATATCCATTGATAGGGTTTGGGTGCATCAACAGGGTTTCCCATAAGTTCAAGGTATATTCTCTTGTTAGAGTACCTTGTGGCACCCCAATAAAATTTCCAGGAGTCTGGCAGGTGCTGATTCTCTCTGTTGTTAATCAGCTCTATAAGGTTGACACTCTGTTGTACAGCAATAGAGGACATAGGCAGGTGGAACAAATCATAAAATTCATTATCATCCATGTTGCTGACAGTTGAAAGAGTTGTGTCAGCATTCTTTGGATAATAAAATAGCTAAGGCATTGACTGTGAAATTGTATAAGAACACCATTTATCTGACCATAGCTTGATTGTATCCCCTCTCCCAGCATAGCATATAGTCATGTTTTTAAAATCTTGCAAATTCGAGCAACAGTCTCTCCACCAAAAGGATCCTATCATTGTAGGAAAACTAGGTATCTCATCATTATCATAGTAATTGTTCCATATAAGATTAACCCAGGGGATATCCTGCTTATTGAAGAATTTGTAAAGAAATTTTATAAGCAGAGTTTTGTTTTGTGTTCTCAGATCTAACACACCCAATCCCCCAGCTTTTTTTGGCAAGCAAACATTATCCCATTTAACAAGGCAATTTCCTTTTTTATTGATATCCTTACCATACCAAAGGAAGTTCCTGCCAGATTTTTCAAACTGATCCAGAATGGTGAAAGGTACTCTGATGCAACACATAGCAAAAATTGGCAGAGCAGCAACTATGGATTTGAGATGTACAAGTCTCCCAGAATATGACATTAATGAGGCAACGCCAGAAAGTCTATGATCAAGTCTTGATACCATGGGCATCAAATCTGCCACTTTAGGTCTTGTAGATCCCATTGGTAGACCAAGATATGTGAAAGGCATAGATTCTTTTTTGTAGTTGAAGGAATTTGCCAGCTCCTGAGCTTTATCATCAGATATGTTGATTGGTACCATGGATGATTTACTATAATTTACAACAAGTCCAGTGAATTTTGAGAAGTTGTCAAGTATCTCAATGAAACTTCTAATTTGAACCTCATCCGCAGGCAAGATAACCAGGGTGTCATCAGCATATTGTATGATGGGATAACTTTCAATAAAGTTAGTCTCAATGGGCAGAGATAGTGTTCCATTTCTCCAAGCATCATTAACCATGATTTGCAATAGCTCTCCAACCATAACATATAGAAGAGGGGAAAATGGGTCTCCTTGCCTGACACCACACTTACATTGAATGCATTTACCTGGAACACTATTAAGGATGACAGATGTGGAAGCAGTAGATAGTATAGATGAGACCCATCTAATACATTTCTTGGTAAATCCCAGATGCTTCATCATGTATAAGATAGCCTTGTAGCTCACTTTATCAAAAGCCTTAACAAAGTCAATCTTAAAAATAATGATCTCTTTCTTGGATTTGTGGCACATATGTATATATTCAAAACTCCATGCAAGGCAATCCTGAATATTCCTTGTCTTAATAAACCCATATTGATTCTTGCTAATTCTGGATATAATGATCTGCTGCACTCTATTAGCAAGGAGTTTAGTAAGGATTTTGATAGGCATACTTACAAGTGAGATGGGCCTATAATCATCAGGTATTTCAGGATTGTTATTTTTGGGTATCAAAGTAATGTAGGCAGTGTTTACAGGAGCCAAGGAAACAACTTCATTGTAGAAATCATTGATGAATTTGTAGAAATAATGCTTGATTATGTGCCCGCATTTCTTCATAAACAGGCCATTAAAACCATCAGGTCCAGGAGATTTGTCATTGGGCATTTTATTGATGATATCATCAATCTCATCAGTACTGAAGGGCCTGTCAAGATCATAAAGATCCTCCTCCATAGCAAGGTGTGATATATCAAAGTTTTGTGTGCAGATTGTCTCAGTTCCAATCCTATCTTTGAAGGATGCCCATAATATAGCAGCTTTATGATCATGATCAAATACTTGTTGTCCATCCATAGTCATAAGGTATGTGATGTAGTTATGCCTAAATACATAAGTAGCAATTGCATGAAAGAATTTGGTATTTTCATCACCCAGATTTGCCCATCTAATGTTTGCCCTAATTCTCCAGTAGATTCTCTTAGCCTCCAGCAACTTGTTTGTATGCTTGATGAGCAATTTCCTGAAATTCTTTTCCACCCTAGCTAGTGGTCTTTGATCCTCAATGCCATTAAATAGTTTCACATAGAAACAACAGTTATCAATGATTTTGTTCAATTGGGAGTATTGCTTGCTCCAAGATTTCAAACCTCTTCTGATAGATTTAAACTTGGAGTTTAAATTTTTGCGTAATCGAGAAGTGAGTGGAATTTAACCAATGCTTCTCCACAGCTTCAATAAACCCACCGAATTCAGTCCAATACTCTTCAAATCTGAATATCCTGCTTCGAATATTGCTATCAATCTGGATTTTGATAGGCACATGGTCAGATGAAATTTTAGCTAATGGAGTAGCCATAGTAGATGGATGGATAGTAGTCCAGTGGGAACTAGTAAAAATCCAGTCTAACTTTTCCAATAAAGGTTGATCTTGTTTATTGGTCCATGTGAAAGCTCTTCCTTTGAGAGGGATTTCTGCCAGATCCAGGTTAACGATGATATTATTAAAAGTCATCTTACTAGCAGGATCACCACCAGGTTTGTTTCTATTATCAGGGCTTCTTATGTAATTAAAATCACCCAGGATCATCCATAACTTAGAGTGGCTCATATTCAGACCCATAAGCCAATCAGTAAATTCCTGTTTACCTTCAGTGCTATTAGGTCCATAAACATTAGTGAGATACCAGCAGGTACTATCCAGATTAGAAGTAAACTCAATGGTGATCTGAAAATAATTTTGGGAAATCACTTTGCCCTTCATTAAATTGCCATTCCATATAGTAATCAGACCTCCAGAGTTGCCATTGGAGGGTGAAAAACAGAATTGGTTGAACCTCTTGGGGCAAAAATTCTTGATGTAAGCAATATCAAAATTATCCCTCTTAGTTTCTTGAAAAGTCATAATACAGCAAGCACTTTCATCAATTTTCTTTCTAATGTCATTCCACCTAGTTGTGGAGTTTATACCTCTAACATTCCAATTTAGGATATTCCAACTTCTATTCATGGCAGGAGTGTATGGGGTAATATTGTGACATATTATGAATAGCATAATATGTGCTCCTACATGCTCTGTGGGTCTTGCTATAGCAGCCAATATCTGAGATAAGTGAATAGTCACAGGCTAATGCTCTCTGGAGTAAATTCATGCAGTAGATAATGAAACTACATAAGCATTTAAAACAGCATAAGCGACTGACAGGCAAACTCCAGTGGAATCGGTAGCACATAGTATACTTATTACACACCAAACTGATAGTTGATGCACGCAGGCATCCAAATGACATGGTAGAGGAAGCAAAAGGAACTGGAATCATAACTAGATGGCAGTTAGGGGAGCCATCAAAGCCCACATCATAGCAGAGAGACCTAATCATCAGAACTGTCATAGTGCAAAGCACTAGGGGACACATCCTGGGGTGCCATCTTACATGGACCTGTACCAATTGCCTGCAGGGTCTTCAAAGGAAATTCAGGTGGTGGAGGTGCCAGCTTATTAATAATCACAGCATCAAACTGAGGTCCCAAGTTAACAGATATATCCTTCTTTAGTTTCTTAGGGTCCTGTTTGTTACTATGATCAACCTTAACTTCATTATTTGTGGCATTAACTGCAGCAGCCTGGTCCTTGAAGCCCCTGGTGAGCTTGGCAATCCTGTCGCTCCTCCTGCAGAAGGTGTCATCAATGATCTTCTTCTTTTTTTGCCTGTTAGAGGGTTTCTGAACTTCAGCAAATTCCTGGCCTGTGATCTCCTCAATGCTGACAGAGCTGGCATTCATATGTGGCTCCTTCTGGATGGTTTGTATCTGCAGATAACATCTTTTGTTGTTACCATTGGTGCCCACAACATCGACCACGTTGCAGGAGGCATTGACAATCTGGCTGCCACCCAGTTTGGGGATGATGTCCTGAGCATTTGTCACCAAGTTACCAATAAGTTCCTGAAGAACATTAATGTGCTCAGTAGCACCCTCAACAGCAATGTTGCTTGTCTGCAAAGGCTGGGAACTGCTAGAGGATGGTATGTCGTTGTAGTTCATGCTGCAGTTATTGGGGATAAACACAGGACTAGGAGCTTTCTGAGAGCTGGGCTATGAGGCAACAAGATTAATTGGGATGTAATCAGGCCCAAGAGTCTCATGAGGTTCAGCATAGATTGTACTGGAATGTATCTGAATAGGAGATCTTATTTCCTCCATAACAGGTGCCTCAACATGTTCAGCATTAATATGATCAGTAGCAGCAGCCATGTGGGCATCATCATGGTTCACATTGTCATTATGGACAGCATGAACATCCTCATATGGTGCACCAAGGTTTTCATTATGAGGATTAATAACAACCTGATCCATAGGTATATTCCCTAATACCTCATCATGCCAGAAACCCCCATGTACATGTGGGAGGGGATGAGGGTTTCCACCCTCAGGTGGCAACGGGTCCTCATCACCCCCTTGCTGACCAATCAGATCCCTCGACAATATATATGTTGGGCAAGTCCATGAGTCACCATATCCAACATCATCAAGATTCCTCAGAACAACTAGACTAATAGGAATATTGTCAACATTCATGACCCTGAGTTTGACAATAACCCTTGCTTTGTCCCTTGGGTCCTTGTTCCAGATCAGAAAGCGACCATATGGTGACACAGTGTGACTAATCACCCCAACATCCCAGCATTCTAATGGATAATTCATAAGTAGGATCCATACATCATGTGTGAAAGTAATGCTGCGGTAATTAAGACCTCTATCCTGCTTGCTAATCCTAAGAACAGAGTCCCCAATCTGGAACGGGCTCAGACTGACAGCAGTGTCACGCGAACAGGCAGTAGTGAACTGAATCAAAGCAGTACCCATACCACAGCGGGAAGTGTAGTTGATGTGCCATCCACGTCCCTCCAGGTAGCTCGTGATCAGGGCAATGGCACCATGGAACTCCTCAGCTGATACCTCGGGTACTAGCATGGCGATTGCCCACTCATCGCAGACCATCGGGAGGTCACCTCCAAGAACCACATATCCACGGCGAGCACGGATAGGACCGGGGGATGATCGCCGCATTGTGGAAGGTGGGGGAGCGGGTTGCAAGGGTAGCAGGCCATCTCGGTGTTTGCAGCTGTGGCAGGTTGAGCAGAGGGAGAAGAACCAGGGGGAGAAGCCGAGGGGACTAGTTGAGCTTCAGTTATATCAGGGGGAGGATCCTTTTTCTGTTTGACCCGATAAGCATTAAGTCTGGTATTCTTGTTGAAACAAAATCTGGCGATATGATTGTATCGGTAACAAACGCGGCACCTGATTCTATTGTTGCATTGATTACGCGCATGCCCAGCACCAAGGCATTTTTGGCAGATATTATAATTGGATATGTCAGTAGAAATCCTCCTAGACGATACATCTTTCGAGGAGTTGGGCTGCTCCGTACCTGTCGGCCTAATGGGCTCCACGGACAAGTTTTGGGCCGATCGATTCAAACTATCACTGGTGCATGCAACGGCCGATCCGCTATGCATGTGGGTCGTTGGAGCAACCGGCGGCGAGCGAAGAACACGATCATTAGGAATCGGCAAGCCATGTGGCATAGGTCCAAGGGGAATTAAATTTGCCCCCGATAAATATTTGTTATCATGCATATCAGCTCTCATGTGCGAGGTAGAAAGATGACCCATGATTCTACGGTAAACCTGATTGATGGGAACAAGATTTGTGCGCTTACCTTTATGACGTCGAGTGACAATAGTCCATTCAGAATCTTGTTCTCTATACCACTTCTTCTCTTCAAAGATCCAATTGGGGCCACCACCGCTCCATAAGTGGAAATAGCATTTGAATGCATCACAATTGAAATATGATTTACGTACCAAGTAGAAACCCACAGCCTTGGGGCAAACTTTGAACATAAAAACATTACCCTTGATATGTGATACCTCAAAAGATTCATAGGATCCACCAAAGGCAAGATGATAGTGCCAAACTCACATTGAGGGTATTCAGTTGAAAACCAAATCTTGCAAATGAGACCACGAGGGAGAAACCATATGAAGAGGAGATGGGGTTAACCGAGGTTTGGAATAACTTACGGATCTCACCTCTGAAATGCTGACCAAAAGAAAAATCCAGTTGGTGGGCGATGGAGTGTGGATCACTGAAGGGATCCATCGGCCAAGAAAGGGATTTTGATGGTGGGATTAGTGGAGATCTTGGACGGCGCCATGGTCGCCATGGGAGGGGAGGGAGGTGGGGTGGGGTGGGTGGTGAAGGAAATATGCCCTAGAGGCAATAATAAAGTTATTATTTATTTCCTTATATCATGATAAATGTTTATTATTCATGCTAGAATTGTATTAACCGGAAACATAATACATGTGTGAATACATAGACAAACAGATAGTCACTAGTATGCCTCTACTAGACTAGCTCATTAATCGAAGATGGTTATGTTTCCTAACCATAGACATGTGTTGTCATTTGATTAATGGGATCACATCATTAGGAGAATGATGTGATTGACATGACCCATTCCGTTAGCTTAGCACTTGATCGCTTAGTATATTGCTATTGCTTTCTTCATGACCTATACATGTTCCTGTAACTATGAGATTATGCAACTCCTGCCACGGAGGAACACTTTGGTACTACCAAACGCCACAACGAATCGGGTGATTATAAAGGAGTACTACAGTGTCTCCAAAGGTACTTGTTGGGTTGGCGATTTCGAGATTAGGTTTTGTCACTCCGATTGTCGGAGAGGTATCTCTGGCCTTCTCGGTAATACACATCACATAAGCCTTGTAAGCATTACAACTAATGAGTTAGTTGTGAGATGATGTATTACGGAACGAGTAAAGAGACTTACCAAGAACGAGATTGAACTAGGTATTGATACCGACGATCGAATCTCGGGTAAGTAACATACCGATGACAAAAGGAACAACGATATCGTTATGCGGTTTGACCGATAAAGATCTTCGAGAATATGTAGGAACCAATATGGGCATCCAGGTTCCGCTATTGGTTATTGACCGAGAATGGTTCTAGGTCATGTCTACATAGTTCTCGAACCCGTAGGGTCCGCACGCTTAACGCTTCGATGATGTTCATTATGAGTTTATAAGTTTTGATGTACCAAGGTTGTTCGAGTCCCGGATGTGATCACGGACATGACGAGGAGTCTCAAATGGTCGAGACATAAAGATTGATATATTGGAAGCCTATGTTTGACTTCGGAAAGGTTCCGATGAAAACAGAAAGTTACTGAACACCGGGGTTACTGAACCCCGGGGTCAATGGGCCTTAATGGGCCATAGGGAGAAGAGGAAGGGCCGGCCAGGGCAGGCCGCGCCCCTCCCCTCTAGTCCGAATAGGACAAGGAGAGGGGGGCGCCTCTTCCCTCTTCCCTCCCCAATCCTATCGCCCCTTGGGCTGGCCGCACTTCCCCCTTGCTCCTTTATATACGGGGGGCAGGGGGCACCCTAAGAGAAAAGTTGATCTACGGATCGCTCTTAGCCGTGTGCGGTGCCCCTCCACCATATTCCACTTCGGTCATATCGTCATGAGCTTAGGCGAAGCCCTGCGCGGAGAAGTCATATCGTCATGAGCTTAGGCGAAGCCCCGCGTCGGTGGAGCATCATCATCGCTACCACGCCGTCAGGTCGACGGAACTCATCCCGACACTTTGCTGGATCGGAGTCCGGGATCGCCATCGAGCTGAACGTGCAGAACTCGAGGTGCCGTGACGCTCGGTGCTTGGATCGGTCGGATCGTGAAGACGCACGACTACATCAACCGCGTTGTTATAACGCTTCCGCTTTCGGTCTCACGATGGTACGTGGACGACACACTCTCCCTCTCGCTGCTATGCCATCACCATGGTCTTGCGTGTGCGAGGAAATTTTTGAAATTACTACGCTCCCCAACAAAGGCATCCGAGCCTGGTTTTATGCGTTGATGTCATATGCACGAGTAGAACACAAGTGAGTTGTGGGCGATATAAGTCATACCGCTTACCAGCATGTCATACTTTGGTTCGGCGGTATTGTGAGATGAAGCGCCCGACCGACATTACGTGTACGCTTACGCGAGACTGGTTTCACCGCTTGAGCACTAGTTGCTTAAAGGTGACCGCGGTGTCGCGCTCTCACTTTAGTTGAACTGAGTGTGGCTACGCCCGGTCCTTGCGAAGGTTAAAACAGCACCAACTTGACAAACTATCGCTGTGGTTTTGATGCGAGGTAAGAACGGTTCTTGCTCAGCCCGTAGCAGCCACGTAAAACTTGCAACAACAAAGTAGAGGACGCCTAACTTGTTTTTGCAGGCATGTTGTGATGTGATGTGGTCAAGACGTGATGCTATATTTTATTGTATGAGATGATCATGTTTTGTAACCGAAGTTATCGGCAATCGGCAGGAGCCATATGGTTGTCGCTTATTGTATGAAATGCAAAGCTATGTAATTGCTTTACTTTATCACTAAGCAGTAGCGATAGTCGAGAAGCAATAGTTGGCGAGACGACAACGATGCTACGATGGAGATCAAGGTGTCGCTACCGGTGACGATGGTGATCATGATGGTGCTTGGCGATGGAGATCACAAGCACAAGATGATGATGACCATATCATATCACTTATATTGATTGCATGTGATGTTTATCCTTTATGCATCTTATCTTGCTTTGATTGATGGTAGCATTATAAGATGATCTCTCACTAAAATTATCAAGAAGTGTTCTCCCGAGTATGCACCGCTATGAAAGTTCTTCGTCTTTGAGACACCACGTGATGATCGGGTGTGATAGGCTCTACGCTCAAATACAACGGTGCAAAACAGTTGCGCACGCGAATACTCAAAGTTAAACTTGACGAGCCTAGCATATAACAGATATGGTCTCGAACACGGAGACCGAAAGGTCGAGCGTGAATCATATAGTAGATATGATCAACATAGTGATGTTCACCATTGAAACTACTCCATCTCACGTGATGATCGGACATGGTTTAGTTGATTTGGATCACGAATCACTTAGATGACTAGAGAGATGTCTGCCTAAGTGGGAGGTTTTAATATGATTAATTAAACTTAAATTTATCATGAACTTAGTACCGATAGTATTTTTGCTTGTCTATGTTTACTGTAGATAGATGGCTCGTCTGTTGTTCCGTTGAATTTTAATGCGCTCCTTGAGAAAGCAAAGTTGAAAGATGATGGTAGCAATTACACGGACTGGGTCCGTAATTTGAGGATTATCCTCATTGCTGCACGTAAGAATTACGCCTTGGAAGCACCGCTGGGTGCCAGCCTCTGCAGAGAGCAACGCCGAAGTTGTGAACGTCTCGCGAGCAAAGCTGATGACTACTCGATAGTTCAGGTGCCATGCTTTACGGCTTAGAACCGGTCTTCAACGACGCTTTGAACGCCATGGAGCATATGAGATGTTCCAGAGTTGAAGTTAATATTTCAAGCAAATGCCCGGATTGAGAGATATGAAGTCTCCAATAAGTTCTATAGCTGCAAGATGGAGGAGAATAGTTCACAAGGAACATATACTCAAAATGTCCGGGTATAATAATCACTTGATTCAACCGGGAGTTACTCTTCCGGATGATAGTGTCATTGATGAATTCTCCAATCATCGCCACCAAGCTACAAGAGCTTCGTGATGAACTATAATATGCAAGGGATGACCAAAACAATTCCCGAGCTCTTCGCAATGCTAAAAGTCATGGAGGTAGAAATCAAGAAAGAGCATCAAGTGTTGATGGTCAACAAGACCACTAGTTTCAAGAAAAGGGCAAAGGAAAGAAGAAGGAACTTCAAAAGAACAGCAAGAAAGTTGCTGCTCAAGAGAAGAAACCCAAGTCTGGACCTAAGCCTGAAACCGAGTGTTTTTACCGCAAGCAAACCGACACCGAAGCGGAACTGCCCCAAGTATTTGGCGGATAAGAAGGATGGCAAGGTGATCAAAGGTATATGTGATATACATGTTATTGATGTGTACCTTACTAATACTCGCAGAGTACCGGTATTTGATACTGGTTCTTGCTAATATTTGCAACTCAAACAGAACTACGGATTGCGAAGATTGGCTAAGGACGAGGTGACGATGCGCTGGGAAATGGTTCCAAAGTCGATGTGATCGCGGTCGGCACGCTACCTCTACATCTACCATCGGGATTAGTTTTAGACCTAAATAATTGTTATTTGGTGCCGCAGTTAAGCATGAACATTATATCTGGATCTTGTTTGATGCGAGACGGTTATTCATTTAAGACAGAGAATAATGGTTGTTCTATTTATATGAATAATATCTTTTATGGTCATGCACCCTTGAAGAGTGGTCTATTTTTATTGAATCTCGATAGTAGTAGTACACATATTCATAGTGTTGAAACCAAAAGATGCAGAGTTGATAATGATAATGCAACTTATTTGTGGCACTTGCCGCTTGGGTCATATCGGTGTAAAACGCATGAAGAAACTCCATACCGATGGGCTTCGAATCACTTGATTATGAATCACTTGGTACTTATGAACCGTGCCTCATGGGCAAGATGACTAAAACGCCGCTTCTCCTAACTATGGAGCGAGCAACTGATTTGTTGGAAATCATACATACCGATGTTTGTGGTCCAATGAATGTTGAGGCACGCCAAGGGTATCGTTATTTTCTCACCTTCACAGATGATTTGAGCAGATATGGGTATATCTACTTAATGAAACACAAATCTGAAACATTTGAAAAGTTCAAAGAATTTCAGAGTGAAGTGGAAAATCATCGTAACAAGAAAATAAAGTTTCTACGATCGGATCGTGGAGGAGAATATTTGAGTTACGAGTTTGGTTTACATTTGAAACAATGTGGAATAGTTTCGCAACTCACGCCACCCGGAACACCATAGAGAAATGGTGTGTCCGAACGTCGTAATCGTATTTTACTTGATATGGTGCGATCTATGATGTCTCTTACTGATTTACCGCTATCATTTTGGGGATATGCTTTAGAGACGGCCGCATTCACGTTAAATAGGGCACCATCTAAGTCCGTTGAGACGACACCATATGAACTGTGGTTTGGCAAGAAACCAAAGTTGTCGTTTCTTAAAGTTTGGGGCTGCGATGCTTATGTGAAGAAACTTCAACCAGATAAGCTCGAACCCAAATCGGAGAAATGTGTCTTCATAGGATACCCAAAGGAGATGTTGGGTACACCTTCTATCACAGATCTGAAGGCAAGGTTTTCGTTGCTAAATTCGGATCCTTTCTAGAGAAGGAGTTTCTCTCGAAAGAAGTGAGTGGGAGGAAAGTAGAACTTGATGAGATAACTGTATCTACTCCCTTATTGGAAGGTAGTTCATCACAAGAAACGGTTCCTGTGACAACTACACCAATTAGTGAGGAAACTAATGATGATGATCATGAAGCTTCAGATCAAGTTACTACTGAACTTCGTAGGTCAACCAGAGTAAAATACGCACCAGAGTGGTACGGTAATCCTATTCTAGAAGTCATGTTACTTGACCATGGCGAACCTACAAACTATGAAGAAGCGATGGTGAGCCCAGATTCCGCGAAATGGCTGGAAGCCATGAAATCTGAGATGGGATCCATGTATGAGAACAAAGTATGGACTTTGGTTGACTTGCCCGATGATCGGCAAGCCATTGAGAATAAATGGATCTTTAAGAAGAAAACTGACGCCGATGGTAATGTAACTGTCTACAAAGCTCGACTTGTTGCAAAAGGTTTTCGACAAGTTCAAGGGGTTGACTACGATGAGACTTTCTCACCAGAAGCGATGCTTAAGTCTGTCCAAATCATGTTAGCAATTGCCGCATTTTATGATTATGAAATTTGGCAAATGGATGTAAAACTGCATTCTTGAATGGATTTCTAGAAGAAGAGTTGTATATGATGCAACCAGAAGGTTTTGTTGATCCAAAGGGTGCTAACAAAGTGTGCAAGCTCCAACGATCAATTTATGGTCCAGTGCAAGCCTCTCGGAGTTGAATAAACGCTTTGATAGTGTGATCAAAGATATGGTTTTATATGAGACTTTTGGAGAAGCCTCAGATTTACAAGAAAGTGAGTGGGAGCTCAGAGCATTTCGATATTATATGTGGACGACATATTGTTGATTGGAAATGATATAGAATTTCTGGATAGCATAAAAGGATACTTGAATAAAAGTTTTTCAATGAAAGACCTCGTGAAGCTGCTTACATATTGGGCATCAAGATCTATAGAGATAGATCAAGACGCTTAATTGACTTTCACAAAGCACATACCTTGATAAAGTTTTGAAGAAGTTCAAAATGGATCGTGCAAAGAAAGGTTTTTACCTGTATTATAAGGTGTAAGATTGAGTCGACTCAATGCCCGACCACAACAGAAGATAGAGAGAAATGAAAGATGTTCCTATGCTTCAGCCATAGGCTCTATCATGTATGCAATGCTGTGTACCAGACCGACGATGCTTAGCTGTAAGCTTGGCAGGAAGGTACCAAAGTAATCCAGAGTGGATCATCGGACAGCGGTCAAGAACATCCTGAAATACCGAAAAGGACTAAGGATATGTTTCTCGATATGGAGGTGACAAAGAGCTAGTCGTAAATGGTTACGCCGATGCAAGTTTTGACACTCGATCCGGACGATTCTAAATCGCAAACCGGATACGTGATTTTTATTAAACGGTGGAGCTGCCGGTTGGTGCAGTTCTAAACAAAGCGCCGTGGCGGATCTACATGTGAAGCGGAGTACATAGCTGCTTCGAAGCAGCAAATGAAGGAGTCTGGATGAAAGAGTTCATTTCCGATCTAGGTGTCATACCTAGTGCATCGGGACCAATGAAGATCTTCTCGTGATAATATCGTGCAATTGCCTTGGCAAAGGAATCCAGATTTCACAAGAGGACCAAGCATATCAAAAGACGCTTCAATTCCATTCGGGACCAAGTCCAAGTGGGAGACATAGAGATTTGCAAAATACATACGGATCTGAATGTTGCGCACCCGCTGACTAAGCCTCTTCCACGAGCAAAACATGATCAGCACCAAGACTCCATGGGTGTTAGAATCATTACCGTGTAATCTAGATTATTGACTCTAGTGCAAGTGGGAGATCAAGGAAATATGCCCTAGAGGCAATAATAAAGTTATTATTTATTTCCTTATATCATGATAAATGTTTATTATTCATGCTAGAATTGTATTAACCGAAACATAATACATGTGTGAATACATAGACAAACAGATAGTCACTAGTATGCCTCTACTAGACTAGCTCATTAATCAAGATGGTTATGTTTCCTAACCATAGACATGTGTTGTCATTTGATTAATGGGATCACATCATTAGGAGAATGATGTGATTGACATGACCCATTCCGTTAGCTTAGCACTTGATCGCTTAGTATATTGCTATTGCTTTCTTCATGACCTATACATGTTCCTGTAACTATGAGATTATGCAACTCCGCTTACGGAGGAACACTTTGGTACTACCAAACGTCACAACGAATCGGGTGATTATAAAGGAGTACTACAGTGTCTCCAAAGGTACTTGTTGGGTTGGCGATTTCGAGATTAGGTTTTGCCACTCGATTGTCGGAGAGGTATCTCTGGCCTTCTCGGTAATACACATCACATAAGCCTTGCAAGCATTACAACTAATGAGTTAGTTGTGAGATGATGTATTATGGAACGAGTAAAGAGACTTACCAAGAATGAGATTGAACTAGGTATTGATACCGACGATCGAATCTCGGGTAAGTAACATACCGATGACAAAAGGAACAACGATATCGTTATGCGGTTTGACCGATAAAGATCTTCAGAGAATATGTAGGAACCAATATGGGCATCCAGGTTCCGCTATTGGTTATTGACCGAGAATGGTTCTAGGTCATGTCTACATAGTTCTCGAACCCGTAGGGTCCGCACGCTTAACGCTTCGATGACAGCTTCATTATGAGTTTATAAGTTTTGATGTACCAAGGTTGTTCGAGTCCCGATGTGATCACGGACATGACGAGGAGTCTCAAATGGTCGAGACATAAAGATTGATATATTGGAAGCCTATGTTTGACTTCTGAAAGGTTCCGATGAAAACAGAAAGTTACTGGAACCCCAGGGGTCAATGGGCCTTAATGGGCCATAGGGAGAAGAGGAAGGGCCGGCCAGGGCAGGTCGCATGCCCCCTCCCCTCTAGTCCGAATAGGACAAGGAGAGGGGGGGCGCCTCTTCCTCTTCCCTCCCCAATCCTATTCCAACTAGGAAAGGGGGGAGTCCTACTCCCGTGGGAGTAGGACTCTCCAGCGCGCTTCTTTGGCTGGCCGCACCTCCCCTTGCTCCTTTATATACGGGGCAGGGGGCACCCCAAGAGTAAAGTTGATCTACGGATCGCTCCTTAGCCGTGTGCGGTGCCCCCTCCACCATATTCCACTTCGTCACATCGTCATGGAGCTTAGGCGAAGCCTGCGCCGAGAAGTCATATCGTCATGGAGCTTAGGCGAAGCCCTGCGTCGGTGGAGCATCATCATCGCTACCACGCCGTCAGGTCTTGACGGAACTCATCCCCGACACTTTGCTGGATCGAGTCCGGGATCGCCATCGAGCTGAACGTGTGCGTAACTCGGAGGTGCCGTCGCTCGGTGCTTGGATCGGTCGGATCGTGAAGACGTCTTTACTACATCAACCGCGTTGTTATAACGCTTCCGCTTTCGGTCTCACGAGGGTACGTGGACAGACACTCTCCCCTCTCGTTGCTATGCCATCACCATGGTCTTGCGTGTGCGTAGGAATTTTTTTGAAATTACTACGTTCCCCAACAGGTGGAGTCCCATTGCAGTCCTCCGGTTAATAGGTTAGTCCCAAAAATAATATAAAAGTGGAAAATAAAGCCCAATATGGTACAAAACAGTAGATAATATAGCATGGAGCAGTCAAAAATTATAGATACGTTGGAGACGTATCAGGCATCCCCAAGCTTAATTCCTGCTCGTCCTCGAGTAGGTAAATGATAAAAAGATAATTTTTGATGCGGAGTGCTACTTGGCATAATTTCAATGTAATTCTTCTTAATTGTGGTATTAATATTCAAATTTGAAAGATTCAAGACAAAAGTTTAATATTGACACAAAAATAACAATACTTCAAGCATACTAACAAAGCAATCATGTCTTCTCAAAATAACATGGCCAAAGAAATTTATCCCTACAAAATCATATAGTCTGGCTATGCTCTATCTTCACCACACAAAGTATTTAAATCATGCACAACCCCGATGACAAGCCAAGCAATTGTTTCATACTTTTGACATTCTCAAAACTTTTTCAATCTTCACGCAATACATGAGCGTGAGCCATGGATATAGCACTATATGTGGAATAGGATGGTGGTTGTGGAGAAGACAAAAAGAGGGGAAGATAGTCTCACATCAACTAGGCGTATCAACGGGCTATGGAGATGCCCATCAATAGATATCAATGTGAGTGAGTAGGGATTGCCATGCAATGGATGCACTGGAGCTATAAGTATATTGTAACGCCCCGGATTTGATGCGCCAGGTGTCCGTCAGTTATTCGCCGTCGTTGCCATGTCATGTGCTTGCGTGTTGCATTTTGCCATGTCATCTTCTGCATTTTATATCATGTCGTCATGTGCATCGCATTTGCAAACGTGTTCGTCTCATGCATCCGAGCATTTTCCCCGTTGTCCGTTTTGCAATCCGGCACTCCTATGTCTCCCGGCGCCCCCTTTTACCTCTTATCGTGTGCGGGTGTTTAACAGTCACGGAACTGGCCGAGGTTTGCCAAGCGGCCTTGGTATAGCACCGGTTGACCGCCTGTCAAGTTTCGGATCATTTGGAGGTCGTTTGATACTCCAACGGTTAATCGGGTAACCGTAAAAGCCTCCTTCTCCTTGCAGCCCAACACCCCTTCCAAAGTGGCCCAAAACCCAGCAAACTCCCCTCCATGCTCTCCGCCGTTCGATCACGATCGCGTGGCCGAAAACCGCACCTCATTTGGACACTCCTAGCTCCCTCTACCTATAAAAACACCTTCCCCTCCGAATTTCCGGATCATTTCACCCCGAAACCCTAGCCCCGCTCCTCTCCCCGCCGCCGGACATGTCCGTCCCAGCCGCGGACACGCCCAGCCGCCTCCGCCTCAATCCGCCGCCGCCACCTGTCCCCACGCCGCTTCCGTCCGCGCGTTCACAGCTTCCCGCGCCGAGCCCGAGGCCATCTCCCGCGCCTCGCCCCACAGAGCCCCGCCGCCGCCACCGCCCGTCGCCCGCCCCTCCGGCTGGCGCTCCGCCGCCCGCCGACCTCGTCGTGCCGCGGACCTCAGGTTCACACCGGCGGCGCCAGATCGCCGCCGCCCTCGCCTCCAGCGAGCTCCTCCGCCCGCCGTCCCCGGCCGGCGCCGGCTGGTGCCGTCGCCGCCCAGCCACCCAGGCGATCGCCTCGCCTTCCGCCGCTGCTGCTCGCCGCGCCGCCTCCTCGCCGGATCAGGTCGGGGTGGATGAGATCCACCCGTCCCCGATCCAAACGCCTCCCCTCCGTCCGGATCCCTCCATCCCGCATGGCTCCGTCCCGGTTTCTGCGAGGTTGAATTCCACCGTCCTTTTTCCTGTCATATTTTCATGCTATATTCATCATGCCGTATCTCTGCATCCGTAGCTCCGTTTTGGGCGTGTAATATGCCAAATTGTTCTTCTAGACGAGTACATCATTTTATCTCATTGCATCATTTTCATTTGAGCTCATCTTGATGCCCGAAATGCTGTTAGAAGAGGTCTATGTGATGTTAGTTTCAGTTTCTTATCAGAACATGCACTTTTGTCATTTTTGCCATGATTGATGTGTGCACCCTATGAACTTGAGCCCTACATGTGTTTTGTAATATGCCATGCCATCTTTACAGGGGTGTATTCCATGTATTTTTGTGATCTATGTGGTGACTAGCACAAGCATGCAAACTAGGCTTCATGATGTTGCTGATTTCAGCCCCTGTTTTGCTGATATTTTTATGCCATGTAAACTTGATGCTACAGAGAGATCCATGCTTAATTTGAGATACTTCAGTAAGGATGTTTTGAACATATGGTTATTATCTATCCATCCATGCCCTTGTTTGCAATTATGGAGTGCCATAGCTTGATTCAATCGAGCTCTACTTTTGCTATAAAATGTTTCCTGGCAGGTTGTTTACATGTTATTCAATTTTGCCAAGGTTGTTGTAGTTGATCGGTGTATGCTATGATTTTGTTCTTGCCATGTATAGCCTCTATGCCATGTATTCTTACTGTGAATTGCCTTGCCATGCCATGTATTGCTCTGTGGTGAGTGATTCAAGCTCACCAATATGCCTACTTATTGTTGTTCCTGCCATGTATGAACCTGTCATATAACTTGCCATGTTTACATGGGTGCCATCATATTTTCTGTGCCCTTTTGGCTTATGTACAGTAAAGGACTTTTTTTCTATGCAATTAGTAGATTCATGCCATGCCTTTGTTTGCCATGATAAGTTCCTGTAGCATGTTGTTTGATAGTCTAAACCTTGCAACCTGATGTTATTTCTGCCATGTCCTGTAAATTCTGTCAAGTCTGAAACTGTTATTATTTGCAATCTTGCCATGTGTGTTTGAGCATGTTCTAGTGATTTATGGAGATAGCTCAGTGTTCATGTTTTGTTATGCTTTACCTGTACATCGTGCCCATGCCTTTTGTTCTCATGTTAAGATGCTGTAGCTTGTTGTTTTGATGCTTGCAATATGCCTAGTTGCTGTTTTGGACAGCTTGTCCTTTAAACTTGTATAGGGTGTATGTGTTGAACCGTTGCTCCGTTTTGAGTGTGCTCTATATGAAACTTGCTTAGAATTGCATGTAGTTTCATATTATCATGTTGCATCCATGTTTTGATGTGTTTGCTTGATGTTTGTATGCATTTTGCATCAATGCCATGCTTATCTTGTTTTGCTCATATCTTCTAGGCCGTAGCTCCGAATCTAATGAACTTTATGTGTAACTTGACTAGAATTTCGTGTAGATCATCGTGGTGCATCTTAACTTGCTGTTTAACAACTTGAACATAAGGTTTATTCAGATCTGGACCAATTTCGAAATTTGCATATGAGGACTTACCGGAATTGTTATATGTTGTTTCCGGCCTCATTTAAACTTACCTTGATGTGTTGCTCTTGTTTGCATCATCTCTTGCCATGAGTAGCTTCATCTAGATTTGTCATGCATCATGCTTGTTGTGCATCATGCCTTGTTCATGTGTGGTGTGCTTACCATGTTGTGTGCTTCTTCTTGTTAGTTCCTGTTTCATTGCGATCGTGAGGATTCGTTCGTCTACGCTTGGTTCGTCTTCATGGCTTCATCTTCTTCATGGTCTCGTTCTTCTTCCTAGCGGGATTTCAGGCAAGATGACCGTCACCTTGGATCTCATTACTATCATTGCTATACTAGTTGCTTCGTTCTTTCGCTATGCTGCGCTACCTATCACTTGCTGCTCAAGCCTCCCAAATTGCCATGAACCTCTAACCCGTTGTCACCTTCCCAGCAAACCGTTGTTTGGCTATGTTACCACTTTGCTCAGCCCCTCTTATAGCGTTGTTAGTTGCAGGTGAAGATGAAGTTTGTTCCTTGTTGGAACATGGAGATGTTGTTCCTTGTTGGAACATGTTTACTTGTTGGGATATCACAATATATCTTATTTAATTAATGCATCTATATACTTGGTAAAGGGTGGAAGGCTCGGCCTTATGCCTGGTGTTTTGTTCCACTCTCGCCGCCTAGTTTCCGTCATATCGGTATTATGTTCCCGGATTTTGCGTCCCTAACGCTGGTCGGTTGATTTATGGGACCCCTTGACAGTTCGCTTTGAATAAGACTCCTCCAAAGAAGGCCCAACATTGGTTTTACCATTTGCCTCACCACCACCTACATTTCCTTGGGAGTAATTAACCTAAGGGTCATCTTTATTTAGCCCCCCGGCCAATGCTTGTCTAAGTGTTGGCCCGAACCGAGTAGATCGCAGGGCCCCCTGGGAAACTCGGGTTTGGTTTTACTCGTAGGATGTCTCATCCGTGTTGCCCTGAGAACGAGATATGTGCAGCTCCTATCGGGTTTGTCGGCGATCGGGCGGCTTTGCTGGTCTTGTTTTATTACTTGTCGAAATGTCTTGTAGCCGGATTCCAGACTGATCGGGTCTTCCCGGGAGAAGGAATATCCTTCGTTGATCGCGAGAGCTTATCATGGGCTGTTGGGACACCCTGCAGGTTTGAACTTTCGAGAGCCGTGCTGCGGTTATGTGGCAGATGGGAATTTGTTAATATCCCGTTGTAGTAAACTTGAAGCAAACTCTTCTAAAATACACCAACCGTAAAGCGTAACTCGTGAGTGTCTCTTTTCGGGGTTGATCGAGAGGAGAACACGGTTCTTGGGTTATGTCTGACATAAGTAGGAGTTCAGGATCACTTCTTGATCATTACTAGTTGACGACCATTCCTTTGTTTCTCTTCTCGCTCTCATTTGCGTATGTTAGCCACCATATATGCTTAGTCGCTGCTGCATCCTCACCAATTTACCCCTTCCTTTCCCATTAAGCTTTGCTACTCTTGATACCCATGGTAATGGGATTGCTGAGTCCTCGTGGCTCACAGATTACTACACCAACAGTTGCAGGTACAGGTTGTGCGATGATCTTGACGCGAGAGCGATGTTTGCTTGTTTTGGAGTTCTTCTTCTGCTTCTTCGATCAGGGGATAGGTTCCAGGTCGGCAGCATGGGCTAGCAGGGTGGATATTGTTTGAGTTTCTGTTTATGATTCATCCGTAGTCGGATGTTGATCTTGTATGTTGTATTTTTGTATTCATGTGTCTTTGTATGACTTGGATGTATCCCCATGTATTATGTAATGTTGATGTAATGATATCCACCTTGCAAAAGCGTTTCAATATGCGGGTCTATCCTTGGTGGGACCTTCGAGTTCTTTTTGGATAGGGTCGCATATTGGGCGTGACATATATGAAAGCTCAACAAAAGAAACTAAGTGGGTGTGCATCCAACTCGCTTGCTCACGAAGACCTAGGGCAATTTGAGGAAGCCCATCATTGGAATATACAAGCCAAGTTCTATAATGAAAAATTCCCACTAGTATATGAAGGTGACAAAATGAGAGACTCTCTGAGGGAGTCCCGGACTAGGGGGTGTCCGGATAGCCGGACTATCGTCACGGCCGGACTCCAAGACTATGAAGATACAAGATTGAAGACTTCGTCCCGTGTCCGGATGGGACTTTCCTTGGCGTGGAAGGCAAGCTTGGCGATACGGATATGTAGATCTCCTACCATTGTAACCGACTCTGTGTAACCCTAACCTATCCGGTGTCTATATAAACCGGAGGGTTTTAGTCCGTAGGACGAATAACAATCATACCATAGGCTAGCTTCTAGGGTTTAGCCTCCTTGATCTCGTGGTAGATCTACTCTTGTACTACCCATATCATCAATATTAATCAAACATGAGTAGGGTATTACCTCCATCGAGAGGGCCCGAACCTGGGTAAAAACATAGTGTCCCTTGTCTCCTGTTACCATCCGCCTAGACGCACAGTTCAGGACCCCCTACCGAGATCCGCGGTTTTGACACCGACATTGGTGCTTTCATTGAGAGTTCCTCCGTGTCGCCACCGATAGGCCCGATGGCTCCTTCGATCATCAACAACAACGCATTCCAGGTGAGACTTTTCTCCCGGACAGATCTTCAGATTCGGCGGCTTTGCATCGCGGGCAATTAAGCAGCCATCTGGAGCAGATCTAAAGCTACGCCCGCCACCAGGTTAGATTTGGAAGTTTGAACTATACGGCCGATATCCGCGGAGACTCGATCTTCGACGGATTCGAGCCGCAATAGCGTGCCGCACTGTCTCGATGGGCATGATCTAGCTCTGCAGCGAACAAAGCCTCTCGAGGCCGCACCAAAGATCCGCCCGATTCTTAATCCGGGCCGGATTCCCGATCGAGGACGCAGTGGTTGGACACCGCCTCGTGGGCTACAATCTCTGGCGATTGAGCGAACTCCATCCCTGTCGCTGCGAAGACCTTGACTCTGTGGTGCCGGACTCCCCTCCGGACTCCGAACCCTCCGCGCCCGCCAATCGAATCCGATTGGGTGCCGATCATGGAGTTCACGGTCGGACATCTTTCAAGACTCGCCCTTTGGCGACATCCTGAATTCACTAAAGTCTCTCTTTTATCTGGAGAGCCCTGGCCGGACTACGGTCAGGAAGGTTGGGATGCGGACGACGAAGAAATTGAACGCCCACCCACCACCCACTTCGTAGCCACCGTCGAAAGCTTACATGACGTGCTCGATTTCGACTCCGAAGACATTGACGGTATGGACGACGATGTAGGAGACAACAACGAACCAGCACCTATAGGATGCTAGACAACCACCTCATCCCATGATGTATACATGGTGGATACACCTAAAGGAAATGAAGACGAGGAACAACGGGACGCTACGAAGGATAATCCCTCGAAAAGCAGTCAAAACGGCAACGTAAACGCCGAACCAAGTCCCGCCTCAACAAAGACCCAGCCATAGAGCAGGGCGAACCGGTGGACGAGGAACAAGCTATCGAGCAACCGTCCGAACAAGACAACTTGGATAAACAATCTGTCCCCGGCGAAGACAACAGTCCGTACGATCTCACGCCGGACAAACTATTGGAGCAAAATGACCTCCAGAGAAGGCTCGTCGCCACTGCGCGTAGCCTGAAAAAGCAGAAGCGGAAGCTAAAACAGCGGAAGATGCACTCAGGATCAGATGGAGCAAAGTATTCAGCGCCGCAGACAAGTACGGCGACAGTCGCCGAACAAAGAGCTACCCGAATTCGACGACGAGGCCTTAGAGCCCCCACAATTAAAAACTAAGAAGGCCACCCGGTCGGATGGACACCCCCACGGCAAAAGGAGAGCGGCAAATGGCGCCGCACACAAGCCAATATGCGATCCGCATAAGGATTCACATCAAAAGGATGGCCCAGTTTGGTCCATCTATGGGCCAAGAAAGCAGGCTCGTCAAAGCAATGCAACACGCCAATATTCTGAAGATCACGGCACACCCAAATATAGGGGCGCCGCACACCCCCTATGTTTCACCGATGAGGTGCTGGATCATGAATTTCCAGCGGGATTCAAACCCGTAAACATAGAGGCATACGACGGAACAACAGCACAGAGTGCGGATCGAGGATTACATCCTCCACATACACATGGCTAGAGGAGATGATCTCCACGCCATAAAATACTTACCCCTTAAACTCAAAGGGCCAGCTCGGCATTGGCTCAAAAGCCTCCCCGAAAATACCATTGGAAGCTGGGAAGAGCTCGAGGATACGTTTCGGGCAAACTTTCAGGGGACCTATGTCCGCCCTCCGGATGCAGATGATCTAAGTCACATAACACAACAGCCTGGAGAGTCAGCCCGGAAATACTGGAACAGGTTCCTCACTAAAAAGAACCAAATAGTCGACTGTCCGGACGCCGAAGCCTTAGAAGCTTTCAAACACAACGTCCGAGACGAATGGCTCGCCAGACACCTCGGCCAAGAAAAACCAAGAACAATGGCCGCATTAACAAGCCTCATGACCCGCTTTTGCGCGGGAGAGGACAGCTGGCTAGCAAGATGCAGCACCAGCGATCCAAGTACATCCGAAGTCAGGGATGGAAACGGGAAACCACGGCGCAACAAGGACCAACGCCGGATTAAAGGGAACGGTCCAAAGAGCGCGGCGGTCAACGCCGGATTCAAAAGCTCACGGCAGAACAACAAAAAACTGCCCCTTAAGGACAATAGCGAAGAGCTATCCAACTTCAACAAAATCTTGGACAAGATATGTCAAATCCACAAGACTCTCGGAGGCTCGCTAACCATACCCACGTAAATTGTTGGGTCTTCAAACAGTCCGGCAGACTGAACGCCGAACACAAGGGGCTCGACACACCAAGTGAAGATGACGACGAGGGAAAACAAAAGGAAAAAATTCCCCACAAGAGGTTAAAACAGTAAACTCACTTCACGTGATCAAAGGGAAAAACAGAGCGGCGCCCACTAAAATGCGCACCGCACACTGGTTGTCAAAACCAATCACCTTCGACCATCAGGACTATTCCGAAAATATCCGGAACATAGGATGGACTGCCTTGATATTGGATCTTATAATCGACGGATTCCAATTTACACAAGTCCTCATGGATGGCGGCAGTGATATAAACTTGATATATCAGGACACAATCCGCAGGATGGGGATAAACCCAACCAAAATTCGCCGTAGCAACACCTCCTTCAAAGGAGTAATGCCAGGCCCATATGCCCATTGTACGGGCTCCATACTGCTAGAAGTTGTTCGGTTCATCCGACAACTTCGGCGCGAAAGGTTAATCTTCCATGTCGCCCCGTTTAAAAGTAGTCAT
Organism: Aegilops longissima; assembly: GCA_021605205.1. NCBI lineage: Eukaryota > Viridiplantae > Streptophyta > Magnoliopsida > Poales > Poaceae > Aegilops > Aegilops longissima. The sequence continues at coordinate 184,643,980 of CM038682.1, forward strand.
CAAGCACTATTGGGACGCGAAGCTTTCGCTCGCTTTAACGCCATACCGCATTATGCATCTCTAACACTTAAAATGCCCGGTCCACGCGGCATCATCTCGTTAAGAGGAAGTATTAAGTGTTACTCTAGCACAGAAGAACGGGATACTGCCTTGACAGCCCTACACCTATCCGGCTCCGCTAGTCAAAAAACCTGAATTGATCATTCAAACCCCGGACACGGCTAGACGAGTCCGGCGCCTACTAGCGGCATACCCCCATGCGAGGGGCTGCATGCATGTATAACAAGAGACAATAAAGCTCAATTTTATTCACTTCTTCAAACCGTACTCTGTTTATTTAATACTAAGTACATCTTTCGCACGATCCTTTTTCTTTCAAACTAAGTTCCTCTCTTTTACAGATGAACAACGTGCCACACCCGTCCAGATACGCACAACGGAGACACAAAGCAGACGCAAGAGGGACCCGCTGCAAGGATTCTTTTCAGATTAAGACTCTGCGTAAACCTTTTTTACTGTCTCTTGTTGATATACATCCCCCGGTTTCTTACTATAACCGAGGAGGAGGCTGGCGTTTGGCCATTGGCCGCACCAGAATTTTTGCACGTACCTGGACACCAGGGGCTTAGGGCATTGTTCTGCCCGGTTTTATAAAGACCGAATACCTTAGGGAGTGTTCGGCGTCTTGAGTTAGGCCTTATATCCATCAGCTCCAAATCATGTCTTTGGTCAAATGTTGGGTTTTCCCGGCTCCTGTGTTTTGCTGCCTTACGTTCCGTTTTATCGGCTAACGCGCACCGGAGAACTCTCGCGATTGTGCCCGGTTCGGCGGGCGAGCACCTCGAGAGAAAGCCGAAAACTGATCATCATGATATAGCGAGAGACTGGTCAACCACTCGATGACTCACTGGAATGTTTAGGATTCGTCCGCATTAACGAAGGACCGGTTTTCGGTCAGGCACATACGCACCCCCGAATTCGGGAGAGTGCGGTGCCCCAAGGGGCTATATAGTAGCCCCACTCTCGAACTCCTATGGCTAAGTGAAAGTGATAAAGCATTATTGTCCGGTTGCCTTGTTTGCTACGCTATGACCTCCTTAACAGGACCAAGACGTTGGATTAAGTGTGAAAAAGCACTTTCTTTGCAAACACCCCCGCACTATGTGCGTGGGGGCTGAAGCCAAGGACTGCCATCTTTCAGGTTATATATACATATACATAAACGGCCGCACAGGGAGTAGTTTACTACTTGAACGCACAAGTATAAAAAGCTCTTATATTCTATTGAAACATTGTTTTCACAAATCAAACATGTCATTTAAACATAATATCCTTGAGCAATCTGCGTCTCTATTAAACGAGCGTCCGTGAGACTTCTTCAAAGTAGTGCTCGGCGGTACTCGGCTTCTGTCCGAATCTTGGGATGCAACATCGGTGGCCTTCATCTCTGCCCAGTATGTCTTGACACGGGCCAGAGCCATCCGCGCTCCCTCAATAACACGCTGATCGCTTCATTGCGTCGATACACGGACCGCACCAAGGAACTGCTGCACTAAACCAAAATAGCTCTTCGGCGGGGGTCCGCCCGGCCACAAGTGCGTCAAGACATGCTTCATGGCAAATCCGGACAATTGATTCAGCTCGGCCCATTCGGCTAACCGATCGGTCAGCGGCAAAGGACGCTCCAGACTATGGAATTGCGACCAATATAGCTCTTCCCTTCTGTGCCCCTTCTGGCCCCGGAAGTGCTCCACCGCATCCGCAGCGCTCGCCGCCAAGTCCAGATAAGCATCCTCCGAACTCCACAACTTATCCAACTGAGCATACTTTGGATCCGTATATTTCCTCCGCAGCAGAAACGGTTTTCCAGCCGCAATTGCCCCGGCCTGACGTAGCTCCTCCTTGGCAGCTCTCAAAGCCGACTGGGCATTCTTGGATTCGGCGGCGGCCTTTTTCAGGCCCTCTTGTTCCGCTTGACGTTCTTTTTCAAGAACCTCGCAGCGATCGGTAGTATTCCTCTACTTTCTGGCCATATCGGCCATTTCCTCTTTGCTTCGGCAGTGAGCAGCCCGTTCGGCTTCTAGCTCTTCGGCCGCCTTTAAAGCGGCCGCATTACTATTCTGGCTTGCTCTTTAAGCTCGGGCGAGCTCCGCCGCAGCTCCTCCACAACAAATGACACCATCTGCATTAAGCATACAAATAGTGAGACATGGGCGTCAAGCTCCCTTACCAGGTGTCCGATAGAAGTCGCATACCTTGTGACTCGTCAAACCGTTTATTGACCAGCGATGTCCGTGATCCGCCTCATCAAGTTGCCGCTTTAGTTCGGCATATTCATCATCCGGCTGGCCACGGACGCCCGCCACCTTTTTAGGAGCGGCGATATGTTATAATCGAGATTTGATCCTCGCACGTTGTCAATTTTGACAACATACCGAGTCTCGAGGGCTACTATCTATACAAGGCGATTTTATATGCATAAGCGCCGAAGGTACATCATTTTTGCGTACCTCAAACCCGTCGATAAGCTTCGACGGCCGCAGTAATCGGCTCTCCGCGGATGCAATTCTTTCAATCACCGTACCCATTAGAGCACGGTGATCTTACGAGATAACCGCCGCCCGAGCAGATCCTTCACTCCTCCGAAGACACCACTTGGCGCGGACCTTCCGGCCCGCCGACTTGGGAACCCTCCGGCGACACCTCCGGGTCGTCCGCTTCATGAGGGTGCGACAGGTGGCGTTCGCTCTCCATCATCTCCGGAAGAAGATCCCCAAGACGAGCTCTGCTGAGAAGGGCTGAGGTCCGAACTACAAGGTACAATTTCGGTTATCTTCATAAATAAATACAGGATGTTCCTTATTTACAAGACCCTTCTTTTTACTTACGGCTCGCTGGAGGGCTGATCCCCTTGGGGAAATAGTGCGGCTGGGTTACTTCCCAGCGCCGGACTCTCCGACGAAGATTCCCTTCCCCTCTTTGAGGCTTTGACCTCCGGATCTTCCGAAGCGGTCCTCTTCTCTCCTCTAAAGACGGGACTTTTAATCCCTCCTTCCTTGATAGCCTCCTTCGTAAAGGCAGTTGCTTCCCCGCTCCCCCTTCGCCTTCTTCAAAAGGCGCGACCTTCAACATCTTGGTCAGCATGGGATCCGGCGTGGTCTCCGGGAGGGGAGCCGGACACCTTATTAACTTTGCCTTGGCTATCCACTCCTGTTCAAGAAATGACTCCTTTTAAGGGTATATATATATATATATAATAAATGAATGAACAGCTTGTCCGGTAACAGGACTACTTACCTGAGTATCTAGGCGATTGCAGCTTAGTCCTGCGTCCTCAGTCAGGTCCGGACACTTCTCTTGTGATCCGAAGAACAATTTATATATCTCCACGGGCGTCGTGCCCACAAAATTTTGGAGAGCTCTTGGTCCCTCCAGATTAAGTTCCCACAGGCGGAGGGGGCGACGTTTGCAGGGCAGAAGGCGCCGGATCAACATAACTTGCGCCACTGCAACCAGATTGATCTCTCTTTCTTGGAGGTCACGAATACGACCCTGCAGCAAGGGAACGTCCTTGGACGGCCCCCAGTCGAGCCCCTTGTTGACCCATGATGCCAGCCGCTGTGGTGGACCTGAGCGGAAGGCAGGGAGCGCCACCCATTTGGTGCCCCCAGGGCGGTGATATAAAACCACTCCCGTTGCCACAAACCAAGCTCCTCTTGAAAAGAGCCCTCAGACCACGGAGCATCAGCACATTTGCTTATGACCGCCCCTCCGCACTCGCTTGTTGCCCTCGATCATCTTTGCCTCCACCTTGAAGGTCTTGAGCCACAATCCAAAGTGGGGGAGTAATATAGAGGAAGGCCTCACATACGACAATGAATGACGAGATATGGAGGATGGACTCCGGATTCAAGTCATGGAAATCAAGCCCACAATAATACATGAGCCCCCGCACAAAGGGATCCGTCGGGAAGCCTAAACCCCGACGGAAGTGAGACACGAACACCACGTTCTCACTGGGCTCGGGAGTGGGAATGACCTGCCCTGGAGCAGGCAGCCTATGCGAGATCTCGCCGTTAGATACCCGCGCCTCGCAGCTTTAGCACATCTTCTTCGTGACGGAGGAGGACATCCATCGGCCATGCTGGTCGGAGCCGGACATCGTCGAAGGTCCGAAGCGCCTGAATCTGAAGCTTTGGGTGTTGGAACTCGAAGCGCGAGGCGAACTCGATGGAGGGTGTAAAAAGAAGAGGGCCTTGGTCTCATTATAAAGAGGTAGGATACCAAGAGCCCACCCGTGGTCGATTAGGACTCGCCTTTGATAGAGGAGTGCCAGCAACGGGCACGTTGAGTTACCCACGTCCGTATTGATGAGAATCCCGGAATAAGGGGCACGATCTATGCTTTGATAAGGCGTGCGAAACCGCCGCTAAACGCGCTAAGGTGAAACGGTAAAAACGATTCATATAAAGGCTCTGGGCGTGGTGTGATGTCACGCCGGAATATGTCGACAAATCTGTGCAAAAGTTATTCTCTCTCGGTGGAATGTGGAACTTGTTTTGCAGGGCCGGACACTATCCTTGTGTTCAAAACCATCTATGAAGTATTCGGAGGAGGAACCCGCCTCGCAATGCCGAAGACAATCAACGCGCCGGACTCGTCGTCATTGAAGCCTGGTTCAGGGCTCTTGAGGAGTCCGGACTAGGGGTGTCCGGATAGCCGGACTATCGTCACGGCCGGACTCCAAGACTATGAAGATACAAGATTGAAGACTTCGTCCCGTGTCCGGATGGGACTTTCCTTGGCGTGGAAGGCAAGCTTGGCGATACGGATATGTAGATCTCCTACCATTGTAACCGACTACGTGTAACCCTAACATATCCGGTGTCTATATAAACCGGAGGGTTTTAGTCCGTGGGACGAACAACAATCATACCATAGGCTAGCTTCTAGGGGTTAGCCTCCTTGATCTCGTGGTAGATCTACTCTTGTACTACCCATATCATCAATATTAATCAAGCAGGAGTAGGGTATTACCTCCATCGAGAGGGCTCGAACCTGGGTAAAAACATCGTGTCCCTTGTCTCCTGTTACCATCCGCCTAGACGCACAGTTCGGGACCCCCTACCCGAGATCCGCCGGTTTTGACACCGACACTCTCTATCATGAAGATCACGGTGCTACTTTGAAGCACAAGTGTGGTAAAAGGATAGTAACATTGTCCCTTCTCTCGTTTTCTCTTATTTTTTATTTGGGCCTTTTCTCCTTTTTTTGGCCTCTTTTCTCCCTTTTTTTATTTTTCATCCGGAATCTCATCCCGACTTGTGGGGGAATCATAGTCTCCATCATCCTTTCCCCACTTGGGACAATGCTCTAAAAATGATGATCATCACACTTTTATTTACTTACAACTCAACAATTACAACTCGATACTTAGAACAAAATATGACTCTATGTGTATGCCTCCGGCGGTGTACCGGGATATGCAATGATTCATGAGTGACATGTATGAAAGAATTATGAATGGTGGCTTTACCACAAATACGATGTCAACTACATGATCATGCTAAGCAATATGATAATGATGGAGCGTGTCGTAATAAATGGAACGGTGGAAAGTTGCATGGCAATATATCTCGGAATGGCTATGGAAATGCCATAATAGGTAGGTATGGTGGCTGTTTTAAGGAAGGTATATGGTGGGTGTATGATACCGGCAAAAAGTGTGCGGTATTAGAAAGGCTAGTAATGGTGGAAGGGTGAGAAAAGTGCGTATAATCCATGGACTCAACATTAGTCATAAAGAACTCATATACTTATTGCAAAAATCTACAAGTTATCAAAGCAAAGTATTACGCGCATGCTCCTACGGGGATAGATTGGTAGGAAAAGACCATCGCTCATCCCCGACCGCCACTCATAAGGAAGACAATCGATAAATAAATCATGCTCTGACTTCATCACATAACGGTTCACCATACGTGCATGCTATGGGAATCACAAACCTTAACACAAGTATTTCTCAAATTCACAACTACTCAACTAGCATGACTCTAATATTACTACCTCCATATCTCAAAACAATTATCAAGCACCAAACTTTTCTTAGTATTCAACGCACTCAAACGTTTATTATGACACGCTTCATCATTGTCATATTGCTTTGCATGATCATGTAGTTGACATCGTATTTGTGGTAAAGCCACCGTTCATAATTCTTTCATACATGTCACTCATGAGTCATTAAACATCCCGGTACACCGCCGGAGGCATTCATATAGAGTCATATTTTGTTCTAAGTATCGAGTTGTAATTCTTGAGTTGTAAATAAATAAAAGTGTGATGATCTTCATTATTAGAGCATTGTCCCAGTGAGGAAAGGATGATGGAGACTATGATTCCCCCACAAGTCGGGATGAGACTCCGGATGAAAAAATTAAAAAAAAAAGAGAAAAAAAGAGGCCATAAAAAAGGCCCAAAAAATAGAGAAAAAGAGAGAAGGGACAATGCTACTATCCTTTTACCACACTTGTGCTTCAAAGTAGCACCATGATCTTCATGATAGAGAGTCTCCTATGTTGTCACTTTCATATACTAGTGGGAATTTTACTTTATAGGACTTGGCTTGTATATTCCAATGATGGGCTTCCTAAAAATGCCCTAGGTCTTCGTGAGCAAGCAAGTTGGATGCACACCCACTTAGTTTCTTTTGTTGAGCTTTCATACACTTATAGCTCTAGTGCATCTGTTGCATGGCAATCCCTACTCACTCACATTGATATCTATTGATGGGCATCTCCATAGCCCGATAAGCCTAGTTGATGTGAGACTATCTTCCTCCTTTTTGTCTTCTCCACAACCACCATTCTATTCCACCTATAGTGCTATGTCGATGGCTCACGCTCATGTATTGCGTGAAGATTGAAAAAGTTTGAGAACATCAAAAGTATGAAACAATTGCTTGGCTTGTCATCGGGGTTGTGCATGATTTAAATATTTTGTGTGATGAAGATAGAGCATAGCTAGACTATATGATTTTGTAGGGATAGCTTGCTTTGGCCATGTTGTTTTGAGAAGACATGATTGCTTTGCTAGTATGCTTGAAGTATTATTGTTTTCATGTCAATATTAAACTTTTGTCTTGAATTTTATGGATCTGAATATTCTTGCCACAACAAAGAAGATACCATTGATGATTATGTTAGGTAGCATTCCACATCAAAAATTCTGTTTTTATCATTTACCTACTCGAGGACGAGCAGGAATTAAGCTTGGGGATGCTGATACGTCTCCAACGTATCTATAATTTTTGATACTTCCATGCTATTATATTATCTGTTTTGGATGTTTATGGGCTTTATTTAACACTTTATATTATTTTTGGGACTAACCTATTAACCCAGAGCCCAGTGCCACTTTCTGTTTTTCCCTTCTTTCAGTGTTCCGCAGAAAAGGAATATCAAACGGAGTCCAAAAGGAATGAAACCTTCGGGAGAGTTATTTTTGGAACTGAAGCAATCCAGGAGACTTGGAGTACACATCAGGGAATCAACGAGGAGAGCACGAGACAGGGGGCGCGCCTACCCCCCAGGCGCGCCCTCCACCCTTGTGGGCCCCTCGTGGCTCCCCTGACCGACTTCTTTCGCCTATATATATCCATATACCCTAAAACCATTGGGGAACATAATAGATCGGGAGTTCTGCCGCTGCAAGCCTCTGTAGCCACCAAAAACCAATCGGGACCTTGTTCCGGCACCCGGCCGGAGCGAAGGGGGGAACCCTCACCGGTGGCCATCTTCATCATCCCGGCGCTCTCCATGACGAGGAGGGAGTAGTTCACCCTTGGCACTGAGGGTACGTACCAGTAGCTATGTGTTTGATCTCTCTCTCTCTCTCTCTCTCTCTCTCTCTCTCTCTCTCTCTCTCGTGTTCTTGATTTGGCAAGATATTGATGTATCGCGAGCTTTGCTATTATAGTTGGATCTTATGATGTTTCTCCCCCTCTACTCTCTTGTAATGGATTGAGTTTTCCCTTTGAAGTTATCTTATCGGATTGAGTCTTTAAGGATTTGAGAACACTTGATGTATGTCTTGCCGTGCTTATCTGTGGTGACAATGGGATATCACGTGATCCACTTAATGTATGTTTTGGTGATCAACTTGCGGGTTCCGCCCATGAACCTATTGTTGGGGAACGTAGCAGAAATTCAAAATTTTCTACGCATCACCAAGATCAATCTATGGAGAGACTAGCAACAAGAGAGAGGGGAGTGCATCTACATACCCTTGTAGATCGCTAAGCGGAAGCGTTCAAGAGAACGGGGTTGAAGGAGTCGTACTCGTCGTGATCCAAATCACCGGAGATCCTAGTGCCGAACGGACGGCACCTCGCGTTCAACACACGTGCAGCCCGGTGACGTCTCCCATGCCTTGATCCAGCAAGGAGAGAGGGAGAGGTTGGGGAAGACTCCGTCCAGCAGCAGCACAACGGCGTGGTGGTGATGGAGGAGCGTGGTATTCCAGCAGGGCTTCGCCAAGCACCGTGAGAGATGAGGAGAAAGAGAGGTAGGGCTGCGCCAGGGAGAGGTGGAAACTCTTATGTTTGCAGCCCCAAATACCTCAACTATATATAGGGGAGAGGGAGGGTGCTGCGCCCCCTCTAGGGTTCCCACCCCAAGGGATGCGGCAGCCCCAAAACCCATCTAGGGTGGCGGCCAAGGGGGGAGAGGGGAAACTTGCCCCCCAAGCAAGGTGGGGCGCCCCCTCGCCAAACCCTAGGCGCCTTGGGCCCTTGTGGGGGGGGGGGGCGCACCAGCCCACCTGGGGCTGGTCCCCTCCCACACTTGTCCCATGCTGCCCTTTGGGGCCGATGGCCCGACTTGGTGGACCCCCGGGACCCTCCCGGTGGTCCCGGTACGTTACCGATAGCACCCGAAACTTTTCCGGTGACCAAAACAGGACTTCCCATATATAAATATTTACCTCCGGACCATTCCAGAACTCCTCGTGATGTCCGAGATCTCATCCGGGACTCCGAACAACATTCGGTAACCACATATATCTCTATTCCCTATAACCCTAGCGTCATCGAACCTTAAGTGTGTAGACCCTACGGGTTCAGGAACCATGCAGACATGACCGAGACGTTCTCCGGTCAATAACCAACAGCGGGATCTGGATACCCATGTTGGCTCCCACATGTTCCATGATGATCTCATTGGATGAACCACGATGTCGAGGATTCAATCAATCCCGTATTCAATTCCCTTTGTCTAGCGGTATTGTACTTGCCCGAGATTCGATCGTCTGTATCCCGATACCTTGTTCAATCTCGTTACCGGCAAGTCTCTTTACTCGTTCCGTAACACATCATCCCATGATCAACCCCTTGGTCACATTGTGCACATTATGATGATGTCCTACTGAGTGGGCCCAGAGATACCTCTCCTTTACACGGAGTGACAAATCCCAGTCTTGATTCGTGCCAATCCAACAGACACTTTCGAGAGATACCGTAGTGCACCTTTATAGCCACCCGATTCGCCAGACGTTTGGTACACCCAAAGCATTTCTACGGTATCCGGGAGTTGCACAATCTCATGGTCTAAGGAAATGATACTTGACATTAGAAAAGCTTTAGCATACGAACTACACGATCTTTGTGCTAGGCTTAGGATTGGGTCTTGTCCATCACATCATTCTCCTAATGATGTGATCCCGTTATCAACGACATCCAATGCCCATGGTCAGGAAATCGTAACCATCTATTGATCAACGAGCTAGTTAACTAGAGGCTTACTAGGGACATGGTGTTGTCTATGTATCCACACATGTATCTGAGTTTCCTATCAATACAATTATAGCATGGATAATAAACGATTATCATGAACAAGGAAATATAATAATAATAACTAATTTATTATTGCCTCTAGGGCATATTTCCAACAGTCTCCCACTTGCACTAGAGTCAATAATCTAGTTCACATTGCCATGTGATTAACACTCACAGGTCATATCGCCATGTGACCAACATCGAAAGAGTTTACTAGTGTCACTAAACTAGTTCACATCATCCTGTGATTAAGACTTAATGAGTTATGGGGTTGGATCATGTTTTGCTTGTGAGAGAGGTTTTAGTCAACGGGTCTGCAATATTCAGATCCGTATGTACTTTGCAAATATCTATGTCATATTGTAAATGCTGCTTCCACGCTCCACTTGGAGCTATTCCAAATGGTTGCTCCACTATACGTATCCGGTTTGCTACTCAGAGTCACTCGGATAGGAGTTAAAGCTTGCATCAACGTAACCCTTTACGCCGAACTCTTTATCACCTCCATAATCGAGAAATATTTCCTTATTCCTCTAAGGATAATTTTGACCACTATCTAGTGATCCACTCCTGGATCACCTTTGTACCCTCTTGCCAGACATGTGGCAAGGCACACATCAGGTGCGGTACTCAGCATGGCATACCGTATAGAGCCTATGACTAAGGCATAGGGGCGACATTCGTCCTTTCTCTTTCTTCTGCCATGGTCGAGCTTTAACTCTTAACTTCATACCTTACAACTCAGGCAAGAACTCCTTCTTTGACTGATCCATCTTGAACACCTTCAAGATCATGTCAAGGTATGTGCTCATTTGAAAGTACCATTGAGCGTTTTTTATCTATCCTCATAGATCTTGATGCTCAATGTTCAAGCAGCTTAATCCAGGTTTTCTATTGAAAAACACTTTTCAAATAACCCTATATGCTTTCCAGAAATTCTACATTATTTCTGATCAACATATACTCATCAGAAATTCTATAGTGCTCCCACTCACTTCTTTGGAAATACAAGTTTCACTACTGGAATCAGCTACTTTGCCATCTGCCAGATCTTTGCCGTCTGCTAGCGGACGGCAAATAAGCTCTTTGCCATCAGCTACACAAAAAGCGGACGGCAAAGAACTGGCCGATGGCAAAGACCAAGGTTACCATCAGCCAGATTTTTGCCGTCCGCTCATGACGGCAAGATTCGTTGCCGTCTGCTAGCGGACGGCAAAGAGGGAGGGGCCCCACTGACGAGTTGCAAAAAAAAAACCTAACGGGGCCCTCTTTGCCGTCCGCTCGCGGACGGCAAAGAGCACGCAGCGCGACGGCAAAGGATGGCGGGCGGCAAAGAGGGGGGCCCCACGCGTTAACGGCGCCCCACCCCCCCTCTCTCTTTCTCCCCACCTCTTCGCACCACCCCGCCCCCTCGCACCACCCGCCGCCCGCCGCCGCCACCGCCCGTCGCCCCACCACCCCCCGCCACCCCGCCCCCACCCCTGCCCCGCCGCCTGCCGTCTGGCGCCGCCACGCCCGGCCGGCCCCGCCTCCTCCGCCGCACCAGGCCGGGCCCCGCGCCCCCGCGGCCCAGCGCCGCCGCCCAGCCGCCCGCCCCCTCCTCCGCCGCCCAGGCCGCCCCCCTCCTCCACCCTCGCCGCCACCCAGCCCCCCCCCGCCCGCCTCGGTGAGTTTCTTCTTCTTTTTTTTTTTTTTCTGTTTTTTAGTTTTAGGTTTATGTTTAGTATTAGGTTTAGATTTAGTTTAGTATAAGAAGAAGAAAAGAGAGGAGAGGAGGAGAAGAAGAAGAGGAAAAAGGAAAGGAGGAAGAAGAAGAAGAAGAAGAAGAAGAAGAAGAAGAAGAAGAAGAAGGAAAAAAAGGAAGAAAAGGAAAAGGAGGAAGAAGAAGAAAAGGAAAAAAAGAAAGAAAAGGAAAAGGAAGAAGAAGAAGAAGACACCCCGACCCCGAGACCCCGACCCCGACCCCGACCCCGACCCCGACACCCCGACCCCGACCCCGACCCCGAGACCCCGACCCGACCCGACACCCCACCCCGACCCGACCCCGACCCGACCCGACACGTACCCAGACCCGACCCGGCACCCGACACGACACCCCACCCCGAGACCCGACCCGACCCCGAGACCCGACCCGACACCCCGACCCCGACCCGACCCCGACCCGACACCCCACCCCGACACCCACTTTCCCCGACCCGACACCCCCCCGACCCGACCCGACACCCGACCCGACCCGACCCGACCCGACGGTACCCAGACCTGACCCGGCACCCGACCGACACCCGACCCCGAGACCCCGACCCCCACCCGAGACCTCGACCCCGACACCTCAACCCCGACCCGACCCGACCCGGCCCGACACCCTACCCCGACACCCCGACCCCGACCCCGACACCCCGACCCCCCAAGGCTGACCCGACACCCCGACCCCGACACCCCGACCCCCCGAGCCTGACCCAACACCCCGACCCCGAGCCTGACCAGACACCCTGACGCCGACACCACACCCCGACCCCGAAACAACACCCGACACCGACACACGGCACTACCCGACATCGACACGACACCTCGACCCCGACCACAAAACAGACTCTCGACCCGACACGGCACCCCGACACCGACAGGACACCCGACCACCGACACCTCCCGAAAGGTGTTCTTTGGCCTTCCAGAGGCCGACGGAGATCAAAGGCGCCCGATCGAGCTCCGCTCCCGAGATAAGGCTCGTGAACGGCCAAAGCAACTCGCCATCAAGGTTAGTGATACATACTCGCTTATCTTTCTCTATTACATTGTGTGCGCTTCCATCAATGATTACAAATGGTCATGTGAGTGGTGTTGCAGGCTGCTATACAGAGTGAGAGAGATAGAACGGAGAAACTTCAAGGAGGCGGCGGAGAGGCAGCGGAGTTGGAGGAGAGGACGACAAAGATGATGGAGGAGGAGAGGCACGGAATGACATGCGTGCAAGGGCCATGTACGAGCTCCTTGTGGTAAGTTTCTTCTGCAGATTAGCCAAAACATTCATGTAGTGTTTGTCTCATTACTAACTAGTATGACTGAGTCGTCAAAACCAAATGTGCGATGCGTATGCGAGAAGACAGTCGACCGCTCCGCCGATGCCGATGATTGCTCCACGGGACCACGGTGAGTTTTATTTGAATGGACATTACTTGCTAGTCTTAACATTTGAGTGTCATCATGCTAACAAGACATTGAAATGATCTTTGGTGCAGCGTAACTCGCACAAGCATCGCACGATCCTTCTCCAGCCTACCGACACGAGCCACCCCGCTTCTACACCTCCCGGATCTTGGTAAGTTTATCTAGTGTTTTGCTTAACACATGCATAAAGACCTAGACTTAGCTTTATTTCCTCCAATGCTTACCATAATGACCTAGACTTAGCTTCTTCTCCTCCAAAATGACTTAATAAGCTTATCGACCTCCAAAACCATCCATTTTACCTAAGTTAGCTCTAAACGATCTGCACTTAGCTTACTTATGTCAAAATTGCATAATTAGCTTAGTTAGCTCATAGACGATCCATTTTACCTAAGTTAGCTCTAAAATGACCCATTTTACCTAGGTTAGCTTATAAATGATCCAGTTCATCCAAGTTAGCTCAAAATGACCCATTTCACCTAAATTAGCTCTTAAATGATCCATTTCACCAAGTTAGCTACAAAATGATCCATTTCACCTAAATTAGCTCTTAAATGATCCATTTCACCTAAGTTAGCTCAAAAGATCCATTTCAACTAAATTAGCTCATAAATGATCCATTTCACCTAAGTTAGCTCAAAACCATCCATTTCAACTAAGTTAGCTCATAAAAGATCCATTTCAACTAAATTAGCTCATAAATGATCCATTTCAACTAAGTTAGCTCATAAATGATCCATTTCACCTTAGCTAGCTCATAAACGACCCATTTCAACTTAGTTAGCTCATAAATGATCCATTTCACCTTAGCTAGCTCATAAACCACCCATTTCAACTTAGTTAGCTCATATATGATCCATTTCACGTAAGTTAGCTCATAAATGGCATACTCTTCTTGTTCTAGTCTTCTTCTTGTTCTACTCTTCTTGTTCTAGTCTTCTTCTTGTTCTACTCTTCTTGTTCTAACTTTCTTATTTTTCATTTTGCGATTTCTTTCACTTGACTAAAGCTTGCATAGATGGAGTGCTCCTTATCCCTTTCTCTGTTTCTTTTGTATCGTTGAACTATGCATGTATCGTTGGATGAAACTATTGTAATATATATGGTTGGATGCCTCTATGTTGAACTTGTTATGTATGATGGAACTATGCATGTAATATATATGTTTGGATGATGAAGTTATGTGTTGGATATCTTATATGTTTGCTCAGAATGGCCTTTTGAAATATATCTATATATGTCATATATATTTGTGATGAAAATTGTTGGATTTAATAAAAACAGATAAAAGAGCCAATATGTGTGCTCTTTGCCGTCGCCATCGACGGTAACGCTTTTTTGCCGTCCACCGCGACGGCAAAGAAGACACGTCAGCATCTAGTCTGTGCTTCCTGGAAGTCGACCCATTTGGTCACTTTGCCATCGATGGCGTATGGCAAAGAACCTGCACTTTGCCATTAGTGGCGACGGCAAAGAACTCTGCACTTTGCCATCGCGGGCGCACGGCAAAGACACTAGAAATTTTGCCGTCGGCGGACGGCAAAGGCCTGCCGTTAGACACTTAACGGATCGACGGCGCAATTATTGCCGTCCGCTCTCTTTGCCGTCCGTCGCGGACGGAAAAGGTCCTTTGTCGACCAACCGGAAGCGGACGACAAAGTAGCTGTTTACGTCAGCCTCGTTGCGGAGCTCACAGCGTCCGTGGTCGACGACAAAGGATTTTGCCGTCCGCCATTCATGCCTTTGCCGTCCGCCATGGCAGACGGCAAAGTAGCTGATTCCTGTAGTGTTTCTCATAAACTTTGTATAAACCCAAAATCTTTGATCATCTCATCATAGCGTACATTCCAACTCCGAGATGCTTACTCTAGTCCTTAGAAGGATTGCTGGAGCTTTGCATACTTGTTAGCATCTTTCCGGATTGACAAAACCTTCTGGTTGTATCACACACAACCTTTCCTCAAGAATATCGTCGAGGAAACAATGTTTTGACATCCTATCTGTAAGATTTCATAAATCACGCAGTAATTGCTAATATAATTCCAATAGACTCTTAGCATCGCTACTAGTGAGAATGTCTCATCATAGTCAACTCCTTGAACTTGTCAAAAAACATCTTAACGACAAGTCGAGCTTTCTTAATAGTGATACTTACCATCATTGTCTGTCTTCCTTTTAAAATCCATCTGTACCCAACAGCCTTACGACCATCAAGTATTTCTTCCAAAGTCTATACTTTGTTTTCATACATGGATCCTCTCTCGGATTTTATGGCCTCGAGCCATTCGTCGGAATCCGGGCCCACCATCGCTTCTCCATAGCTCGTAGGTTCATTGTTGTATAGCAACATGACCTCCAAGACAGGATTACCGCATCTCCTCAAGCAAGACTGCCCTTGTCGTCCTACGAGGTTTGGTAGTGACTTGATCCAAAGTTTCATGATCACTATCATCAACTTCCACTTCAATTGGTGTAGGTGCCACAGGAACAACTTCATGTGCCCTGCTACACACTAGTTGAAGTGATGGTTCAACAACCTCATCAAGTCTCCACCATCCTCCCACTCAATTCTTTCAAGAGAAACTTTTCCTCTAGAAAGGACCTGATTCAAGAAACAATCCCTATTGCTTTTGGATCTGAATTAGGAGGTATACCCAACTGTTTTGGGTGTCCTATGAAGATGCATTTTTATCCGCTTTGGGTTCGAGCTTATCAACCTGAAACTTTTTCACATAAGCGTCGCAACCCCAAACATTTAAGAAATGACAACTTAGGTTTCTCCAAACCATAGTTCAAACGGTGTCGTCTCAACGGAATTACGTGGTGCCCTATTAAAGTGAGTGCGGTTGTCTCTAATGCCTAAACCATGAACGATAGTGGTAATTCGATAAGAGACATCATGGCACGCACCATATCCAATAGGGTGCAACTATGATGTTCGGACACACCATCACACTATGGTGTTCCAGGCGGTATTAATTGTGAAACAATTTCCACAATGTCTTAATTGCGTGCCAAAGCTCGTAACTCAGACACTCATCTCTATGATCATATCATAGACATTTTATCCTCTTGTCACGACGATCTTCAACTTCACTCTGAAATTACTTGAACCTTTCAATAATTCAGACTTGTGTTTCATCGAGTAAATATACTCAAGATCTACTCAAATCATCTGTGAAGTAAGAACATAACGATATCCATCACGTGCCTCAAAGACTCATTGGACTGCACACATCAAAATGTATTACTTCCAACAAGTTGCTTTCTTGTTCCATTTTACTGAAAACGAGGCTTTTAGTCATCTTGCCCATGTGGTATGATTTGCATGTCTCAAGTGATTCAAAATCAAGTGAGTCCAAATGATCCATCTGCATGGAGTTTCCTCATGCATATACACCAATATGACTCAAATGGCAGTGCCGCAAGTATGTGGTATTATCTTATATATTTTGGCATGAACATGTGTATTACTATGATCGAGATTCAATAAACCATTCATTTTAGGTGCAAGACAATTGAAGGTATTATTCAAATAAACAGAGTAACCATTATTCTCCTTAAATGAATAACTGTATTGCCATAGACATAATCCAATCATGTCTACGCTCAACCAAACACCAAATAACAATTATTTAGGTTTAACACCAATCTCGATGGTAGAGGGCGCGTGCGATGCTTGATCACATCAAGCTTGGAAACACTTCCAACACATATCGTCACCTCTCCTTTAGCTAGTCTCCGTTTATTCCGTAGCCTTTTATTTTGAGTTACTAACACTTAGCAACCGAACCGGTATCTATTACCATGGTGCTACTAGGAATGCTAATAAAGTACACATTTAATTCAATGTATATCCAATATACTTTTGTTAACCTTGCATGCCTTCTTATCTACCAAGTATCTAGGGTGATTCTGCTTTAGTGTCCGTTCCTCTCATTACAGAAGCACTTAGTCTCGGGTTTGGGTTCAACCTTGGGTTTTTCATTAGATCAGCAACTGTTTTGCCGTTTCATGAAGTATCCCTTCTTGCCCTTGCCCTTCTTGAAACTAGCGGTTTTACTAACCATCAACAATTGATGCTCCTACTTGATTTCTACTTTCGCGGTATCAAACATCGCGAATATTTCAAGGATCATCATATCTATCCCTGATATGTTATAGTTCATCACGAAGCTCTAGCAGCTTGGTGGCAATGACTTTGGAGAAACATCACTATCTCATCTGGAAGATTAACTCCCACTCGATTCAAGTGATTGTTGTACTCAGACAATCTGAGCACAAGCTCAATGATTGAGTTTTCTCCCTTAGTTTGCAGGCTAAGAAACTCGTCGGAGGTCTTATACCTCTTGACGTGGGGACGAGCCTGAAATCCCAATTTCAGCCCTCGAAACATCTCATATGTTCCGCGACATTTCAAAAAAGTCTTCGGTGCCTCAATTCTAAACCATTTAACATTATCGAACTATCATGTAGTCATCAAACGCGTGTATGTCGATGTTGGCAACATCCACGTAACACGCTCGAGGTCCAAAGACACCAAGCGGTGCATTAAGGACATAAGCCTTCTACTATCCGCATAATTGCTACTGTCAACTTTCAACTATATTTTCTCTAGGAACATATCTAAAACAGTAGAACTTAAGCGCGAGCTATGATATAATTTGCAAAAACCTTTTGACTATGTTCAGGATAATTAAGTTCATCTTATGAACTCCCACTCAAATAGACATCCCTCTAGACATCTAAGTGATTACATGATCCGAGTCAACTAGGCCGTGTCTGATCATCACGTGAGACGGACTAGTCATCATTGGTGAACATCTTCATGTTGATCGTATCTACCATACGACTCATGCTCGACCTTTAGGTCTCTTGTGTTCCAGGCCATGTTTGTACATGCTAGGCTCGTCAAGTCAACCTAAGTGTTTCGCGTGTGTAAATCTGGCTTACACCCGTTGTATGTGAACGTTAGAATCTATCACACCCGATCATCACGTGGTGCTTCGAAACAACGAACTTTCATAGCGGTGCATAGTTAGGGGAACACTTTCTTGAAATTTTAATGAGGGATCATCTTATTTACTACCGTCGTTCTAAGCAAATAAGATGCATAAACATGATAAACATCACATGCAATCAAAAAGTGACATGATATGGCCATTATCATTTTGCTCCTTTTGATCTCCATCTTCGGGGCTCCATGATCATCATCGTTACCGGCATCAAACCATGATCTCCATCATCATGATCTCATCGTGTCTCCATGAAGTTGTCTCGCCAACTATTACTTCTACTACTATGGCTAACGGTTTAGCAATGAAGTAAAGTAATTACATGGCGTTATTCAGTGACACGCAGGTCATACAATAAATAAAGATAACTCCTATGGCTCCTGCCGGTTGTCATACTCATCGACATGCAAGTCGTGATTCCTATTACAAGAACATGATCAATCTCATACATCACATATCATTCATCACATTCTTTTTGGCCATATCACATCACATAGCATACCCTGCAAAAACAAGTTAGACGTCCTCTAATTGTTGTTTGCATGTTTTACGTGGCTGCTATGGGTTTCTAGCAAGAACGTTTCTTACCTACGCAAAAGCCACAACGTGATATGCCAATTGCTATTTACCCTTCATAAGGACCCTTTTCATCGAATCCGATCCGACTAAAGTGGGAGACGGCACCGCTAGCCACCTTATGCAACAAGTGCATGTCGATCGATGGAACCTGTCTCACGTGGAGAGTGCGTGTAAGGTCGGTCCGGGCCACTTCATCCCACAATGCCACCGAATCAAGATAAGACTAGTAACGGTAAGAAAATTGAACAAAATCAACGCCCACAACAACTTGTGTTCTACTCGTGCATAGAATCTACACAACAGACCTAGCTCTGATACCACTGTTGGGGAACGTAGCAGAAATTCAAAATTTTCTACGCATCACCAAGATCAATCTATGGAGAGACTAGCAACGAGAGAGAGGGGAGTGCATCTACATACCCTTGTAGATCGCCAAGCGGAAGCCTTCAAGAGAACGGGGTTGAAGGAGTCGTACTCGTCGTGATCCAAATCACGGAGATCCTAGTGCCGAACGGACGGCACTTCCGCGTTGAACACACGTGCAGCCCGGTGACATCTCCCATGCCTTGATCCAGCAAGGAGAGAGGGTGAGGTTGGGGAAGACTCCGTCCAGCAGCAGCACAACGGCGTGGTGGTGATGGAGGAGCGTGGTATTCCAGCAGGGCTTCGCCAAGCACCGCGAGAGATGAGGAGAAAGAGAGGAAGGGCTGCGCCAGGGAGAGGTGGAAACTCTTATGTTTGCAGCGCCAAATACCTCAACTATATATAGGGGAGAGGGAGGGGGTTGCGCCCCCTCTAGGGTTCCCACCCCAAGGGGTGCGGCAGCCCCAAAACCCATCTAGGGTGGCGGCCAAGGGGGAGAGGGAAACTTGCCCCCAAGCAGGTGGGCGCCCCTCCCCAAACCCTAGGCGCCTTGGGCCCTTGTGGGGCGCACCAGCCCACCCAGGGCTGGTCCCTCCACACTTGGCCCATGCTGCCCTCTGGGGCTGGTGGCCCCACTTGGTGGACCCTCGGGACCCTCCCGGTGGTCCCGGTACGTTACCGATAGCACCCGAAACTTTTCCGGTGACCAAAACAGGACTTCCCATATATAAATATTTACCTCCGGACCATTCCGGAACTCCTCGTGATGTCCGGGATCTCATCCGGGACTCCGAACAACATTCGGTAACCACATATATCTATTCCCTATAACCCTAGTGTCATCGAACCTTAAGTTTGTAGACCCTACGGGTTCAGGAACCATGCAGACATGACCGAGACGTTCTCCGGCCAATAACCAACAGCGGGATCTGGATACCCATGTTGGCTCCCACATGTTCCACGATGATCTCATCGGATGAACCACGATGTCGAGGATTCAATCAATCCCGTATTCAATTCCCTTTGTCTAGCGGTATTGTACTTTCCCGAGATTCGATAGTATGTATCCCGATACCTTGTTCAATCTCATTACCGGTAAGTCTCTTTACTCGTTCCGTAACACATCATCCCGTGATCAACCCCTTGGTCACATTGTGCACATTATGATGATGTCCTACCGAGTGGGCCCAGAGATACCTCTCTGTTACACGGAGTGACAAATCCCAGTCTTGATTCGTGCCAATCCAATAGACACTTTCAGAGATACCCGTAGTGCACCTTTATAGCCACCCAGTAATGTTGTGACGTTTGGTACACCTAAAGCATTCCTACGGTATCCGGGAGTTGCACAATCTCATGGTCTAAGTAAATGATACTTGACATTAGAAAAGCTTTAGCATACGAACTACACGATCTTTGTGCTAGGCTTAGGATTGGGTCTTGTCCATCACATCATTCTCCTAATGATGTGATCCCGTTATCAACGACATCCAATGTCCATGGTCAGGAAACCGTAACCATCTATTGATCAACGAGCTAGTTAACTAGAGGCTTACTAGGGACATGGTGTTGGCTATGTATCCACACATGTATCTGAGTTTCCTATCAATACAATTATAGCATGGATAATAAACGATTATCATGAACAAGGAAATATAATAATAATAACTAATTTATTATTGCCTCTAGGGCATATTTCCAACACCTATGCATAGGGGTTGGCACACGTTTTCGTCTTGACTCTCTGGTAGAAACTTTGGGGAAATCTTTGAAGTACTTTGTGTTGGTTTGAATAGATGAATCTGAGATTGTGTGATGCATATCGTATGATCATACCCATGGATACTTGAGGTGACATTGGAGTATCTAGGTGACATTAGGGTTTTGGATTATTTGTGTCTTAAGGTGTTATTCTAGTACGAACTCTTGAATAGATCGATCCGAAAGAATAACTTTGAGGTGGTTTCGTACCCTACCATAATCTCTTCGTTTGTTCTCCGCTATTAGTGACTTTGGAGTGACTCTTTGTTGCATGTTGAGGGATAGTTATATGATCCAATTATGTTATTATTGTTGAGAGAACTTGCACTAGTGAATGTATGAACCCTAGGCCTTGTTTCCTAGCATTGCAGTATCGTTTACGCTCACTTTTATCATTAGTTACCTTGCTGTTTTTATATTTCCAGATTACAAAAACCTATATCTACCATCCATATTGCACTTGTATCACAATCTCTTCGTCGAACCAGTGCATCTATACAATTTACCATTGTATTGGGTGTGTTGGGGACACAAGAGACTCTTTGTTATTTGGTTGCAGGGTTGCTTGAGAGAGACCATCTTCATCCTACGCCTCCCACGGATTGATAAATCTTAGGTCATCCACTTGAGGGAAATTTGCTACTGTCCTGCAAACCTCTACACTTGGAGGCCCAATAAAGTCTACAAGGAAAAGGTTGCGTAGTAGACATCAATGTCGAGTCGGGGTAGCCGGTGTCGATGAAGTCGCCGTGGAGACGCGGGCGCAAGGAGGCGCCGAGTTAGTCATGGATGCAGTGGTGTTGAAGTAGTGGTGCGCCGGGAGGAAGACGTTGTTGACGACGCGTCGCGCCGGGGTTGCCAACCCCGGGGACACATCGTAGACGAAGGCACGCGTCGGTGTTGCCAGCACCGGGCATGCATAGACGGATGAAGACGAAGTTGACAAAGTGCCGCACTAGGCTTGCCAGGCCCGGGGACACGTCATGGACGAAGGCACGCGGCGGTGTTGCCAGCACCGGACATGCGTAGACTGGGACCTGCACGAGCTGTACGCCATGTCGAAGAAGTCGGAGAGGCTAGCAGAGAAGGACCCGACGATGTTTGCGGGCCAATCGACACGGGGCCAATGTCGCCCGCGGTTGTCGGAGTAGATGAAGCGGTCAGGGTAGATGACGGCGACGCTAGCGACAGGCTGGTGCTGGACGAAGACGAAGGGGGTGGACGGGCAGCTGCGGCGGCTACGGGGGTAGCGGTGGCGGCGGCCTAACGGTAGCGGCAGGAGCTAGGTTAGGAGCGTGGCGGCGATACTCGAAGTAGGCGAAGAACCCTGACAGGGTGACGAAGACCGACGCGGACGGGGGCGTTCCCGCGCCAAGGGACACGCCGCGGCGCATACCACGGGAAGTCGACGCGCAGGGACGGCGAAGTGGACCACGGGCCGCGGCGCTAGGGCCCGAAGGGGTGACGCAGCGGTGGCAGGCGGGTCGGGGCGACTGCGGGAAGACCTCAGGGTGGCGGCGGGGACCGCAGGCCGTGACGCTGCGGCCCGAAGGGGCAACATGACGGCGGCTCGCGAGTCGGTGCAGCCGCGGGGACGGTCTTAGGACGGCGGCATGAACCGCGTGCCATGCTTGCTACGGCCGGATGGGGCGACACAGCGGCGACGCGAGGGTCGGTGCAGCCACGGGATGGCCTTGAGCGGACGGCCTCGGGCGGCGGGGGACCACAGCGGCCCGAAGGGGCGACGCAGCGGTGACGCGGGTTGGTGCAGCTGAGAAAAGAACCACGGTGCGGCGGCATAGCCCCGACGGGGCAACACAGCGGCAGCCCGATGCTCGATCGGTGGAGGGGTGCTCTTTTCTTAGAGACGATCTTCAAAGGACCTGCGGAGGCGCATGCAATCGATGGGCCAGCACTAGTAGAAAACAGGGCTTTGGTTCGCGCAGGGCAAGCCCATTAGTCCCGGTTCAGTCACGAACCAGGACCCATGGGGGCATTCGTCCCGGTTCGTTAGCCCAGGGGCCGGCCGGGGCCTCGTGGGCATTGGTCCCGGTTCGTGGGGACCCATTTGTACCGGTTCTAGGCACGAACCGGGACCAATGTGCCTGGCTCCTGGCCCACAACCATTGGTCCCGGTTCCAGCCACGAACCGGGACAAATGAGTTGCCTATATATACCCATCGCCACGGCAGAGCACTCCACAGTGCTCTGTTTTTTCTGGCCGGCGAGGGGAGGGCATTTGGGTGCTCTAGCTCACCTCTTATGCACATGAGGTGTTCGATGAAATGTCTGAGCCACACTAGTTAATCTTTCTCCTCTCGAAACTCGACCTCCGAGCTCCATTTTTCCCGAGATTTGTCTAGGTTTAGCGGTCCGTCACGTCCCGTCCCGGTCTACACTGCCGTCGATCCCCCGCGCCGATCTCGTCGCCGGCACCACCGTGGTGAGCCTCTTGTTCTTATCTTATTTCTGAAAGAAAAAATTCTTACTTCAGATAGATACTTGTCTAATTTTCTTACTTTTATTATTCTTGTTATTATATAGTGTGATGGTTTTGGTATCCGCCCCCGTCGGCCCTCGTCCTGTCTATGATTCGGATGTGGTATATATTATCTTTTATAACTATTTTGTTCATTTATTGTTTATGACAATTATGCCGACCAACGTGACATAGATTTTATTTATCAAGGAGGTGGTTGAACCGGAAATTCCAGCCGGCCCTATTGTCGAGAGGTTAAATTTAGTTGAAGAAGAAAACAATTACTTGAAGGAAAAAATAAAAAAATTGAGGAGGAAAAGATGATATTGGAGTTGCATGTTGCGGATGTCGTCGATGATCACAAGATCAAGATGGATGCAATGCGGTTGAAGATTAGAAATATTAGAAAATATGCCATTCATTCGGAGGCTTGGTATCATTATGCAGTTGGATCAATTGTTACCTTGGTTGCGATTATGATCGCATTTGTTGTTGCATTGAAATGTTATACATAATTTCAATGTATGGTTTAATTAGATGCTCTGGAGAGCTATATGTTGTTCAATGAGAACTATGTATGTACTTTGGTTTGAATGTGATGATGAACTTCTATTAATTTGATCACTTATCTACTTCGAAAGAGATTGTCCGTTTTGTACACAAAGTGCATCCAGTTTTTGCTGTAACCCTCTCTACTTTCTTGCACATGCTATGTGGGTCAAATGGTGATACCATGCCAACTTTCAACCTTTTCAGAATTCATTTGAAATGCTTTTCAATTTCAGGGTCTTATAGCTCAAAATAATCAGTAAATGCATGAAAAATAACAAATGAAGTCAGAAAGGGTTGAAAATTGATGATGTGGCTTTGAATGGTGCATTTTGAACACGCAAAAAGTCAGGAGTTCAAATAAGTTCAAAAAAATGAAATCCCTTTGTAATGCATTTAGTTTCGTATGAAACTCGATACTTGAAAGAGATTGTCCGTTTTGTACACGAAGTGCATCCAGTTTTTGCCGTAACCCTCTCTACTTTCTTGCACATGCTATGTGGGTGAAATGATGATACCATGCCAACTTTCAACCTTTTCAGAGTTCATTTGAAATGCTTTTCAATTTCAGGTCTTATAGCTCAAAATAATCAAGAAATGCATGAAAAATAACAAATGAAGTCGAAAAGGGTTGAAAATTAATGATGTGGCTTTGAATGGTGCATTTTGACACACAAAAGTCGAGTTCAAATAAGTTTAAAAAATGAAATCCCTTTGTAATGCATTTAGTTTCCGTATGAAATCCTTATACTTCGAAAGAGATTGTCCGTTTTGTACACGAAGTGCATCCAGTTTTTGCCGTAACCCTCTCAACTTTCTTGCACATTCTATGTGGATGAAATGATGATACCATGCCAACTTTCAACCTTTTCGGAGTTCATTTGAAATGATTTTCAATTTCAGGGTCTTATAGCTCAAAATAATTAGTAAATGCATGAAAAATAACAAATGAAGTCAGAAAGGGTTGAAAATTGATGATGTGGCATTGAATAGTGCATTTTGAACACACAAAAAGTCAGGAGTTCAAATAAGTTTTAAAAAATGAAATCCCTTTGTAACAGACGAGTTTTCGTATGAAATCGTGATACTGAAGGAAATATGCCCTAGAGGCAATAATAAAGTTATTATTTATTTCCTTATATCATGATAAATGTTTATTATTCATGCTAGAATTGTATTAATCGGAAACATAATACATGTGTGAATACATAGACAAACAGAGTGTCACTAGTATGCCTCTACTTGACTAGCTCGTTAATCGAATATGGTTATGTTTCCTAACCATAGACATGAGTTGTCATTTGATTAACTGGATCACATCATTAGGAGAATGATGTGATTGACTTGACCCATTCCGTTAGCTTAGCACTTGATCATTTAGTATGTTGCTATTGCTTTCTTCATGACTTATACAAAGTTCCCGCAACTATGAGATTATGCAACTCCCGTTTACCGGAGGAACACTTTGTGTGCTACCAAACGTCACAACGAATCGGGTGATTATAAAGGTACTTACTGGTGTCTCCAAAAGTATATGTTGAGTTGGCATAATTCGAGATTAGGTTTTGTCACTCCGATTGTCGGAGAGGTATCTCGGCCTTCTCGGTAATACTCATCACCTAAGCCTTGCAAGCATTGTAACTAATGAGTTAGTTATGAAATGATGTATTACGGAACGAGTAAAGAGACTTTTCGCAACGAATCTCGGCAAGTAACATACCGATGACAAAGGAACAACGATGTTGTTATGCGGTTTGACCGATAAAGATCTTCGTGAGAAAATGTAGGAACCAATATGAACATCCAGGTTCCACTATTGGTTATTGACCGAGAATAGTTCTAGGTCATGTCTACATAGTTCTCGAACCCGTAGGGTCCGCACGCTTAACGTTACGATGACAGTTTTATGAGTTTTGATGTACCGTTTGTTCGAGTCCCGGATGTGATCATGGACATGACGTGGAGTCTCGAAATGGTCGAGACATAAAGATTGATATATTGGAAGCCTATGTTTGACTTGAATAGTTCCGGTAAAATCGATTTTACCGAACACCGGGGTTACCGAACCCTCACGGGGTTAATGGGCCTTAGTGGGCCATGAGGGAGAAGAGGAGGGCCGGCAGGGCAGGCAGCCCTCCCCCCTAGTCCGAATAGGACAAGGAAGGGGGCGGCGCCCCTTCCTCTTTCCCTCCCCCCAAGTCCTAATCCAACAAGGAAAAGGGGGGGAGTCCTACTCCCGGTGGGAGTAGGACTCCTCCGCGCCTCCTAGGGCCGGCCGCATTCCCCTTGCTCCTTTATATACGGGCAGGGGGCACCCTAGAACACACAAGTTGATCTACGGATCGTTCCTTAGCCGTGTGCGGTGCCCCCCTCCACCATATTCCACCTCGGTCATATCGTCGCGGAGTTTAGGCGAAGCCCTGCGCCGATAGAGCATCATCATCGTCCACCACGTCGTCAGGTGACGAACTCATCCCGACACCTGCTGGATCGGAGTCCGGGATCGTCATCGAGCTGAACGTGTGCTGAACACGGAGGTGCCGTAACGTTCGGTACTTGGATCGGTCGGATCGTGAAGACGTACGACTACATCAACCGCGTTGTCATAACGCTTCCGCTTTCGGTCTACGAGGGTACGTGGACACACTCTCCCCTCTCGTTGCTATGCATCACCATGATCTTGCATGTGCGTAGGAATTTTTTTGAAATTACTACGTTCCCAACAGTGGCATCCGAGCCTGGTTTTATGCGTTGATGTTATATGCACGAGTAGAACACAAGTGAGTTGTGGGCGATACAAGTCATACTGCTTACCAAAGATGTCTTACTTTGGTTCAGCGGTATTGTGAGATGAAGCGGCTGGACCGACATTACGCGTGACGCTTACGCGAGACTGGTTTCACCGCTGCGAGCACTCGTTGCTTAAAGGTGACCGGCGGTGTCTGCTCTCTCACTTTAGTTGAACCGAGTGTGGCTACGCCCGGTCCTTGCGAAGGTTAAAACAACACCAACTTGACAAACTATCGCTGTGGTTTTGATGCGTAGGTAAGAACGGTTCTTGCTCAGCCCGTAGCAGCATCGTAAAACTTGCAACAACAAAGTAGAGGACGCCTAACTTGTTTTTGCAGGGCATGTTGTGATGTGATATGGTCAGGGCGTGACGCTATATTTTATTGTATGAGATGATCATGTTTTGTAACCGAAGTTATCGGCAATCGGCGAGAGCCATATGGTTGTCGCTTATTGTATGAAATGCAACGCCATGTAATTGCTTTACTTTATCACTAAGCGGTAGCGATAGTCGAGAAGCAATAGTTGGCGAGACGACAATGATGCTACGATGGAGATCAAGGTGTCGCTACCGTGACGATGGTGATCATGATGGTGCTTCGAGATGGAGATCACAAGCACAAGATGATGATGGCCATATCATATCACTTATATTGATTGCATGTGATGTTTATCATTTATGCATCTTATCTTGCTTTGATTGACAGTAGCATTTTAAGATGATCTCTCACTAAAAATTATCAAGAAGTGTTCTCCCTGAGTATGCACCGTTGCGAAAGTTCGTAGTGGCAAGACACCACGTGATGATCGGGTGTGATAAGCTCTACGTCCATCTACAACGGGTGCAAGCCAGTTTTGCACACGTAGAATACTCAGGTTAAACTTGACGAGCCTAGCATATACAGATATGGCCTCGGAACACGGAGACCGAAAGGTCGAGCATGAATCATATAGTAGATATGATCAACATAGTGATGTTCACCATTGAAAACTACTCCATCTCACGTGATGATCGGTTATGGTTTAGTTGATTTGGATCACATGTTCACTTAGATGACTAGAGAGATGCCTGTCTAAGTGGGAGTTCTTAAATAATATGATTAATTGAACTTAAAATTATCATGAACTTAGCACCTGATAGTATTTTGCTTATCTATGTTTGTTGTAGATAGATGGCTCGTGCTGTTGTTCCGTTGAATTTTAATGCGTTCCTTGAGAAAGCAAAGTTGAAAGATGATGGTAGCAATTACACGGACTGGGTCCGTAACTTGAGGATTATCCTCATTGCTGCACGTAAGAATTACGCCCCGAAGCATCGCTGGGTGCCGAACCTGCTGCAGAGCAACGCAAGAAGTTGTGAACGTCTGGCGAGAAAAGCTGATGACTACTCTATAGTTCAGATGCCATGCTTTACGGCTTAGAACCGGTCTTCCACGACGTTTTGAACGTCATGGAGCATATGAGATGTTCCAGAGTTGAAGTTAATATTTCAAGCAAATGCCCGGATTGAGAGATATGAAGTCTCCAATAAGTTCTATAGCTGCAAGATGGAGGAGAATAGTTCATCGGGAGCATATACTCAAAATGTCTGGGTATAATAATCACTTGATTCAACTGGGAGTTAATCTTCCGGATGATAGTGTCATTGACTGCCACCAAGCTACAAGAGCTTCGTGATGAACTATAATATGCAAGGGATGAACAAGACACTTCCCGAGCTCTTCGCAATGCTAAAAGCTGCGGAGGTAGAAATCAAGAAGGAGCATCAAGTGTTGATGGTCAACAAGACCACTAGTTTCAAGAAAAAGGGCAAAGGAAAGAAGAAGGGGAACTTTAAGAAGAACAGCAAGCAAGTTGCGGCTCAAGAAAAGAAACCCAAGTCTGGACCTAAGCCTAAAACTGAGTGCTTCTACTGCAAGCAAGCTGGTCACTGGAAGCGGAACTGCCCCAAGTATTTGGCGGATAAGAAGGATGGCAAGGTGAACAAAGGTATATGTGATATACATGTTATTGATGTGTACCTTACTAGAGCTCGCAGTAGCACTGGTATTTGATACTGGTTACATTGCTAATATTTGCAACTCAAACAGGGACTACGGAATAAGCGAGCAGCGCAAAGGACGAGGTGACGATGCGCGTGGGAAACGGTTCCAAAGTCAATGTGATCGCGGTCGGCACGCTACCTCTACATCTACCTTCGGATTAGTTTTAGACCTAAATAATTGTTATTTGGTGCCGCGTTGAGCATGAACATTATATCTGGATCTTGTTTAATGCGAGACGGTTATTCATTTAAATCGAGAATAATGGTTGTTCTATTTATATGAGTAATATCTTTTATGGTCATGCACCCTTGAAGAGTGGTCTATTCTTATTGAATCTCGACGGTAGTGATACACATATTCATAATGTCAAAGCCAAAAGATGCAGAGTTGATAATGATAGTGCAACTTATTTGTGGCAATCGCCGCTTAGGTCATATCGGTGTAAAGCGCATGAAGAAACTCCATACAGATGGACTTTTGGAACCACTTGATTATGAATCACTTGGTACTTGCGAACCGTGCCTCATGGGCAAGATGACTAAAACACCGTTCTCCGGTTGTATGGAGAGAGCAACAGATTTGTTGGAAATCATACATACAGATGTATGTGGTCCGATGAATGTTGAAGCTCGTGGCGGATATCGTTATTTTCTCACCTTCACAGATGATTTAAGCAAATACAGGTATATCTACTTAATGAAGCATAAATCTGGAACATTTGAAAAGTTCAAAGAATTTCAGAGTGAAGTTGAAAATCATCATAACAAGAAAATAAAGTTTCTACGATCTGATCGTGGAGGAGAATATTTGAGTTACGAGTTTGGTCTACATTTGAAACAATGCGGAATAGTTTCACAACTCACGCCACCTGGAACACCACAGCGTAATGGTGTGTCCGAACATCGTAATCGTACTTTACTAGATATGGTGCGATCTATGATGTCTCTTACCGATTTACCGCTATCGTTTTGGGGTTATGCTTTAGAGACGGCCGCATTCACGTTAAATAGGGCACCATCAAAATCCGTTGAGACGACACCTTATGAACTATGGTTTGGCAAGAAACCAAAGTTGTCGCTTCGAAAGTTTGGGGTTGCGATGCTTATGTGAAAAAGCTTCAACCTGATAAGCTTGAACCCAAATCGAAAAATGTGTCTTCATAGGATACCCAAAGGAGACAATTGGGTATACCTTCTATCACAGATCCGAAGGCAAGACATTCGTTGTTAAGAATGGATCCTTTCTAGAGAAGGAGTTTCTCTCGAAAGAAGTGAGTGGGAGGAAAGTAGAACTTGATGAGGTAACAGTACCAGCTCCCTTATTGGAAAGTAGTTCATCACGAAATCGGTTCTGTGACACCTACACCAGCTTAGTGAGGAAGTTAATGATGATGATCATGAAACTTCAGATCAAGTTGTTATTGAACTCAGAGATCAACCGAATAAAATCCACACCGAGTGGTACGGTAATCCTATTCGAAGTCATGCTACTAGATCATGGTGAACCTACGAACTATGAAGAAGTGATGGTGAGCCCAGATTCATAAAATGGCTTGAAGCCATGAAATCTGAGATGGGATCCATGTATGAGAACAAAGTGTTGACTTTGGTTGACTTGCCCGATGGTCGGCAAGCAATAGAGAATAAATGGATTTTCAAGAAGAAGAAGGCGATCTTGACGGTAATGTTACTGTTTACAAAGCTCGACTTGTTGCAAAAGGTTTTCGACAAGTTCAAGGAGTTGACTACGATGAGACCTTCTCACCCGTGGCGATGCTTAAGTCTGTCCGAATCATGTTAGCAATCGCCGCATTTTATGATTATGAAATATGGCGATGGATGTCAAAACTGCATTTCTGAATGGATTTACGGAAGAAGAGTTGTATATGATGCAACCGGAAGGTTTTGTCGATCCCGAGGGAGCTAACAAAGTGTGCAAGCTCCAACGATCAATCTATGGTCTGTGCAAGCCTCTCGGAGTTGGAATAAACGCTTTGATAGTGTGATCAAAGCATATGGTTTTATCTGAGACTTTTGGAGAAGCCTCAGATTTACAAGAAAGTGAGTGGGAGCTCAGTAGCATTTCTAATATTATATGTGGACGACATATTGTTGAGTGGAAATGATATAGAATTTCTGGATAGCATAAAAGGATACTTGAATAAAAGTTTTTCAGTGAAGGACCTCGGTGAAGCTGCTTACATATTGGGCATCAAGATCTATAGAGATAGATCAAGACGCTTGATTGGACTTTCACAATGCACATACCTTGATAAAGTCTTGAAAAGTTCAATATGGATCGAGCAAAGAAAGGGTTCTTGCCTCAGACACAAGGTGTAAGATTGAGTTAGACTCAATGCCCGACCACCGCAGAAGATAGAGAGAAAATGAAAGGAGTTCCTATGCTTCAGCCATAGGCTCTATCATGTATGCAATGCTGTGTACCGAGACCTGATGTGTGCCTTGCTATTAGCTTAGCAGGGAGGTACCAAAGTAATCCAGAGTGGATCATCGGACAGCGGTCAAGAATATCCTGAAATACGAAAAGGACTAAGGATATGTTTCTCGTTTATGGAGGTGACAAAGAGCTTGTCGTAAAGGGTTACGTCGATGCAAGCTTTGACACTGATCCGGACGATTCTAAATCGCAAACCGGATACGTATTTTTATTAAACGGTGGAGCTGTAAGTTGGTGCAGTTCTAAACAAAGCGTCGTGGCAGGATCTACATGTGAAGCGGAGTACATAGCTGCTTTTGAAGCAGCAAATGAAGGAGTCTGGATGAAGGAGTTCATTTCCGATCTAGGTGTTATACCTAGTGCATCGGGACCAATGAAGATCTTCTGTGACAATACTGGTGCAATTGCCTTGGCAAAGGAATCCAGATTTCACAAGAGGACCAAGCACATCAAGAGACGCTTCAATTCCATTCGGGACCAAGCCCAAGTGGGAGACATAGAGATTTGCAAGATACATACAGATCTGAATGTCGCAGACCCGTTGACTAAGCCTCTCTCACGAGAAAAACATGATCAGCACCAAGACTCCATGGGTGTTAGAATCATTACTGTGTAATCTAGATAATTGACTCTAGTGCAAGTGGGAGACTGAAGGAAATATGCCCTAGAGGCAATAATAAAGTTATTATTTATTTCCTTATATCATGATAAATGTTTATTATTCATGCTAGAATTGTATTAACCGGAAACATAATACATGTGTGAATACATAGACAAACAGAGTGTCACTAGTATGCCTCTACTTGACTAGCTCGTTAATCGAATATGGTTATGTTTCCTAACCATAGACATGAGTTGTCATTTGATTAACGGGATCACATCATTAGGAGAATGATGTGATTGACTTGACCCATTCTGTTAGCTTAGCACTTGATCGTTTAGTATGTTGCTATTGCTTTCTTCATGACTTATACAAAGTTCCTGCAACTATGAGATTATGAAACTCCCGTTTACCGGAGGAACACTTTGTGTGCTACCAAACGTCACAACGTAATTGGGTGATTATAAAGGTACTCTACAGGTGTCTCCAAAAGTATATGTTGAGTTGGCATAATTCGAGATTAGGTTTTGTCACTCCGATTGTCGGAGAGGTATCTCCGGCCTTCTCGGTAATACTCATCACCTAAGCCTTGCAAGCATTGTAACTAATGAGTTAGTTATGAAATGATGTATTACGGAACGAGTAAAGAGACTTGCCGTAACGGATTGAACTAGGTATTGGATACCGACGATCGAATCTCGGGCAAGTAACATACCGATGACAAAGGAACAACGTATGTTGTTATGCGGTTTGACCGATAAAGATCTTCGAGAAAATGTAGGAACCAATATGAACATCCAGGTTCCACTATTGGTTATTGACCGAGAATAGTTCTAGGTCATGTCTACATAGTTCTCAAACCCGTAGGGTCCGCACGCTAACGTTACGATGACAGTTTTATGAGTTTTGATGTACGAAGTTTGTTCGAGTCCGGATGTGATCACGGACATGACGAGGAGTCTCGAAATGGTCGAGACATAAAGATTGATATATTGGAAGCCTATGTTTGTACTTGGAATAGTTCGGGTAAAATCAAGATTTTACCGAACACCGGGTTACGGAACCCTCCGGGGTTAATGGGCCTTAGTGGGCCATGAGGGAGAAGAGGAGGGCGGCCGGGCAGGTCAGCGCGCCCCCCTAGTCCGAATAGGACAGGAAGGGGCGGCCGCCCTTTCTCTTCCCTCCCCCAAGTCCTAATCCAACTAGGAAGGGGGAGTCCTACTCCCGGAGAGTAGGACTCCTCCGCGCCTCCTCCTAGGGCCGGCCGCACCCCTTGCTCCTTTATATCTGAGGGCAGGGGGCACCCTAGAACACACAAGTTGATCTACGGATCGTTCCTTAGCCGTGTCGGTGCCCCCTCCACCATATTCCACCTCGGTCATATCGTCGCGAGTTTAGGCGAAGCCTGCGCCGATAGAGCATCATCATCGTCCCACGCCGTCGTCTTGTGGAACTCATCCTCGACACCCTGCTGGATCGGAGTCCGGGGATCGTCATCGAGCTGAACGTGTGCTGAACACGGAGGTGTCGTACGTTCGGTACTTGGATCGGTCGGATCGTGAAGACGTACGACTACATCAACCGCGTTGTCATAACGCTTCCGCTTTCGGTCTACGAGGGTACGTGGACACACTCTCCCCTCTCGTTGCTATGCATCACCATGATCTTGCGTGTGCGTAGGAATTTTTTTGAAATTACTACGTTCCCAACAGATACTTCGAAAGAGATTGTCCGTTTTGTACACGAAGTGCATCCAATTTTTGCCGTAACCCTCTCAACTTTCTTGCACATTCTATGTGGATGAAATGATGATACCATGCCAACTTTCAACCTTTTCAGAGTTCATTTGAAATGCTTTTCAATTTTAGGGTCTTATAGCTCAAAATAATCAATAAATGCATGAAAAATAACAAATAAAATAAATAAGTAATTAGAAACAAAATAATATAAACTTTAATAAAATATATAAGTAGAAACAAAATAAAATAAACTTTAATAACATTAGTAAAATTTATGAAACTAAAATTATCAAAGTATTTTCTGCTCAAAACATTACAAGCAACCTCTAGTATTATTGAAACTAAAATTATATACAATTGATGCAACTAAAATTATCTAAGTATTTTCTGTTCAAAATCATTAAAAGCAAAAATAATTTTCATAAAGAACTTTTTTGTTAGAAACTTTAATAGCAAAAGAATTATCATAAAGTAAAATAAATAAGTAATTAGAAACAAAATAAAATAAAATAAATAAGTTTTTTGTTGTAAATAGAAACAAAACAAAATAAATAAAGCAAAAAAGAAAACAAAAAAACAGGCAAAAAATAAAAAAATATACCACCTAATGGGCCACCACGGCCTGAATACGACTAGAAACCCATCGATGGGCCAGGATTCAGGCCCGCAGAAGGCCCAGTAGGCCCATCAGGCATAGCAGTGACAATTAGGCCCGTAAGCCTGCAATGGAGAGGAGCGCGAGAGGGGTGCGGCAGTGGGGCTTATAAACCACTGTGCGCCCCTCTCAACTAGCGAGGTGGGACTAAACTTTCGACGCGGGCGCAGCAGCATAGGGCCTTTGGTCCCGGTTGGTGGCACCAACCGAGACTAAAGGGGTGCATTGGTACCGGTTCGTGGCACCAACCGATACCAATGCCCCCCCTTTAGTCCCGGTTGGTGCCACCAACCGGGACCAAAGGCCGCCGTTTCCCGCCCTTTGGGCTGCCAAAAATTGACCTTTGGTCACGGTTGGTGGCACCAACCGGGACTAAAGGTCGCATTCCTCCCAGTTGCTGCCACGAACCGATACCAATGCCCTGGCTATATAAGCTGGACTTGTGAAAATTTCACAACTTCACCGTCAGTTCGTGCCCGACGCCCCAGCGCTGCTCCTCTTCGCCATCGCCGTCATCGCCCCTGCCTCCAACGCCGTCGCCGCGCCGCCCTGCCTCCGATGACGACGCCACGCCTTCCCCGACCACGCCGTTGCTTCTGCTGCCCCTTGCCTCGAGCCCCTTCGCCCCCCCTGCGCCTCGCCTCGCCTCCCACCGTCGCCATCGCCAGACGCCCCCGCTGTGAGCCGCCGCGCCGGTCCAGCTCTGTTTTTATTTTGTATTAGATTAATTTTTTGTTCATATATATATAACGTATATTTGTATGTATGTGGCTATATGTAAGTTCAGAGCATGTTTTTTATTAGATTAATTTCTTATTAGATTTATTACATTAATTTTTTTTTCACAGCATGTTTTTGTTCATATATGTATTTTTTTGTTCATATGTGTATTAATGTTTTTGTTGCATATATGTAATTTTTTTCAATGTATATATGTATGTGGTAGCTATATATGCATGATGAGGGGGGTGGGGTCGGTATACCCCCTCCCCGATAATTTCAACATGAGGGGAGGTCGATATACCCCCTCCCCGATAACATTTTTTAGAAAAGTTTTATATATCTAGCTAGGAAGAAAGGAAGAAGGAATGAACTAAGAAGAGGAAAAAGAAGAAAAAAGAGGAGAAGAAGAAGGAATAGAGGAGAAGAAGAAAAAATAGAGTCTATTTTTTCTTCTTCTCCTCTATTCCTTCTTTTTCTCCTTTTTTTTTCTTCTTCTCCTCTTTTTTTATCTTCTACTTCCTCTTCTTAATTTTTATCGGGAACTCCGTTCCAAAATAACTTCGACATGATGGGCGGTCGATATATATACCCCTTCTCGACCGTGATAACTTATACCGCAGAGCACTCCCGGGCCCTCTCGCTCGACCAAAACTCTTAGGACACCCAAACCGTAGAAAAAAACGATGTCGATCTCCTACCCCCTCCCGCCGCGCCACTACCCGACAAACTCTCTCGAGGCCACCCAAATTTACCAAGTTAAAAGAACGTTGTCGTCGAGGCCACCCCAAACCCTTAAAGCGTTGTCGAGGCCACCCCAAACCCTTGAAGTGTTGTCGATCGAGGCCACCCCAAACCCTAGAGAAGCAGTGTCGAGGCCACCCCAAACCCTTGAAGCGTTGTCGATCGAGGCCACCCCAAACCCTAGAGAAGCAGTGTCGAGGCCACTAATTAATATGGTTCTATATTGTGATTAGCTAGCTAGTTCTACGTTTGCCACTAATATATCCGTCTGTCATGTTTGAATAATAATTGCCCTGTTGTAAAAATTTGCAGAAACTATGGAACCCCGAGACGAAGCAACATAAGCGATGTTGGGGGACATAATCGCACATGGAAGTGAAGCCGTCTTGTCGTTTCTCAACGACACCGATGGTCTGGAAGGAGAGGGTGAAGAAGCAGACTACGGTGATCAAACAATGGAGGAGGAAGGACATGATCATGATGGATCCGGTGACCCAATGTCGGTGCAAGAAGGGCACCGTGATGACGGCTCCGGTGACCGAACGGAGTCCGACCAGGTATATATATTAATTAAGCTTGTGCTGACTATAGCTAGCTAATTGATGCATTAATTGTTTTTGGTATGTACACATATATTAATGAACTCTCGTCTTTCTTCTTTTTTCTAGCCCTCCAGATCGAGCACAGCTTTGGTAAAGAGACGAGGCCCGAAGAAAAAGTTGCTCTCGGATGAAAGGTTTGAGATCATAGAAATCGCGCGCGATGGCATGCCGATTGAACCCATCCGGACAAAGTAAGCATTTGCTACTCAATGCGGGGTTCTTGTTAGGGACAAGATCCCGATCAGCATCCACCAATGGTTAAAGCCGGCTAAAGAAGACCCTGAGGTGTCTTATGTCTCCGATATGCAGAAAGAAGATCTTTGACCGCGCTGAAGGAAAATTTCACCCTACCGCCAGAGGAGGATCCGGAGAAGCCAGTTAAAGAGCAATTGATCAAGTCTCATGCTCTTAAGAAGATGGCGGAACTATTCAGGAGGTGGAAGAATGAGCTGAAAAGATTTGTCGACAAAGAAGAGACACCAGAATTCATCGGCCGTTATGAGAAGATCAGAGATCACTGGCCCGCATTTGTGGCCCACAAGACATTGGACAAGAGTAAGAAGATGTCAGTGACAAACAAGAAGAATGCTGCGAAGAAGAAGCTTCACCATCGCACGGGGTCAAGTGGCTACCTCAAAGCCCGGACGTTGTGGGCCAAGGCTAACAATGACCTGCTTGATAAAGGGGTCGAACCAGAGACATTGAGGTGGCCAGACCGTTGCCGGACTTGGTTCTTCGGGGCTGGCGGAACCTTGGACCCTGTAACAGGGAAGTGCGTTTGGACGGACGAGCAAATGAGAATACCAGTCACGAGGCTTCAGGAGTATAGCGATGCAGCCCAAAAAGGGTCGTTCGTTCCAGACAGAGAGAACGACGAGCTCACAATGGCCCTCGGGAATCCTGAGCACCCTGGATGGACACGAGGCATGCCAGGCTCCGTTCCGTGGAAGGCTGGGTTTCCGGACGCAGGCGGTTACAAATACCAGGAGAGGAGGAAGAAAGTGGAGCATACCCAACTGCAGGCGCTGCACGCAAGGGTACTAGCGATAGAGGAACGAGAAGCAAATCGCAGCAAACGACCTGCCGAAGCTTCCCCTAAAGCTACCCCGCCATCTCAGCGGAGAAGCAGCGTGGCTTCCACCGAGCTGCTTCAGCAGGAGCCTGTCTTCACGGCTCCTTCTAGCTACCCTGTGGATGCTATCACAGAGTCTCAACATTGCCACCTTATGACGCAATGGCAGAACTTCAAAGTCAAGGCGGCTGTTGGCTCTGTTTTACCTACTGAACCTGGCGCAACCTACCACTGCCGGCCAATTCTAGAAGGATATGCTAGGGTGATGGTGGATCAAATAACGGACGGATTTGAGGACCTCGAGCTTGACCACCCAACGGGTGAAGGGGAGACTCGGCTGGATTCTTCTCTGAAGACTCCATGCCTATGGCGGAAGGAGCTCGTCAACCTGCCGAGCTGGACGCCTCCGCCTTCTCCTCCTCCTCCTCCTCCGGCGAGTCAGGGCACTCCGCCTCCTCCTCCGGCGAGTGATCAGGGCACTCAGCCTCCTTCTCCGGCGCGTGGCGGCACTCCGCCTCCTTCTCCGCTTTCTTGGCCGCGCCCGAGCAGCCAGCCTCCTCCTTCTCCGCCTCGCCAAGAAGGGCGGAAGAGACTGCCGCCGCTCCGGCTGCTCGGGCGTCAGAGTCCTTCTCCTCCGCCTCGTAAGCAAGCATGAAAGAAGACAGCCACAGCAGCTCCGTCTGCTCCGGCGTCTAGCAGTACAACCAGAGGCGGGAGGCAATACAGATTCGGTCCTTCTCTGAAGACTCCAGAGAAGTTACCATACGAGAGGACCAAGGAGGAAAACAGGAATATCGTGCGAGACGAAGTGACTAAATTCTTTGAAGGGGTGAAAGCAAAGAAACATCCACCTCCGGAGGAGAAGATAGATCCGGTGAAAGCGAAGCGCACTCTGGATGCCCTGAAGAAACCACCAAAGTCTCCGCCGAAAGCCAACTATGACCGCATTATTGAAAAGTCATTTCTCGAAGCGAAGCGGTCGGGAAGTACTATCAGTGATCAAAGGTTAGCAGAACGACGAGCTGGGAAAAAATTGCCCAGCTCGGCGAACAAGCGGACCAATCGTGCCCCCCGTTCAAGGTGTCTAGCGACATCGCCGCTAATGATTCGAGGATGGTGCCCAGTTATAGCAATCTTGGAGATTACCTGCCCGACGATGTACATTATGATTTCTTGGAGGTGGACGAACATAGATACGAGTACGGGAAGCCTCTCGTCAAAGATGAAAAATCTCTAACAACGATGATGCAAAGATTCCATGATTGGTACATGAAAACCTGCAGAGAGTCTGGGGGGACGAATAGTTTGACGCTGACAGTTAAAGAGGAGCATGACCTCGTTGGAATTGAACTGTTGAATGTTTCATTTGAGAAGTTCTTCCAGTTTTTCAATCAACAGGCCCTCGATAAATCAACGATCACTTGCTACTGTCTGTAACTACTACTTCTGTCATTAAGTCTCCATATATAGGTCAGCTCTTTCATTGCATGTATTTATAATTATCCTCACTATATTATGCAGATTGAAGATCGCTGAATTGAAGAAAAGACAAATCGGTGATATTGGGTTCATTAACACAAATCTCATAGATGCAAATGAGGTTAAATTTCATGCCAAAAATACCGAGGCCAACTTGCTACGATCGTTCGTAATAAATGAAAACAAAGATATAATACTCTTTCCTTACAACTTCAAGTGAGTGTTACTGGCTTGTGCATATTCGGTTTCCCTTATTAGTCCAGGTTATAGTAATGTAATTGATGAGTTATGCATGCGTGCGCAGCTTCCACTATATTCTTTTAGAGATTAAGCTTGAGCAGGGACTAGTAACCGTCTTAGACTTGAGACGAAAAGATCATAAGGAGTATGCAGACATGACTGAAATGCTCGAGAAGTAAGTTAAATTGATCATTATCGCACCATATCAGCAACTTTGTTCATTTCCTGATATCAAGTAATTTTTTTCTTTGTCTGGCAGGGTTTGGACAAAATTCATCAAAAAAGCTCCGGGACTGCCAAAGAAGCTGCAATTTAGACACCCGAAAGTAAGTACTAATAGCATGTTCCGCGCATCTCCTAGTGATTTAAGCGCTAGTTTCATCAATACCATTTATAGCATGCTTGCTTATCAGTTTGATTAATCTTTATTTCTTGTAAAGTGGTTATGGCAGGAAGCCGGGAATAATTACTGTGGATACTACATTTGCGAGTCCATCCGTCACATGACCTGTGAGCGGGGCTACTCTGACGAACAATATGAAGTGCGTAAGCAATAATATTCATAATTTTATTTTATTGCCATCATTTGTGTTGAGTTTCATTTATTCATATATATATATATATATATATATATATATATATATATATATATATATATATATATATATATATATATATATATATATATATATATATATATATATATATATATATGTATGTATGTATTGACCCCTTCTTCAAATTAGATCTTTCGGATGCGGGATGAACTCCTACCACCAGATCGTATGCGAGCAATTCAAGAGGAATTGACGGTATTTTTCCTTGACCACGTGATCGCTAAAGACGGAGAATACCATGTGGACCTGGACTTCGTATATAATTAGGAGATTATATTGTAAGAGATAATTATATTGTATATATGTAGCCAGTAGTGTCGGATAGATATACGAGAACTTGTTGTTCGACCAATCTCTCGGAGAAGGAGAGGTGGTCGATATCACTTCTCTCTGTATGCATATGTTCATGACGATCTTCTGTTTCCTTCATTTGCTTATTAGCTAGCGTATCGAGTCCTCTCTATACGTATAATACGTAGCGTACGTCGACCAAGCACGGAGATAAGAGAGGACACTTCTCACTATTAATTAGTTATATAACACAATATATGAAACACCTAAACTAACCTCCCAAAACCCCTAAACCACGCCTTTCAAAAGAAAAAAATCTCAGCTCCTGCCAGCTGCTGACGTGTGGATGCCTATTGGTTCCGGTTTGTGCTATCAACCGGGACCAAACAGCCTCCTGCCTGGGCTCGCCGCACGGGCCACGTAGAGGCCCATCTGTACCGGTTCATGTAAAAATCGAGACTAAAGGCTGAGGACATTAGTAATGACACTTTAGTCCCGGTTCAACAACCGGACAAAAGGCCCTTAAGAACTGGGACAAATGACCATTTTTCTACTAGTGCAGATCAATCGTGCGGCGCAGATGAAACGGAGCAGAGGACAGCTGATCAATCTGACCACTCCATGGTAAGCAGACCGAGAAGATACGCACGGACGAAGCAGTCGCGACGTGCGTGTGCGGCCGGATGTGCGAGGAGCATGCAACAAAGGCTGTTCATACACGTACATTCATGAACATGCAAGCTTGAGCACTCGGGCACGTGTTCTGCACGGAATCAACACCCAATGCAGCCGCACAAGAGATCAATCTCGCACGTGGACGAGTCTCAAGACGCGGCGCTGGACTACAGCCAGGTAAGACCGCACGGGCGGCATCCGAACCAGCATGCCGGCGTAGTTGTACGCAAGCAGCCGGAGCGACGAAGATGCCGACGGAGTCGATGCTAGTGATGAAGTAGAGGCGTGATGTAGATGACGAACGGGGGTGGGTGATACAAACCGATTTATAGATCAAAGAACCAAAAAAAGGGGCGTTGATCAAGACGACTGGCGTGAGATAAAAAACCCGGATCAAGGATAAGGAAAAAGACTCTTTAGGGCAGCCGGTTAACACGACCGGCAGACGAACCTTAGGTACAGGCGGTGCGGCCCCGGCGGCGGTCATGGAGGCCAACCACCTTGGGGACGGCGAAGAGGAATTGTGAAACATAAAAAAGACACGAAGAAGAGAAATCCTTTTCTGAGTTCGGGCACATCTGCACCCTGTTGAATAAAAATATCAAAACAGAAAATTCAAAAAATTCTAATTTTTTTCTCATGATAGACAATTTGATGCGTGAGATCCGCGCTAATTTTCAAATCATTTGGACAACTGAGCAACTCTCAGCAAAAAAGAAAAATTTAAGGTCTATAAAACAGTTTACTGTTCGTATATTGTTTTAACCTTTTTTTTTTTTGCTGAGAGCTACTCAGATTTCCAAATGAACTAAAATATGGAGCAAACCTCACGCAATAAATTGTCTACCATGGGAAAAAATTGAATTTTTTTAAATTTTTCTAGTATTTGTTTTGAATTTTTTTTTCTAACCAGATGTAGATGAGTCTGAGCACCGAATCGCTGCACTCAACCAAGAGATTCTATTGACATTCCTAAAAAGAGGAGTCTATTATTGACAAATAAGAAAACAAAAGGCAGACAATAGCCCTGCACAGATAATGAGTTCTGATCTCAAAAGGAGATAACGATGTACTGAACAAGTTCTGATCTCAAAAGATGGAAGAAAGAATTACGGATACCGAAGCAATTTCTTGGCACCTCCCGTAGCTCCAC
Source organism: Aegilops longissima (assembly GCA_021605205.1). Classification (NCBI taxonomy): domain Eukaryota; kingdom Viridiplantae; phylum Streptophyta; class Magnoliopsida; order Poales; family Poaceae; genus Aegilops; species Aegilops longissima. Next base: position 184,685,603 of record CM038682.1, read on the forward strand.
CACCGCATCAACCGGTGAGTGAACCAGCCGTTGCTGGAGAAGACGCCGGTGAGGTGAAGCTGACGCTTGGATCTCCTAGTACATTTTTTTTTTTGGAAATGGAAGTATACCTCCGGCCGCTGCATCATGATGATACATGCGGCCCTTTTATTAAAAATCCAGAAAATATTATCATAAAGGTCTTACAGCTCGCAAACGGAGCAAAACAAAGCACAAAAACTAAAAAAAAAAAAACAAGTGGACAAAGACAACCGATACGGTGATAATAAGGACAAGCTCTCTAAACTCCTATCCTGTTATGCGAACGTCATCCGAACCGGTTGAATATAACCCGAGCCACCACCTCCCATTGGTTGCACCAAGTAACCAAAGGCTCCCTGGAGTCCATAGGAGTGAGTAAGGACCACGTATGGATCCAAGCTGTAACTCCGAAGATAACCTACAAAAAAGTTAAATTGTGTTGTCTGTTAAAAATCATATCGTTTTTGCTGTTCCATATAGCCCATAATAACGCACATATTCCAATCCGAATACGAGCTGCCGTGATATGTTCAACCCAGCTAACCACATCCCAAACAAAGACGCAATATCTACTGGAGGATTGATATTAAAAGCTATATGAATCATTTCCTAAAGTAACTTGGCAAGTGGGCATTCAATGAATAAATGTTGTATTGTCTCATCCTAAGCATAAAAACAACACCGCGAGTTATCTACCCATCGCCTCTTAAGTAAGTTGTCCTTTGTGAGTATTACTTGCTTGTGGACAAACCACATAAAAATTTTAATCCGCAAAGGAACCTTAACCTTCCATATATGAAGTGACCGTGAGATGCGGCCAGAATTAATCAGATCCGTATAAAAGGATTTCACCGTAAATATCCCATTTGTAGTTAACTTCCATTGTGTTGAGTCCGGCATGTCGAAGAGTCAAACTTCAATCAATCTCCGAATCAAGTGCATCCATGTTGTCCATCTCTCATCCACTAACGTACATCTGAACTAGATGTTCAAGGGAATAGTTTGAAGGACGATACCTACGTAATCTTCCTTACGTTGCACAATATTGTAAAGGATAGGATATTGTAAGGCTAGAGGTGTCTCTCCTAACCACGTATCCTCCCAAAATCTTGTTGACATCCTGTTGCCAATCAAGAATTTGACCCTACGAAAGAACATATCCTTCGTTCTCATAAGTCCCTTCCAGAACGGCGAATCAGCCGGTCTGATGGTAGCCTGGGCTAGCGTTTTTAAGTGCAAATACTTATTGCGCAGGATTTGAGACCACATGCCCTCCGGCTCTGTCTCTAGCCTGTATAACTATTTGCTCATAAGACATTTATTCTTAATCTCCAAATTCTCAATACCGAGGCCCCCTTGGTCTTTAGGTCGACAAAGGATCTCCTAGTACATAGCATGGGCTCAACTGATGAAAGAAAAGCCAGCGAAGAAAGCGGGACTGAACCAACCACGAGATCGGCAAGAAAACAACTGCCTAAATTCGAACGGACTCGTCCTCATATCGATCCCTCTGTTTAAAGAGGACGGCATCCGCACGTACCACACGACGATGGCCGCGTCATCAAGCCCGTCTCTCCGGTGCCCATGGCCGGACCTCCAGCCGGAGCTGTTGTGCGTCGTGCTCTCGCGGCTGCCGTCGCACGCCGACCGCGTCCGCCTCGCCGCCGTCTGCCGCGCATGGCGCTCCAACGCGCAGCTGCTGCGCCCGCTTCCCCCGCTGCTCCCGTGGATCGCCCTCTGCGACGGCACCTTCCTCAGCCTCCCAGACGGCGCCGTGCACCGCCTGCCCGTCGCGGACGACGGCGTCTCCATCCGAGCCTCCACCGGCAGCAGGCTCTTCCTCGTGCACGGCGACGGCAGGTGCTCCCTGATGAACCCTTCCCCCTCGGCGACGACCCCTGTCCCCGAGGCTGCCTCCTGGTTCCAGGGAAAGCCCGTCGTCCGGAAGGTGGTGGCGTCCGAGCACCTCATCGCCGCTCTGGTGGAGTCAGAAAACTCCAGGACCGCGAGAGTCATCATCTCTACTCGTGGGCAGCCGTGGGACATCAGGAGGTGCTCCACCATGGAGTGGGCGGAGCCTGAAGGCGGCCTCGTCAGCGACATTGCCATCTTCAAAGGAAAGATCTACGCCCTCCTCACCACAAAAGTGCAGCGATATCGTCAGCATGAGCTTCGTATCCTGGACGACGGCCACGAGCAGACAACCATCCACGGTACCCTAGTAGGGCGGGAGGCATGGTATGATCCTAACTTGACCGACTTCCACTTGCAGCGGAACTACCTTGTCGTCTCCGGCGATCGGCTGCTGATGGTCGAACAAAGGATCAGCGAGCCGTGGCCGAGAGACTGGGGAGCTTTGAAGCTGACTCGACACTTCAAGGTATTCGAAGCAACGGACCTGAGCAGCAGCGTCTGTGCACACTGGACCGAAGTCGATACATTGATGGGGCGCGCGCTCTTCGTCAGCCAAGGGTGCTCCGAGTGCCTCCCTGCCAGTGCCGGAGGTCAATCTAGCGGCACCGGAGTTGAAGAAGATTGCATCTACTTTCTAAACGAGAAGAAAGGATCTAGTCAGCCTGGATTGGCCTTTCTTAACTTAAAGCCGGGCAGGCCCTTCGTTTCAAAAATAAACGGGGGAAATTGTGAGAATGCCTTTCAAGACTCTGGGGTGTACAACATGAGAGACCGGACAGTGATGCCATTGCTGTCGGAGACGGTAGTGGCGTCCACAGCCGGCGAAGGTCCATGGTCTCCAACTTGGCTTTTTCCAGAGCCTTGAGTTAAGCTAGTTACGCTGTACTCGAGTATTATTAGTTACTAGGATTTTTCTTAGATGTTGCAGTATGTATTGGTTCCATCTCTTTTTTACTTTCGCAATACCAATTAGACACTTTTAAAGTTCTATAAAGCATATGCTCGAGACTGTGAAGTGTGAACAAATCATCTCCTGTGTGTGTGTGGTATAGGAATATCTGGAATTTAATTCAAAATGAGAAGCTGCGGATCAGCACAAGCTGGGTGCAGAGCTTGTGCACAAGCAGACCCACATAAGCAAGGTATGTCAAAACTCCCTAGACAATGGGCATTGCGGTTTTAAGGAAAAAATAATACAAACTTCAAAGATTTTTCTTTATAGCAAGAAACTGTTTTTCCTACTACATGTAATATATTATAAGAAAAATGCAAAAGTTTCAAACCTATCAAATGATTTGATCACGAAATACTGAGCTAAATAGAAACCTAATGGACGGAACTCCGGATATTTATTGGTAGTTCAGGGGGGCCAATTGGAAAAATTTAGTGGGGTTTTACTTAATGGGCTGTGTCATCAAATCCATTGAGTTCATATTTGATATGTTTGCACAGATGGTTAACTGCAATGTTTTCATCAAGGATCAAGATGAACTTTGATAGTTTCTGTCAGAACCGGCGGCCAGTTTGAAATTCCAGAATCTATCAGATCAACCTAGATAATCAAATACCGTAAAAACAAACAGTAATCATTTTTGAGTTTGAGATTCCTAACCTTATGCGATATTATTATTGCTAACCATAAAACTTACCTCACACATGTTACTCAAACTAAATCTTTTAATGTGCACTGTAGTGGAAGGCACCAGTTACACTAATAAGATTGAATGCGGATATAATGTATGATTAAATTGCCAGGATGATGTTCCCTCAAAAAAAAATGCCTGGATGATGTCATCTTAGTTTGCTAAAAAAACAGAACACATATTAATTTGCAACTTTGCATCATATAAGATGTGCTCACTACCAAACACTAGGGATACTAATGTGTAGAGAACCAAGCACTTAATATCGATCTTTACTTCTGATGAAACAGAGAACTGCAAAGCGTGTTGTATTTGCATGTGATGCTGGAAATGTGATATAGAAGGTTTTTCAATCAAACATGAGCTCCTAGAAGATGTTAATCTGATATCCAGGTAAGGAGATTAATGATTAGATTAATTCACATGCTACTTTGTGAATTTTTATTTACAGTGACCAAAAGGACTACCTCAGTTACACAAAGGAACCAAGCAATTCTGGTTCGCAATCAATTCTATTTCACTTTTGCTTACAGAAATGTGATCTGTGTTACTGTTGATCTTTTCGTTCAGTAACTAAAAAATTAGGCAGATTATATATTTAGAGCGGAGATTGTTCTCTGAACTGTAACAAACACCGAAACTACATTGATAGAGGTAAACAAGAAAAGCAATCGAATTTGAGATTTCTTACATGTGTAGTCTTGTTCCTCTATTCACCTGATATTGTCCCAGAAGCACTATCCCACACCTCAACAGACCGCTTATCAACTCTAGCCAATGCCATTCTGCCGCCTCCGAAGACCCAGCTCACGATCTTGTCCATCTCCTCACCGTCTGCAGTAACCATCGATGGCCCGTTCCCTACCCAATTCCTCCTCATCACCTTCTTCTCCCCAGGCTCTGATGTAATTTCCACCTGTGTCCACACCTCAGCATATGCACCTCGTGCCACAAACACCCAACTGCGGTAACACTCAATTCTACAGTTATTCCCATCCTTTCTGCGAGATGCTGTGGCTGCTCCCGCCCTTTGCCCGTCTCCGATGCACACCCAAGGATCAACACTGGTGCCATCACCACTAAGTCTCCTCAAGTCAGCCATGAAAACCTCACCGGAGGCAGCCCCCACCTTAAACAATGCTGACAGCGAATCTGATGCGGCAACATGCTGTCGTCCTTCTCCCTCACCCCCCACACCGGCACCGTCCAGCTTGCCCGGACATCCCACAGGCGTATGTCCCCCACCATTCCAGCCGGCCCAGAGTGTGACCCAGCGGCAAGCAAGAGACTGTGCCCAGCAAGCCAACCTAGCTTGGTCGGCGGTATTGCTGCCTCAACGTCTGCACCGAACACCTCCTTCCGCCCAATCTCCACCACAGGTGAGAGAGAATTCAGATCGAACGCCACTACGGCGCTCGAATTCCGTCGCGCTGACTCGAAGCTGGCAAAGAGCCAGTGTGACGCCGGTTCTGAGGCGGCCATAGACAGCACGGAAGAAGAATGAGAGTCTGGCCAATATAGAGCGTCGGAAGCTGTGGCAGGGGCGTCGCCCGGGAACCGGCAGAGCTGGACGCCAGGAAAGTCGCGGGCGCCAGCGAGGGCGAGGGCGGGGGACACCGCGACGAGCGAGTCGATGGTGGGGAGCGGCGTTAGGACGCTGGTGCGAGAGGCGAGCGCGGCGTTAAAGCTAGTGACGACCCCGCCGTGCGCGGCGACGAGGGAGGCCGCGGGCCACTGCGGAGGGAGCGACGCGGCCGGTCAGGGGGAGGAGGGCGGTGGGGCGCAGAGACAGGTGGGAGAAGGCGGACGCGGGGGAGAGGGAGGCGAGGAGGAGGCCGTCGAGTGAGAAGTGCCGAGCCTCGGCGAGGAGAGCGGGGGAGGGAGGAGGGGACGCGAGGCGGCCACTGCGGAGGAAGGAGAGGATGCCGGCGAAGAGGCGAGGGTCGCGGTCGAGGAAGTGTGGCGCCTCGGGAGGCGAGGGGCGAAGGGAGGCGAGAGGGGAGGAACCGCCTGCGCGGGAGAGGGTGGCTGCGGTGGTCTGGAAGAGCTCACCGCCGACGTTGAGGGTGACGGTGGAGGAGGACGCGGAGACGGAAGCCATGAGTGGGGAATTCTCGGTACCAGCGGTGCTGACTTCGACTGACATTTCTTTTAGCACACTCCGACTGACATGTTTCTAGCATTTCCCGGATCGAGTGACAATTTTTGTTTGGGCCGAAACATTTAGGATGCGTTTGGTTGGTCGCATTAGGTCGGATGAGATCCGCGCGGGAAGAACCTGCCCGTTTGGTTGCCTGGCTGCATCAAAAACATGGCCCGCACGAATCTCAAAGCAGGCCTCAGCCTGGCTCTGGAGGAACGACCGAGTCGGCCTTTTTTGCGAGGCAGGTTCGCTCGAGCCACGCGTGGCGAGCACCTGCGCGCCTTGGGACGTGTGAGAAACGGCGCGACTGCTCATAACTCTGCACGCCCTCTCCCGTCACCTCCCTCGCCAGTTCACACACTCCCTCTCTCTCACCTCACCGCCCGCTCGGTTTCTCAGATGGCCACGCCGCCGTCTCGCCACGCCCCACACACTCCGGTCATCGCCGGCAGCAATCTCATCCAAGAGAGGTGGGTTGCCGGTCTCTCCCCTTTCTGCACCATGTCGCCACCCCGGGCCAATGCAGCGTCGGTCGCTCCGGCTCCGCAACCGGAGCCGGTGGTCCTCTCCATCGGCTCGAACATCGCGGGGATCCAATACCCGCCGGTGTCGTCCTTTGCAGGCCCCTCTTATGGGCCCCCATAAGAGGGTTTTCTCCTCTGCGTCCGGTGCAAGGGGAGGCGAGCTCCAGGACGCCGGTGTCATCTTCGAGCCAGCGCAGGCCGAGGTGCACGACCGCGGCCCTGGGAATGGCAGGGTCCTCTTCATCGGCGGCGGCAGCACCCCTCTTCCCGTCGGGGTTTTCACCACGACCGACGTACGCTACACCGCCAACCCCCACTGTAAGCTCTCAAATCCCCCTCTGATTCTTAGTTAGGGTTCTCAGGGTAGTTCATAGTGTGCTAGATTAGATTGTGGCCCGTACATTTGACCTGATTCGATCCGATTCGACTGGATTCTACTAGATTCGATCGGATTCGATGATAATCCACTGTTCTGGGGATGAACAAGAGTGTGTGCTTACTTTGTTCATCCCACATGCCTAGATTGTTCATAATGTAGTGGCAATTTGCATCGTTTTAGTGCCACATTGTTACTTTCTACTATCAAATTGTTAGTTTGTAGTGCCACATTGTGTGTTCTTGATGCTATTACTAGTGTATATGCTACGGTTGTTCATGCCACTCTTTTGCTGCTGTTGCTGATGCTACTCTTCTTGTTCCTGTTGTTATGTTGCTCTTGTTGCTAGGGTACGTGAGTGCATGTGGCATGCAAGTAGGACATACCTGGATGCCAAATATAGTAGGTGCAAGTAGGACATGTGAGCGGTGGCTTCATCTGATTAGTGCTAGCGCTGATAACTGTAACCATTGATCAGAGTAGCACTGATAATGTGCTAGTACTTAGTAGTGATCACTGTAAGCTGTGTTCAGTGAGCATACATCATGTTCTACTTGTTAGCTTTGATCATGTGGCATATGTGTTGCTAACTGATGGCCATCTTGCTGACAAGATAATGAAACGGAGTGGTACGGAGTAAGCGGTGGTGCGCAGGTCGTCGCTAGTGCAGAGGGGGTGGAGGACCTCATCCCCACCAACCGATGGCTGAAGAGGGTGGTGCTCCCTGGCAGGGTGGAGTTCATGAGGATGCCGCTGGGCGCTAGCAGGAGGCCAAGGACGGGGTACGAAGAGGGTGCACGGGAACCTATCAAGTTCTACGTGCAGATCGCTGACCAGGGAGACATCGCCATGCTCATCATCCCGTGTAAGTTCAGGCCAGCAGTGGCTGGTCAGCGGCCCTCCTCGCGTCGTCAGCCTCTCCACCAACAAGTGGTGCGAGTTTTGGGTCCAGGTGCAGATGTTCAAGGGGCACATGGTGATGGGGCGTGGCTGGGAGTACTTCTGCGGCCGGCACAAGATCGTCCCCGGCGACCTTGTAGTCTTCAAGCTCTCTGGCCTGGGGCTCAAGGTGCAGATCTACAATGCCAACAGATCCAACATCTGCACTATTCGGTGCACGAGGCACAGCTGCGTCGGCGACATCACTCAGGCTCTCTAGTTCGTCTGTCTAGTCTGAACCATGCGTAGTACTGTGAACCATGCGTAGTACTCTGAACTGAAGTAGTGTTGGTTTGAACTGAAGCCCGATCGTCTCTTTTGTTGTCAACATGTCCATATTTTTTCCAGGGAGCAGCACCCTGGGGTCCAACAGGGGCATGGGATGCCCTGTTGTTTTAAACTTATGCCTAGTAGCTTATGATCTGCCTGTTCTTGCTCTTTTTGTGATGCTTTTGATCATAGTCTGTTGTGTGTGTGTGTGTGTTGTGTGATGTCAAATGGGTGGTAGTTCCACCACATTTGAAAGGGGTGAGCAGATCAAGTACTTGCACACAACCAAACAACTGTGCTTTGCATCTGCTCACACCTAAAGCACAAACACAGGCAACCAAACAATTTGCAGCCATCTAGGCCTTGATGCAGATGTTGGTTTTTTGCCTGCATATGCTCAGGCATTCCTAGTTGGGACAAGTATGCAAAGTGCCCAAAAACGATGTAGGTAACCAAACGCGCCCTTAGTAGGCTGGATGGTCGCTTCATTTGTCTATCGTTCTGAAATTTCTATATTTTCCCTAAAAAATGAATTTTCTATATTTTTTCTACTAGCGAGCAAACCTAACTTGTCGCCGCCACCACCAGCGCAGCTGTTGTAGAGAGAAAGTAAAATAGACAAACAAAGAGTCCAAATAATTCACTAGTTATATTTTAATATGGCAGACACCTCATGGGAGACATCCCTCCCATACAATTGATCACATGTTTTTTATTTCTCAACACTCCCCCTTGATCAATTCGCATATGTATATTGCAAACTGAAAACTGCTCCAAAAACCATGTGGGAAAATTGAGGAGAAACCTTATAATAATATGCCATCGAAAACTCCTTTAAATCCCAGTGGGAAAAATATAAGGAGAAACCAATATGGCATATGTCCGCACTTGTATTTATTGTCTCGTTAAAACCTTATATGAGAAACCATCATGGAAAACTCATAAAGGGAAAAAGAGTACAATATGAGAGATCTGAAGATCACCAATGGGTTATAACTTGGGATCTTACTCCCTCTGAACTTTGCAAACCTCAAGGTTATCTCATACCAATTCCACGAACCTAGTCCTGGAATATAAACATTGGTAGATATATTGTGAATATCACAATAATTTGTTTGCAAATTACCCTCTTACATTTCTGTAACTCGTGAGGATAAATATAACCCATAAATAATACAAGTCCATGACATTATCTTGGTAGATAATGATAATCTCCACATGATTTCACATGTGGATAATCATTCTATGAAGTCATCCACATTTTGTGATGCTTCAAATATAATAGAATGATCACTGGAAGGACTCGTTTAGAGTCTATTCTGAAGACTTCCCTCAAAATACTCTTCCAACAAACCTAGTCTTTGATATGGCATTGTGGGATCAGATAATTAGCCACTATCAATATATCAAACCATGGTCCAATCTTGATTTTCCGGATGGAATTGATCAAAACCCTTTGTGCCCTGGATATATCCAAGGATATTCCTTACGTAAACCTTATACCTTTCGGGGAATTGCACTCTAAATAAATTGCCAAAAACTATAGTGTCAGGCCTGCCATATTTTGCAAGATACATGAATGCTTTAATGGTATATAGATATGGCACTTCATGTCCCACTATCACTTCACCATCTCCCCTATGTCTCAAGGATTTGTTTCCCTTATTAGGTATAATATGACCATATGTGTGTTTGATATAATATATCCATATTGAACTTCTCTACTTCTGGATATATGAAGATTGATATCTTAGGGGGATATGCTCAAGTCATAAACTAATTTGGTTTAACCCAAATATCCGTCTTAACATGATTGCGTGTATTTCATGTCTTATATAGAATTTGATGATAAAATCATCGACACCACAAATCAAGGTTATGTAAAACCAATCCATGATTTTTGTCAGGACCCCGATCCTAAGTCACACCGATCTAGCATGTAACACATCATATCACTTTGCGGCCTCACGCACGGTATTCCCACGGGTGTCGCCTTACCATGGCCCGGGACCGTTTGCGCCTTTTGGCTCACGTATATGATAGTGTCGCTAGCATCCATATGACAAAGAACCCGGGCCGACATGGCTAGTCGTGAACCCAAAGCGGCGCTAACCTATGGGGAAAGGCATACATGAATCACATCGAGCATGTCGGTCATCAACGTATAGATTCGGGCTGTAGCACTGGGCTAACAGGACTCCGGTATCCCGGCTGTAGCAGAGCTAGGCAGACTCGAATATCACCGTGACATTTCCCGAAGGACAGACATAGGAACAAAGTGAAACACATGCCGCCACCAAGTGTCCAAGCAGTAGTCTTTGGGCTAGCGTGACTCCGTGAACCGGCTGTAGCGGACTACTATCGCCGTAAGCACGAGACTACATTTCCCCATATGAGAGGCTGCCGAGGATAAACAACTAGTTTGTCGGATCCCACACATACCAAGCATTTCAGACATACACACAATATGCTCAATATGTGTAAATACGACGTGGCATCACAACATAACTCTACGACTCAAATATTTATTCATTAGGCTCCGCAGAGCGAGATATTACAAACATGGGTCTCATGACCCAACACTCGTGAGCATACAAGTCAAAGCACAAGCGGAAGCTAAACATGTCTGAGTACAGACAACTATAAATGAAAAAGGCTGAGAAGCCTGACTATCTACCAGATCCTGCCGAGGGCACAAGATCGTAGCTGAGGTAACAAGCTAAACGTCGAAGCCCACGTGGAACTACTAGCGAGACTGACGTCTCTCTGCAAAACATAAAATAAACAAACGTGAGTACAATTGTACTCAGCAAGACTTACATCAGAACTAACTACATATGCATCATTATCAAAAGGGGGTGGTGGAGTTTGACTGCAGCAAGCCAGCTTTGACTCGGTGGCTATCCTGAACTACGAATGCAAGTAACTCTTTGAGGTGGCGCACACGAGTCCACATATTCACCATAACAATACACCACTATGGACCCACTCCCGTCTCCCTACGAGAACGCCATCCATAGCACTCACGCTTATCTTGCGCATTTTAGAGTATCCACTTTCACTTGTCTATGAACTGATATAGGCAACCCGAAGTCCTTTTCCGGACACGGCTATTCAATAGATCATATTAACCTGCGAGGGGTGTACTTCTTCACACACGCTCACCACTTACCGCCGTTTACGACATGTACTCGGCAACCTTCAAGCGGAAGCCCAACGTGGGTGTCGGCCACGGCCTACCTAAACACTCAAGTCCCTAGTCCGTGTTTATCGCCTATTCGGTTCCATCCGTAGGGAGTCCGCCGAGGTTTCCCATACAGCCCCGAACGATGTGTGCAGGGTTCCCAAGACACCAAACGGGCGAATCGGTACACAGACCCACGGTGCCTACCGCAACACAACCCACCCCTAAGGTCAGCGTATGCGTGCCCCCAAAGATGCTACAAACACCGAAACTACTTGCAACTCCCGGACTGAGGACAAGGGTGGTTAAGAAGCCGAGAGGGTCAATTAAGGATCCCAATGCGTGGTAGTAACTGTTTCATGGATCACAAACACATAACTCAGTTCCTGAGGACGGTTTCAATGAGACAACCCACCATGTACTCCTACATGGCCTCTCACCGCTACCTTTACCAAATCGTGTTCACACACTTAGCTCACACACAATAGGACATGTTCATAACAATTCCAACTCATCCCGATGAATTAGACCCGACTCAACTCTAAGCAATGGCAGGCATGACAAACAAGCATAAATGAGTAGGCACAACATGGCTCAAACAATTCCTACTCATGCTAGTGGGTTTCATCTAATTCTTGTGGAATGACAGTCATGCAAAGGATCAAGGGTTCAGCTACCGCAGCAAGTAACACATGAGTGGTTGTTGTCCTAATGCAGTAAAATAGAGCAGGAGCGAGAGAGTGGGATTATATCGGAATGAACAAGGGGGTTTTGCTTGCCCGGCACTTCAAGATAATATAGTTCTTCATCGGTGTCATCGAATTCATCGCTTGATGACGTCGCTCACCGAGAGGGACAATTACCGCAACAAGAGAGAACACAATCAATGCAATGCACATTCAAATGAATGACATGTCATGTTATGATACTGGATTCACCTAATGCAGCAGTAATCCAAGTTAATTGAAGTGGAATTCAAACAAGGACAAATTCCAACTCCAAATGTTATTTCATAATTTGCCCTAATCATGATTCATCCTATTCAGTGAGGTTAACTTGTTTAATCATGCATGAAAGTGCCATAAACAGATTCTTCATATTTTTCTGATCATTTTTCATATATAAATTATTTAATTTGGAGTTACAGATTAAAAGTTATGAATATTTGAAGTTTGGGGTATTTTCTGAAATTTATAAATCATTTCCTAATTTATTCTAATTCTAGAAATACTTTACTGCGTCAGCATGATGCCTGTGTGACGTCAGCAAGTCGACATGGTTGACCAGAGTCAAACCTGTGGCGCGGGACCCACGGGTCAGAGTCATTAGACTAACTAATTTTAGTTTGTCCTTAATCCTAGGTTTATTTAGCGGTATGGCCCACACGCCGCTGACCGAGGGGGTCAAATCCTGGTCAACCGGGCTAATCCACGGCGTCTAGCCACCGCAACGTCCGAGACGGCGGCGATGCGCGGAATCGCAAAGACGGGCCACGGTTGAGGCGCGGTTGGCACCGTTGGAACCCCGAGCCTCGTCGCGTCGGTTTGGTGCTAGTAGGGTCGCGGAGACGACCTAGATCGACGGTGATGTCCGCTTCGCGCGGCCGGAGCTCGGTGGTTGCGGCTGGGAGGGCTAGAGCTCATGGGCGAGGGAGCCGAGCAGGCAGCGAAGAGGGAGGTGCTCAGAGCATGCCGGAGCTACTATGCGAGGCGAGGTGCTCGGGGCACGGAGCTCGCCGCCATGGCGGACGGCGGCTGGTGCTGCTCATGGGCGGCGGCTGCTGGCAAGCGCGAGAGGGAGATGAGGAGAAACGACGGCAAGCTCACCGTGAGTCCGTTTGAGGGTCGATGGGCTCTGGGCGGCCAGAGTGCAGCGAATCGACGACGATGGTGGCCGGAGCCCGAGGTGGAAGACGACGGCGATGGCGATGTTGCTGGCCTCCCGGGGTCGCGTAGATCGGCGGAGACGGAGAAGGGGTCGGGGCGGAGCTCTTGGGGACGGCAGAGGGGCAAGGGGGTGGCTGCGGCTACGGCTATGGCGAACGGCGGCGACGAGCTCGTTCGGGTTCGGGAGAGAGAGCGAGACAGAGGAGAGAGAGGAGCTCGGGGAGAGAGTGAGAGGCCTGGGGGCGCGTGGCTGTCTCCGTGGCGCTGGAAGGGCCTCGAGGGCGTGAGACAGGCAGGGAGGAGGCCACGGCGTCGCCAGCGCTCGCCACGCCTCGCCTCTGCCTTCTGGCAGAGGAAGACGATGAGCGGTGGGTAGGTGGGTTGGGCCTCAGCCACGGTCTTTGAGCCTCATGGGCGCCAGTGGGCTGCGGAGTAAGCCAGTAAGGTATTCTCTCTCTCTTTTTATTTCCATTTTCTATTTTCTGTAATTATGTTCGGCTTTAATAAAATGCTGGGCATTTCAAAAATCATGAAACTGGTCAATGTCACTGTTTGGAATATTTCCAACAACAAACATTTCAGTTTATGATTATTTGAGCATTTAAAATATTTTATAGTATTTAAATGCCCAAATGCAAATACCATATGAATTAATTCAAAGTCCAAATGTCATGGAAAATGTGCAACATCTCCGTTATCTTGTTTCAAGATTTTTCCAAAATGGTGAGCATTTTTGAAGGCCATTTGGTTCATTGAAAAATATTTCTTAGTTGAACCTATTTGAATTGTTTTTGGTGCTAGGGCTTGGTCATCCCCATTTCAAATTTTCATGAAAATTAAACATGATGCATGGATGCAATGCCACTGGTTACAAGCAAGCTCTAGGGCTGATCTGGGTGTGATACTCACCCCACTAAACAAGAATCTCGCCCCGAGATTCAAGACGTGAGGTAAGAGGAAAAGAGAAGTCACAAACTATCACAATCTTCATGATCCATTTGCCCTCTCGAAGATGTTGATTCATTCCATCATCTTGGTCTTGACGTCTTCGAGATCTTCACCCGACACGACAACAGAAAGAAAGGGGAAACCCTACATGATTCGATCTTCACGAAGATCAAGCAAACATGATCGACTCACGGACTGAGACGGTGACACATCTCGAGTTGAGACACAAAACACATCGAGAGGGATGGAAGGACAACGACGGGGTTTGATTGGTGGCAACAATTCCACGCTTAGAGAGATGGTGGATGGTGTCAAGGTGGCGAGGAAATATTTATCATGATCCCGTAACGGGACACCTTGAGAAAGGTGACGCAAAGAACTATTCCCTTAAGTGGCAAAAAGAATTACTTTTGAATTAGAAATCATTGAGACTCTTCATACCAGCCTAAGGCAATTCACAACGATCGTTTGACGGGGTGCAAAGGAATGGTACACCCGGACTAGAATGGATGATGTGGACTACCTTGTTGAAGACAACGCAATGGATGATTTTTGTTTATCATCGGAGGTGAAGGGGACCCATGGTAAGTCCACTTTTGAGGATGATCCTAGACATCAATTACTGAGAAGGACATCCCATGGAAAAATTGGCACAACGGGGTGCAAGCTGGGAACAACATGTAAATGTTGGGAAGGTTCCAACCATCATATCTGCCTGAGATTCAGATCCGATTGGTGATAGGATATTTCAGACTCAGCATGTCTGAACAGGAAAGATTGCAACACACATCGACGAGATGGCGTTACGAGATTCTCGGGATATGAACTATGATAGCAGGCTCCAAGATATGAGCTAGTTCCGCTACCAACCTGTGAACACGTTGTCCAAGACAAGCATGACCACGTAGTAGTCTTATCATAAAACACTACCGAGTTCAGGTTGGGAACCATCATCGGGGATATCGAAGTCCTTGTATAAGCCGCGGTCTTAAGAAGGAACTTCTTCTCCTTGAACAAATCAATCAGTGGCTTGGTGTGCTAGGAAACACATATGGAGTGGAGGCGGCCTACCTATCAAACCATAGGGCACTTCGCACGTGCATGACTAACTTGGGATGATTCCAGGGGAAACGAAACAAACCTTTCTCAAATTCATGGTGGCAACTTACACCTAAAGCACATGAATTCGAGGAAGTCACTTCAACCATCCAAGCATAAGCTTCATGAACGGATCACGAAGACATTGCTTACGAAATTTTCAACACTAGGTTGATGTTCAACATGAATCATGGGGGAGACAAAATGTCACTGATGGGCTCAACAAAGAACTTATCGAATTTCCATATCATCGACTTCCACCATCATGTGAACACGGTGATAGTATTGGTCAGACCAAAAGATGTAATGGTGTATGCTCGAAGGGTCAATCACGAGTAAGACAACATCACGAGCATCGTTGGTACTGATTTGATTTGACGATAGCCCATACTCAAATCAAAGGATTGATAGGACAATAGGTCCAGCAACTGATCACAGGGACCAATCGGTGAAGATATCGTCTTTCTTCAACACACACTACACAAGAATATCCCTTTGGATCGAACTAAGTTAGGCAAGCTTTTATCTTCCAACTCTCCAAGTTGTTGTTTGGCTTAACCAACTAGCTCAGGGGTATCCAACACAGATTCTTGGAGAAGGGTGGTTCACAAGAAACCAACTTGATCACGAGCTCAACATAACAGTCAGGAAACAACCCGGTAACACTTCCAAGAGGATATTTGGAAAGTCACGAACCACCGGTATGTTACTAAGCTCGAGAACAATCTTGCTTTGAGGCAAGACGATATGATCAAATGAGTGAGGACTTGACAAGATCCTAACCCATCAATCGGAGTGTGCACCAGAAATAAGGACTAGGTAGCACGATCGATCTTAGGATGATGATTCAATAATCAACACGCTAAGAATGAGGATATTGTCCATTAGCTACTAAGCAACGAGTTGCTCGGAGTATTGATTTCACACATCACACTTCACTTGTCGGCATTCCGGTTGCACCAACACGGGACCGAGGAATGATTGATGATGGTGAGAAGTATCACTACGTCAAAATTCATGAGGGTTGGTGCAATTCTCATGACACTCTTGACATAAAGATGGTAACACTCCAAGGTAGAACAGAACAAAAGCTGAATTGGCATCTTGATCTGCGGAATATAACTGCTTTGACCCAATCCTGGATAAGGATGAGGTACTGGAGTTTGTTTCTCCAAGTCATTCAGGACAGAATGGCTTGACGGACCACAAAAGTAATAGGCATCGATGAACAAATGCACGCATACCCTTGATTATCAACTGATAGAGGATGGTCGGGATACAACTAAAGAGAGCAACTCAAAGGAACATATAATTTTCTGGGTTGTGGATGCACAGATTAGTATGTCGAACGAAGCTCAACATTTCTTCCGGATAACCCATGCAGAGAAGGTAGGACTGGCAGAGTCACAATATGAATGGAGTACTCCTCAAGAGCACTCTTATTGTGATGTTTTGGTTCAACAAGGAACTTCTGCCATAAGCGGTT
This sequence comes from Aegilops longissima, assembly GCA_021605205.1. Classification (NCBI taxonomy): domain Eukaryota; kingdom Viridiplantae; phylum Streptophyta; class Magnoliopsida; order Poales; family Poaceae; genus Aegilops; species Aegilops longissima. Next base: position 184,702,035 of record CM038682.1, read on the forward strand.
CGTAGTATTTGGAAGAAGGAAATACCACAGACTTGAGGACTATCGCAAAGGTTACTAATATCCTAAAGGAGCTAGCAACTACTAACAACATGAAGTAGGATGAATCTCGGGTTCGAAACCCGTGAGTAGAATACCTACTACTAAATGGCATCACGGATGCTTTCAAGAATAATGGCGTAATCATCACACGGGGATACAAAAGCATTGCTGAATTGCTAGGTGACTTCCTAAACACCTAGGGTCATAATAATAGTTCCAACATATATGTCGAGGCAACAGAGTACCTCGAATCGATCGTTAGTGTGCTTATTCGACCAAAAGGACATCGGAAACGGAAGGAAAGGATTTGCAAATGCATCGGACTATTTAGAGACTGGGATGACTCAGACACAAGATAACGGCTGTAAATGCTCAAAATGATTTGAGACATCCTGCAAAAATGGTGGCATAACCACTCAACAACATCATAACAAGATTCCGAGATCAACAGCTATCATACGTAAATAGTAGGAACTGAATCGGGATTAAAACCAACAATCTTATAGGTCTATGGATTAGTAACACGTCATCCTCGATAGATAGATGAGAAGCCTAGTTCTTAACCCCGAGAAGAGAAGAGGATGACTTAGATCAAGGCCATGAGGTATAAGGAGTAAAAAGAGCCTTACGCTCCTTCCACAATCAATTCCCTTACATAACTAAAGCATTTCTAGACACAACTTCACCAGTTTGGCTTGGTAATCCTCTGAGCATCAAAGCTCGATACCAACGCTGTCGGACCCCGATCCTAAGTCACACCGATCTAGCATGTAACACATCATATCACTTTGCGGCCTCACGCACGGTATTCCCACGGTGTCGCCTTACCATGGCCCGGACCGTTTATGCCTTTTGGCTCACGATATGATAGTGTCGCTAGCATCCATATGACAAAGAACCCGGCCGACATGGCTAGTCGTGAACCCAAAGCGGCGCTAACCTATGGGGACAGGCATACATGAATCACATCGAGCATGTCGGTCATCAACGATATATTCGGGCTGTAGCATGGCTAACAGGACTCCGTATCCCGGCTATAGCAGGCTAGGCAGACTCAATATCACCGCGTGACATTTCCCGAAGGGATGACATAGGAACGAAGTGAAACACATGCCGCCAGTCAAGTGTCCAAGCAGTAGTCTTGGGCTAGCAGGACTCCGTGAACCGGGCAGTAGCGGACTACTATCGCCGGAAGCACGAGACTACATTTCCCCATATGAGAGGCTGCCGAGGATAAACAACTAGTTTGTCGGATCCCACACATACCAAGCATTTCAGACATACACACAATATGCTCAATATGTGTAAATACGACGTGGCATCACAACATAACTCTACGACTCAAATATTTATTCATTAGGCTCCGCAGAGCGAGATATTACAAACATGGGTCTCATGACCCAACACTCAGAGCATACAAGTCAAAGCACAAGCGGAAGCTAAACATGTCTGAGTACAGACAACTATAAATGAAAAAGCCTGAGAAGCCTGACTATCTACCAGATCCTGCCGAGGGCACAAGATCGTAGCTGAGGTAACAAGCTAAACATCGAAGCCCACGTGGAACTACTAGCGAGACTGACGTCTCTCTGCAAAACATAAAATAAACAAACGTGAGTACAATTGTACTCAGCAAGACTTACATCAGAACTAACTACATATGCATCATTATCAAAAGGGGGTGGTGGAGTTTGACTGCAGCAAGCCAGCTTTGACTCGGTGGCTATCCTGAACTACGATTGCAAGTAACTCTTTGAGGTGGCGCACGAGTCCACATATTCACCATAACAATACACCACTATGGACCCGCTCCGTCTCCCTACGAGAACGCCATCCATAGCACTCACGCTTATCTTGCGCATTTTAGAGTATCCACTTTCACTTGTCTATGAACTGATATAGGCAACCCGTAAGTCCTTTTCATGGACACGGCTATTCGAATAGATCATATTAACCCTGCAGGGTGTACTTCTTCACACACGCTCACCACTTACCGCCGTTTACGACATGTACTCGGCAACCTTCAAGCGGAAGCCCAACGTGGTGTCGGCCACGGCCTACCTAAACACTCAAGTCCCTAGTCCAGTTTATCGCCTATTCGGTTCCATCCGCAGGAGTCCGCCGAGGTTTCCCATACAGCCCGAACGATGTGTGCAGGGTTCCCAGACACCAAACGGGCGAATCGGTACACCGGGCCACGGTGCCTACCGCAACACAACCCACCCCTAAGGTCAGCGTTGCGTGCGGCCCCCAGCATGCTACAAACACCAGAAACTACTTGCAACTCCCGGACTGAGGACAAGGGTGGTTAAGAAGCCGAGAGGGTCAATTAAGGATCCCAATGCGTGGTAGTAACTGTTTCATGGATCACAAACACAGAACTCAGTTCCTGAGGACGGTTTCAATGAGACAACCCACCATGTACTCCTACATGGCCTCTCACCGCTACCTTTACCAAATCGTGTTCACACACTTAGCTCACACACAATAGGACATGTTCATAACAATTCCAATTCATTCCCGATGAATCGGACCCGACTCAACTCTAAGCAGTAGCAGGCATGACAAACAAGCATAAATGAGTAGGCACAACATGGCTCAAACAATTCCTACTCATGCTAGTGGGTTTCATCTAATTCTTGTGGAATGACAGTCATGCAAAGGATGAAGGGGTTCAGCTACGCAGCAAGTAACACATGAGTGGTTGTTGTCCTAATGCAGTAAAATAGAGCAGGAGCGAGAGAGTGGGATTATATCGGAATGAACAAGGGGTTTTGCTTGCACGGCACTTCAAGATAATATAGTTCTTCATCGGTGTCATCGAATTCATCGCTTCATGCGTCGTCTCACCGAGAGGGACAATTACCGCAACAAGAGAGAACACAATCAATGCAATGCACATTCACATGAATGACATGTCATGTTACGATCTGGATTCACCTAATGCAGCGATAATCCAAGTTAATTGAAGTGGAATTCAAACAAGGACAAATTCCAACTCCAAATGTTATTTCATAATTTGCCCTAATCATGATTCATCCTATTCAGTGAGGTTAACTTGTTTAATCATGCATGAAAGTGCCATAAACAGATTCTTCATATTTTTCTGATCATTTTCATATATAAATTATTTAATTTGGAGTTCTGATTAAAAGTTATGAATATTTGAAGTTTGGGGTATTTTCTGAAATTTATAAATCATTTCCTAATTTATTCTAATTCTAGAAATACTTTCTTTGCGTCAAAGATGATGCCTGTGTGACGTCAGCAAGTCGACATGGTTGACCAGAGTCAAACCTGTGGCGCGGGACCCACGGGTCAGAGTCATTAGACTAACTAATTTTAGTTAGTCCTTAATCCTAGGTTTAATTAGCAGGGCGGGCCCACACGTCAGTGACCCAGGGGGGTCAAATCCCTGGTCAACCGGGGCTAATCCACCGGCGTCTAGCCGCCGGCAACGTCCGAGACGGCGGCGATGCGCGGAATCGCAGCACGGGCCACGGTTGGAGGCGCGGTTGGCACCGTTGGAACCCCGAGCCTCGTCCGCGTCGGCTGGTGCTAGTAGGGTCGCCGGAGACGACCTAGATCGACGGCGATGTCCGCTTCCGCGGCGGCCGGAGCTCGGTGGTTGCGGCTGGGAGGGCTAGAGCTCGCGGGCGAGGGAGCTGAGCAGGGCAGCGAAGAGGGGAGGTGCTCAGGAGCATGCCGGAGCTACTATGCGGCGGCGAGGTGCTCGGGACGCAGAGCTCGCCCGGCCATGGCGGACGGCGGGCTGGTCTTTCATGGGCGGCGGCTTCTGGCGCAGCGAGAGGGAGATGAGGGAAACGACGGCAAGCTCACCGTGAGTCCGCTTGGAGGTCGATGGGCTCGGGCGGCGGAGTGCAGCGAATCGACGACGATGGTGGCCGGAGCCGAGGTGGAAGACGACGGCGATGGCGACGTTGCTGGCCTCCCGAGGTCGCGTGATCGGTGGAGACGGAGAAGGGTCGGGCGGAGCTCTTGGGGACGGCAGAGGGGCAAGGGGTGGCTGCGGCTCGGCTATGGCGAGCAGGCGGGCAGAGCCTGCTCGGGTTCGGGAGAGAGAGCGAGACAGAGGAGAGAGAGGAGCTCGGGGAGAGAGTGAGAGGCCTGGGGCGTGGCTGTCTCCGTGGCGCTGGAAGGGCCTCGAGGGCGTGAGACAGGCAGGGAGGAGGCCACGGCGTCGCCAGCGCTCGCCACGCCTCGCCTCTGCCTTCTGGCAGAGGAAGACGATGAGCGGTGGGTAGGTGGGCTGGGCCTCAGCCACGGTGCTGGGCCTCATGGGGCGCCAGGTGGGCTGCAGGTAAGCCAGGTAAGGTATTCTCTCTCTCTCTTTTATTTCCATTTTCTATTTTCTGTAATTATGTTCGGCTTTAATAAAAATGCCAGGGCATTTCCAAAAATCATGAAACTGGTCAATGTCACTGTTTGGAATATTTCCAACAACAAACATTTCAGTTTATGATTATTTGAGCATTTAAAATATTTTATAGTATTTAAATGCCCAAATGCAAATACCATATGAATTAATTCAAAAGTCCAAATGTCATGGAAAAATGTGCAACATCTCAGTTATCTTGCTTCCAGCATTTTTCCAAAAATGGTGAGCATTTTTGAAGGCCATTTGGTTCATTGAAAAATATTTCTTAGTTGAACCTATTTGAATTGTTTTTGGTGCTAGGGCTTGGTCATCCCCATTTCAATTTTTCATGAAAATTAAACATGATGCATGGATGCAATGCCACTGGTTACAAGCAAGCTCTAGGGCTGATCTGGGGCTGTGACAATTTTTTTTCATGAATACACATCAACAATCATTATTATGAGAGTAATCCTTGTCAAGGAATAACTCACTTAGTCAGTTGCACCACACAATTCCTCGGCTCCTTCAGGTCATAGAATGGTTTCAAAAGTTCCACACATGCATGTTGCGATTTACCTTTGGATTTGGAATATTAAGTCATTCAATGACTTCAATATATACATCCAAACTAATTGACCCATGAGAGTATGTAGACATTACATACATCAACCAGGACCTATACTGCCATTAACATTCAGTATGGAAACATAATTCCACTCATACCAAGAAGGTATGCTACATCGTGACCGATGTCGGGTCTCTGCGAAAAACCCTTGTGCTACAAGCCTCGCTTTCTCACCACCTCATTTACTTTTGTTTCCAAACAAAAATTCACTTTTCTTCTCTATGGAAGATACTTATGAGGAGCAGGTTTACAATGGTAAATACCTCTCTTTTGATGAGCGAGTGACACTCTTCCTTAATTGCTTCCTTTCATTTGAACCAATATAAGTGCAACAACACTCTCCATGGATTTGGTTCAGGGCCCAAAAGGATTCTAGCAATTCTTGATAAGAATTTTATGTCGACATATGTAGACTTTCTCATATATGATTCTCATGAATCAATATCATTGTGGAATTCTTATTACACCTCTTAACTCCTTGTGATTTCCCACAACAAGGGAGTCAAGGTGTTTCGATGTCCCAACACCTAAAAATGTGTGCACATATGTGTTGGACTTTGGATGCCGCGCATCCCTCAGGTGTCGTTCAACCCGAGGTTGAATCATATGTACTTGTCAAGGGATCAATCTCCTCTGTTTCCACTGAAACATATGAGAACTTAATCTCCAACCAGAATTCTCCCCCTCTTGCTCTCATCTAGAGAGACGAGTGGTTTATTAGGTACATCCACTCGTTCTGGTACTTGACCATAGTGACACCTTTGTCATCAGTAAATATACTTGGCAGATTATTTGCAATATGCTGCAAATTTCTCATAAACTGAACCTTGAGTTCAGATTCTAAAGTACGTGGACAAAATGTCTATGACATTTATTATCCATTTCCTGGCATTCTTTGTGGTACACATCTTCCCCTAATTCCAGAAAATGTTCTTATTGCAAAAGCAATCAACGCATGGGCTGCAAATAACTCCCTTCATAGGGTTAAGGTATTCGACGGATTAATGATCATACCATAGTTATTCCTCGCATAGATCCCAACCATATGTGAAAGCCCATGATATACGCTAGGGTGGTGATATCGGTATGCAACCGAATTACCGCAGATGGGAAATACTTCACTTATTTCCACGTACAAACTGCAAGGGGTGCAGTATCATTTGATCTTATTTAGACCAAATATGCGGAGTGTGAGACAACATGTTACCATCAACAAAATGTTGGTAAATCACAATTCTGCAACATTGGCCAAGCAATATTGGATCTCTTTCATAAGAGATCAAGCCAAACCATTCTAGTTATGTACTATATACTGAATATAACCATTGAATGCTCGTGAATCAACTTCAACGACATTTGCATTCCAATGGAATTATACCACGTTAGGATAATTTGCTCTAAATTCGTTAATTTGAGCAATTAATTCAGTAAACAAATGGTTTTGTGTGGATGATACACATCTAATACCATCTTCTAGATGCGTCTATTAACACCATGAAGTACCAACATAACCTAGATAATGGTTGAATAACCCAAACATATTCTTGAATGCAATCAAGTATATTGGCTGGCTCATTTCAAATTTTAAGGTGAGAGTGCCTTAAAATTAATTCCCAAATGTCACATGCAGTGCACAAAACAATCTCATGATTGTTGGGAATATTGCAACTTGTCAAGTTGTGGCAAACAGAATTGTCAATAATTTCTCTAATCATCCAATACCATGATGATAAAGGAGTAAAAAATACTATGTATGCAACAAGATTGAGTATGAACTGATTCATACACTCAATTATCTGAACTATCATGTCCGAGGGACAAGATGTTGCAATTTATACTATATGTTGTAGTACAATTATATGCTAGTGATATTTAGGGATAATTACGAGACTACACGAGATCTCCAAAATATCTTTGGAATATCATTCCACAAGAATATCATCAATATAGAAGAGTCCACTCTCCTTCTACCATGCTAGAATATTTTCTGCTTGTTTCCTTTTGAAGTAGAACTTCAAACTTATCCCATTAAAATCATTTGCCTCATGTGAGGCGGTGGTATGATTCAACCCAGTACTTCACAGTTTGGTAATCATTTGTACGATATTTTGTACAACCACCCCTTTGACAAAGTTGATAGTTGTCCTTATGGTCATTTATTTAAATGATCCATTATTTTCGCGAGATATACACTCCATTTCTGTTGGGGATATGACTATTGGGTATGACCCGCCCAGGAGGGGCCGGGTTATCCCAATGGCGCTTCATCAAGACGAAGCCCATGAAGATGTTGAAGATGGCGGTTCATGAAGGAGACTTGTTAAAAGGCCCAAAGCCCAAAGGCAGCTTAAAGCCCATAAGTATAAACCACTATATACATACATACATACATATATATATATATATATATATATATATATATATATATATATATATATATATATATATATATATATATATATATATATTTAGCTTGTATTGTAAGGCAGGTATAATTAGTCACCGAGCCGGACACGTTTATGAGCCGGCCAGGACTCTGTAAGCCACAGGGCGTCAACCTGTGTATACAAAGGGACGACCCGGCGGCGGTATAGGGCAAGAGACAACAGATCGAAAGCTAGGTCAAGCGTATTCGCTCCCTGGTAATCGAGACATCAGCAATACCACCTCAAACTGGATTAGGCCTTTACTTTCACGGCAAGGGGCCGAACCAGTATAACTCCCCGTGACCTTTGTCCCGTTTAACCCCTTTAAGCTAACATCATTGCGATGGCTTCACTACTAAGTCCTCACACTAGGACATCTGCCGTGACAATTCCACGACAGTTGGCGCCCACAGTGGGGCCAGTGCATGGTGGTTTCGAGTTCTTATAGGGCAACTTCGATAGGATCAAGGGATACGCTGTGGGCCGGATGACCAAGAGTCATCGCGGCAAGCTCTACATCGACGATGCAGGCTGGGGCCCCGAGGCCGGCTCAACTAGTACGGGTACCGGGTCCCCTTCGGCGGAATTCACGTCTTCATCGGCAAGATCGGCGAGCCAGGCCCTAAGCCGGACATCTGCACCGACATCATCGAGACGGCTCAGCATGCACGACCCGCCCAAGTTCAGCCCGCCGTGAAACGTGCCTTTGTGGGATTCATCCATGGGGCGGAATCTGAGGATAGATCTGTGTCAGGTGGTGAGACAGACGCCTATTCTGATGGTGAGTCGTCCACTAGTGAAACCGAGTCGTTGTATGAACTGCAAGACGGCCGGCTTGGGGGTTATTCCGATGGCGACAGTATTCCGGACCCCTATGAGCCGCCGAGTAGGGTCGCGATTTTCATGGTCGACACACAACTAGTACATAATTCTTCGACTGCGGCAGCAATAATCTTCGGGTCAGCAGTGGCAACGGCTGCCGGGGCAGGAGGCCCTGTGCGCCCGCCGGCTCAAGTTTTGACTGACTTGCTGGACAATTTGACAGCATTGTGAACAGCAGAGGTTAACCCGGCGGATCAAGTTCAGCATAACACGGAAGTCGCAAAGTTGAGAGATGAGATAGCTCAAGCCAAGGAAGATTTGGCGGCTGAGAACGCGAGGATGGCTGCAGAGTGAGCTGCTCTGGATGCTCAGGTGCAACGGATCCAGGCTGATTCCTTGCGGCTCTCATTGGATCAGAATGCGTCAAACGAAGTTATGAGGAGAAGGCACCGGAGTCGTCTGCCTCCGGTTTACGAGGCAAGGAACCTCTTCAACACGCCTGGAGCAGGGTTCAGTTACTCGCCAGAGATAAGCCGGGCGGTAGCCACGCCGAGGACCGGAGCGCTGGCTCAGCCACACGTAGCAGATCCACCTTGTCTGAATAATACCCCACCACAGTATGTGCCGACGCCACCAGGTCATTATTCTAACCCTTTGGATAATATGATCGCTGCGGCGACACGATTGGCGGCTCTCCCAGTTGAAGGCGAGTCTCCGGCTGCGATTTAAATGCGAAGGGCTAGAGAGCTTCTTCAGACATCATTGGTGCAGCAGGAGGCTTATTCTTACAGTCGCGAGAGGATTCACTAAATCCTACGCCCAAGCCAGAGTTATAGCAGGCACATGGACTCCCCGGCGGTATCAAGCAGTGAGCAGCGCCATAACCCGCCCCGTGGACATGACCCGGCGCGTGGTGGTGTTAATACTCAGGCCCTGATGGATCAGGATAAAGCACGTCGGGAGGCTGAGCTGGCGGCTCAGTACGCGGCCCATCAACAATCTCCGGTTCATCCAATGGCTTCGGTGGAGGCGGGCATGACCTCTAGAACCACGGGCATACCATGTTTAGTGTCGGCTCTGCATAATGAGCGTCTGCCCAAGGATTTCAAAGGACCTCGCAAGGTGCCTAACTATACAGCCGACTTACCCCCTGAGGCATGGATTGAGAGTTACGAGATGGCCAGGGAGCTGTTGGAGGTCAGCGATGCTGCGTGTGCCAAGTACTTCACCATGATGCTGGATGGGACGACCCGTACTTGGTTAAAAGGGATGCCTCCCAATTCCATTGGGCCATGGGCCGAGTTAAAAGCCCGGTTTATCCAGAATTTAAAAGATATGTGCAAGCAACCCATGTCGATTGTGGATTTGGATGCCTGCGCCCAAGAGGAGGGCGAGTCAATGACCTGTTGGGTGCGCAGGGTCAAAGCTATCCTGCACTCATCGGATAACATCAATGCCGGCTCAGCGGTCCTAATGTTAGAGAAGAATTGCCATTTTTTGCCCCTTAAACAAAAGCTAGGGTGGCTCAAGCGCCACTGCAATGATGAGCTGATGGTGGCTCTGATTAAATATGCCGACTCTGATAGTACTAAGGACCCCGAGTCTGATGATGAAAAGCCGGGAAAGGGAAAGAAGAGTGGCAACACCAAGGGTCAGCATCATAACCCGACGAGTCAGGGGGGCAATGTTAAGTGCAAGGCTGATAATACTTCCGATTTTGTGGCCAATACCAATACGCAGAATAATGGTCAGCGTCGTAAGGGGAAGGCACCTCCTCGGGTAGGAGGGTCAGGTTTCTGTCTTGAGCAGATCCTGAATCAGCCCTTCCCAAAGCATGTTACGCGGGAAAGGCCGTCCAGTCACCTTGGAAGGACTGCCACATTATGAAGGAGTTCAAAAATTCTGATTTATTCCAGAACAATCATGGGCCGGGCGGTGGCTCAGGTTCCGGCTCTCATGGCCCGGGTTACGGTGGTGGCGGTTCTAATTCCGGTTTCCAGGGTCACCCAAGCAATCAAAGTAATCAGGGTGGTTATCATCAACAGTCTGGTCAGGGGAATCAGCAACAACAATCTGGGTATCAAAGTAATCCGAAGCAGTTGAACAGTGGGCAGTACCACATCTTCACCACGAGTTTATGCAAGCGAGACCAGAAGCTCCGTAAAAGAGTTGTGAACGCCGTTGAGTCGGCGGTTCCCCGTTACTTGCGATGGTCCGAGCAGGCCATTATGTGGAGTCGTGAAGATCACCCGCCCCGGGTTGATAATCCGGGTCAATTGGCCTTGGTGGTGGCGCCTCAGGTTGGAGGATACGAGTTCACTAAGGTACTCATGGATGGAGGCAGCAGTATTAATATCCATTACTATGATACTTTCCGTCGTATGGGATTAACTAACAAAAATCTTAAGTTGTCCAATACTGTTTTCCATGGGGTGGTGCCTGGTAAGTCAGCATGTCCGGTAGGCAAGATCACTTTGGAAGCGACCTTTGGAGATGATCATGACTCCCGGGTTGAGACGCTAACCTTTGAAGTGGTCAAGATTCAGAGCCCCGTATCACGCTCTGTTTGGACGGCCGGCTTATGCCAAGTTCATGGCACGACCTTGTTATCTTTATCTGCAGCTCAAAATGCCGGGTCACAAGGGGACCATCATAGTGCATGGAAGCCAGAAGATAGCTTTGAAGTGTGAAGAAGGTGACGCTGCTTATGATGTGTCTGCGCAACAGAGGAATTGAAGTTTTATAAAGATAATGTTGACCCGGCAGATATGACATCTTTGAAGAAGCCAACCACGGAGCATGATCCGGTCTTGAAGTTTAAGTCGGCGGATGACACTAAGGTAGTTGATTTCGTTCCTGGCGATTCATCCAAGTAGTTCAGCACCAGTGCTAATCTGGATCCGAAATAGGAAGGCGCGCTCATCAAGTTCATCCATGAGAACCAGTACATATTTGCATGGAAACCTTCTGACATGCCAGGTGTACCGAGGGAACTCGCTGAGCACACTCTTAATATTGATCTGAAGTTTAAGCAGGTAAAGCAATTCCTTCGTTGTTTTAATGAAGAGAGGCGTAAGGCCATTGGTGAAGAAGTGGCCCAGCTCTTGGGGGCTGGGTTCATTGTTGAAGTTTTTCATCCTGAGTGGTTGGCTAACCCGGTGCTGGTGCTTAAGAAGAACGACACTCTGCGTATGTGTGTGGATTACACGGACTTAAATAAGGCTTGTCTGGCTGATCCTTTTGCTCTCCCTCGTATTGATCAAATTATTGATGCTATGGAGGGTTGTGAGCGTTTGAGCTTTTTGGATGCTTATTCTGGTTATCATCAGATCAAGATGGCAGTGAAGGACCAGGAGAAGCCAACTTTTATTACTCCGTTTGGAGCCTTCTGCTATGCGTCCATGCCTTTTGGGCTCAAGAGTGCCCAGGCGACTTACTAACGGTGTGTGCAGAATTGCCTTCATAATCAAATCGGGCGGAATGTTCATGCTTATGTGGATGACATTGTAGTGAAGTCCAGAAAGAAGGAGACCCTGATTGATGATTTGAAGGAGACCTTTGACAATCTCCGGGTTTATAAGATGATGCTTAACCCGGCCAAGTGTGTCTTTGGAGTACCAGCTGGTAAGCTTTTGGGTTTTCTGGTTTCTGAACGAGGTATTGAAGCTAACCCAGAGAAGATAAAAGCTATCACCTCTCTGGCTAAGCCGGCCTGTATTAATGATGTTTAGCATTTGGCGGGTCGTATTGCGGCCTAAAGCAGGTTGGGTGAGAAGGCTATCCCTCTTTACAAGATGATGAAGAAGACAAATCACTTTGTTTGGAGTGATGCTGCTAATCAAGCGTTTGAGGATTTGAAGAAACTGTTGGCTAAGCTGCCTGTTCTCGTTGCTCCCATTGATAAAGAGCCTTTGTTGTTGTATGCGGCTTCCAATAGCCGAGCTGTCAGTGTAGCCATTATGGTGGAAAGAAAGGAGCCAGGTAAGGAGTATCCGGTTCAGCGGCTGGTTTACTACATCATTGAGGTGCTTATTGAGTCCAAGCAGAGGTATCCGCATTGGCAGAAGCTTGTGTATGGGGTTTTCATGGCTAGCCGGAAGCTTAAGCAGTATTTCCTAGGTCATCCTATCACTGTGGTTAGTTCTGCAGGGATATCATCCAAAACAGAGAAGCCACAGGTCGGGTAGCCAAATGGGCCATTGAGCTTGGACCTCATGGTTTAAAGTATGTGCCTCTTACGGCCATCAAATCTCAAGCACTTGTGGATTTCATCAATGATTGGACAGAGTTGCAGATGCCTGAGGAGAAACCAGATAACACATATTGGACCATTCACTTTGATGGGTCCAAGGCAATTGGAAGGCTCGGGGGTTGGAGTTGTATTAACTTCCCCATGAGGTGATAAATTTTCTTATGTTCTCCGACTGATGTTCTGTACTAACAATGCAGCTGAGTATGAGGCATTGATCCATGGTCTTCGGATGGCTAAGGAGATGAACTTAAGCCGGGTGAGGTGTTTCGGCGACTCAGATCTGGAGGCTCAGCAAGTTTCTGGCACTTGGGATTCTAAGGGTCCACTCATGGCGACTTATCATCGAGAGGTTGATGCTACTGCGGGTCACTTTAAGGGTTATCAAGTTGAACATGTTGTTTGCAGGAAAAATGAGGCGGCTGATGCTTTAAGCCGGTTAGGGTCTCAGCGTAAGCCGGTGCCACCTAACACTTTCCTCGATATTCTGCATAACCCTTCTGTCAAATTGCCTACAGAGGAAGATCTGGCTATTCCTGACCCGGAAGCACAATTGGTGGCGGCTCTTCATGCAATTCCTGATTGGACAGTTCCATATTTGGCTTATATGACCCGAGGCGAGTTACCTGAGGATGAAACTTTGGCCAGACAGATAACCCGGCGGTCTAAGTCAATGACTATTGTCAATGGAGAGTTGCATCATCGCAGTGTCACATGGGCGTTTCAATGTTGTGTTTCTCCTGAAGAATGTTGTGAGATTCTACGAGAGATTCATGAAGGAGATTGTGGTCATCATGCCGGCTCTAAATCTCTCGTAGCCAAGGCTTTCCGTCATGGGTTTTATTGGCTGACGGCTCACGATGATGCTGAGGATCTAGTCAGTAAATGTGATGGTTGTTAGAAGTTTTCACGACGAGCTCATGTACCGGCTCAAGATTTGCGGATGATTCCTATTGCTTGGCCCTTTGCAGTCTGGGGGCTTGATATGGTTGGGCCTTTCAAAAGGTCCAAGGACAAAAAGACCCACCTTTTGGTGGCAGTTGACAAATTCACAAAGTGGGTCGAAGCATAACCGGTCAGTAAGTGTGACGCGGCAACATCGGTTCAATTCATCAAAAAGTTGATTTTTCTCTTTGGTTTTCCCCACATCATTATAACTGATAATGGCACTAATCTGTCCAAGGGTGCTATGAAATAGTTTTGTCAACGTGAGCATATTCGACTTGATGTATCATCAGTGGCTCACCCCCAATCCAATGGTCAAGCCGAGAGAGCCAATCAAGAAATTTTGAGAGGCATCAAGCCCCAGCTTATGGCTCCTTTGCAGAGGATGCCGGGTTGATGGGTGGAGGAGTTACCCTTAGTGCTATGGAGTATCAGTACTACCCCAAACAGATCTACGGGTTACACGCCCTTCTTCATGGTTTACGGAGCAGAGGCGGTTCTCCCTAGTGACATTCGTCACGACTCGCCCCGCGTGGCGGCTTATGTTGAGTCTGACAATGAAAAAGCACGTCAGGATGCACTTGACCTATTAGATGAGGAGCATGACATCGGGGCGGCTCGTTCAGTGATTTACCAGCAAGATCTGCGTTGTTATCACAGCCGTCGGGTTAAGACCAGAATTTTTTAAGAAGGTGACTTGGTGCTCCGGCTTATTCAGGATCAGACTGATATGCATAAACTATCCCCACCTTGGGAAGGGCCTTTTGTGGTCAGCAAGAATCTGAACAACGGATCATGCTACCTTATCGATGTTCGAGACCACAAGGACTCACGCACATCGGAGGAGGAGACCCGTCGGCCATGGAATATTGCTCATCTTCGGCCTTACTACACTTGAGCCACCGGCTCTTACGATGTACATATCTTGACAATGTATATATTATGATGATTATAATGAAGCCGGCATCCCTGATAAAGAAGGGCCTCTGTCGTTTCGTTTCCAAGAATAATGAGTCTTTTTCATTACAAATGGTCACTTGGGGGCTTCCTGCTCATTGAGCATAGCTGTGAATATCCCTCTTGATCGACTCAATGCCACACTTCCAATGGTCACTTGGGGGCTTCCTGCTCATTGAGCATAGCTGTGAATATCCATCTTGGTCGGCTCAATGCCACACTTCCAATGGTCACTTGGGGGTTTCCTGCTCATTGAGCATAGCTGTGAATATCCCTCTTGATCGGCTCAACGCCACAAACCACTTGGGGGCTTCCTGCTCATTGAGCATAACTGTGAATATCCCTCTTGGTCCGGCTTATACGCCATGGTTACAAAAGCACTTGGGGGCTTCCTGTTCAAACATAGGTGTATTCACCAAAGAGAACATAGCGTTACTACCCTTGTGAGCTGAGTTGGAACACTAGGTGTATTCACCAAAACTTTCCGGATTCTCCTGCTTTGTAGAAACTGCCACTCCGCCCGGGTAATCCCGGAATGACAAGCCGAACTCTTGACAGTCAATATTACATAGACCCTGAACTTGTCAATGTTAAAACGGTGGTCATGTGAGGCTGGTTTCACAAAGTGTAAAAGGTTAACTCAGTGGCTTGGCGGCCCATGAAAGCCTCGGAGCTTTAGGCTTGGCGGCCTATGAAAGCCTCGTTTTCTCGCTTTGATTCGTTTTTTGAACATTTTTGGGTTCATCTTGGCACCATATTGACATATGGTTTAAAATGATTCATGCCATATAGCCTCAATTCTTACAGCTCATATTTGAGTATATCCATGGTTTTTGATAAGCCGGCCTGGCTTTGGATGATAAGTCGCCAGTATATGATGATATTAAATACTTGGAAGTATTTTTCTTCTAAGTTTTGGGTTATCACCCTTACTGCATTGGTATGGTAAGCTGACAGTTTAATCAAATATCACAGGTATGATATTTTTGATTATGTCTAGTTATGATTAAACCGACCCTGGTTATGAACTGTTTTAAACACCAGCGGTTTTATATGGGGTATTATGACCCGTTCTGTGGTAAATCGCCAGGGCGCTTGTGATCTACTTGTGTGCAGGGTAATGATAAATCTCATCTGCATAAATCGACATTATCATAAGTATAAAGTGGTAGCTTTTCAAATGGCGGATCAAACAGTGTTGTGCAAAACAAAAATGTGCACGATGGCATGACAGATCAAAGTTTCGCTAGTATATTACATGGCTCAGCGAGCCAAAAGATCAATTGTTTTCAGAGGATCAAATATGTGAATCGCCCAGGGGATCAATCTTCTTGGCCTTGACGGTTTGAAGCTTCTAGATCATCCTTCTCCGGTTCTTCGTCCTCCTCCACCGTCTGGAAATTTGGTGATGACCAATCGATGCCACATAAGGCTTGGAATTCAGCTTCATCATCTATAAGTTCAGACGGTTCAACTTCAGGGGCAAAAGTATGCTTATGGATTGGGGGGATTGGATCCATCACTTTATAAGCCGGTGTGGGCATCTTCTGATTCTCCATGTCATAAGCCGGTTGGTATCTTGAAAGATCCGTTTCATTTGCAATCAGGCTGGCCAAGGGACGTATCCCCTTCACGCAGGCAGCAAAGTCTTTCTTATCAAAGGGAGTGACATCTTCTTTTAACCTTGGATACCAAGTAGCTATCTCGGCCGGGTCTAGCTCATGCCTTGGCCCGGCTTAAAGCTATCACGGCACCAGCTCTTGCAGATGACCGCTTCATCTCTTCAATCCTAGCAGGCAGAACAGAAAGTTTTTTCAAGACATCACTCAAGAGAGTAGGTGCTTTATTAGTCAGAGAAATCGTGGCCAGTGCGAGCTGAGTTCCAGTATATAGCTGTTCAACGAGTGTATAAACATCCTTGAGCTTCACAAGCATCTCTTGGCTAAGATTGCTGCTCCTGGGACCTGAGTAATAATTATGGATTGGTTAGAGGCGGTTTATACCATCAAGGAAGAGATTCAATTTTGATGCTAGCAAGGCGACTCACCAAAGATAGCAGAAACCATCTGGGATACACGGTGTTTTAAACTGGTAAGCTCAGTGGTCACCTCTTGAAGAGCTGCCTCCGCCTTTTCAGCCCGCTGCGTCAACGCAATTTTCTCTTCAGCCCTAGCATTTCTTTCAGCCTCAAAACTGGTCTTCAACTTTTTCGTTTCAGCCACGCTAAATTGGAATTTTGAATCGGCTTTCCGGGTCTCAGATTCTTGATTCTCCAGCCGGGTCTTTGCATCAGCCAATTGCGATTGAAGTTGAGCAGTGGCATCCTGTACAAGCACAGATTTGTAAACACATTCGTATACGGGTACAGTAATATAAGTCCCAAGCCTTTTGCAAGCACCAACACTTGGCACTTGGGGGCTAATGCCTGCCGAAAAATTCTTCATACAACGGCTTATGTGAATAAGTCCCAAGCACTTTGCAAGCAAGAGTACTTGGCACTTGGGGGCTAATGCATATTGCTTGCGTCTCCTTACTATTTTATGATGACCCGGTTGTACCATAAACAATCACAACGGTTCATGGGGACTACACAAGTAAGCTCTCCTTTAGAAAAAATGGTGAACAGGACTGGCTCATTCATGCTGATTAAACCGGCCCTTGGGGACTACGGATGAAATGTTAATTGTTTAAAATCTGGTTTAACTCTAATGGTGAAAACCGGCCTTGGAAGGATTCTATCAAAGATATTTCTAATACTCATGGCTATTCTAAGTCTACAGCATATTCAATTCTATCATATACAGTAGACTTGGGGGCTGGAAGGATATACAGAACTTATTAAAGGAGGAAATTGTACCTCATATTTTTTATGCATCTGCTTCACCATATCAATTTCAAGGTCGCGGCTGGTGTGCACTTGATTGATGTAGCCAAAGAATACTTCGCTAGTACTTAATTGAGAATAGCTGGCGATGTCAAATCTCACTTTCCGCTTTTCAATGAACTCCTGTTTGGCGGAGTGCTTAGCCAAAACAGTTGGATTTCCCGGTTCTTTAAAGCCGGTGCCAGTGATCATAATATTGTCGGCATGTGTTTCTGACGGTTTAAGTGGGCTTGACGATTCAGTACTCAAAGGATTGAGGTTTGTCTGGTCGCTGGAGAGGTCAGGAATCTCTGGTGGAACATCATGGACAGGCTCGTCGGGTTGTCGCACGGAGATGTCAGAAGCTGGAATTTGTTGTTCTGGCTCATGGACTTTGGGATCTTCAGCCGGCTTGACCACCCCTCTTACTAGGCTTTGATTTTCCACTGGATGGGTTATGAGAGGTCAGTATAAGTATAAGGACATAAGGATATAGAGAAAAATAAGTAATTGTTGTTACCCAGGGGCAGTTTTGAAAGCCAATAACTGGGTCTGTGATGAGTCGCCAGAAGAAGAGCGAGAAGCCTCCTGGTAGTTTGAATCGGAAGAATTAAGTGGCTGGCGAATGAGACCCGGGTAAACATAGTTTAAGTTTGGAAGGACCTCGTTTTGATGTTTCCGCGGAACTGGAGTATTCGGTAAGCCGGAGGATAATTCTTCACCTCCGCTGGTCCGAGTTTGTCGTCGGTTCTCGTGCTTTTGTTGCTTCAAAAGAAAGTGAGGATCTAAATGAGTTAAGGAGTGTGAAAAGCTTACTTTCCGGGTTACCCGTCGAATTTTCTGTCTTCGCAAAGGCGCTGAGTCAGAGGAAATAGTAGTTACCTCTTCTTCGACCGCTTGACTGGCCCCCGTGTCATCCTGATAATAATCAGTGTCAATAATATGGTTGAAAAAGGAGCCAACGGAGTCAAGGGCTACCTCCGACTCAGAACTGTCGTCGAGCTCAAATATCTCGGAAGCGTTCGGTTTCTTCTTATTCTTTTTGGCGGCTCTCTTGGAGGTTTTCACTTTGGCCCTCGCCTTCTTGGCCGCCTTATGGTCATATTCTTTCTTCCAAAAATTGGAGTCAGCCTGTAAAGGTCATTAAAGTTGAGTTAAAAGAGCATTTGAATAATAAGGAAAAGTAAGTTCAGAAGGGTCTTTGTCATTTCATTGATTGCATCATCAGTTAAACGCACGGAGCTGTGGTGTAGTGGATCTTTTACACCACCCGTGTAAGTGCACATTAAGCCGGGTTGGCGACTCAAGGGTATGATTCGCCAAGAAACCCAGCACCAAACCAAGTCAATACCAGTTAATCCATTTCCCAGCAGGGCCTTGACCTTTGCAATAGTGGGGGCAAGCTTTGCACGTTCAACAGTGGTAAGCTTTTCAGGAAGATGATGCTTTGGGTCAAGACGCTGGACACGATAACCCGGCAGTGGATTCTTGTGAGCCGGAGAGGTATCTTTGTAGTAAAACAATGTCTGGTTCCAATCTTTGGGGTGACTCGACAAGCGAGCATAGGGGAAGATGGCATCCCTTCTTCATTGAATTGAGATCCCGCCAAGTTCTAAGTTGGGTCCGTTAGTAAACTCGTTTTGGCGGTTCAGATAAAAATATTCCCTGAAGAGCTCAACACTGGGTTCCTCTTGAAGGTATACTTCACAGAAGACTTGGAAATTACAGATATTTGACACGGAATTGGGTCCGATGTCTTGAGGATGCAATTGAAAGAAGTGCAGAACATCTCGGAAAAAATAAGATCGAGGTGGTGAGATGCCCCGGTTCATATGATCAGTAAAAACAATGATCTCACCATCCCGTGGCTGAGGTTTTTCATCATTTTGCTTGGGAGCGCGCCAATGCAGAATATCTTTTGCTGGTAAGAAGCCAATTTTAACAAAGTCCTTGAGTGTGCTTTCAGTAACGATAGAAGGAACCCAATTACACGAAGTGGCTATCTTTGGCGGCATTGTGAAAGAAGAAGCCTAAAAGAAAGAAATTTTGCCGGTTTAAGTTGATTCATTAAGCCAGAAGTAAATGCTACAATATCTATTCAGACTGGCAGCTTAAATGGGGCCTAATGACATATGACTAATGATAACCGGTGGTGTAAGCCTCCATGACCAGATTGGTATGTAGGATCTATCAAGAGTGAAATCTGCTAAGTATTGAATAAACATGTTTTATAGACTGGAGCATGTGATTTGGATCTAGCGCTGTGTGAAAAAAGAAAATAAATCAAAGCCTAAATATTTCAGCAGCGGAGGAACTAGCACATTGGCAAGATTGTTGCATCTAGGAAGTGTATTCAGTGGTTAAGAGAAGGTACAAAAACAGTTTTCTGCATATTTCAAAGGTTATTTTTGGATTAAAGAAAGGATCAAACCAAAGTATGATGAAGAACGACAACGAACTCCAAAGAACTTCAGAAAACCCTAATGGAGATCTACAGTGGAGAAAGGAGAGGCACACACTGGATCCACTGAGCAATGGAGAGGCGCCGTGGTTTCTCTGGTCATGTTCAGGTCGATGCAGCGGCCAGGGTCGAGGAAGTTGACGAGCTCGGCGGCAGCAGTGCTCAAGCATGTAGATGCGTCGCGGAGAGAGGTGGAAGACGAGAAGGAAAAGATGGGAAATTGAAAAGAGGGCTTCCTAACCCTATTTATAAGGAGAAGGGTAACAGGTGGGCACGAAAAACGAGGAGGCCAAAGAATGATTATCCAGCTAATCGGACGCCTCGATTTTTGGGATGGTTATTAAAAGATAAGGATCTGTTAAGATATGTTGGGTATTGTGCATAACTAAAGACAGATGATGTCATGGCGGTTTTCCGTAATTCCAGGAAATGACGTCATGGCGGGTTACAATATCTCACAAGAACAAATAAAAGAAGGATTTTTTTAAGTGTTGAAGATTGACATGAACAAGTTCAAATCAACCTCGGGCCTAATATTGGGGATATGACTATAGGGTATGACTCGCCCAAGAGGGGACGGGTTATCCCAATGGCGGTTCATCAAGACGAAGCCCATGAAGATGTTGAAGATGGCGATTCATGAAGGAGACTTTTTAAAAGGACCAAAGCCCAAAGGCGGCTTAAAGCCCATAAGTATAAACCGCCATATATATATATATATATATATATATATATATATATATATATATATATATATATATATATATATATATATAGCTTGTATTGTAAGGCATGTATAATTAGTCACCGAGCGAACACGCTTATGAGCCGCCGACTCGTAAGCTGCAGTATGCGTCAACCTGTGTATATAAAGGGACGACCCGGTGGCGGTTTAGGGCAAGAGACAACAGATCGAAAGCTGGGTCAAGCGTATTCGCTCCCTGGTAATCGAGACATCAGCAATACCACCTCAAACTGGATTAGGCCTTTACCTTCACTGCAAGGGGCCGAACCGGGATAACTGTTGGAAATATGCCCTAGAGGCAATAATAAATTAGTTATTATTATATTTCCTTGTTCATGATAATCGTTTATTATCCATGCTATAATTGTATTGATAGTAAACTCAGATACATGTGTGGATACATAAACAAGACCATGTCCCTAGTAAGACTCTAGTTGACTAGCTCGTTGATCAACAGATGGTTACGGTTTCCTGACCATGGACATTGGATGTCGTTGATAACGGGATCACATCATTTGGAGAATGATGTGATGGACAAGACCCAATCCTAAGCCTAACACAAAGATCGTAGTTTGTATGCTAAAGCTTTTCTAATGTCAAGTATCTTTTCCTTAGACCATGAGATTGTGCAACTCCCAGATACCGTAGGAATGCTTTGGGTGTACCAAACGTCCACAACGTAATCGGGTGGCTATAAAGGTGCACTACAGGTATCTCCGAAAGTGTCTGCTGGGTTGGCACGAATCGAGACTGGATTTGTCACTCCGTAAACGGAGAGGTATCTCTGGGCCCACTTGGTAGGACATCATCATAATGTGCACAATGTGACCAAGGGGTTGATCACGGATGATGTGTTACGGAACGAGTAAAGAGACTTGCCGGTAACGAGATTGAACAAGGTATCGTGATACCGACGATCGAATCTCGGGCAAGTACAATACCGCTAGACAAAGGGAATTGTATACGGGATCGATTGAGTCCTTGACATCGTGGTTCATCCGATGAGATCATCGTGGAACATGTGGGAGCCAACATGGGTATCCAGATCCCGCTGTTGGTTATTGGCCGAGAACGCCTCGGTCATGTTCAAGATGGTTCCCGAACCCGTAGGGTCTACACACTTAAGGTTCGATGACGCTAGGGTTATAAAGGAAGTTTGTATGTGGTTACCGAATGTTGTTCGGAGTCCCGGATGAGATCCCTGACGTCACGAGGAGTTCCGGAATGGTCCGGAGGTAAACATTTATATATGGGAAGTCCTGTTTTGGTCACCGGAAAGGTTTCGGTTTTATCGGTAACGCACGGGACCACCGGAGGGTCCTGGGTCCACCAAGTGGGGCCACCATCCTGGAGGGCAGCATGGGCCGAGTGGGGAGGGACCAGCCCTGTGTGGGCTGGTGCGCCCCACCCCACAAGGGCCCAAGGCGCCTAGGGTTTGGGGAGGGGGCGCCCCACCTTGCTTGGGGGGCAAGTTTCCCCCTCTCCCCCCCTTGGCCGCCCCCCTTAGATGGGATCTAGGGCTGGCCGCTGCTCCTAGGGGGTGGAAACCTAGGTGGGGGCGCAGCCCCCTCTCCCCCTATATATAGTGGAGGCATAGGAGCAGCCCAACACACAAGTTTCTTGCCCCTGGCGCAGCCCTCCCCCTCTCCCAAGTCCTCCTCCTCTCCTGCGGTTCTTGGCGGCCTGCGCAGATTGCCACGCCTCCATCACCACCACACCTGTCGTGCTGCTGCTGGATGGAGTCTTCCCAACCTCTCCCTCTCTCCTTGCTGGATCAAGGCATGGGAGACGCCACTGGCTGTACGTGTGTTGAACGCGGAGGTGCCGTCTGCTCAGCACTAGGATCTCCGTGATTTGGATCACGACGAGTACGACTCCTTCAACCCCGCTTCTTTGAACGCTTCCGCTTAGCGATCTACAGGGTATGTAGATGCACTCTCCTTCCCTCGTTGCTAGTTTCTCCATAGATAGATCTTGGTGGCACGAGGAAAATTTTGAATTTCTGCTCGTTCCCCAACAATGGCATCATGAGCTAGGTCTATTATGTAGATTCTTTGCACGAGTAGAACACAAAGTAGTTGTGGGCGTTGATTTTGTTCAATATGCTTACCGTTACTAGTCCAATCTTGTTTCGACGGTATTGTGGGATGAAGCGGCCGGACCGACCTTACACGAGACTTACGTGAGACAGTTCCACTGAGTGACATGCACTTGGTGCATAAGGTGGCTAGTGGGTGCCGCCTCTCCACTTTAGTCGGAACGGATTCGATGAAAAGGGTCCTTATGAAGGGTAAATAGCAATTGGCATATCACGTTGTGGTTTTTATGTAGGTAAGAAACGTTTTGCTAGAAACCCATAGCAGCCACAGAAACATGCAAACAACAATTAGAGGACGCCTAACTTGTTTTTGCAGGGTATGCTATGTGATGTGATATGGCCAAGAAGAATGTGATGAATGATATGTGATGTATGAGATTGATCATGTTCTTGTAATAGGAATCACGACTTGCATGTCGATGAGTATGACAACCGGCAGGAGCCATAGGAGTTGTCTTTATTTATTGTATGACCTGCGTGTCATTGAACAACGCCATGTAATTACTTTACTTTATTGCTAACCGGTAGCCATAGTAGTAGAAGTAATAAGTTGGCGAGACAACTTCATGGAGACACGATGATGGAGATCATGATGATGGAGATCATGGTGTCATGCCGGTGACGATGATGATCATGGAGCCCCGAAGATGGAGCAAAATGATATTGGCCATATCATGTCACTATTTGATTGCACGTGATGTTTATCATATTTATGCATCTTATTTGCTTAGAATAACAGTAGTAAATAAGATGATCCCTCATTAAAATTTCAAGAAAGTGTTCCCCCTAACTGTGCACCGCTATAAAGTTCGTTGCTTCAAGCACCACGTGATGATCGGGTGTGATAGATTCTTACGCTCACATACAACGGGTGTAAGCCAGATTTATACACGCTAAACACTTAGGTTGACTTGACGAGCCTAGCATGTACGCATATGGCCTCGAACACAAGAGACCGAAAGGTCGAGCATGAGTCATATGGTGGATACGATCAACATGAAGATGTTCACCGATGATGACTAGTCCGTCTCACGTGATGATCGGACACGCCTAGTTGACTCGGATCATGTAATCACTTAGATGACCGGAGGGATGTCTATCGAGTGGGAGTTCATGAGATGAACTTAATTATCCTGAACATAGTCAAAAGCCATTCGCAAATTATGTCATAGCTCGCCTTTAGTTCTACTGTTTAGATATGTTCCTAGAGAAAATATAGTTGAAAGCTGACAGTAGCAACTATGCGGTCAAGAGAAAGCTTATGCCCTTAATGCACCGCCGGTGTGCTGGACCTCGAACGTGGTCTCGTGGATGTTGCGAACATCCGACACACACGCTTTGATGACTACGTGCTAGTTCGGTAATGTTAAACGGCTTAGAATTGAGGCACCAAAGACGTTTTTGAAACGTCATGAACATATGAGATGTTCGAGGGCTGAAATTGGGATTTCAGGCTCGTGCCCAC
This sequence comes from Aegilops longissima, assembly GCA_021605205.1. Lineage (NCBI taxonomy): Eukaryota > Viridiplantae > Streptophyta > Magnoliopsida > Poales > Poaceae > Aegilops > Aegilops longissima. The sequence goes on from CM038682.1 coordinate 184,726,111, forward strand.
GCCAAGAGGTATGAGACCTCCGACGAGTTTTCAAGCCTACAAACTAAGGGAGAAGATCTCAATCGTTGAGCTTGTATTCAGATTGTCCGGTACAACAATCACTTGAATCGAGGGGGAGTTAATCTTCCGATGAGATAGTGATGTTTCTCCAAAGACATTGCCACCAAGCTACTAGAGCTTCGTGATGAACTATAACATATCGAGGATAGATATGATGATCCTTGAAGTGTTCGCGATGTTTGACACCGCAAAGTAGAAGTCAAGTTGGAGCATCAATTGTTGATGGTTGGTAAAACCACTAGTTTCAAGAAGGGCAAGGGCAACAAGGGATACTTCATGAAACGGCAAAACAGTTGCTGCTCTAGTGAAGAAACCCAAGGTTGAACCCAAACCCGAGACTAAGTGCTTCGTAATGAGAGGAACGGACACGACGAGCGGAACCACCCTAGATACTTGTTAGATGAGAAGGCTGGCAAGGTCGATAGAAGTATATTGGATATACATTATGTTAATGTGTACTTTACTAGTACTCCTAGTAGCACCAGTGTATTAGATACCGGTTCGGTTGCTAAGTGTTAGTAACTCGAAATAAAAGCTACGGAATAAACGGAGACTAGCTAAAGGTGAGCCGACGATATGTGTTGGAGGTGTTTCCAAGTTTGATATGATCAAACATCGCACGCTCCCTCTACCATCAAGATTAGTATTAAACCAGAATAATTGTCATTTGGTGTTTGCGTTGAGCATAGACATGATTGGATTATGTCTATCGCAATACAGTTATTCATTTAAGGAGAATAATGGTTACTCTATTTATTTGAATAATACCTTCAATGGTCTTGCACCTAAATGAATGGTTTATTGAATCTCGATCGTAGTGATACACATTTTCATGCCAAAGGTATAATATAGTAATGATAGTACCACTTACTTGTGGCACTGCCATGTAAGTCATATTGGTATAAAACGCATGAAGAAGCTCCTTGTTGATGGATCTTTGGACTCACTCATTTTTGAAAAGTTGGAGACATGCAAACCATGTCTATTGGTGTATACGCATGATGAAACTCCATGCAGATGGATCGTTTGGACTCACTTGATTTTGAATCACTTGAGATATGCAAATCATACCACATGGGCAAGATGACCTAAAAGCCTCGGTTTCAAAGAAGATGGAACAAGATAGCAACTTGTTGAAGTAACACATTTTGATGTGTGCAGTCCAATGAGTGCTGAGGCATGTAGTGAATATCGTTGTGTTCTTACTTCACGGATGATTTAAGTAGATACTGAGTGTATTTACTTGATGAAACACAAGTCTGAATTATTGAATGGTTCAAGTAATTTCAGAGTGAAGTTAAAGATCATCATGACAAGAGGATAAAATGTCTATGATATGATCATAGAGATGAGTATCTGAGTTACGAGCTTTGGCACGCTATTAAGACATTGTGGAAATTGTTTCACAATTAATACCTACCGAACACCATAGTGTGATGGTGTGTCCGAACATCATAGTTGCACCCTATTAGATATGGTGTGTACCATGATGTCTCTTATCGAATTACCACTATCGTTCATGGGTTAGGTATTAGAGACAACCGCACTCACTTTAATAGGGCACCATGTAGTTCCGTTGAGACGACACTGTTTGAACTATGGTTTGGAGAAACCTAAGTTGTCGTTTCTTAAAAGTTTGGGGTTGCGACGCTTATGTGAAAAAGTTTGATCGTGATAAGCTCGAACCCAAAACAGATAAATACATCTTCGTAGGACACCCAAAACAGTTGGGTATACCTCCTATATCAGATCCGGAAGCAAAAGTAATTGTTTCTAGAAACGGGTCCTTTCTCGAGGAAAAGTTTCTCTCGAAAGAATTGAGTGGGAGGATGGTGGAGACTTGATGAGGTTATTGAACCGTCACTTCAACAAGTGTGTAGCAGGGCATAGGAAGTTGTTCTGTGGCGCCTACACCAATTGAAGTAGAAGCTTATGATAGTGATCATGAAGTTTTGGATCAAGTCACTACTGCACTCGTGAGGGTGACAAGGATGCGTTACTACTTGAGTGGTACAAGAATCCTGTCTTGAAGGTCATGTTGCTAGACAACAATGAACCTCTGAGCGATGGTGGGCCCGGATTCGATTTAATGGCTCGAGGCCATAACATCCGAGAGAGGATCCATGACTTTGGAAGAAATACTTGATGGTCGTAAGGACGTTGGGTAAAGATGGATTTTAAAAGGAAGATGGACAATGATGGTAAGTATCACCATTAATAAAGCTTGACTTGTCGTTAAAGATGTTTTCCGACAAGTTCAAGGAGTTGACTACGGTGAGGCTTTCTCACCAGTAGCGATGCTAAGAGTCTGTTGGAATTGGATTAGCGCATCTGCATTATTTATGAAATCTTGCATATAGGATGTCAAAACATTGTCTCCTTGACAGTTTTCTTGAGGAAAGGTTGTATGTGATACAACCGAAGGTTTGACAATCTGAAAGACGCTAACAAGTATGCAAAGCTCCAGCTATCCTTCTAAGGACCGGAGTAAGCATCTCGGAGTTGGAATGTACGCTTTGATGAGATGATCAAAGATTTTGGGTCTATACAAGGTTTATGAGAAACTTGTATTTCCAAAGAAGTGAGTGGGAGCACTATAGAATTTCGATGAGTATATGTTGTTGACATATTGTTGATCGTAAATGATGTAGAATTTCTAGAAAGCATATAGGGTTGTTTGAAAAGTGTTTTCAATGGAAAACCTGGATTAGGCTACTTGAACAATAAGCATCAAGATCTATAAGATAGATCAAAATGATTAATAATACTTTCAAATGAGCACATACCTTGACATAATCTTGAAGGTGTTCAAGATGGATCACCAAAGAAGGAGTTCTTGCCTGAGTTGTAAGGTATGAAGTTAAGAGTTAAAGCTCGACCACGGCAGAAGAGAGAGAAAGGACGAAGGTCGCCCCTATGCTTCGACATAGGCTCAGAGTATGCTATGTTGTGTACCGCACCGGAAGTGTGCCTTGCCATGAGTCAGTCAAGGGGTACAAGAATGATCCAGGCATGGATCATTGGACAGCGGTCAAAATTGTCCTTGGAGTAAATAAGGACATGTTTCTCGATTATGGAGGTGATAAAGAGTCGGCGTAAAGGGTTGCGTCGATGCAAGGTTTAACACCTATCCGAATGACTCTGAGTAGCAAATCGGATACATATAGTGGAGCAACCATTTGGAATAGCTCCAAGTGGAACGTGGTAGCAGCATCTACGATATGACATAAAGTTTTGCGAAATACATAGGGATCTGAATATCGCAGACCCGTTGACTACAACCTCTCTCACAAGCATAACATGATCAAACCCAGAACTCATTGAGTGTTAATCACATAGTGATGTGTACTAGATTATTGATTCTAGTAAACTCTTTGGATGTTGGTCACATGGTGATGTGACCTGTGATTGTTAATCACATGGCGATGTGGACTAGATTATTGACTCTAGTGCAAGTGGGAGACTGTTGGAAATATGCCCTAGAGGCAATAATAAATTAGTTATTATTATATTTCCTTGTTCATGATAATCGTTTATTATCCATGCTATAATTGTATTGATAGGAAACTCAGATACATGTGTGGATACATAAACAACACCATGTCCCTAGTAAGCCTCTAGTTGACTAGCTCGTTGATCAACAGATGGTTACGGTTTCTGACCATGGACATTGGATGTCGTTGATAACGGGATCACATCATTTGGAGAATGATGTGATGGACAAGACCCAATCCTAAGCCTAGCACAAAGATCGTAGTTCGTATGCTAAAGCTTTTCTAATGTCAAGTATCTTTTCCTTAGACCATGAGATTGTGTAACTCCGGATACCGTAGGAATGCTTTGGGTGTACCAAATGTCACAACGAATGGCGGGTGGCTATAAAGGTGCACTACAGGTATCTCCGAAAGTGTCTGTTGGGTTGGCACGAATCGAGATCGATTTGTCACTCCGTAAACGGAGAGGTATCTCTGGGCCCACTCGGTAGGACATCATCATAATGTGCACGATGTGACCAAGGGGTTGATCACGGATGATGTGTTATGGAACGAGTAAAGAGACTTGCGGTAACAAGATTGAACAAGGTATCGGGATACCGACGATCGAATCTCGGGCAAGTACAATACCGCTAGACAAAGGGAATTGTATACGGGATCGATTGAGTCCTTGACATCGTGGTTCATCCGATGAGATCATCGTGGAACATGTGGGAGCCAACATGGGTATCCAGATCCCGCTGTTGGTTATTGGCCGAGAACGCCTCGGTCATGTCTCAGATGGTTCCCGAACCCGTAGGGTCTACACACTAAGGTTCGATGGCGACGCTTAGGGTTATAAAGGAAGTTTGTATGTGGTTACCGAATGTTTTTCGGAGTCCCGGATGAGATCCCGGACGTCACGAGGAGTTCCGGAATGGTCCGGAGGTAAAGATTTATATATGGGAAGTCCTGTTTTGGTCACCGGAAAAGTTTCGGGTTTTATCGATAACGTACCGGGACCACCGGGAGGGTCCCGGGGGTCCACCAAGTGGGGCCACCATCCCCGGAGGGCAGCATGGGCCAAGTGTGGGAGGGGACCAGCCCCAGGTGGGCTGGTGCGCCCCCCCCCCACAAGGGCCCAAGGTGCCTAGGGTTTGGGGAGGGGGCGCCCCACCTTGCTTGGGGGGCAAGTTTCCTCCTCTCCCCCCTTGGCCGCCCCGCCTAGATGGGATCTAGGGCTGGCCGCCGCCCCTAGGGGGTGGAAACCTAGGTGGGGGCGCAGCCCCCTCTCCCCCTATATATAGTGGAGGCATAGGAGGAGCCCAACACACAAGTTTCTTGCCCCTGGCGCAGCCCTCCCCCTCTCCCAAGTCCTCCTCTCCTGCGGTGCTTGGCGAAGCCCTGCAGGATTGCCACGCTCCTCCATCACCACCACACCGTCGTGCTGCTGCTGGATGGAGTCTTCCCCAACCTATCCCTCTCTCCTTGCTGGATCAAGGCATGGGAGACGTCACCGGGCTGTACGTGTGTTGAACGCGGAGGTGCCGTCTGCTCGGCACTAGGATCTCCGTGATTTGGATCACGACGAGCGACTCCTTCAACCCCGTTCTTTTGAACGCTTCCGCTTAGCGATCTACAAGGGTATGTAGATGCTCTCTCCTTCCCCTCGTTGCTAGTTTCTCCATAGATAGATCTTGGTGACACGTAGGAAAATTTTGAACTTCTGCTACGTTCCCCAACAATAACTCCCCGTGTCCTTTGTCCCGTTTAACCCATTTAAGCTAACCTCGTTGTGATGGCTCCACGACTAAGTCCTCACACTAGGACATGTGCTGTGACAATTCCACGACGATTCATGTTTATCTTTTTTATTCATTCGCTTGGTTCTCTGACCAGAAAATTGCATAGTACTATAAGCACTAGCCCGAATTTCAGGTAATGGTATCTCACCCATTGGGGTGTACCAGATGATTCTTCACAAGAAGTTCATCATATTTTCACCCTGAAATAAATAGGGTTTTTTACATCTGTGCCCCTCGTTCCTTAGCCATACTCATTCATCCCCACGCTCTTAACTTTTGCTCACTTTTCCCCACTCACTTGCCCGAAACCCTCAGAACTGGTCACAAACAGTGGATGTCGTCGGTCAGTGCTTTGACCGTTAACTCTGACGAGTGGGGCCGCGCTGTCTGTGTCGCTCCTTGGACCTGATGAGTGGGGTCGCGGCAGACGGTGCCGCGGTTAGCCTGTTGGGCCGTGGTTAGACTTGGGTCGTGCGCACGCCGCAACGACAGAAGCTTGTTATGTATGCACGACATGTCCAGCTAGCCTGCTATGTATGCACGTAGCTAGCCTACCTGCATGCGCCGTCGCCCGCTGCCACGATGCGCTGACTGGCCTCTTTTTCACGCGAGCCGCCACGGACGCTGACCGGCCTCATTTTCATGCGAGCCGCCACGGACGCAGGGACAGTTGCTGCAGCTGGTTCGTATCATCTCCCACGCGTGTCTCCTCGATGTAGAGCATTGTTTCACACTTTTCGATCCACTCGCATCTATTCAATGTGGCAATTAAAACATGTTGTCAATTAAAGTGGCATATCGATCGACGCGGCTTGTTTGAACGTAGAAAATCCAAAGTGCGGCCGGTGCCACTCCCCTTCCCTTCCCCTTTCCCTATTTAAACCACCACCCCTCCACCTATACTCCACACATCCATTTGCGCCGCCCCCTTCTCTTCTGCACCCAAACGAAGAGCACTCTCAAAGTGATGCGAGGATGCAGTACAACGGCCCCACCTTCGAGCTCCCACCGACCGTGCCGGAGAAACGGTATATGTCGGCGTCGTCGTGGAGAGGACGCTCCGCGTGTGGGCGTTCTCACGCTGGAGGGGTGCAAGGGGGTTTGCCGAGTGGTTCCTCCGTGCGGGCTTCGCCCACCTCCCGGGGGGCTCGCTGGTAATGTTCCGACTGGAGGAAGTGCGTCCAAATTCTAGGACTCCGCTGATAGGGCTCACCGTCACCTTCACCAACAGATTTGATGCGTACTACCTCCTCGGCAAGGTGTTTTGGTGTGGATGTGAATTCATCGTATTCGCAACCCACAACATCTTCACAAACTTAGGCTGCATCTTCCCCACCCGCGATGGTATGCACAGCCTCCCCTACTACATCGGCTAGGATGGCATGGAGAGGAGGAGCAGTGAAGAGGAGGCGCAATGAAGATGGTGGTGAAGTCCCGGTCTCGTGAGCTTGTCTTGCCCTAGGGTGTTAGGGCTTTTTGTCTTTTATACATTTCTATCTTAATTATGTCGTTGGTTGTACCGTGAACTTTTAATCTCTGTCGTGTTATCCCCTAAGAACTATGTTATGCTTGCTACCCTTATTTGATATGTCATTGGTTATCTGTGTTTTGCTTGCTATTTCTATCTTATTTGATGTGAGATATCGCTAGATGGATATGGTGCCGTACACGAGCCCTTCTGCTAAATCAATCAATGAGGGTATTCCTCAATGAAAACCAACAAGTTTTGGGGTTAGCCTTGTAAAAATGGTTGGAGGGTAGTCCATTCGTCTTGTTATATTCATGGTGTGTACTTGTTTAGGTAAAGTTTAAATGGCCCATTTAGAGTAGGGTCAAGTTTTCGCACGCGCCGATAATGGACTAGTTGAAGTGTCAAAAAGGAAACTAAAGCTAGAAAAATGAGCCATGTTGATGTTGAAAAGAAGAAGAAGAAAGGCTATTTTTTTGAACTGTTGGTGGCCCTATTCCGTATATTGTATGAACAGAAAAGCTAATTTTTGAATAGTTTGTGGCCTACGCTATGGTTTAGGGCACCCTATGTTTTATGTAAGAAGTATGCTATGTTTGCTACTTTATATGTTATGGATGTATGCTTGCTACGTGAGATATTGATAGATGGATATGGTGCGTTAGCCGAGCCATAGACATGCTCTCTAGATGGATATGGTGCCGTAGCCGAGCCCTAGACATGCTCTCTAGATGGATATGCTGGCTAATGGTGCCACCGGACTTTGTTTTAGACGTGGTTTCAGATGGATATCATGATCTACATAATTAAGTCTGACATGCTCTTAATAACAAAAACAAAAAAAATTGTGTATACAATATTTTTCTTGCAAAAAAAACATGTTTATAATACCCGCATGTCAAAAAATGAAAGTGTTGTGCCGTAGGCTATATACAGAAGGAAATTGCCATGATATGTACAAATAAATTTGACATGGGCAAGTCCAACAATAAATCAATTTACCATCATGCACTATTTTTGTTCGGCATGGCAATAAATGGATTTACGATGGCAATAATCAAGGAAAACAACAGAGCCAGCGCGTGCACTATTTTCTAGGCCTCTTTTATCTTTGTGGGCCTTCGACACTCAACGCAATTAGACGGCCCAACCAGAGCTTAGTTTCAACTTGGGCCCTAGAACTACGTTTTTTTCTTCTGCAGTCGGTATTGTCTGACGAAACTGAAGAAACTGAAAGTGTACAAAACTGACGAAACTGACATGATCCACCAATTAAGCAACACAGAGCATAGAGCACATGATCCACAAATTAAGCAACACAGAGCATAGAGCACATAATCCACAAATGTAAGCAAACCGTAGAGCACATGATCCACAAATTTAACCAAATGCTAGAGCACATGACACCACACTAATAATATCTCTAACGAGTGATGACCAGCAAGTAAGCAAATCCTAGAGAAACCACACAAAAATAAAAGGGATAAAATCCTAAAATCTATCAGATTCGCCAGCTTGTTCAATTGAATCGTCTGCTTCAAGTTCTTGTTCATCTTCTTTATTTCCCCCTTCAGATCTGCATCCCCAACTGTCACAGCAGCACTTTCAGAGACCAAATTCATTGGTGCTCACGACAGATTGAGCTTCCGGGTTGGGGCCCCATTGAATTGAATCCGCTTAACGCAGTCATCCAACCATTCAAAATGTGTGCATTTCTTCACGATTTGAAACAAAAACATGAACCCTAAATCCCAGATCAAAAAAGAATTAAAAGCAAATAGAAATCAGAGAAAAATCATGAGATCTAACCGGCCCCTCTGGCTTGCTCTTGCATTTCACGAACTCGCGCCCATAGTTGCCATTCTTTACCTCCTTCAAAATCAACCATAATAGTGGCGCACTGTGTGGGTAGTCAGGACATCGCTCCATGGGAAGTGGACCATACTGGGTCCACGAGGGACGGGAGGCTGAAGTGGAGCTCGACATATCGCCCAAAGTCGCCGGAGAAGAAGAAGCAGAGGAGTGGCTCCTCTCGTTGCCGGAGAAGAAGAAGCAGAGGAGGAGTGGCTCCTCTCGTCGCTGCAGAATAAGCACCAGAAGAAAGGAAGACACAACCAACAAGTCTCGCGGATCGCCCAATGATCCAATGATGCGGAGCCGTCCATGTGATCCAACGGCGCGGAGCCTGCATGCAGCCTGCCCTCAAAATTACTTCTAGAAGACCACATCTGAGGGTTGTCGCTTGACGCTAGGGTATGATCGGATGGCTAATGTTTGGAGCTAGGGTTAGGCGAAACCCCGCGGGGTTTAGAGGGGTTTTGAGCTGGTCAACGGGGTTACGTAAGCTTTGACTGAGCATAAGTAATTTAAAAAGAATCGAAAAAATATGAAACCTTTGCCGTTCGTCGTTTTATAAGACACACTAACGAGGAAAAATACTAAACTTGGTCTATGGTCATTTTCATGAAAAAACCCTAGCTGGCACGATCGAGGTCAAATGAGCACCATTAATTAAAAAATCAAAAAATATATAAAACCTGCGCACAATGTTGTTTTGTGTGACATGTTACCAACCAAAAATCGTAAACTTTGTCTATGGACATTTTCATGAAAAACCCTTCACACATATGAGCTATCACGTACAACGTTTCATAGAGACCAGGGAGAGGAGGTAGGGTTTCCCTTCGGTTTTTGAAAAAAATTTAAAAAATCAAAAAAATCACCAAAGCTTGATTTCAAAGTGAATAAGAAGGATCTGAACTTAGTTTTCCATTTTCATATGGTAAACGTGCTTTAATGGTTTTTCTATTAAATATATTTCTTTCAAAAAATGTAAAAATAGAAAGACTAATTCAATAAATAGTGATTCTTCGAATCTACACTATATAGATTGAATTGGTGTTAATAAAAAATATTTGGCTCATTTGGAGTAGGTCCAAAAAAACTTGATTACAAATGGGGATGTTTACCCTAGCTTGGGAGCTCATTTGGAGCACATTTCTCATGACTACAAGTTTTACCACACAAAAGAGATCGGATTGATCACCTAACGTTTATAATAGTTCAGCAAACTGTGCAACTCACACCACAGGGGAATGGACTTCAAGTGTTGGTTCATATTCAAAGTTTGCCTCAGTAGTTCAAATTCAAAGTTTACAAATAGAATTATTACACGTTACAAGTTTTTACAGTACTTCAAATTGATGACAGAATCCTTATTACAAATCCTTAAAGTTCAAAGTTTATGACTTGCATTCAAGTTCAAATTCAAATCTTTGCCTTGCTCCTTGTGTTCCGGGATGGGTTAACCATCTTTCTTCTGGTTTGCTGGGATATTTTGTGCTTTTGAAAGCTTTGTCTTGTTGCTTCTGATCTTCACTCCTGGTGATGGAAGTTTTGTTGAGCTTTGACTGATCGAGCAAGTGATGACCAGTTGACGGTCATCTATGGGTTCACTAATCTTTAAAGGAACTTCAGACAAAATAACTTCCTCCTCTCTTATAGCTTCAAAACCTTCGTAAGCCATGGTTTCAAATTCCGCATCAGATGATGGTTCAACCGAAGTTTCTTCCTCTCTAGGTCTTTTTTGTCTTGTGCCTCTGATTATCCTAGAGCTGGGTCAAACAGAAATAATCTTAGCCATTGATAAAAATGAGAAAAATGCAAAAAAATGGAAAGATTGCACACATACCAAGCTGCTACTTCAGTTGCTTCATTCTCTAAACTTGCTGCATTCTCCTCTGCTGCTGCATTCTCCTCTAAACTTGCTACATTCTCCTCTGCTGCTGCATTCTCCTCTGCATTTGCTGCTGCCCATTGTTCCTCTTCTCCAAATGATGCATCAACTGGATTGGTACAAGCCTAGCAATATGCCCTAGGATACCACATCTTTTGCACTTACGCTGTTTTTTTACACGACCCTCATCACCAGCTCTTATCCTGTTTTTCATTGGTCTTCCTAGTGGTCTAGTCAGTATAGGAGAATGTAGTTTGAACCCGGGGTCTACTATGTTCCATTGGTCTTTTCCCAAGAGTGCAGGCACATTTTCAGCATAAGCAGCCCTAAATTTGGCAATAGAGAAATATTCAGAGCAATACTTATCAACTTCACCATCTTCACCTCCAATAACAGTCATGAGATGTAGGGCGTGTATGCACGGCTTCCCGTGGATCTGCCATTGCCTACAACTGCATTCATTGGTTGCAAGGTTCACTAGATATCTCCATTTCCTATTTTTACTGTCAGTGTATGTCACCTCAGCCTCGTATGTCGACGGTCAAATGCATTTCATCCTTAGTCCTCTTGCCTTGGCATGCAATGCCTTAATCAGAGATGGGAGCATAAGATGGCCAACATATTATGTTTCTGCAATTCTTTTATGAAGAGCCATCTTTACCATGATCATCTGCCTGATCTTATTAAATGCTTGCCACAACAAAATCCCTTTCACTGACTTGAACTTTGCATTGAAACACTCAGTGAGGTTATTGGTCACGTAGTCTAGTTTGCAGATTTCATTGAATTTGCTTCTTGACCACAGCTTTCCATGATGTTCATCCATGTACTCCTTCACCAAAGGATTATGAGCATACAACACTCTCAAATGGTGCTCATGCTTCCTCAAGCTGCATGTGTATGATGCTAGCCATAGATTCTCATCATAAACTTTTCCTTTGAACTTCTTTTTAAAATTCTGCGCTAGGTGTCGCATACATTCCCTATGTTCCACTCCAGGGAATACAATTTCTACTGCAGTTTCTAAACCCTTGCAAGCATCTGTGTGTATAACTAAACCTGAGGGTGTACCTATAATGTTGCGCAACTGCTGCAGAAACCAGACCCAACTCTCCTCACACTCTACCTCCAACACACCAAATGCAACTGGGAATAGCCAGTTGTGTCTATCTACTGCAGAAGCTGTTGCTAGCTGGCCTCTCCATCTTCCATTCAAAGCAGTTGCATCGACAGCCAAATAGGGCATACAACCATTCAAAAACCCCTACTAGAAAGCCTTGAAATAAACAAAAGCACTCCTTCTCCTGTGCCTTCCCTTTTAATTTGTACTTAATTGTATGCTTGTCAATCTCTACAACACTCCCTAGACTAGCCGTCTCCACTTCAACTTTGAAGGTGTAAAGCAACTAAAAACTCTCATTCCATGGACCATTAATCCTATCAAGAGCCATTTCCTTAGCATAGAAAATCCTCATGTACTGTATATTAATCTTGTACTTCTCAAATAGATTCCCATGGAGTGTTGTTGGACCAATTGTTGGTGTTTCCCTCACCCAATCCAAGATTGCATCTGCCACCCACCTAGTCTTTGCAAGCTTATATTTGTCCTTTACCCTTCCCCCTCCAGGTGGGCAAGTGTGCCCATGTGGGTTGCTTTTTATCTGAAACAAAATGAAAAATGATGTCAAATACAATTAAGAAACGGTACATATGATCTGAATGTAGAATGGATAAATAATCTGATAAAAAGATTCAGTTGCAATACCTGAATCAATTTGCTCTTTAGCATAGTGGATGCATGCAACCTCCACCTACACCTATCATAAGGGCAATGAACAGTGTATCTTCCTGGCTCACTCCTATCAACCTCATGAGAGTTTTCAGTGAGAATGCAATATGTAGTCACTGCATTACGACAGTCCACCATCGATTCAAATGCGGTTCCTGGAGTAAGGTCAGGATTCTACCTGTTCCACAAAATTGTTGGCATGTCCTCACCATCATATTCTTGTAAAACTAAGGAGTCGATGTTCTCCTTCCTCTCTTCATCGTCAGTGTCATCAAATCTAGCACGACTGCTAGGCTCCTCTGGATATTCATATTCCACTGCCTATTGACTGACTCTATCTACCAGTTCAGGGAATAGAATCTCATCCTCATCATCATGTCGAGGGACTTCCTCGTCAGGCTCTGCATCTACTTCTACATCAGGTGCAGAAGGGTGAGGAGAAGTGGCAGAATTAGTGGCAGCCGACATGCTGTGGCTTTCAGAACCACTAGCTCTACTTGGTCTCGACCTACAAGGAGTGCGAGGACGCTCACTATTAGCAGAGATAGAAGATGTCTGAACACCCTTCAGGATACGTTGTTTGCGTGCCTGAAGCACACCGATATGGATTTAACCAAAACGGCTGTCAGCATTCAAACTAAAAGGCGATCCCAGATGCTCATCACAAGTTAATGGGACAAATCTCTGCTCGGTACTATCGAAATATCTCAGTTCAACAGCATCGGTAGGGCTCCACGGATACTCACAACAGAGTGCCTCGCAGAAATCTGTGAACGAAACGCTGGTTTCTACCACTTTAGGATAGAAAAATCCAGAAACATACATGGTTTAGTTCCACGCAGCTCGCTAGTTTACATTCTAACCGCCAGCTGAAAAGAAAGTGCGGGATCAACCCTATTCGATTGAAATAAGATAAAGGGTGCAGTTAGGCCGAAAATTTTCAGATATTGCCCTGATTCACGCCAACGGTGGTCAAATACAGCCTAATTTATGGATCTCCTAATCAATTTGAGAGGGAAATTATGCTTACCCAGGTGGAATCCATGAATTATTAGCCTCTGATTAGACCCAATCATCTCCACGGTCGATGGGCCGGACGGGGTGCCCCCGACATCGCTTCCTAATTCTAGATGGGGAGAGAGGGTAGATGCGGCGGAGGCGGCATGACTGCGGCGGAGGCGGCATGACTGCGGCGGAGGCGACACGACTATGACAGAGACGGCACGACGGTGGCAGAGGGGGCGGCGCGGAAGCGACTGGATCTGATTCAGGTCACAGTGAGTGTCAGTTTCGCGGCCCTAATGGTTAGCACGTAACGGTCAAAATGTGGACTCCGCCCTACGCGGCCCCACTCGTCAGAGTTAACGGTCAAGCCATTGACCCGACGGCAACGTCCGCTGTGACCAGTTCTGAGGGTTTCAGGCAAGGGAGTGGGGAAAAATGAGCAAAAGTTAAGAGCGTGGGCATGAATGAGTAGAACTAAGGAACCAGGGGCACAGAAATAAAAAACCCAAATAAATATGGTATTTCTTTTACCATCGTAGGAGAATGTAAAGTGCAGTAAGGACATACAATCAGATCATACTGCCTTATCACATAATCTCAACTCAATGTTGATTTATAGATAACATAATTATAAGCCTCAACGGACTTGAAGTCCATAATACGAATGAATAATCATTCGGGTGATGCTTATGACAACATATATCTCCTTAAGGGAGTCCCAAAGGGAAAATGGATATTCATTGTCCATTAAATACTCAGTTTGAAAACCGAGACATTACAATGTCACATAAATGCATATATGCAAATTTTAGCTATTTATAAATAGCCATGACATTCTCTGCAGGTGGAGTCTCTATGGCGACAAGGCCACGGGTCAACCAAATCACTATGTCCATGACCCATTTTCAGCAATTACTTCCACCTTATGTCATCACATCACATTTTCTTTCTAAAAAGGTCAGCCATATGTTGCATGAAATGCTCCTGCATTAATTTACCTTCAGCAAATTAAGTACAATGAAAATGCTATGGCTAAGCATAATCATGATCGTGGTGATTCTTAGTTATCCACAGAGAAAACCTTCACAAGAAGATAATCATCACAATATGATGTAGTTCTTCAAATTAAAGGTTGTCTCCTCAAAAAGGACACAACCTTAATTACCATAAAACACATAGAGGTAATCGACCACCCAATGGTGCCTCACCCTTATGGACACTTTCAACCGGTCATAGCATCCACAACCTTATGTTATTTAAAACACATGAAGGTAATTACCACGAAGTGGAATAAACCTCTCAGTTGTGCAAGAAATTTAATTCGTTGATATGATTACATATCATAAGTTGTGTACTCATGGAAGGTAATCACCAAAATATGCAAGTATTTTGCATAATTCTTTTCATAGCACAATATGTAGCATAGTCGCCACTAATGCAGTGTATTCCTCTCCTGATGGAGTATGTGACTGATATGTCTCCATCGTATCTACTTTTCCAAACACTTTTGCCCTTGTTTTGGACTCTAACTTGCATGATTTGAATGGAACTAACCCGGACTGAAGCTGTTTTCAGCAGAATTGTCATGGTGTTATCTTTGTGCAGAAATAAAAGTTCTCGAAATGTCCTGAAACTTCACGGAGAATTTTTTTGGAATTAATAAAAAAATACTGGCGAAAGAATCAAGGCTAGGGGGCCAACACCCTGTCCATGAGGGTGGGGGCGCCTACCCCCCTGGGCGCGCCCCCTGCCTCGTGGGCCCCGTGGTGCTCCACCGACCTCAACTCCAACTCTATATATTCACATTCGGAGAGAAAAAATCAGATAGAAGGATTCATCGGTTTTACGACACGGAGCCGCCGCCAAGCCCTAAACTCTCTCGGGAGGGCTAATCTGGAGTTCGTTCGGGGCTCCGGAGAGGGGAATCCGTCGTCGTCGTCATCATCAACCTTCCTCCATCACCAAATTTCATGATGCTCACCGCCATGCGTGAGTAATTCCATCGTAGGCTTGCTGGACGGTGATGGGTTGGGTGAGATTTATCATGTAATCGAGTTAGTTTTGTTAGGGTTTGATCCCTAGTATCCATTATGTTCTGAGATTGATGTTGCTATGACTTTGCTATGCTTAATGCTTGTCACTAGGGCCCGAGTGCCATGAATTCAGATCTGAACCTATTATGTTTTCATGAATATATGTGAGTTCTTGATCCTATCTTGCAAGTCAATAGTCACCTACTATGTGTTATGATCCGGCAACCCCGAAGTGACAATAATCGGGACCACTCCCGGTGATGACCGTAGTTTGAGGAGTTCAGTATTCACTATGTGTTAATGCTTTGGTCCGGCACTCTATTAAAAGGAGGCCTTAATATCCCTTAGTTTCCAATAGGACCCCGCTGCCATGGGAGGGTAGGACAAAAGATGTCATGCAAGTTCTTTTCCATAAGCACGTATGACTATATTCGGAATACATGCCTACATTACATTGATGAATTGGAGCTAGTTCTATGCCACCCTATGTTATAACTGTTGCATGAATAATCGCATCCGACATAATTATCCATCACTGATCCAATGCCTACAAGCTTTTCACATATTGATCTTCGCTTAGTTACTTTTCCATCGCCTGTTACAATTACTACAAAACTGCTACTGTTACTTTTGCCACCCTTACCGTTACTTCCGTATTACTTTGCTACTAAATACTTTGCTGCAGATACTATGTTATCCAGGTGTGGTTGAATTGCCAACTCAACTACTAATACTTGAGAATATTCTTTCGCTCCCCTTGTGTCGAATCAATAAATTTGGGTTGAATACTCTACCCTCGAAAACGGTTGCGATCCCCTATACTTGTGGGTTATCATGACTATTTTCTGGCGCCGTTGCCGGGGAGGTGAGTGCTTGAAGGTATATCTTTAGATCTTGCAATTGAATCTTTTAGTTTCTTGTTTTATCACTAATTTATTTTATAAAAGAAAATTACAAAAAATGGAATTGAGGGTGCCTCATATGCTTCATCTTTTTAATATCTTTCGTGAGAATAAGGATTTCGATAATTGTGCTCAAGTGCTAGAAGAAGAATGCATTAAAATGTTTGGCACTAAATATTTGAATGATGAGCATGATTGCAATGTTGTTAGTATGAATTCTTTGAATACCCATGATGCTAATTATATGCAAAGCCACAAGCTTGGGGATGCTATGTTTGATGAAGATGATATGTTTAGTCCCCCAAGTTTTGATGAGAATATTTATTATGATGAAAGCATGCCTCCTATTTATGATAATTATATTGATGAAAGTGGGTTTGGAAGAGTGTCAACTTTAGGAAGTAATGATCCCACTATTTCAGATGATTTTGAATATTATTATGATAATTATGAAAGTGGATTTGGAGAGATCATGACTTTATTTAGTGATGAATCCACTATTTCGGAAGAGGTTCCAATTGATTATGAGAACAGATTTGCTATCTATGATGATTATTGTGATGACTTGTATGCTATCAAGAATAATGATAACCATGAAACTTTTCATCATGATTTTAGTTTTCAATTGGATTATGCCTCACATGACAATTATTTTGTTGAGTTTGCTCCCACTATTATTCATGAGAAGAAATTCGCTTATGTGGAGAGTAATAAAAATTCTATGCTTGTGCATCATGAAAAGAATACTTTATGTGATGGTTATATTTTTGAATTCATTCATGATGCTACTAAAAATTATTATGAAGGAGGAATATATGCTTGTAGGAATTGCAATAATATCAAGTTTCCTCTCTATGTGTTAAAAATCTTGAAGTTATGCTTGTTTTGCCTTCCTATGCTAGTTGATTATTGTTCCCATAAGTTGTTTGCTCACAAAATCCCTATGCATAGGAAGTGTGTTAGACTTAATTTTCTAGTCATATTCTTCATGATTCTCTCTTTGCGTTTCACTTATCTTTTATGTGAGCATCATTGAAATCATCATGCCTAGCTAGGGGCGTTAAACGTTAGCGCTTGTTGGGAGGCAACCCAATTTTATTTTATTTCCTTTGCTTTTTTCTCCTGTTTAGTAATAGATAATTCATATAGCCTCTGTTTAGATGTGGTTTTATGTATTAATTAGTGTTTGTGCCAAGTAGAACCTTTGGGAAGACTTGGGTGAAGTCTATGTGATCTTGCTGTAAAAAACAGAAACTTTTGCGCTCACGAGATTAGCTGCCATTTTTTAATGGAAAGTGCTTTTAGGTTGATTATTTTTTAATATGATTAATAGACAAATTCCGCAGGTCCACAAATTTAATTCAGAATTTTTGGAGTTACAAAAGTATACGTTTGATATAGATTACTACAGACTGTTCTATTTTTGACAGATTCTGTTTTCATTGTATTGTTTGCTTATTTTGATGAATCTATGAGTAGTATCGGAGGGTATGAACCATAGAGAAGTTGGAATACAATAGATATTACACCAATATGAATTTAGAATAAGTTCACAACAGTACCTAAGTGGTGATTTATTTTCTTATACTAATGGAGCTTACGAGTTTTCTGTTAAGTTTTGTGTTGTGAAGTTTTCAAGTTTTGGGTAAAGATTCGATGGACTATGGAATAAGGAGTGGCAAGAGCCTAAGCTTGGGGATTCCAAGTCACCCCAAGGTAATATTCAAGGACAACCAAGATCCTAAGCTTGTGGATGCCCCGGATGGCATCCCCTCTTTCGTCTTCGTTCATCGGTAACTTTACTTGAAGCTATATTTTTATTCACCACATGACATGTGTTTTGCTTGGAGCGTCATTTTATTTTATTTTTTTGCTTGCTGTTTGAATAATATCCCAAGATCTGAAATTCTTAAATGTTAGAGAGTCTTCACATAGTTACATAATTATTCAACTACTCATTGATCTTCACTTATATCTTTCGGAGTAGTTTGTCGTTTGCTCTAGTGCTTCACTTATATCTTTTTAGAGCACGGTGGTGGTTTTATTTTATAAAAATTGTTGATCTCTCATGCTTCACTTATATTATTTTGAGAGTCTTTAGAACAGCATGGTAATTTGCTTGGGTTATAAAACTAGTCCTAATATGATAGGCATCCAAGAGAGATATAATAAAAACTTTCATATAAGGTGCATTGAATAGTATGAGAAGTTTGATTCCTTATGATTGTTTTGAGATATGAAGATGGTGATATTAGAGTCATGCTAGTTGATTAGTTGTGAATTTGAGAGATACTTGTGTTAAAGTTTGTGATTCCCGTAGCATGCACGTATGATGAACCGTTATGTGATGAAGTCAGAGCATGATTTATTTTTTGATTGTCTTCCTTATGAGTGGCGTCGGGGACGAGCGATGGTCTTTTCACTACCAAAAAAAGACACATCCATGACATTTTGGGCCGAACGAAATTTTTTTCTATCATACATATGACACTTCTATGACGATAATTGTGATAAAACCCGGTATCATCATAGATGTGGTGAGCTCCTACTTCCATGACAAAAAATCATGACAGAAAATGGGCTTTTCGTCCTGGGTGGGCCGGAGACGCAGCTGCATGACATTCTTTGGGCCGTCCATGACGGAAAAAAACTGTGGTAGAAGCGAGGGGGAGGAAAATTTCGGGGAGTTCCCTGTTGCGGTGGGAGGTCGGGGGCCGAGCGATGCGCGTTTCTCTCGTGCGTGCGTGCGTGTGTGAGGTATTGACTCTAATCAACCCGAAGCGAGGCGTTGGGCTCTAATCGAACCCGAAGCGACAGACTGCGAACTTACGCCTTCTCGAACCGAGCGATCGATCGGTGGTTGTTAATCGAACCCGATCGAGCGATTCTTCGCTCTCGCTGCTAATCAAGCCGGTCGATGTTGCCTCTAGGATGAACAAAGGCGCTATGGGGGGGCTTTGGATGAATAAAGGCGGTGGCGCTGTTTTGGATGAACAGGACCCCGTGGTGTGGTGGAGAGCTGGATGAACAGTAGACGGTGGAGGGTGCCCGTGGAGGGGTGGTTGAAAAGGACCCTGTGGTGTGGAGGGCTGGATGAACAGTAGACGGTGGAGTAGCGCGCGGTGGAGGCTGGATGAACAGGAGCCCGTGGAGGCTGGAGGAGGTCGACGGTAGCCCGTGGAGGCTGGAGGAGGTCGACGGTGGAGATGAACAGATCCGTGGAGTCCTGCTTTTGCACGCCACACCCTCCCGGCGAACAGACCCCGCTTCGACCGTAGGAGGTCCGCTTTTGTGGTACGCCACACCCTCCCGATCAACAGACCCTGCTTCGACCGTAGGAGGTCCGTTTAAATCCGTTTGGCGGCACGCCACACCCTCCCGATCAACAGACCCCCGTTTCGACCGTAGGAGGTCCGCTTCTCCGCTTTTGCGGCACGCCACACCCTCCCGATCAACAGACCCTGCTCCAAACGTAGGAGGTCCGCTTCTCCATTGTGCAAGACGCCAGCCTCGCTTCCATCGCATGTTCCGCCCAAGCCTCCCGGCGAACACGACCATGCATTCCGCTCCGACCCAGCCGGTTGGCTCCCACGCGTTCGTTGCCTCTCGATGAACACGACGCATTCCGCTGCCTCCCCATGAACACGACGCACTCTGTTGCCTTCCCATGAACACGACAACGACGTTGTTTCTCCGTTCGACCCAGCCATGTACACGAGCCCCGGCCGACGTGCGCGCGAGTAGGCGTTCGAGACCCCTCCCAGTATGTACACATACGTGGCGATTTTATTTCTTGCAACCTGGCCGGCTGTGCGACGCGTGTACATGCTACGCGCGCCTCTACTACGACACGTGCGGCGCTTCTACAACGACCAAGATGTACGCATACGTTCACGACCAGAATGACAACGCCACGACGCTTCGACCAGGTGGGTCCCGACCGCCGTGCACTTCCTTGTGTGCGAAGATGTAGCTGGTGGGTCCCAGCAGTCGAGGGCCAAATCGCTTTTCTTTGCGGGACGCACTTCCTTGCGTGCGAAGATGTAGCCGGTGGGTCCCAGCAGTCAGGGGGGCGAATCGTTTTTTTTGCCCGGACGCACTTCCTTGCGTGCGAAGATGTAGCTGGTGGGTCCCAGCAGTCAGGGGGGCGAATCGTTTTGGTTTTTTTGCCCGGACGCACTTCCTTGCGTGCGAAGGTGTAGCTGCTGGGTCCCAGCAGTCAGGGGGGCGAATCATTTTGTTTCTGCCCGGACGCACATCCTTGCGTGCGATGGTGTAGCAGGTGGGTCCCAGCAGTCGGGGGGCGAATCATTTTTTTCGGACGCACTTCCTTGCGTGTGAAGATATAGCTGGTGGGTCCCAGCAGTCAGGGGGCGAATCGTTTTTTTTTTCGGACGCACTTCCTTGCGTGCGAAGATGTAGCTCGTGGGTCCCAGCAGTCAGGGGGCGAATCGTTTTTTCGCGAAATACGGTGGCCCGTCCGGTGGGTCCCCGCTGTCAGGTGGAGGAATAATTATTTTGCACGTAATAAGGAGGCACTTCCTTGCGGCTGCCGTGGACCCAGCTGTCAGCCTCTCCACGTCATATCCACGTCCGATGGAAGTCGCTCGACCATGTTGACCACGCCGCCGAGAGCACCACGGCGGTGGACGACGGCGAGGCCTAGGAAGGGGACGACGCGGAGCCGGGGAAGACATGTCACTGGATGCACACGCGGAGAGGAGTACGAGGGTTCACTGGTTCGGCTGCGCTGCCGTCGCCGCAAAATGACATGGGGTGTGGGAGAGTGGAGGGATGGCCTGGCCAGCGGTGGGAGTAGTAGGGGGCGGTGAGGCCTCCGCGGCAGCACAGCCGGCCATGGGAGTGAGGAGCAGGCGGCACGACCGGCGCTGCTTTGGGCGGCTGGAGCAAGAAGACCAGAGGTTGAAGAAGCATGACGGCCGTTGGATGGACATCGTACGGTCACTGCAGCTAGAATCGTTTATATTGACTAAGTTGACAAATCCTTGGTACGCCAACTTAGTAGGCCCACAGTCAGCTTCCAAACGGTGTGCCCCGGATGTCGTGGGAGGAATCATTTTTGGGCGGGTGAAGCTAGAATATCCGAGATTGAAGAAGAAGACGGCATCCGTTGGATGGACATCCAACGCCACCGCTACTAGAACCGTGTGTTGACTATAAGTTGACAAAGCCTTGCATACGCGTCAACTCTGTTTTTTTAGGGTACGCGTCAACTTAGTAAGGCCAGAAGTGTGTGGCAGAGAACTTATAGCCCATTTGAGATTTGTAAGAATGTGTAGCCCATTTTTGAATTCTAATGGAATTTACTATAGAGCATTTACAGTTTGTTAAAAGTACAGCCCATTTCAACCAACCGTTCAAAACAGAATTCAATAAAATTTCCTACATTTTGATGGGATCCGAAATATTTTTATCCCGAAATTTCTAGTCAGATTAAATACAATTTCAATATAAATTTATATTGCGTAAAAATCCAACGAAACATTGCACTCGCAACAATTAATGAACTTAAAATTTTCAATATCCAAAAATAATAATTTATAAAGTAATCACGTGTTTGGTGCATTTTTTTATAGTTACTGCCCAGTTTTTACAATTACATCCCATTTATTGTTAAGCTCATTTTCTTGTTAAGCCTAATGCATCCCTCCTAGGAAAGATTTGCAGCCCAGTGGGGCGGAGAATAACAACTTGACCTTGCCTGGGTATTCCTAAAAAAAGTATAGCTGGGCTAGCCATTTTCAGCTTGAAAAAAATTAATATCTGGGCTGGATACCTGGCCTGGGCTAGACGGGCCACAGCCCGCCAAGTTAATACCTGCAGCGATGTTTTCGTTGTTGTTCAGAGGAGAAAAATTAATATCTGGGCTAAACATCGAAAAACTCTGCACAAATACTGCTCGAGCTGCTTGGTCCCAGCTGTCGGCCGCTTCTTGTGCAATTCTCTCGTTTATTGACTACTGCAGGAGGTTGACAATGGTGTGGGACCGTGATGTCAAGAAACCAGGAGGAAACAAAATAAATTATATATATATAATAAGGAGGCACTTGCGTACGTGAGGCTATGGACCTGGTGGGTCCCTATTGTCATCCTCTCCAAGTTAAGTCATCTCCTCGCCCGCGCGCACTTTCCGCCCGAAACAGTCAGCGCCGCCCGCCCCGCTTCCCGGTGCAGGCGGTTGCTCCGCCTTCAAACGACACAAGTGTCGTCCGTCCGTCCATCTGCTGCCCACATTAATGATACGCGGTTGCCGAGGCGGCTACGCTGGCGCCACACGCCGTCCCTCCGCCCGCCCACCATTGCTATATAAACTGTTGCGCCGGCCATAGCCACAGTCATCCGCATCCATTCCCTTTCTCCTGTCCGCACCACACCATGGCTTCCTCGCGCTCCAGCGCTCTTCAGGACGGGCGGACGACGGACCACAAGGAGATGGCAGCCATTGCTGCCGACCGGCTGGCCGACAGGCAGCCGGAGGACGACGAAGTCCCAATGGAGAACATGGTAGTCGACGATCCAGCGCCAACCCCCTCCTCCGCACCATCCTCGCCGGTGCATTGCACCATGACCATCGGCGAGGCCCATGCCCAATATATGGACAGGGTGAGGCAGATGCGTGAGGAGCAGTTCCGGGAGGCACAGGCCGACGCTGCCTACAACCACCATCTCCTCCGTGAGCACTGCAGCGGAGGAGCAGATCACCGCGAGCGGGCGGAGCAGAGGCGCTACTCGACTCGCATCGCGCCGCCCGCAAGGGCCGCCGAGCACTGGCGGTACCGCATGCGGGTGGCGGATGCTGCGGCCGCCTACAAAGAGGCTAGCAAAGAGGGCGATGAAGCGGGCGAGGCGCTGTTTGGCGAGACCGAGGACAAGGCAGAGGACGATGTCGGCTCCGACGAGTCCCCGCTCCGCTGGCGTCGACGAGGCACAGGACATCGCTGGCTCAGCCGAGGCCCCACCCTGCCGGCAACGTGGGGGAGGATTTCCACCACTCCGCTGAGGCACCGCCCGCCGGCAACGAGACAGAGGACATCGCCGGCTCCGCCGAGGCCCCTCCCCGCTGCCAACGAGGCCGCGCCACATAGGAAACGAGGAAGAGTAGAACACGGTAGGTCGCCGCCGCTCGGGTCCAAGTAAGGCCACCGCTGCTACCCTCCGGTTGAAGCCAAGATAGGCGGGTTGACCATTGACGGCCGGTTAGCTTCTTAGCGGCGACGTGGAGTCGGAGAGCTGCGCTGGAGAAGAACGCTGCTTCTACTTAACTGCTGGTGCAGTTGGCTAACTGACACGTGGGCCCAACAGGCCACATGTCAGTTACGCAACTGCACTTGTAGTTAAGTCACTGAAGCTTTTATTTGGCTCAGCGGGACACAGGTGGGTAGCTTCGGTTAATTAACTATACCTCGAGCGCACCCCTTTTTAGTTGAAGAATGTATGAAATGTAATGAAATCCGGCATGTTTGTATGAAATCCGACCGTGTATTAATCAATTTATTTTGATTAGTTCGAATTCCTGTATCACTGGCATTGGATGAACATGCAAAACAATACGTACTAGCATTATTCCCAGGGTGATCACCTCGTTTGCAGCAGTTTCACATGTACTCCCTCCGGTCCTTTCTAGTCTGCATACAAGTTTTGTCTATAGTCAAAGTATCTCTACTTTGACCAATCTTATACAAAAAAGTATGCACTTTCACAATGTGTGAAGTAAAAAGGAACAGCAGGAGTACAAAGAGTTTGAGCAGCTTTTTAGCGTTTCTATACATTGCGATCAAGCACACAGGCCTGGCAATTCATAGAGAACATTCAAAACAATCGATGATTATGCATCTCAGCGACTCATATGTCAGAGGCAATATTTACTTCACAACTAAAGAATAAAGAAAAAATTGATCGACGCTGCTGACAGCAAAGGGCGTCCCATTCGAAAATATCAAACGCATGTCTTGCTAAAATCAATGAGCAAAATTTGACAAGGTTGTCCCATTCCAAAATATCAAATGCCTACAATTGTGGAATGGGCAGGGTTTGCCATCAGTTCGGACATTGACATGGCACCTCGTGCTAAATAAACCAGCTATTCTTTTGTGTAGTTCCACCAAAATCAACCAAATTCGCGCGTAGCTTGTATGATTTCGCCCTTATATGTTGCAACGCCTTGAACTTATCGGCACCTCCTATCTTGTGGTGGAAATGAATGACTCGATGTATTCATGAACATTTTGTGCAGTTCCCATTGAAATCAAGCTGAGCACCCCTGTTTGCACAAATACAAAAAAAGTGATTAGTATAAAGCAAACTATACTATGATTTGACAGTTTCAACAGGCACATACATGGTCCATGTAGAGCACACTTTTAGAAAAATGGAACTCACCAGAAAGAATCCTAGAACAACATTGTACTCAAGATCACAGCAAAAAATGGAGATTTGTCAGTCCTTCTGAGCTGAAGTTAGTTTGGTCTTGTGGGGAGTAATGTAACCATCCTTCAACTGCTCCTTCTGATGAGAAGATAGACAGGGCTTCTTCATCCTGGCATAATCGGAACTAGTCACTTCACGTACTCCATATTCTTCTTCAGAGGAAGATGATCCTGTTGCAAAAGACAAGAGGACTACTAAATGCTAGCATCCATGTTTGCTCGAAAAAAAGGAAAGGAAATATTTAAAACAGCACAGATGAAGCACTTCTCAAGGACAATACCACTTTTTCATGACAGTATCTAAACAGTAGCACAACACCAATAGAGATGACAAAGCTCAATCATATGGATGAAATCAGTGGGCGAGTACCAACCTTTGTCAGGAGGCTGATTGTGTAGAGCATACAGATGAAGCACTTCTCCGGAACCATCTGTTGCTATCTACGGGGGTGGCCATGCTTACTATATACTCCTCGATTAGTTTAATGTTTCCAACATCTTCTTGTGCAGTTCCACTAAAATATATGGTATCTTCAAAGAAGATCCTGTTGCACAAGTAGAGATAATTACGTATGGCATCAAATAAGTGGCAAAACAATTGCTCGCTCCAGCCATAGCAATAAATTAAGATGCAAAACTATATCATTACTTGTGTCATCACAGTTCCAAAGGCTTCATTACAGCATCGGAGTTGATTTTTGTTTTCTTCCGCTTGTTCTTCCCTTCATCACTTGGTTCAATAATGACAAGCTTCGCCTTCAATGTAAAATTTGGCATGTCAATTAAGGAGCACAAGTATAGTACTAAACTTAATTTTCTCGATGAAAGTGGCAAAATACAGGCCAGCAGTTGTGAAATATCCTTATCTTACCTCAATGGGATATTACGGTGCACATACTGATTGGAAGTCTTGTCTCCATTTGTGCAGTTCACTAAAATCAAGCAACATTATCGCATAAGTAGCACAACATATGAAAGCACACCGCAGAATCATGTGAAACAAGGCTAGTAATCGACCTCTCATGATGCGGAATTCAAACAACTCAGAAGAAGAAGATCTGAACCAAATTCGCCTTAACGGATAGGAAGTAAGATCTCCTCTTGTGCAGTTCCACTAAGATCAAGCAATCAAGAAACGTTGTCGGTGTGACATTTTGGTTGAACTGCACAAAACACTCTTAAAACAAAAGTGTTGTGCAGTGCAACAAAAGGTCACAATGGCAACGAGGTGAAGTAGATAACCCTGTTTACACAGAGGTGCAAAGGAAACAATTAGTGGTCAATGACGGTGGGTGACACAGAAGCCAACAAAAAGAAGAATCTACCTTATCTAAATGGGAAAGAAAGCAAGACACTAGCATTTCTCAAACGGGGGCATTGATTAATATTAACAAAGAGATTATATTAACAATAAAATTCGTTAAACATGTAATTTGCTTTTAACTGTGGCATTGCATCAATTTTCCAGCGGCATTATTAGAGAGTGTTTGTTTACAGGGACATTTTGGTGTAGGGACTAAAAAAACTCCGTGTCAGTCCCATCTAAACCCAACAGGAGGGACTTTTAGGGACTAAAAGTGGGCATTTGGGACTAAAGAAAGAAGACCCCGAGGGAGTCTTTTTGGGACTTTTTCCAACAGTTGCCCCTGCCACGCATCACACCTTCTTTCTATTAGTTCATTACTAGGGGTAACATGGTCTTTTAGCATGTCATTTAATAACCTCTAGTCCATGTTTAGTCCCTGGAACCAAGTAGGTAGGGACTAGGGAGTTTTTAACCAAACAGGGCCTTAGATTAACAACAGCTAATGAGTTGCACGGGACAGTGGACGCACCAGCACCATGTGCATCTGCCGATGTACAGTGGTCATGCACAGTCTGTTGCAACAAAGAACAAACAACCAAGGAGCATATTTCTGTTGGTCCAAGTTTTGTTATCTTTAGACACCTTTCCCTATGTGAGCGCAGCAAATCTAGTCCTGCTCAAACTCTACAGCCTTGTCCCTTTCTTTCCTTTTTGAACTAGTACTTTCGCCCCTTCCTTTCCTCTTTGAACCACGTCCTAGATTTATGCGATACAACTTTCCCCACTACTTTCCCACATTCCTTTCCTCTTTGAACCACGTCCTAGATTCATGCTATACAACTTTCCCCCTTCATTTCCTCTTTGAATCACGTCCTAGATTCATGTTATATACTTCCTCCATTCCTAAATATAAGTCTTTGTAAAGATTCCACTATGAACCACATACGGATGTATATAGATGCATTTTAGAGTGTAGATTCATTCATTTTGCTCCGTATGTAGTCCTAGTAAAATCTCTACAAAGACTTATATTTAGGAACGGAGGGGGTACAACTTTTCCCACTACTTTCCCCCACTCCTTTCCTCTTTGAACTACGTCCTAGATTCATGGTATACATGTAGCTAGAGCAATGCATGTGGAGTAAGTAAATTATACCTTAAGGTTCTTGGGGCGTGGTTCGGTGGGCGACGGGACGGCGGCGAAGAAGAAGGGGTCGGAGGCCCTCCCGCGCCGCCGCTGGGTGGAAAGTGAACAGCTGCGCCGGTAGTGGATTCCCTCCCTCGCCGACGGCGACAGCGTTAAGCCTCCTTCCCTTCCCAAGGACGACGATCCTGCCGGCTCTTTGAGCAGCAGTGAGGGGAGAGAGAGAGGCCAACGAAGTCTTGTTTAGATCTGGAGAGGGCGAGAGAGTGTGAAGAGAGCAACTACAAGCGCTGAGGCTCCAGCGGGAGAGGGCGAGAGAGTGTGAAGAGAGCAACTACAAGCGTTGAGGCTCCAGCGTGTATATATATACTGGAGAGAGAGTGTGAAGCGTGCAAACCCTAGAAAACATTTTGACCAGTCAAAGAATCCTCCTGGCAAAATTATGCTCAAGTGTAGTTATCGAACCCGAGACCTCAAGTTTGATGAGCGAACAGGCTAACCAGCTACACAACCCTCCCGTTATGTTCAACGAGAGGAAAATAACCTTTTATACATTCCTGCATTGGTGTGACAAGCATGCCGTGTTTTTTTGTGTGTGCGGGAGTCATTGGGATTTCAATCATAATTTTGTCATGTGGCTTTGGTGGTAAGACTATCCACAGTGGTGCAGAAATAATGCAGCCTTAGTCACCTTACCTCTCTCCACGTAGTACGTTGGGTCCCACCAATCAGAGGGTGAAACAAACAAATTAATAAGAAAAATTAAAAGCGCCAGCGATGTATCTTACCTCACACATCTCGCTACTGCTCGGGAACACTGTCCAATTGATCCCTCTGTTCGCTCACGTACTATTTTAAGTGAATCCTTATTATAACATGCACACAAATTTTGGGCACTTGTGTTCGAATTAAGTCAGTGTGCCGCCGTATCTCGTATACTTACTACTCCCTCTGTCTAGGTGTAATAAGTCACGTTAGAAGGTGCAACGGGACCAAGGTGCGTGCGTGTGCGTGTGTGTGTTTAACAGCATGTGTGTGTTAGAGAGTGCGACAGATTGACCTACTCCTATAGAGAGATGGTGTGTAGTGTACGATTTTAGCCCCGAGAGTCGGTGCATCCTCTCGTTTCCGGGCGTGTCCGGTAAGGACATGCGGACAGCTGCCACGCCCGCTCGTGACCAGCCTGGCCCACCCAAAGCCCCTCCATCGCCCGCGCGCGCTTCCCGCCCGAAACGGTCAGCGCCGCTCCAAAGAATCGGTGCCGCATTCATGCCCGGGCAGAGCGGATGCGACCTCTCACTGGCGCAAGAGTGATGGTTACTTCGTCCGTCCAATTTACTGTTGGGTCTATGTGATTTGACGGCTCATTGGTCTTTATTACTGAGGTGGTAGGACTGCTGGATGTCCCACGCTTTCGGCGAAAGGAGGTACTACTACTACTAGATTACAATTTTCTCCATTCTTACAGCGGAGGAGTGCAAGAGCAGTGAAAACACGCAGGCTCAGTGATTACATGGCCCACCTCACACTATCACCGTCGACACCTAACTCTTTACATAGTACTCCTCCGCTCCTAAATATTACTAGATGAGTCCCAGCATTGCCATGAACAGCGATATATCTCTCTCGCAAAATTATCGATTTCATAGAACTAAAAAAACTCTATAACCGCATGACAAATGTGGTAGCCAAACTAAATAAACTCCCATCATCATTTAGATCATCCCACGTAAGGAAAAAAGATCAGCCAACTCCTACTGCATAATGGGATTATATTTTTCTTTTTGACATGTTAATGGGACTTAAAAGCTCACTTACATGCATGCTACTGGTGCATGCTTGCATGCAGACATGTTGATGTGATTTAAAACCCACTCACATGCATGTGCCACGGTATTTCTACATGCTTGCATGTGGCTTAGTGCGGAGCCTCTCAACGTGTAGATCAGACAGCTATTATGGACTGATTTACTTCATCTAATGGCTACATCAATTTTGATGATGTGGCTCAAGGAGAGGATAGAGAATTCCTAGTAGTGGGGGCTAGCTATTACTAGTAGATCAGTCTTTGTAGAGATTCCACTAGGTGAACTACATACGGAACAAAATGAATGAATCTACACTTAAAATGCATCTATATACATCCGCATGTGGTTCATGGTGAAATCTCTACAAAGACTTATATTTAAGAACGGAGGAACTACTAGTATAGTACGTACTGTAATTTGTACAATTCTATGAAGCTTCCAGCTTCTGTTACATGTATCTTGCGTCCAAGGTTGCCCGTTGCAACATTTCATCAAATACAAAGGAGACTAACATGCATGCTATTGGATCTCAATGATTGACAGATCATTGCAAATATGTACTCCCTCCGTTCCAAAATAAGTGTCTCAACTTTGTGCAAACTTTAGTACAAAGTTGTACTACTACTAAAGTTAACACTTATTTTGGAACAGAGGCAGCTAAAGAAAAAAATGATCCATGCAGTCCCTAGCCCTTGAACCGTGAACCCTGACCAGCCTTCAATTTGTTTGGCAACGCTCGAGCTTCCTAATAAATGAAGTTTGCAACCTTTTGACCATCGGATCATTTTGTGCAATTTCACCAAAATCGAGATGAGCATCCCTATGGCAAAGAAATTGAAGAAGCGTGATTAGAATAAGATTACTGGGACTAGTTGATGAGACATAAACTCATCACAAATACAGACGTAGAAGCCAGAGAGGTATGTGCGGGCAAAGAAGTAGAGAAATATCCACAGGAGTGATGTGGGCAGCTGGAGCAGTGGTGCAAGCCGGCTGTAAAGGGAGTTGTACCGAGGGACGAGCTCAACCTTGAGGAGGGCGGCGGAGGCGGCAACTGCCCACGCCGCGGCAAAGAGCAAGGGACGAAGGCAACCTCACCGCTTTGTGAGAGAGAACGGCGGGAACCCCCGATCGACATGCCGACAAGGTGGGTTTCGCCCGTCGGCGACAACCACCGCATCTACACTAAGCATCCACCCCTTCACCAAGCGTCGTGATCCGCCGGGATGTTAGAGATGTGGCCACGCGATCGTTTTGTGCGAGAGAGTGTGAAGAGAGCAACCCCAGAAGCAACCGTGTAGGCTGGCCCGTCCCGACTATGTATATAGTGGAGCGGTTTCCTTTTCTCTCCATATGAACCTATCATATTGCGTCGTGCCCTCAAGAAAAAAAATTATTTATAAATGACGCGCACCTACTACTCGTTCTCCTATAAACTTGCGCTTGGCATCTCCAAAATATTAACCTTGCGATTGGCTCTTCGCCTCTTGAAGTCGACCAATAATGGTAGTACAAGATATATCGCTCGGCTATATGAGACCGAATGAATTGTTGCACGCCCACCACGTGGGCGAGGGTCGAGGGCGAGGAGAGTGCTACATACGGAGCAAAATGAGTGAATCTACACTCTAAAATACGTCTATATACATCAGTGTTTGGAGTATGTACTAGTAGTTCATATTGAAATCTACTAAAGGACATATACATTCCAAACAATATGATATAATCTCTATAACCAAGGTAGTAGGGACGAGGAGAAACAGAGGGAGTAGTAAATTTTTCTCCTCGTCCTGCGAACCACCGCACAGATGGGCGAGGGAGCGGGCGTAAGGCGGAGCAAGCTTCACCTCATCCTGCGAGCCACCGCGCCCGTGGGCGGGGGAGACGACATACTAAGCAAGCTTCTCCTCGTTTTGCGAGTTGACGGGACACATCAAAAGTCTTGCCTCTAAGGTAGGCTGATACATCCACATATAACACTAATGTTGTTGAAGAAAAGAAAAGCTACGATGGGAAGGAACAACTAATTAGTGAAAATTGTGTGCATGCCAATTCTGTGCAAGAGATGAGCCGTGACTCTAGTCCAATGCTACATGGCACGTCTACATGTTCGCATGAACCAAGTCATTGTATGGATATAACAAGTGGGCTTAGCCTGAGATTAGTCACAAGATGTGCTATAAGGAGATCAAGCCAAGACAGGAATAATTTGATTTGCATTAAAGATATGGGACATGTTTCCTGGTGTGGGAAGGAGAATATTACGTGCCATGCAAGTGTAAAAATTCATGCAAGGATCACAGATTGGTTTGAAGTGCACACGGTGCAAACAAGGTTCTTGTTTTTATTCCTGCCACGTAGGAAAAATATCTACCATGCAATACGATTACTAGGTACTAGTAGTTGGGGCGCGCCCTTGGCGCGCCGCCTGAGCGGAAGCTCGGCGGTGCCAGGTAGGACACGCTCCTTCCAATATCTTTTCTTTACTAAGCAATGTGATTTGACTGACATTTTCAACAGAGTAGGCTAAGCTAACCATGTTCTGAAATTTAGAAGCTTGATATACCAACATCAATAGAGTACGCTAAGCTAACATAATACATTTTAAATCAAATAAATCCCTAGATGTACACTTGCTTCCCACGATCCCTGCAAACAGAACGAACACAAATGAGAGATGGAAATACATAAATAGCAAGATTAGGACGAGATTAAGGCATCATTATCTTGGAAGCTTGGTGGGAGAGAGGCTGACGGACCAGATCTAGGACTTCACCGGTGCGATAGTAGAAGATGCGCCGTTGTAGTGCGAGGTCGTGAGCGGCGGTTCTTCCTCCTTGATGCCAGCTGCGCACACAACCCAGCTGCCGCCGCGCCGACAGGGACAATCCAATCCATCCTCTGCCACGTCGTCGTCTTCTGCGCCACATACTCTGAACGGTGATCAAGACTTATCAGGATAACATGATTAATCAGGATAACACCTAAGTACGACAATATGGTTGTTAGAGATTCAACGACAGTAAACATATATGGTCTATGTTCTGGAGATAATCGTGTCACGTACATAAAACTTGTAGTTAAGTATTATTTTTTATGCATCAGTAAATTACAGGCTTAGTATAAGCATTTGATATGGCAAGAAACGTGTAGTTAAGTGAATGAAAAGTAAATGAACGTTCAAAATTATATTTGTAAATTGTAGTTTGACGCAAGCATATGAAAAGAAAGAAATCCATTCGAATCAAGCTGAAACAAATGTATCTTTTAAGAAGTTGTTTTTGGTTGATTGGACAAGATCCACGATATGCACATATCTTTTTATTTGCAACGAAACCAACACACCATGTAAAGAACTCAGGTAGACACTTTACAAAAAGAGAAGACATGCAGAACTCATCTCAACCCCTCTGCGACAGGCATGAATCAAAAATTTAAGAACTTGAACTATGACAGGTATAATGGCTACAGCTAAGCATCCATATAATCAATCGTGAAGGCAAAATCTAAAACAGTGACTAAAGTAGATTATATAATCCATGGTAAAGGCATTCAAGTAAATCAGACAGTAGGTGAAACTAACCCTTAACCTGCAAACAACAGATTCGAAGTGGCAATCGATGAGCTAGTGCATGAAAAGCTTTTCTGAACTTTTTGATAGAACCTTCGATGAGAATAGAGTTTCAAGTCTTGTACCAGATGGTTCACGCCACCGTTCGGTCACGACCGGCGGGTCAGTGGCGTGTTGTCGGCGCCGGTCACTGTGGCATTGCAAGGAACACCAATTCAGGATGTGTCCTCTGCAGCTTTCCACCATTGCCTACCAAGTTAAAGTAAAGAAATAGAATATTGTGAAACTTTCTAGCCTAACATTTCCCTCGTAAATCATCATTCTAAGATGAGTGACAGGTATCAGAAGAGCCAAACATGGATGAGCAGGAATCAGCAACTATTATAAATCCTTTCAAAATTCCCAAATCACGAACCACATGCCCCGAAACAACCAATCTCCAGTTCTCCACCAAAATCTCTCAGCATATGAAAATTATAAAATCACATTACATACATGTTTGGTTACAGTTCAGCTTACCACGACAGTATCTTGAAAGGAGGTACAATTTCATATCAGCCGACCTTGGCTTCCCTGAACATTCAGTTTGCAGCTCTAACTTCTGTAAAGGAATTCAGAATAGCCTTGTTAGTTCATTTTCTGTAAAAGTTTGTGAAGCTACAATTAATTCAATCAGACTTGCACCAGTTTGTTTGATAGATAACACGATAACAAACACTTTTTTGCAAATTATAAAAAATAAAGTTATTTATTTTGTTTTCAAATCTCATATTCCTTTTTAACTTTACTTATTTAGTCACACTTACACTAAATTTTGTTAGTGCACAATAGGACACTGAACAGTTATGCACAAATTGAACAAAGAGCAAAGCATATACAGTTCTCTCATCAACTGGGTGCCCCAGAAGAAGATAAAAACAATGTTGTTTCAAAAAAGAAACTGAAATTTTCTGTAACGAGTAGTTACACTAACAATGACGGAGCACAAAGAGCATAACTGAATAAATTCAGGAACACCTTAAAACTTGTTCCTCCTTTTTTAGGTCTATTTACTCAAATCAGATTTTCACTGAGATTTAAGTACTATACAACAAACATTTCCCCACAAATTAGAATTTTCAACTTTACTTGTTTAGTAACACAGAATTGCACTCGGTGCATAACAGGATAAATGATAACAATGCCCTGATATTTTCAAACGTAGAGCAGAACTTTGTAAATACTTCTTCATACATACAATTTGCATGACAATACTCATTTACTACAGTTTATACTCCCTCCGGTCCTTTTTACTCTGCATATTAGGTTTGTCTGCAGTCAATCTCATCCAACTTTGACCAAATGTATATAAAAAATTATTGACGTTTACATAACAACACCAATATCACTAGATTCATCTCGGAATATATTTTCATATTATATTTATTAGATATTATAGATGCTAATAATTTCTAATATAAATTTGGTCAAACTTAGCTAAGTTTGACTTTCGCCAAATCCAATGTGCAGAGTAAAAAGGACCGGAGGGAGTACTAAAAAGTAAAATGGAAATTGAACAACTATTCAAGAGGAAACAGTAGTGGAACCTAAAGTTAGTTCACTGAAAAAGTATGATGTGATGTTGTACACTAACTGATTTCTCTGTTCATCTCCTTGCTTGTACATAGTATATATTCATAAATTAGACTGAGGAAAAAAAGTATACATAATATTGGATGCAGAAAACAAAATCTACATGATTTCCCATTTATGTACTCTCTTCGCCTTCATCCATGCCACCGCACTACTGTAAGTTAATTATAATTTAGCTAGCACTAACTCTTGTATGAGAATGATAATTAACTTATTTAGCTCATTCTTATGCAGTGCAATCTGCCATAACCAACAACATCAAAATAGGAATATCTAAATCTCCATTGCTTGCACCAGCAACTATTGAATATCTGAATCAAAATCAAGAAATTAAACTCATGAAAAAAATGTAGATCAAGTAGAAAGATTGAAGCGGCGATCATAAGGCGACGAACTGAAAAGAACAACAAGGTGTCGTGATGCAGTTTCTGAGAAGAACACAAATGACCAAATTTCGACAATACATAAGTACCTAAAGTCAAAAGGATATAATTTGTATGAATCTAAGTCTAAGATGTAGCTAAATTTGGTACATGCTTATAACTGTGATGATACACAGAATCCTGGTTTATAAGGATGTTAGCTAATAATAAGAATAAGAGAAACATTATAAACTGAGTACAAAAAGTTTATAGACAGAACCTTATAAACTACTCCCTCCGTCCCATAATATAAGGATGTTAACTAATAATAAGAATAAGAGATAGCCAAGTCTGGTTGCATGGTTTGGTACTTTGGTTGAAGTGGTGTCCGTGTCGAATGCAGCTTGGACAGAAGAGGCATTTTTTGTTGGTAGCATTGGTGCTGCTGGGCCTTGCCCATGCCTCAGACGGACGATTCGGCTGGTCGCGAACTCGCCATGATAGGAGTGTGCAGCCCCAGGAGATGCAAAGCCGAAATGGCCAATTGCAGCGAGGAACGAGGCCCCGGGTGATGCAGGGGCGCTTGGACAAAGTGACCTCGGCTCTATTCATGCCGCCAGATCGCCATTTCTTGCACCGTCCTAAAGCATTATCCTAGAGACGGGCCGATGGCTGTTACTACATAGAATTAATAGCGTTTTGCTATAGTAAACTGACTTCTTAATCTGCAATGCGCTAACCAAAAGCGACATCCATGTTCGAATGACTTTATTACTATACATATGCAATGCTCCTCTCAGACGAGATATATTACAGGGCGAATTTCCAAAAGAATAAGGCGAAGAAGAAAACAGAAACGACTACCGTTTAATTCGACATGGAAAAATCCGTGCCTCGGTCTTGATAACTCGGTATTGTACGAGCCACAGCAGCGATTTGTGATACAACCAAATGGAACCGAGAAAGCCCTTTTCTTCTGCGATCGTTACAGAGTATATCCCGGAGCAATCAGCAGAGTGGCAGCGTAAATCCTTCACCAATGGAAAGAACGAAATCAGAATGAGAGAAATAGTGTACACAGCAACGGTTCCGTATTCCTCGAAGCTATTCGCAGCCAAACAAGCCGTCGAGCATTCCAAAATACACCTACAGAGAAACAGATGATATGGACTTCACATTAAATTTGTTCGCTTTGCTTTTAAAAGAAATGTCGCATTAATATAGAGGAAATTGTTAACTCAAAAACAATAGCTTCTGAAATTTCTAAATTTCATGAGATAGAAGAACACAATCATAAGAGGGAAATGCAGAAACAGTTTTGGCATCAAGTGGCGCAACTTACCGTCATATCTCCCAAGGATTTGCTGCAGATTGGACCCTCCCGAATCCCAACACCAGCATCTCCCCGCCGACTCGTCTTCGTATGGCGACGGCGACTCTGGCAACTCCGAGACCTCGGACAGCGGCGTGAACGGCCCGTGGGCACCGGATCTCCTCTACCTGACGGCCTTGTGGCGGCTCAGGCGCAGCTGCAGGCCCCGTGCTCCTTCAGACGAGGGGAGAGGCGGTCAAGGAGGAGGGGATGGTGGAGGGCTAGCTAGAGCTCGGCTATGAGAGAGGAACGTGGATGACAAGGCGCAGGAGAAGTGGCGGACGCGGCGGCGCCGGGGCGCGGAAGAGCGATGCGGACGCGAAGGCGGCGGAGGTTGCGTGCAAGAGAGGCAAAGAGGAAGGAGCCTCGCACTCTCTTTCTCCCCAGATCCGACGAGGCGACGACGACGATGGAAGAGAAGAGGCGGCGGCTGCGTTGGCGTGCGGTGCGAGAGGTTGCGTGTGCGGGGAGAACGAGAGAGGTGGGTTGCATGCGCTGCGCTCGATACTGGAGGAAGTTGCCTCGAAATTTCCTGCACTGATTATTTTTTTCCTTTCACCTGCGACAGTAAATCTTTGGATGTGGCATAGGCGAGGAGCCGCCCTTCATGCACACGTTAATGCGTTTAATGTGGTGTGCTTTGTCCTTGAAAGATGTGGGCTGGGGTCCACCTGCAAATCATGTGAGGATGCCAACAACCATCCAAATAAAGAGTGCTAGTCGGTCGTATGTAAAGATTATACTGCTAGAATATAAAGCATATAATCTATTATTTAAACATAGAGTCCAGGTTTCTAATTACTCGTCCATTTGGTCAGGACGGCTTTCTTTTCAAGCCAAGTTATATGGTCGTTTCGAATATATAAAGAGCAACTATGCGTTGATGTAAAGGGGAGGTGATATTTTTATGATAGACACAATGTGTTTTTAGGGTAAATACCCGTATCGAGTTTTGGGGGAAGTTGTCTAAAAATCCCTAAGTTTTGGAGGAAGCTTTAGAAAACCTCTGTGTTGCAATTTCTCTTCGTGGAAATTGTTTTGTGCGTGAGTACCGTCGTCGAGATTGGTTTTCTCGTGCTGGACCGTAAGGTTCAATCCCTCTACTTTGCGTACATCGCGTGCACGGGCGAGAGTCTACTACTGCTGAAGGTGGAGTGTCGTGAAAGATCGGGACGCAACAACGGATTGGATCTCGCCATCAAGGTTCGGTCATCATCATAGGCCCCACATGGTTTGCCTCTTTTTTTAACATAACACGTCAAGTCACAATTTGTTTGTTCACCCGTGGTAGACGATCCTCCCTCCACCAAGTGGACAACCAGAGACACGCCAAATTACCACGTGGGCTGCCTTTTTCATACAGAATTGAGCTCCACCGTACCCGCGGGTGTGGTTGGGAAAGAGACGGAGTACGTGCGCCGTGCATGCACCTCTTCTCTTCCTGCACGTCCCCCACCTACGTGGGTGTGTGTGAGAGATACAAACCGCGTTCGTGAGTGTTTTTTGTTTTGGGGTGGTGGTGGGGTTGGGGTGGGGGGGTTGATTTCGTGAATTATTTGTGGGAACATGTGTTGATGACATCTGAAACAAAATTTTGCATGCAATATGTGTGAAATGGAGGCCTATCCATATCATACATAGAGGGTCGGGCAATCCACGAGAAGAGAGGGAGGGGTCATAGCTATCGATAGAATCGAAGAGAGGATCAAGTGGGTGGGTGCGAGATCGATGAAGAGAGCCATCGAAATTGTGTGTGTGTGTGTGTGTGCAAGTCAAAGATATAGGGCGACTGGCCTACCAGAACGTTAGAGGGCACATGTCAAGTTTGTGTGTGGCAGGGAGACATGACTAGAGCGCTCGATGTATCGGTGTGTGTGGGGGGGGGGGGTGGGGAGGGGTAGGGAGAGGCCTAACTATAGAGGTAGAACGACTCGTATATGTGTTGAGAAGGAGAGACCCAGCTATGTCTTGAGGGAGATCGGTCGACATCCATACATAATCAAGGACGGGAAATAGGATGGGACAGAGAGAGATAGAGGAGAGAGAGAGGGAGGGAGAGGGAGGGAGAGGGAGGGAGAGGTGTAGAGTGCTGGATGGGTGATGGAGTTGCTTCTCGAAGATGGTGGGAGAGGCCTACTAGACAAACTGAGCGTGGAATTGCAATGTTATCAATAAGAGTGGGGATGTGTTTCTGTGTGTGCCTGTGCATGATAGATCTGTCGGGACGCATCCATGGATGATGAAGGGGAACCATGTGTTTGGTAAGCAAACCTACCTAGATCGGTAGATCAATTGTTGTTTGTCGGAGGAAGGGAGAGACACAACTAATGAGGTAGATCGATCGACGTGTGGGTAAAAACGAGTTATAAGGACCTAGCTAGCTATATGTATAGCGAGAGACCGATCGGTCTACGTCCATTTGTTAGAGGCAAATAAGGCCCAGCGAGACGGATAGACAGAGATAATGGAGCTAGGAGGTGGTGCGAGAGGCCCAACTACTAGCTAGACAGGGGGAAGAGTGTGCGGTTGTGAGATCGATGAAAAGAGGGGCGAGAGTTTACACGTGTGTTTGGCCGTATGAGAGACACGAGGCAAGGACACATAAAGGAGGAGATTGAAGGTGTGTGTGTATGTTGTAGCTAGGCAGGCATCGCTGGAGAGGTTTATCGATCGGTGTGTGTCGGAAAGGAGTTGTGGAGACTCTGGGAGAACGACCTAAAGAAAAAAATGAATGTGCCCGGTGGATAGAATGCCGAGGGAGGGGGAGGGCGAGGAGGGCGTGTGCATGCACGAGAGAAAGTTAGTGGTAGCTACAAAGGTTAGAGGATTGTGTGGGTGTAAGAGACTAAAAAAGATCATAATTTGATATGAAAGAGGATTCATATATTTGAACAGGAGATCATAGAGTTTTAAACATTGCATGCATGAATATAGCGGTGATACACATGTTGTGCACATGTTATACCATAATGTGATAATGCATGGCGTTTGCAACTCACAACTAAATGCCGAACAATCTAAACCATACTATACATCAAACAATCTCACATTTTATTTGAATTTGTGATACTGTGTGGCGTTTGCAGCTTACAACTAAATATCGAACAATCTAAACAATACTATATATCGAACACTCTCACATTTTATTTGAATTTGTGGTAATGTGTGGTGTTTGCAACTCACATCTAAATACTTGTAGGCGTAGGGGGCGGGGCACCATACATAATGTGATAAACTCATTATACATATGAGACATGGTTTAGATTATGAAGATCTAGCTAGAGCTAGAAATGTAATGTGATTTGAAATCAAAATAAAGTGGATTCAAAAAATCTAGTTCGAGAATTCGTTTCTCTATTTGAATAAGATCTACAGTAATGATTGTTGTGAAGTCAAAGCATTTGAATTCGTTTCTCTGTTTTAATAAGATCTACAATCATCATTATTGTCAAGTTAAACCATCGTTTGTGTATTATCTTCACAGCACACCACATGATTAGTCTCGAGTTACATATGAACTATGTGTACTATATGAAGAACCGGTAGTATATACGTTTGGAATGCACTAAAACGTACATTTGAGTAGTAGGTTGCATGCATTATACACGTAGCGAAATATTTTAATTGAACATAACATGACTTCAAAGTTTTGAATGACATTTGTAGTACGCATTGATTTGGTACAGTACACGTTAGGCTTGTCCGGAAATTTCAACCCGCGCCTTGTTAGCCCGAAATATTTAAGATATATCTTTGTCTCGTTGTGCTCCGACAACTCCCTCCATCTCAACCCGCGCCTTGCTATTTCGAAATTACAACGCGCGCGAAAACTCCCACCTCCTGTGAAATCCCGACACGCGAAATGCATGTGGTACCTTTGAACCAAAAGAACCGCCTCAAATCGGTGGGGGGGTACTTTCGTAACTTACCCCACATTTCGGACAAGCGCGTCTCTAAGCCATGGTTCCCCACTGCCATCCCATTCGTACACCGAGGCCGTGAAAACCCGCGACGAAACCCCACACCCTGCTCCGTCCGCCACCCAACCAGAGCCTCTTCCCCGACGAAGTCATCCACAGCAACACCTCGACGTCCCTCATCCACTGTACCGGATGAGGATCCGTCGTCGATCTCATCGTCCCGCCGGTTCAGCCACCCCGTCCTCCACCTCCAAGGAGCTGCCCCGACGTTCCCCTCGTCTTTCGTGCCACCTCCATTCCCACACCGCCGTCTTCACCTGCACCACCGGAAGAGCATCATCATCACCGTTTCCTCGGATGAAGTTGCGGCCTAATCGGCGCCACCAAAGAGGTTGTACACTAATCGCCGCATTTTCTTCTTGATTCGATCTCACGGTGCTGCCGGCGCTCGGTCCCGAGCCGACACGGCGCGGCTCCATCCACAGCGGCGTCGCCGGCCACTTCCTCCACGGCGTTGCTCCCTCGATGACGACGTCCACATCAGTAGGAGCTGCTGCTGCTTTAGCTATCGCTCGCGCTTCTGCTTTGCTCTTGCTCTCAGCCCCCTGCCTGGTCTGCTCTTGCTATTGCTCTTGCTCGCGCTGCTGCTCTCGCTCTTGCTCTTGCTTGCGATGCTGCTCCGATTTAGCTACACTTCAGTCGACTGAATTGACTTTTGGGTCAGTCGATTTTCAAGGGATGGGGGGGCTCGCCGGGGTGAAGGAAGAACCAGCCGCAGTGGGGAGGGGGCTCACGGAGAGGTACCCACTATCTATCTTAGGGTTCGAGGATGGGGCGGTGGTTGCGGCGGTGGCGGGCGTTGGCGGGCGGTGGCGTGGGGATCGCCGAGAAAAAGCTCGGCACGAGGGGGGGCTAGAGGGATGGCTGGGCGGCGGCGGACGGCGGTGTGGAGTGTTTTTAGGGCGGGCGGGGCGGCGCACCGCCGGCCGCGGGCGGCGGGTGCTGCTGTTTGGCCGGTGGTGGCTCGCGGCTCAGGGGGTGGAGGTTGAAGATGAACCGCATGCCCTTGATTTGAAATCCAACGGCTGCAAAATCGACTGACTAGAGATGAAAAAGTCAGTTGACCGACGTGTAGCCTCACCTTGCAAGTGCGTTCAGTTTCGACAGGAAAATTCAGGTTCGACAGCAAAAATCAGTTTCGACAGTTAAGTTCAGTTTCGACAGTTAAGTTCAGTTTTGACAGTTAAGTTCAGAGATGAGCGGCTGATGTATTTTACATCTAGCACTTTGTGGTTATGTATTTTACGTCATGTATTGGAGATGCTATTAGAATTCCACTCAGGTTAACGTTGTTCATTTCTCTCTTGTCCTGCTTCAGCCTCGGCGTCGTACAACTCACCGGAGCTGCTCCAACAACGAAACCCTCCATCACATCGGAGCAGTACCTCGGGCTCCATCTCCAGACGCCTAAGATCTTCTTCCCCTCCTCCAACAGCAAAGTCAGCAGGAGCATCCTCACCGGCCAACCCAATCACGCTGAGATCGACATGGCTTCGCCAAAGAGGTTGTACACTTGTTGCATCTCTTTTTTACTCTACATGTTATATATATTGTCCACTGAGCACACAGATTTGTTCCTTTAGTGTCTCCTTGAAAGAAAAAACGTAGGAATTTTAATTTTCACGTGTCCTCCTTTTCAAATTCCTATTCATGAAGCATAAGACTAAGAGATAGTAGCATAATAGCATTATAACCGTACATTTTCTTGTGGTTTGACTTAATCTCACCATGCTTCTTTGCATCCTGTGATCTTCCAATTGTTGTGAATCAAACACCCAGATTGGCGTAAATCCTGTGTTTTAAATTCTCTGCTTTTGCACGTGCATTCCTATCCTATTCTGTGTATTTCCTATCCTGCATTGTTGGAATCCTCCAATTCAAACGAGCACTTACAGAATTACTTCTCTTACGAGATAGTTGTCAAAGAAAACCTTGCGTGGTTTGTCCCGCTCTCGATCGCGCGTCGTCCACCCAGCTCAGCTGCTCCAACGATGAAGGGTCCAAAGACAACAGGATCCGGCCTCCAGACTGTCTTTTGCCGCCTCAGATCTTCTTCCCCGCCGTTGGCAGCCATGAAAACTGCATTACCATCATCAACCGAGCAGATGACCTCGAGGACTACACGGGTCCGCAAGAGAGGTCGCACTCTTTCGTGTCTGCTTACGTTATGCATCTCTTAATATTACAGGCTACTTTATCGTCATGTTCACCGATTAGACTCTGAGTCAGCTCCAAACTAATGGTCAAACTTGAGTTTTTAAATGGTTGTGCGGTACATATCGGGGCCGCTATCAATAGTATCTATCTACTATCTGGTTATTCTCTGGTGTCTACTATGAGTTTCATGTTGGGTGGGAAACAAACAGTAAAGAAGCCATTATCTGTATTTTTTAACTGAAGCCATTATCTGCCTGCTATTATTGGTTTTGGGTCTATCCACAGGTTGCTACCATCACTCTGGATTTCTGCATGCACTCCTTACATAATCTCACTATGTTTTATTCCTATGCATTACAGTTATTGTAAACAAGGGCACTGGACATGTAGAGCAAAAGAGACGAGCCTTGCATGGCAATAAAATTTCATGCAGACGTCGCTCCATGGTAGGCGCAAAGGCAGCCCCCCCTCCACGCATTTCGGATTGTAATCGAGAGGAAGATATCTGTTCTGAGGGGGATTCAGAAGGAGAAGACAACTCCTATTTACCCCCTGAGGTCTTCGCTCTAACTTGGCATGCTGGTGTTGGTTTTATCATGCATATGGTGTCTTGCATTGCTTACTTTATACATCAAATATTTCATCTGCTTAGTTTAGACATCCTTTGTGTGAATGCCATCTGTTTAGTTTATTCATCGTTTATGTGAATTATGCAACGCCGTCTTGTTTAGCCAGGCATCATATATGTGAATTTTGCAATGCCATCCTACTTAGCCACTCATCTTATATGTAAATTATATCAGGCCATCCTTTTTTTGCGTTACATATTACATTTGTCAACAATGTTAGTACATTCAACTGCTCTTCGTGTGCATCAGCCATTTGACACGGTGATGGCAAATTCTGGAGTGAAAACAAGGTCTTCAGAGCAGACTATGCTATCTGACGAAGCGCATATCTCGCTGGTTACGGATAGCTCCTCAGAGGAGGATTCAGAGACAGATGACCAGTCCTATCCCCCCCCACCCTGAGGTGTATGCTCTAACTTGGCAGGGTTATGTTGCTCATATCGTGCGTATGGTGTCTCGCATTGCTATGTCA
Organism: Aegilops longissima; assembly: GCA_021605205.1. Classification (NCBI taxonomy): domain Eukaryota; kingdom Viridiplantae; phylum Streptophyta; class Magnoliopsida; order Poales; family Poaceae; genus Aegilops; species Aegilops longissima. The sequence continues at coordinate 184,769,262 of CM038682.1, forward strand.
TTTGATAAGTTTAGACATGTTTTGTGTGAATGCCACCTCTTCAGTGTCTAATTACCATATATGTGAATTATGCATTGCCATCTTGTTTCAAGACATTATATATGTGAATTATATAATGCTATCTTGTTGCAAAGGCATTATATATGTGAATTATGCAATGCCATGCTGTTTAGCCAATCATCATGTATGTGAATTATATCATGCTATCATTTTTTTGTATTACGTGTTCCATTTGTCGACAACGTTTGTATATTAAACTACTCTTCCTGTGCATCAGCCATTTAAAGCGGTGATGGAAGTATCTGGAGTGAAAACAAGGTATTCAGAGCAGACAATGCTACTCTTGAAGCGTACATCTTGCTGGTTACAGAGCTCCTCGGAGGAGGATTCGAGACCGATGACTAGTCCTATTTCCCCCCTGAGGTCTATTCTCAAACTTGGCAGGGTTATATTACCCATGTCATGCATGTTGTCTTGCATTGCTTAGTTTTTACATCATATATGGATTGCCATCTGCTTACTTGCTTACTATATAAATCATATATTTGAATTATATCATGCCATCATGTTTACATAGTACATACACATCATCTATCTGAATTATGGCATGGCAACCCATTTAATAAAGACATCATATAGTTATATCATCTCATCCTGTTTAGTGTTTACAGTCATCATATTTTGAATTATGGAATTCTATCCGTGAATGTATGTGAATTATGGCATGCGAACCTATTTAATAAACACATTATATAGTTATGTCATGTCATCCTGTTTACATAGTCTCATATTTTGAACTATGTCTTTCCATCTTTTTTAGTTAGCCATCATAATGTGAAATTGTGTCATGCTATCCCGTTTAGTTAGCCATCATATATGTGAAATTGTGTCATGCTATCCTGTTTGGTTAGACAACATAAATATCAATTATTTCATGCCCTCTTTTATTCCCCACTATCCATTGCACCTGTCTATCCTACAATGTCTATACTTTCAATTACTTTTCTTGTTTATCAGCCATTTGAATTGGAGAGCGTGATGGCAGTATCTAAGGGAGTAACAACACGGTCTTCAGAAAAGATAGTGCTACCAGTTGATGCAGATAGAACCACGGTTGTACTTGCCCAAGGACCAGATCCACCACACATAACCCAGACTCTCACAGATTGTACCCCTACCCAGTTGGACAAAGAACCAGCTACACCCCTTCTAACCCCAACCCCGACAGATAGTAACCCAGTTCCAGTTGACACAGCACCCAAACACGAGTAGTTAGTAAGGGAACTGCAGTGCCCAAAGCACGAGGACCACCACTCTGAATCCCAACTCAACGCTTAAAGGAGAAGAAGATTTGTTCTCAGGTCAGGTTCTGTAGCTATGGTTCATAATCCTTTGTTGTTGCATTACTGTATTTACTCATACCAACTATTTTCAAATTTGAAGGATGGAATTGAAACTCCAATGGCGCAAGAGGTATGTTTTAAACCTGTTTCTTTAACTGGTTTGCTGTTGTAACCTGCTCTATGTTGATTTTAGTTTCAATTGAATAAATAGTTATGTTCTCATGTCATGCACATTACAATTGTTGTTATTGCTCTATAGTTACCCACACTTATATTCTGTCTATTCTGCTTTGTCTTGAACAAATATTATTTGAACTGTGTCTCTATCTTGATTTGTCAACAAAAACTAGAATGATATAGACAATAAAGTGACCATGGTACATAGATATATGTTTGTTTCATGTTGTTATCCTGTCCACTTTACTACTGAACTCATTTACCAAAATGAGTTTCATATACAACATGGTAAACATGTGATGTGTTTGCTTGTTTCTCTTTTAGAATGCGGACAAAATATTGGAGAACGATGCTGTTATCCAATGGTAAAGGAAGTAATGCAGATAAGGTTCAAGATAGTGAGACATCCTGTTGGTCTCCAAGAAAGCTGATAAAACTATCTTGACGACGGTGAGGGAACCCAAAAGTCTGTCTTGATGTAGTGTTCGAGTTCTTGGCCACTCTGCTGGCACAAGCTCTTGAACTTCTTTGCTGAATCAGTTCGTCTTCTTGAGTCTCAACTTCAAGTTGAAAGACATCGATCGAGATGTCTTTGCTGACGAAGTCAAGGACCGAGGAAGACCTGCGAATTCAGATGCATATTTTACGGTGCAACAACAAGTTACTGGAGGATTTAAGCGCCAAACAAGAGAAAGTTAATAAGCTTGCTAAGCATCTTGCCGACATTATGGGTACCAGGATATTGTTTCTTGAGATCTTACAAGTCGTTTCAGTTCTGGATTTGTTTTGCTGCGGCGTTTATTTGCGCTGTCGCCAACTTTGACAACCAAAGTATATGATATGCTGCTTTGTTCCCTATATTTGCCTTGGTGGCGAACTTTGATGCCCATGGATGTAATATGTGTAATAGCCGTGATAGCCTAGCGTTAGTTGCTTGCTTATTTATTTCCTTGTTGTCTTGTTTATTTTTTGCTTGTAGTCATTGCAGTTCTTTTTCGCGGTTTGCTAGTGGCTGCAATAACCTATTTTTAAAACTAGGCCACAATAACCATGGGCTAATATTTATTGTAGTGACCTTTGGGCCTCCTCTTGGCCGTAGAAACAAATGGGCCTTCTACGGGCCGTAGAAACAATGGGCCTTCTACGGGCCGTAGAAACAATGGGCTTTCTGCGGGCAGATCACCAATGGGCCTTATATGGGTCAGATGATCGATTAGCGAAACATGGGCCAAACAAACCGCATTATGGCCATAAACGGGCTAGAGTTGAATCGTCCATTCATGGGCCGACCATAACGGGCCATCGTTAATAGGCTGTATTTGATGACGCTATGAAAATGGCCCAGCGTATAACGGACCACAAACGGGCCAATCTGTAACCACGGGCTGAATTTGGCCCACAAGTAGAAAATAGCGATGTGGGCCGTAAGTAAGCGAATCTTGGAAATGAGCCCAAGAATAAATGGGCTCGAGAAGGCCGAAGATAACATGGGCTGGAAGCATTAGCGGAATAACGGGCCGTTAATGGGTATAAAGTGATACCTTTATTCATTACGGGCGGTTTCACCATGGGCCATTAATGGGTGTAAAGTGATACCTTTGTTCATTACGGGCCGTTTCACCACGGGCGTTAATAGGCCAAGAGTTACATAGGGCCTCATATGGGCGAAAGACTTCATGGGCCATACATGCGCCGAAAGTGAAAACGGGCTGGAATCATATTGGATGGCCCAGATGACGCCTTGGGCCTAATTCGGATAGGGCGAACGGGCCTTGGGTTAGCGGGCTGTAAATGGGCTATATGCGAACAGTGCCGTTAACGAGCTTTCCATGGGCGGCCCGCCACCTTTTGACCAAGTCAAACAGGCGGCCTTTTCACGAGAATGGGCCTTTATTGGGCGTGCCACATGTCGACGTATCATAGGCGCCTTCGTCCAATGAGTGGATGACATCTGTCCCAACGATGAGCGGAACCGTGTTTCCTCCGACCAATGATAATTTTACCGTGGAAAATCCCCATTGGTCGGGCTGTTAACGGGTTATCGGATCAAAACCTGACCCGATAGCTTAACGGTGTTCCGTTACGGTGGATGCCACGTGTTGGTCACCCTTGACGAAAGCACTTTCTGTGACGTGCGATTTATCGTCATGGAAGTGGACACTTCCGTGATGATAATTTTGGTAATGTCATGGAACACTTCTACGACAGCACAGGTATGACTATCTTGATTCTGTCATAAAATCGTCATGGATGTACATGCATGACAGAAAACGCGACCTACTGTGACAAACACGTATCATCACGGAAGTGTATTTTTTTGTAGTGTTTCCTACCAATCTATCCCCCTAGGAGCATGCGCGTAGTACTTCGTTTCGATAACTAATAGATTTTTGCAATAAGTATGTGAGTTCTTTATGACTAATGTTGAGTCCATGGATTATACGCACTCTCACCCTTCCACCATTGCTAGCCTCTCTAGTATCGCGCAACTTCCGCCGGTACCATACACCCACCATTTCCTTCCTCAAAACAGCCACCATACCTACCTATTATGGCATTTCCATAGCCATTCCGAGATATATTGCGATGCAACTTTCCACCGTTTCGTTTATTATGACACGCATCATCATTGTCATATTGCTTTGCATGATCATGTAGTTGACATCGTATTTGTGGCAAAGCCACCTTCATAATTCTTTCATACATGTCACTCTTGATTTATTGCACATCCCGGTACACCGTCGGAGGCATTCATATAGAGTTATATTTTGTTCTAAGTATCGAGTTGTAATTCATGAGTTGTAAGTAAATAAAAGTGTGATGATCATGATTATTAGAGCATTTTCCCAGTGATGAAAGGATGATGGAGACTATGATTCCCCCACAATTCGGGATGAGACTCTGGACGAAAAATAAAAATAAAATTAAAAAAGAGGCCAAAAAAAGAGAAGGCTAAAAAAACAAAAAAAAATGAGAGAAAAAGAGAGAAGGGGCAATGCTACTATCCTTCTACCACACTTGTGCTTCAAAGTAGCACCATGATCTTCATAATAGAGAGTCTCCTATGTTGTCACTTTCATATACTAGTGGGAATCTTTCATTATAGAACTTGGCTTGTATATTCCAGTGATGGGCTTCCTCAAAATGCCCTAGGTCTTCGTGAGCAAGCGAGTTGGATGCACACCCACTTAGTTTCTTTTTGAGCTTTCATACACTTATAGCTCTAGTGCATCCGTTGCATGGCAATCCCTACTCACTCACATTGATATCTATTGATGGGCAACTTCATAGCCCGTTGATACGCCTAGTTGATGTGAGACTATCTTCTCCCTTTTTGTCTTCTCCACAACCACCATTCTATTCCAGCTATAGTGCTATGTCCATGGCTCACGCTCATGTATTGCGTGAAGATTGAAAAGGTTTGAGAACATCAAAAGTACTCCCTCCGTTCCGAATTACTTGTCGTAGAAATGGATGTATATAGAACTAAAAAATGTCTAGATACATCCATTTCTACGACAAGTAATTCCGAACGGAGGGAGTATGAAACAATTGCTTGGCTTATCATCGGGGTTGTGCATGATTTAAATATTTTGTGTGATGAAGATAGAGCATAGCCAGACTATATGATTTTGTAGGGATAGCTTGCTTTGGCCATGTTATTTTGAGAAGACATGATTGCTTTGTTAGTATGCTTGAAGTATTATTATTTTCATGTCAATATTAAACTTTTGTTTTGAATCTTTCGGATCTGAACATTCATGCCAAATAAAGAAAATTACATTGAAAATTATGCTAGGTAGCATTCCACATCAAAAATTCTGTTTTTATCATTTACCTACTCGAGGACGAGCAGGAATTAAGCTTGGGGATGCTGATACGTCTCCAACGTATCTATAATTTTTTATTATTCCATGCTATTATATTATCCATCTAAGATGTTTTAAATGCATTTATATGCTATTTTATATGATTTTTGGTACTAACCTATTAACCTAGAGCCCAGTGTCAGTTTACGCTTTTCCTTGTTTTTGAGTTTTACTGAAAAGGAATACCAAACGGAGTCAATTGACGTGCCAATTTTGATGATTTTTATGGACCAAAAGAAGCCCGGGAGTAAAAGAGTTGGGCGAGAAGAGTCCCGGGCTGCCCATGAGGTTGGGGGGCACACCCTAGCCCCCCTGGGCGCGCCCCCCTATCTCGTGGACGGCTCAGAGACCCCCCCCCTGACGTGAGACCTATACCAAAAATTCCTATAAATACAGAAACCTCCAGAAAATAACCTAGATCGGGAGTTTCACCGCCACAAGCCTCTGTAGCCACCGAAAACCAATCGGGACCCTGTTCCGGCACCCTACCGGAGGGGGGATCCCTCACAGGTAGCCATCTTCATCATCCCGGCGCTCTCCATGACGAGGAGGGAGTAGTTCACCCTCGGGGATGAGGGCATGTACCAGTAGCTATGTGTTTGATCTCTCTCTCGCGTGTTCTTGATGTGGCACGATCTTGATGTATCGCGAGCTTTGCTATTATAGTTGGATCTTATGATGTTTCTTCCCCTCTACTCTCTTGTAATGGATTGAGTTTTCCCTTTGAAGTTATCTTATCGGATTGAGTCTTTAAGGATTTGAGAACACTTGATGTATGTCTTGCATGTGCTTATCTATGGTGACAATGGGATATTCACGTGATCTACTTGATGTATGTTTTGGTGATCAACTTGCGGGTTATGTGACCTTGTGAACTTATGCATAGGGGTTGGCACACGTTTTCGTCTTGACTCTCCGGTAGAAACTTTGGGGCACTCTTTGAAGTTCTTTGTGTTGATTGAATAGATGAATCTAAGATTGTGTGATGCATATCGTATAATCATACCCACGGATACTTGAGGTGACAATGGAGTATCTAGGCGACATTAGGGTTTTGGTTGATTTGTGTCTTAAGGTGTTATTTTGGTACGAACTCTAGGATAGATTTAACTGAAAGAATAGCTTCATGTTATTTTACTACGGACTCTTGAATAGATCGATCAGAAAGTGTCGTGGAATTGTTGGGGATATACTATTTGTGTAAGCCGCCAAGGAGGGGCCGGGTTACGCAAATAAGATTCATCAGAAAGAAGCCCAAAGACCAAGCACGAAGATGGCGGTTCAATAAAGGGTCTAAGGCCCACAGTGACTTAAGGCCCATAGTGATAAACCGCCATGATGGCATGACTTGTATCATAAGGTAGATTTAACTAGTCACCGAGCGGACCTTTGTTTATGAGCGGCGGGACTCTATAAGCAATGAGGCGTCAACCCATGTATATAAGGGGCGACCAGCTGGCGGCTTAGGGCAAAAACAACTCATCGAGAACCGGGCATAGCGTATCTCGCTCCTGGTCATCGAAACATCAAGCAATACCAACCCAACTAGGCGTAGGCCTTACCTTCACCGTAAGGGCCGAACTAGTATAAATCTCGTGTCCTTTGTCGATTAACCCTTTAAGCTTCCTAGTTGCGATGGCTCCACGACTAAGTCCTTGCAAGAGGACATCTGCGTGACAATTCCACGACGGTTGGCGCCCACCATGGGGCCAGCGCACGGTGGATTTGAGTTCTTGAAGGGCAACTTTGAAGGGCTCAAGGGATACAGATGGGCGGATGACCAAGAGTCGTCGCGGCAAGATCTACATCGACGACGAAGGCTGGGGCCCCGACGCCGGCTCAATTGAGTCTGGTATCGGGTCCCCTTTGGCGGAATCCACGTCTTCATCGGCGGATTGGTGAGCCAGGCCTGGCGGACAAGCGCACCGACCTCGTCGAGACGGCTCAGCGTGCGAGACCCGCCCGAGTTCAACCCGTCATGAAGCGTGCCTTCGTGGGCTGCATCCATGAAGAGGAACTTCCTGAAGGATCTGAAGATGGCGGTGAGACGGCCGTCCTCTCTGATGGTGATTCGTCCGCCGGTTCAACAGATTCGTTGTATCAAGTGCAAGATGGCGCGCTTGGGGACTGCTCCGATGGCTCCAGTATTCCGGACCCCTATGAGCCACCAAGCTGGGCAGGAGTTTTCATGGCTGGTACTCAACCCGGTCAAAACTCAACGGCTGCAACAGCAATAACGTCCGGGTCGAGGGCGGCGGGCGAGGAGGCCTGTCGCCCACCGGCTCAGTCTTGATGGATCTCATGGATAAGTGGACGTACAGTAACCACCACAATCATCCCTGTGAATCAAGATGAGCATAACGCGGAGGTGGCACGTGTGCGTGAGGAGATAGCTCGGGCTAAGGAGGCCTTGGCAGCTGAGGACACCAGGTTAGCCACAGAACGGGCGGCTTAGGATGCACGGGTGATACGTCTCCAACGTATCTATAATTTTTGATTGCTCCATGCTACTTTATCTACTGTTTTGGACTATATTGGGCTTTATTTTCCATTTTATATTATTTTGGGACTAACCTATTAACACGAGGCCCAGCCCGAATTGTTGTTTTTGCCTATTTGAGTGTTTGAAGAAAGCAGAATATCAAACGGAGTCCAAACGGAATGAAACCTTGGGAACGTGATTTTCCAACGAATGTGATCCGGAGACTTGGACCCTACTCCAAGAAGTGCGAGGCGGTCACGAGGTGGAGGCCCCCAGGCGCGCCCCTACCTCGTGGGCCCCCTGACGCTCCACCGACGTACTCCTTCCTCCTATATATACCTACGTATCCCCAAACGATCAGAACAGGAGCCAAAAATCTAATTCCACCGCCGCAACTTCCTGTATCCATGAGATCCCATCTTGAGGCCTGTTAGGAGCTCACGGAGGGGGCATCCACCACGGAGGGCTTCTACATCAACACCATCGCCCTTCGATGAAGTGTGAGTAGTTTACTTCAGACCTTGGGTCCATAGCTAGTAGCTAGATGGCTTCTTCTCTCTTTTGGATCTCAATACAATGTTCTCCCCTCTCTCGTGGAGATCTATTCGATGTAATCTTCTTTTTGCGGTGTGTTTGTTGAGACCGATGAATTGTGGGTTTATGATCCAGCTTATCTATGAATAATATTTGAATCTTCTCTGAATTCTTTTATGTATGATTGAGTTATCTTTGCAAGTCTCTTCGAATTATCTGTTTGGTTTGGCCAACTAGATTGGTAGTTCTTGCAATGGGAGAAGTGCTTAGATTCGGGTTCAATCTTGCGGTGTCCTTACCCAGTGACAGAAAGGGTTGCAAGGCACGTATTGTATTGTTGCCATCGAGGATAACAAGATGGGGTATTTATCATATTGCACGAATTTATTCCTCTACATCATGTCATCTTGCTTAAGGCGTTACTCTGTTTTTAACTTAATACTCTAGATGCATGCTGGATAGCGGTCGATGATAGGAGTAATAGTAGTAGATGCAGAATCGTTTCGACCTACTTGTCTCGGACGTGATGCCTATATACATGATCATACCTAGGTAACCTTATAACTATGCTCAACTCTGTCAATTGCTCAACAGTAATTTGTTCATCCACCGTAGAATACTTATGCTCTTGAGAGAAGCCACTAGTGAAACCTATGGCCCCCGGGTCTATTCTCATCATATCAATCTCTATCACTTTATTTACTGGTTTGTTTTTACTTTGCTTTTACTTTTTACTTTGCATCTTTATATCAAAAATACCAAAAATATTATCTCTATCAGATCTCACTCTCGTAAGTGACCGTGAAGGGATTGACAACCCCTAATCACGTTGGTTGCGGTAGCTATCGTTTTGTGCAGGTCGAGGGACTTGCGTGGCCTCCTCTGGATTGATACCTTGGTTCTCAAAAACTGAGGAAATACTTACGCTCTTGTGCTGCATCATCCTCTCCTCTTGGGGAAAACCAGCATAAGCTCAAGGCGTAGCAAGAAGGATTTACGGCTATGTTGTCGGGAGTCTACATAAAGTCAACATACCAAGTACCCATCACAATCCCTATCTCTCGCATTACATTATTTGCCATTTGCCTCTTGTTTTCCTCTCCCCCACTTCACCCTTGCCGTTTTATTCGCCCTCTCTTTCCCAATCTCCTCCTCTCTTTCTCGTTTGCCTTTTTCCTTGTCTGTTTGTTTGCTCGTGTGTTAGTTTGCTTGTTTGGTAGCGATGGCTCAAGATGCTACCAAATTGTGTGACTTCACCAATACCAATAATAATGATTTCCTTAGCACTCGATTGCTCCTCTTTCCAATCTGAATCTTGTGAAATCAATACTGCTTTGTTGAATCTTGTTATGAAATATCAATTAGCGGCCTTCCTAGTGAAGATGCCGCTACTCATCTGAATAACCGTTGATTTATGTGATATGCAAAAGAAAAAAGATGTCGATAATGATGTCGTTAAATTGAAGCTATTTCCTTTTTAAGCAGAGATCGTGCTAAAGCGTGGTTTTCATCTTTGCCTAAAAATAGTATTGATTCTTGGAACAAGTGCAAAGATGCTTTTATCTCTAAGTATTTCCCTCCACTAAGATTATCTCTCTTAGGAACGATATTATGAATTTTAAGCAACTTGACCATGAACATGTTGCATAAGCTTGGGAGAGAATGAAATTAATGATACGTAATTGTCCTACTCATGGTTTGAACTTATGGATGATTATACAAAAAAATTATGCTGGATTGAATTTTGCTTCTAGAAATCTTTTAGATTCAGCCGCGGGAGGCACTTTTACGGAAATCACTTTAGGAGATGCTACTAAACTCCTAGATAATATTATGGTTAATTATTCTCAATGGCATACTGAAAGATCTACTAATAAAAAAGTGCATGCTATAGAAGAAATCAATGTTTTGAGTGGAAAGATGGATGAACTTATGAAATTATTTGCTAAGAGTGTTTCTTCTGATCCTAATGACAAGCCTTTGTCTACCTTGATTGAGAATAATAATGAATCTATGGATGTGAATTTTGTTGGTAGGAATAATTTTGGTAACAACGCTTATAGAGGGAATTTTAAGCCTAGGCCTTATCCTAGTAATCCTTCTAATAATTATGGAAATTCCTACAACGACTCTTAAGGAAATTTTAATAAGATGCCCTCTGAATTTGAGAGTAGTGTTAAAGAGTTTATGAATTCACAAAAGAATTTTAATGCTTTGCTTGAAGAGAAATTGCTTAAAGTTGATGATTTGGCTAGGAACGTTGATAGCATTTCTCTTGAAATTGATTCTTTAAAGCTTAGATCTATTCCTCCTAAGCATGATATCAGTGAGTCTCTCAAAGCCATGAGAATTTCCATTGATGAGTGCAAGGAAAGAACCGCTAGGATGCGTGCTTCCAAAGATGCCTTTATTAAAGCGTGTTCTTCCAATTCCTATGAAAATCAAGATGAAGATCTAAAAGTTATTGATGTGTCCCCTATTAAATCTTTGTTTTGCAACATGAATCTTGATGAAACTGAATATGATCTTCCTTTACCTAGAAGGCGTTCTAAGAATTCAGAGTTTTTAGATCTTGATGATGAAATTGATAAAAGTGGGATTGAAAGAAATAAAAATCGAGATATTGCTAAACCCACTATATTGGATCTCAAGGAATTTAATTATGAAAATTGCTCTTTAATTGATTGTATTTCCTTGTTGCAATCCGTGCTAAATTCTCTTCATGCTTATAGTCAAAATAAGGCCTTTACCGAACACATTGTTGATGCTTTGATGCAATCTTATGAAGAAAAGCTTGAGTTCAAAGTTTCTATCCCTAGGAAACTCCATGATGAGTGGGAACCTACTATCAAATTAAAATTAAAGATTATGAGTTTCATGCTTTGTGTGATTTGGGTGCTAGTGTCTCTACTATTCCCAAAACTTTGTGTGATTTGCTAGATTTCCATGATTTTGATGATTGCTCTCTAAACTTTCATCTTGTGGATTCCACTATTAAAAAACCTATGGGAAGAATTAATGATGTGCTTATTGTTGCAAATAGGAATTATGTGCCCGTAGATTTTATCGTTCTTGATATAGATTGCAATCCTTCATGTCCTATTATTCTTGGTAGACCTTTCCTTAGAACGATTGGTGCAATTTTATTGATATGAAGGAAGGGAATATTAGATTCCAATTTCCATTAAAGAAAGGCATGGAACACTTTCCTAGAAAGAAAATAAAATTACCATATGAATTTCATGTCCTAGCTATCGTTTTGTGCAGGTACGAGGGACTTGCGCGTGGCCACCTTGGTTCTCAAAAACTGAGGGAAATACTTACGCTACTGTGTTGCATCATCCTCTCCTCTTCGGGGAAAACCAATGCAAGCTCACGACGTAGCAACGGGCACAACAGCTACAGTCAGAGGCCTTCTAGCTTACGATGAGCTTGAATGCATCTAACGAGGTGATGAGGAGGAGACATCAGAAAACCCAATCCCGTTTACCTCCGGTTTATGATCCTCGGAATCTTTTTGCTACACCTGGAGCCGGCCCAAGTAACCCACCAGATGCAAATCAACTTATGACAGCCGGAACAGGAGGGTCGGCTCAGCCTCGGGAGATGGCACCTCTTCATGGGAACATGGCACCGCCCCGTTACGTACCGATACCGCCGGGTCACTTTTCCAACCCCATGGAGAACTTGATCGCAGCATCAACATGTTTGGCGGCTCTCCCGGTGGACGGTAACGATCCAACAGCAGTGGAAACCCGAAGGATCAGAGACCTCGTCCAGACAGCTTTGGCTCAGCAAGAGACTTATTCCTACAGCCGGGACAGGATTCATTCAACTCCTCCACCTTGGTTAGCTCCGGCTCGTCCAAACCGGAGTCCGAGTTACAGCAGGCACATGGAGTCAGAAGCTTTTTCAAGCAACACCCAGCGCCGTAACCCGCCCGGTGGTTATAACCCGGTGAAGGATTGAATACGTCAGGAGGACGAGCGGGTGCCTCAGCCAGCGGCTCAACAAATGGCTCATCGGGACTTTCCAGATTATCCGACGACTTCCGTTGAGGCGGGAGTGGCTACCAGTACCGGTGGTGTTCCTTGTTTAGTACCGGCTCTACGTAATGTACGTTTACCCAAGGACTTCAAGGGACCTCGGAAGGTGCCGAATTACACGGCCGACTTACAGCTTAGAGCGTGGATTGAAAGTTATGAGATGGCCATGGAGCCGTGGGAGGTCAGCGATGCAGCAATGGCTAAGTACTTCACCATGATGTTAGATGGAACGGCCTGGTCTTGGTTAAAGGGCTTGCCACCCAACTCCATTAGTTCATGGGCAGAGCTAAAAGCCCGTTTCATCCAGAACTTCAAGGACACTTGCAAGCAGTCTATGTCGATTGTGGACTTGACAAATTGTAAACAGGAGGAGGGTGAATCCACGACCCATTGGGTACGCCGGGTCAAAGAGATAATACATTCATCTGACAAGATGGATGCCGCTCTCAGATCCTCATGTTGGAGAAGAACGCGCTTTGAGCTGCCGAGAGCGAAGCTGGGCGCCTTAAGCGTGATTGCAATGATATGGGTATGCTGATGGCAGCTTTAGTTAAATACGCTGACTCTGATAGTACCAAGGATCTCGTGTCTGATGAGGAAAAGACGGGGAAGGGAAAGAAGAACGATATTGGAAAGGGTCAACAGCATAACCCGATGAATCAAGGAGGCAATAAGCGTAAGGCTGAGGGTAACCCGGATTGTAGCCAACGCCAATGCACAGAGTAACAATCAAAGACGTAAGGGCAGACCGCCCCCTCGGTCTGGCGGGTCAGGCCCATCTCTTGAGCAGCTACTCAATGAGCCTTGCCCAAGACACGACACCCGGGAACGACCCGCCACCCACTTATGGAAAGATTGCGCGATCATGAAAGCTTTTAAGAATTCCAACACGTTTGATGGAAATCACGGGTCGGGCGGCGGCTCGGGAGCCGGCGGCTTTCATGGCCCGGACGGCGGTTCAAGTTCCGGATTTCAGGGAAATCAAGGCAGTTATAATCAACAGCAGTCTGGTCAAGGAGCACAACAGCAGCAACAGTCGGGTTATCAAAGCCACCCGAAGCAACTGAATAGTGGGCAGTATCACGCGTTCACCACTAACTTGTGCAAACGTGACCAGAAGGATCATAAGAGGGCCGTGAATTCTGTTGAGCCGGCGGTTCCCCGTTACTTGAGGTGGTCAGAACAGCCCATTATATGGAGCAGGGAAGATCACCCCCTCCGGGTTGACAATCCGGGTCAGTTAGCCTTGATGGTAGCACCTCAGGTTGGTGGATATAAATTCACCAAGGTACTCATGGACGGAGGTAGCGGCATCAATATCCTCTATTATGAGACCTTTCGACGCATGGGATTGACTGATAAGGATTTGAAGACGTCCAACACTGTTTTTCATGGAGTGGTGCCTGGTAAGTCGGCTTACCCAGTTGGCAAGATTGAACTGGAAGTGGCCTTTGGAGATGAGTATGATTCTAGAGCTGAGAAATTAACCTTTGAGGTGGTCAAAATCAAGAGTCCGTATCATGCTCTGTTTGGTCGGTCGACTTATGCCAAGTTCATGGCACGGCCATGTTATGTTTATCTGCAGCTTAAGATGCCGGGTCACAAGGGCACCATCACCGTACATGGAAGTCGAAAGGTAGCCCTGGAATGTGAGGAGGGCGACACAGCTTATGCTGAGTCTGTTTGTGCAGCAGAGGAGCTGAAGTTTTATCAAAACAATGTTGACCCGGCGGATATGACCTCTCTAAAGAAGCCAACCACCGAGCATGACCCGGCGATGAAGTTTAAGTCGGCCGCTGAAACGAAGCTTGTTGATTTCACTCCAGGCGATGCGTCTAAACAGTTCACTATCAGTGCCAATTTGGATCCTAAATAGGAAAGCGCACTCATCGAGTTCATCCGTGAGAACCGGGACATCTTTGCATGGAAACCTTCTGACATGCCGGGTGTCCTGAGAGAACTCGCTGAGCACACTCTTAATATTGATCCGAAGTATAAGCCGGTCAGGCAATTTCTTCGACGGTTCAATGAGGAAAGACGGAAAGCTATTGGAGAAGAGGTCGCCCGGCTCTTAGCGGCTGGGTTCATTATTGAAGTTTTTCACCCGGAGTGGTTAGCTAACCCGGTGCTCGTGCTAAAAAAGAACGGCACCTGGCGGATGTGTGTGGATTTCACGGACTTAAATAAGGCTTGTCCGGCTGATCCCTTTGCCCTCCCCCGTATTGATCAAATCATTGATGCTACGGCGGGTTGCGAGCGATTGAGCTTTTTGGATGCTTACTCTGGTTATCATCAGATCAAAATGGCAGTTAAGGACCAGGAGAAGACGGCTTTCATCACTCCGTTTGGAGCCTTCTGCTATGTATCTATGCCATTTGGGCGCAAGAGTTCCCAGGCGACTTATCAGAGATGTGTACAGAACTGTATCCACGATCAAATTGGGTGCAATGTTCATGCTTATGTGGATGACATCGTGGTGAAGTCCAGGGAGAAGGAAACCTTGATATCTGATTTAAAGGAAACCTTTGATAATCTCCGGGTTTATAAGATGGTGCTTAACCCAGCCAAGTGTGTATTTGGTGTACCTGCAGGCAAGCTTCTGGGTTTTCTGGTCTCAAACAGAGGCATTGAAGCTAATGCGGAGAAGATCAAGGCAATTACTTCTTTGGCTAAGCCGGCATGCATCAATGATGTTCAGCGACTGACGGGTCGTGTTGCTGCTTTAAGCCGGTTCATAAGCCGGTTAGGTGAGAAGGCCCGCTGTATCAGATGATGAAGAAAACGGACACTTTTGTCTGGAGTGATGCTGCTAATACTACCTTTGAAGATTTAAAGAGACGGTTGTCTGAGCCACCGGTCCTTGCGGCTCCCATTGATAAAGAGTCGTTGATGTTATATGTGGCTGCTAACTCACGAGCCGTTAGTGTTGCCATCGTGGTGGAGCGAAAGGAGGCTGGCAAGGAGCATCCGGTCCAGCGGCCGGTTTACTACATCAGTGAGGTGCTCATTGAGTCTAAGCAAAGGTATCCGCATTGGCAAAAACTTGTTTACGGAGTGTTCATGGGAAGCCGGAAGCTGAAGCAGTAATTCCAAGGTCATCCTATAACTGTGGTAAGTTCTGCCCCTTGGGAGACATCATCCAGAACAGGGAAGCCACAGGACGAGTCGCCAAGTGGGCCATTGAGCTTGGGCCTCATGGTTTGAAGTACATGCCACGTACCGCTATTAAGTCTCAAGCCTTGGTGGACTTTATCAATGATTGGACAGAGTTACAGGCACCTGAGGTGTAACGCCCCCGATGCGGCTATATCTCCCACGTGTCGAGGCACGACTTAGAGGCATAACCGCATTGAAAGCAATGTCGCAAGTGAGGTAATCTTCACACAACCCATGTAATAATTAAGGGAAAGAGATACATAGTTGGCTTACAATGCCACTTCACACAAGACATAAATAAACATCCATCATTCGAGTACACTCAAGGTCCGACTACGGAACCAAAATAAAAGAAGATACCCCAAATGCTACACAGATCCCGAATCGTCCCAACTGGGCACCACTACTGATCATCTGGAAAAGACACATAGTAACGACCACGCCCTCGTCGAACTCCCACTTGAGCTCGGTGGAATCACCTGCACCGCCTCATCGGAACCTCGCAACTGTTTGGAAGTATCTGTGAGTCACGGGACTCAGCAATCTCACACCCGCGAGATCAAGACTATTTAAGCTTATAGGAAGGATAGAGTAGTAAAGTGGAGCTGCAGCAAGCGACTAGCATATATGGTGGCTACTCGCAAAAGAGAGCGAGAAGAGGAGCAAAGCACGGTCGTGAAACTAATAGCGATCAAGAAGTGATCCTGAACTACTTACGCCGACATAACTCCAACATCGTGTTCACTTCCCGGACTCACGAGAAGAGACCATCACGGTTACACACGCGTTGATGTGTATTTTATTTGAGGTCAACTTTGGGTTTTCTACAACCGACATTAACAAATTCCCATCTGCCTCATAACCGCGGGCACGGCTTTGAAAGATATTACCTGCAGGGTGTCCCAACTTAGCCCATTATAAGCTCTCACGGTCAACGAAGGATATTCCTTCTACCGGAAGACCCGATCAATCTCGAATCCCGGACTACAAGACATTTCGACAAAGAATAAAACAAGACCAGCAAGACCACCCGATTGTGCCGACAAATCCCGATAGGAGCTGCACATATCTCGCTCTCGTGGCACACCGGATAAGCTAAGCGTCAGGAACCGACGTAATCCATGTTGCCAAGGAATGGTCCCAAGACGGTGCTCTAGTTTGGACCAACGCTCAAGGAGCACCGCCCGGGGTTTAAAATAAGATGACCCTCGGGCTCGCGAAAACCCGGGGAAAAGGCTTAGGTGGCAAATGGTAAAACCAAAGTTGGGCCTTCTGGACGAGTCTTATTCAAAGCGAACTGTCAAGGGGGTCCCATAAATCACCCAACCGTAAGGAACGCAAAATCAAGGAACATAACACCGTATGACGGAAACTAGGTGGCAAGAGTGGAACAAAACACCGCATAAGGCCGAGCCTTCCACCCTTTACCAAGTATATAGATGTATTAATTATAGCAGATATATATATTGTGATATCCCCAACAAGTAAACATGTTCCAACAAGGAACAACATCTCCATGTTCCAACAAGGAACAAACTTCAGCTTCACCGCAACTAGCAACGCTATAAGAGGGCTGAGCAAAGCGGTAACATAGCCAATCAACGGTTTGCTAGGAAAAGGATGGTTAGGGCTGACATGGCAATATGGGTGGCATGATATAGCAAGTGGTAGGCATCGCAGCATAGGCATAGCAAAAGAGCGAGCAACTAGCATAGCAAAGATAGAAGTGATTTCGAGGGTATGGTCATCTTGCTCGCAATGTTCTCGAGTTGTCGAAAGCTTGATCCTCGAAAGCGTTCTCAACAGGTTCCTCGCTCACGCACTCGCCTCCGACTCTACCCAAAGCAACAACACAAACAAAGGAACCACAATAAATCACGGTGCAATGCACAATCAACATGATGCAAAACATGACATGATATGCGAGATGCAATATGCAATGCGTATAAAGCGCCCGAAGGTAAATGATGAACCAGGCATCAACTTGGCAAACCAAGCATGCCACTGAAAGATGAGATGATTTCGTTGAAATCGATATAAAGATCACCGAAACGGATGCACGGTTTGCAAATGACAAGCAAAACAAGAATGGCGCAAATCTGCCATTAACAGCATGATGCCACTTAGCAAGCAACAATTAATTAAGCTACTGCACCCAAACGTAACAACAAAGCACATGGCAGTGATCTACACATGATGCTCGACAAAAGATGAGCACTGAGCTACGGCTAGTTCACATCATAACATGTTCAAACAAGCATGGCAAAAGAGCACAAAATATCAGGCTGGACATGGCAAAAACAGCATCAGGTTGCAATGTTCAGAGCAGCAAAACTACATGCTACAGGAACTTAAAATAGCAAAACATGGCATGGCATGAATCTACTCAAAGCATAGAACAAAAGTCCCTTACTGACCATAAGCCAAAAGGACTAGAAAATATAGTAACATCCATGTCAATATTGAAAGTCTTGTTAACAGATTCAGCAACATGGCATGTCAAAACTGATAACGAGAGGGCATGTTAACAAGCTCAATGCACTCACTACAGAGCCTCAAATGATAAACTAAGCATACATACATCAAGAAGACATGACATAGAAGACATACATGGCAAGAACAATAACATAGCATACATGGATCAACCACAACAAGCTAGGCAAAATTGAATAACATGTAAACAATCTGCCAGGAAACATTTGATAGCAAAAGTAGAGCTCGATTGACTCAAGCTATGGCATCCCATAATTGCAAACAAAGGCATGGATGGATAGAGCAAGACATGTTTTACAAAACACCCTTACTGAAGTATCTCAAAATATGCATAGATCTCTTGGTATCATCAAGTTAACATGGCATCAAAATCAGCTAAAACAGGGCTGAAATCAGCAACATTAGGACACCTACTTTGCATGCTTGTGCTAGTCACCACATAGATCACAAAATACATGGCATACACCCTGGAAAGATGGCATGGCATTTTACAAAACACATGTAGGACTCATTCATAGGGTGCACATATTAATCATGGCAAAAATAACAAAAGTGAAAGTCCTGATAAAAATCAGAAACTAACAGCACATAGCACTCTTCCAACAGCATTTCGGGCATCAAGATGAGCTCAAATGAAAATGATGCAATGAGATGAAATGATCTACTCTTCGAGACGAACATTTTGACATATTATACGCGCAAAAAGGATCTACGGATGCGAAGATATAGCACGTTGAAAATTGCACAAAATAATACTAGATGCAAATGACTTAGGAAAAAAAGGGAGGGGGAGAAGAGGTCAACGGCTCTCGGCCCGAGGCCGGATCGGATCGGGCGGCCGGGCTGCTCGCGAGCTCGCCGGGGAGGCGGCGGAGGGGCCGAGGCGGCGCCGGGGGGCGCGGCGGCGCGGTGGCCGGGCGGAGGCGGCGGGAACCGGGAGGCGGCCGCCGCCGGCGCGCGGCGGCGGCGCGCGCCGGGCGGCGCGGCGGCGGCGCGGCGAGGCGCGGGAGGGCGGCGCGGGCGGCGCCGGGCGAGGCGGCGGGCGGCGGCGGCGGGCGGCGCGGCGGCGCCTGGCGCCCGGCGGGGGAGCGGCGGGCGGCGGCTCGCTGGCGGCGCGCTCTGGGCCCGCGGCCGGGCGTGAGGGCGGCGGGCGGGCGCGGGGCTGACGTGGCGCCCGCGATTGGCCGGGCGGCGGGCGGCGGATGCGTCCGCTCGCCGGACGTGTCACGTCCGCGCGAAGAAGCAAAATTTAGGTTTCGGGAAGAATTGATCCGGATTTTGGGAGGTGCTTAAATAGGCATAGAGGGAGCTAGGAGAGTCCAAATGAGGTGTAGTTTTCGCACACGATCGTGATCGAACGACGGAGAGCATGGAGGTGACTTAGATGGGTTATTGGGCTGTTTTGAAGGGGTGTTGGGCTGCAACTTAAAAGAGGCCTTTATGAGAGTGCGGTTAACCGTTGAGTACCAAACGAGCTCCAAATGACCAAACTTGACCGTGGTCTACGGTGGTATACCAAGGCCACTAGACAAACCTCGTCCATTTCGAGAAGGTTTAGTACCCGCACACGGAAAAACGTAAAAGGGACCGCCGGGGAGATAGGAGTGCGGATTGCAAAACGGACAACGGAAAAATGCTCGAATCATGAGACTAACACGATGCAAATGCGATGCACATGATGACATAATATAAAATGCATGACATGGACAAAATGCAAAAGAGGAAAACCCAACCACGGAGGGAATATCATATATCAATGCCGAAAATGGCAAGAGTTGGAGTTACAAATATGGAAAGTTACTCCGGGTGTTACAACACTCCACCACTACAAGAGGATCTCGCCCCAGATCTAGGACCGAAAGAACTCCGGATACTCGAACGGAGGTGATCCTCGCGCCCCAAGTAGCTTCTCGGTCGGAATGGTGTGACCACTTCACTTTCAGGAATTTGATTGACTTGTTGCGCAGTCTTGCGCTCGGTTTCTTCAAGAATAGCAACGGGTGCTCATGATAAGAGAGATCTTCTTGAAGGTCAATCTCTTCGTTGATAGTGCGTCAGAGTCTTGAAGCACTTGCGAAGCTGTGACACGTGAAACACATCGTGCACGCTTGCAAAGTTGGATGGAAGCTCGTTGATAGGCGAGATCGCCTCTTTTCCCAATGATCTTGAAAGGACCCACGATCTAGGGGCAAGCTTCCTTTGATACCGGGCGGCGAGTACCTTTCATTGAGAGACGCGAGGTAGACATGGTCTCCGATTTCAAAAGCCACATCACGGTGCTTATCATCATAATAGTTTTCCGCGCGATTATGCTGCTTTGAGATTCTCACGAATGACTTGGCACATTTCTTCCGCTTCGTGATCAAGTCATTGCCAAGAAGTTGGCGCTCACCGCCCTGCACCAATTGAGAGGAGTACGCACTTTCGCCATAGAGAATTTCGAATGGGGCCTTGCCCAACTCGCTTGGAAGCTGTTGTTGTAGGAGAACTCGCATATGGAAGACAATCTTCCCACTTCATACCGAAAGAAATGACACAAGCCCCGAGCATATCTTCAAGGATTTGATTAACTCGCTCAACTTGGCCACTTGTTTGAGGATGGAAAGCTGTGCTGAAACGAATGTTGGTGCCCATGGCCTTCAAAAGAATCCCAAAACTTGGAGGTAAAGATGCTGCCACGGTCCAAGAGATCACTTGTGGAATGCCGCAAGGAGACAATCTCGAGGTGTATAGCTCGCCAACCGAGCTGCTGTGATGGATTCTTTGATAGGAAGAAAATGAGCCACTTTAGTAAGCTTGTCAATGACAACGAAGATAGCATCATTTCCACGCTTGGACTTTGGAAAGCCACCACGAAGTCCATTTCAATATGATCAAACTTCCATTCAGGAATAGCAAGAGGTTGAAGGAGACCAGCTGGTCTTTGGTGTTCTGCTTTCACTCTTCTCGCAGACATCACACTCATTCACGAATTGAGCAATTTCGCTTCATTCGAGTCCACCAATATGACTGCTTGAGGTCATGGTACATCTTCGCATTTCCAGATGAATGGATAGAAGCGAATTGTGAGCCTCGCTCATAATGACTTTTCGCAGATCACCCTTAGGAACCACAATCCGTCCTCAAAGAACAGAGTGTCTTTGTCATCAACGTGGAAGCACTTGTACTTGAAATGCCCTTGTCGATACCACGCTTCACCTTTTTCACCATGGCATCCGAAGTTGAGCCTCACGAATCTGATCTTCCAAAGTAGGAGAGACTATGAGGTTGGCAAGAAAGCCTTGAGGAACAACTTGAAGATTCAGCTTATGGAAAGATTCACAGAGATCCGCCGAAAGGGCTTGAGGATTAGACTGCTGCGAAGCTTTCCCGCTCAAAGCATCTGCAATGACATTGGCTTTGCCCGAGTATACTCAATACTTGGGTTGTACTCTTGAATCATTTCACCCATCGAGTCTGCCTCGAGGTTGAGGTTGGGCTGAGTGAAGATGTACTTGAGACTCTTGTGATCGGTGAAAATGTCCACTTTCCTTCCCAACAAGAGATGTCTCCACGTTATCAATGCATGGACAATGCCGCCAACTCAAGATCGTGAGTGGGGTAGTTCTTCTCGTTGGGCTTCAATCAAGGCGAGAGGTATAAGCCACAACTCTCTTCTCTTGCATTAACACAGACCGAGACCTTGAAGAGAAGCATCACGTAAAACTTCAAATGGCTTGGATTCATCAGAGGAGTCGAACAGAGCTGTGACGAGTTTCTCTTTGAGGGTATTGAAAGCAACGCCACACTCGGGAGACCGATATACTTCACATGCTTCGAGAAGGTTGGAAAGAGGCTTTGCAATCTTGGAGAAGTTCTCAACGAATCTTCGCAATAGCTTGCAAGACCAAGAAAATCATGGAGCTGCTTGACATTCGAGGAGGTTCCCAATTCACAATTGCGGACACCTTCTCGGATCAACAGCGATGCCCTTGGCGAGATGATATGACCAAGATAAAGCACTTCATCAAGCCAAAATTCACATTTGGAGAACTTAGCATAGAATTGATACTCTCGAGCTTGTCTAGCACCAATCGCAAATGTTTGGCATGATCCTTCTTATTCTTGGAGAAGACCAAAATATCATCAAGATAGACCAAGACGAATTCATTGGTGTAGGGGTTGAATATGAAGTTCATCATCCGAGAGAAAGTTGGAGGAGCATTGACAAGGCCGAAAGACATGACAGTATATTCATAAGAACCAAAGCTTGTTCTGAATGCTGTCTTGGGAATATCTTGTTCACGAATGCGAATCTGATGATACCCCATACGAAGGTCAAGCTTAGAGAACACTGTAGCACCTTTGAGTTGCTCGAAAAGCTCATTGATGTTGGGAAGTGGATACTTGTTCTTGATTGTCTTCTTATTCAATGGACGGTAATCGACGCAAAGTCGGTCCGCGCCATCCTTCTTCCGGACAAAAGAACACCACAACCCCAAGGAGATGAACTCGGTCCGATCAAACCCAGACGCTCTTGTTCATCGAGCTGCTTCTTCAATTCCTTCAGCTCATCAGTCCAAGCTTGTATGGACGCTTGCAAACGGGTTCAAGGCCGTGCTCAAGATCGATAACGAACTCAATCGGCCGATGAGGAGGCATACCCGAAGCTCTTCCGAAAGACATCTTGGTACTCACAAACGATCGAATCGAGAGATAGCATTCAGTTCGCCCTTCTCATTGAGAGAAAACAACCAATGGTTTCATCACGAGCGCATAGATGATCACATCATTAGAAGAGTGAGTCAATTGAATTTCCCCGGCAGCACAATCAAGCTGAGCTTTGTGCCGATAAAGCCACCCATTCCGAGAATAAGATCAATATCCGAGTCACCAAGAACAAATGGTTTAGCCGAAATCTATAATCGCCCATCTTGATAGAAACATCCGAATCCTTGTGGTAGCCCTCATAGAAGAGGCCGGAGAAACAACTCCCAAGGGTTTTTCCAACATTTCAAATGAAATCATGCTTTGCAACAAAAGATCTAGACATGAAACAATGCGATGCACCAAGATCAAATAAGACTTTTGCAGAATATCATTAATCGAGAGATTACCCATGATCACATCAGAAGAATCCTCTGCCTGAGCTGCATTCATCATATTGACCTTTGCAAACTTTGGATTATGCTTGACCACTGCATTGCTGGAAGATTTCACAGGAGGAGGAGGCGGAAGGCGCCTCTGGTTGAAGCACTTGTTCGCATAGTGACCCTTCTGCTGACATTTGTTGCAAGTGACCTCAGAGAGCGGACGGTGGTAAGGAGCACTTGACCTTGGAGCTTGAGAATTAGACTTGTTCTGATAGCTTGGGTTGGGTGGGTGGGAAGATCCACGGCCACCGAGTTCTTCTCACCGGTAAGGCCGACGGAACGGAGGAGGGGAAGGTAAAACTTCTGCTGCTTAGCTGCCACTTGAGAGGACGAAGAGGACTGAATCTGCATCCCCGATTCTCTTCTTAGAAGCCTCACATTTGAGCTGGGCAGCTTCTTGCTTCAGAGCCATGTTGTAGAAATCATCATACTTATCTGGCTCAAACAGCACAAGAGGTAATTGCAGATCTTCTCTCGCACCACCTCTGAATTGATAGATCATACTCTTTTCATCGTGCACGCCTTGCTTAGCAAAACGAAGCGAAGCTCGAACTGGATATTGTATTGATAGACGACATGTTGCCTTGCTTGAGATTGCGGAACTCCTCACGCTTGCTCTCAACAACACTTTTCGAATGTGATGAGCTCAAATCACGGCGAACTCATCCTGTAATGACACGACCTCCTCTCGAATCTTTGTATTGTCGGTACCACTCAGCAGCTTGATCCTTGAGTTGAAACGATGCAAACTTGACAAAGTCCTCGTGTCCGACATTGCTACAATCAAAGTGCTTGCAGATGTCCACTAACCAATCGTCAGCGCCTCTGTGGCCTCGACACGTAAACCGAAAGACTTCGCTGATTAGCGAGGAACCGATCGAGAGTAGCAAAGTGTGGCTGATTGTTGCCTTGACCTTGATTGCCTTGATTGCCTTGCCCTCGAGTACGCTTCTTGCAAGAGCTGCAAAATCATCTCGAGCATTGGCATTGGTGGCTGCCATGATAGCTTGCCGTGCCTCCGGAGGCGGAGGTGGAGGTGGAGGTGGAGGATTCGACCGATCCCCATCATTGCGATCCGGATTCGACGCTGCATGCGGAGCCATCTCAAGAGGGTGACATCCGTTAGTCCTTTGATAGACAAATAGATAAGTAGAATCAACGGATAGAAATTGCAACATATAGTCTTCACAATAAACATTCAACAAGAATGAACGAATGAATTCCAAAGTTAATCATCACACGCCCATTAAGGTGAGAAGCCACTTAGATAAAGATATGGAAACAACATCTGCCTTAGAAACAAATCGAATATCACAACTGAAAACAAAAGATTGGCTTCTAGAATGAGCCGAACAAACACATGATAGAGATTTCGCCCAAAGTGTTCGTGGTGGGGCCCACACGGACACGACGATAGCGGACGCCACGAATGACTAACAAGACGCCCCGAATCAGCATAGCCAAGGATTCTTTAAGACGCCTCGCGACCATCAGAATCGACCGTGAATGGGCGGACCACTAGACGTTGAACCCCAATCTCAAATCATACATCCGCCGGAAAGAATATCCCGTAAGCTACTAGAATTCCCACCTATAAACTCCCAAACTTTCTGGTTATGCAATCTGGTGTTGGGGATACAGGGACACAAAATATATCACCCAAACTAACAATACCTAGATCCAAATTGATCCATCCGTCAACACATAACCAAGAAATCCTCGAAATCGTGTACCTCGACCTTCAAAAACATCCGTTATACAAGTCATGGCAATACTCCCTTTTCGCCACAAGATCGGGCTATCGGGTTATCTCACCAACAACTGCACAAAAGAGATTTCGATGTCGGCAAAACTCGTATTCCAGAATCGCAACGATAAAATTGTGACGACAACACCTCGGAGCTCAACTCCCGGACACCGCCACAACCCCTAAATGTCGAGGCACCAAGAACAATGTTCTCGCCACAAAACCATCGGAACGATTCCAAGATACCCACGTGATCCTAAAAAATTTTTAGTGAAATTTGAGAAGAGAAGAGTCAAAACTCTACGTCGAGACCTCACAGAGCGATGAAGGGACCGAGGAGTAAAAAGAATCCTACTCCGATATATATAATCCTAAGACTCAAAACATTTTCCATTCTAGACTCAACAACGCCAAAAACAATCAAGTAGGGGCTCTTAAGTCGGGAAGGCTCGATTACCAACTTGTAACGCCCGATGCGGCTATATCTCCCACGTGTCGAGGCACGACTTAGAGGCATAACCGCATTGAAAGCAATGTCGCAAGTGAGGTAATCTTCACACAACCCATGTAATAATTAAGGGAAAGATACATAGTTGGCTTACAATGCCACTTCACACAAGACATAAATAAACATCCATCATTCGAGTACACTCAAGGTCCGACTACGGAACCAAAATAAAAGAAGATACCCCAAATGCTACACAGATCCCGAATCGTCCCAACTGGGCACCACTATCGATCATCTGAAAGACACATAGTAACGACCACGCCTCGTCGAACTCCCACTTGAGCTCGGTGGAATCACCTGCACCGCCTCATCGGAACCTCGCAACTGTTTTGAAGTATCTGTGAGTCACGGGACTCAGCAATCTCACACCCGCGAGATCAAGACTATTTAAGCTTATAGGAAGGACAGAGTAGTAAAGTGGAGCTGCAGCAAGCGACTAGCATATATGGTGGCTACATCGCAAAAGAGAGCGAGAAGAGGAGCAAAGCACGGTCGTGAAACTAGTAGCGATCAAGAAGTGATCCTGAACTACTTACGCCGACATAACTCCAACATCGTGTTCACTTCCGGACTCCGCGAGAAGAGACCATCACGGTTACACACGCGTTGATGTGTATTTTATTTGAGGTCAACTTTGGGTTTTCTACAACCGACATTAACAAATTCCCATCTGCCTCATAACCGCGGCACGGCTTTCAAAGATATTACCCCGCAGGGTGTCCCAACTTAGCCCATTATAAGCTCTCACGGTCAACGAAGGATATTCCTTCTACCGAAGACCCGATCAATCTCGAATCCCGGACTACAAGACATTTCGACAAAGAATAAAACAAGACCAGCAAGACCACCCGACTGTGCCGACAAATCCCGATAGGAGCTGCACATATCTCGCTCTCGTGGCACACCGGATAAGCTAAGCGACAGAACCGACGTAATCCATGTTGCCAAGGAATGGTCCCATACGGTGCTCTAGTTTGGACCAACGTCAAGGAGCACCGCCCGGGGTTAAAATAAGATGACCCTCGGCTCGCGAAACCCGGGGAAAAGGCTTAGGTGGCAAATGGTAAAACCAAAGTTGGGCCTTGCCGGACGAGTCTTATTCAAAGCGAACTGTCAAGGGGTCCCATAAATCACCCAACCGTAAGGAACGCAAAATCAAGGAACATAACACCGTATGACGGAAACTAGGTGGCAAGAGGAACAAAACACTGCATAAGGCCGAGCCTTCCACCCTTTACCAAGTATATAGATGTATTAATTATAGCAGATATATATATTGTGATATCCCCAACAAGTAAACATGTTCCAACAAGGAACAACATCTCCATGTTCCAACAAGGAACAAACTTCAGCTTCACCTGCAACTAGCAACGCTATAAGAGGGCTGAGCAAAGCGGTAACATAGCCAATCAACGGTTTGCTAGGAAAAGGATGGTTAGGGGCTGACATGGCAATATGGGTGGCATGATATAGCAAGTGGTAGGCATCGCAGCATAGGCATAGCAAAAGAGCGAGCAACTAGCATAGCAAAGATAGAAGTGATTTCGAGGGTATGGTCATCTTGCTCGCAATGTTCTCGAGTTGTCGAAAGCTTGATCCTCGAAAGCGTTCTCAACAGGTTCCTCGCTCACGCACTCGCCTCCGACTCTACCCAAAGCAACAACACAAACAAAGGAACCACAATAAATCACGGTGCAATGCACAATCAACATGATGCAAAACATGACATGATATGCGAGATGCAATATGCAATGCGTTATGTGCGCCCGAAGGTAATGATGAACCAGGCATCAACTTGGCAAACCAAGCATGCCACTGAAAGATGAGATGATTTCGTTGAAATCGATATAAAGATCACCGAATCGGATGCACGGTTTGCAAATGACAAGCAAAACAAGAATGGCGCAAATCTGCCATTAACAGCATGATGCCACTTAGCAAGCAACAATTAATTAAGCTACTGCACCCAAACGTAACAACAAAGCACATGGCAGTGATCTACACATGATGCTCGACAAAAGATGAGCACTGAGCTACGGCTAGTTCACATCATAACATGTTCAAACAAGCATGGCAAAAGTGCACAAAATATCAGGCTGGACATGGCAAAACAGCATCAGGTTGCAATGTTCAGAGCAGCAAAACTACATGCTACAGGAACTTAAAATAGCAAAACATGGCATGGCATGAATCTACTCAAAGCATAGAACAAAAGTCCCTTACTGACCATAAGCCAAAAGGACTAGAAAATATAGTAACACCCATGTCAATATTGAAAGTCTTGTTAACAGATTCAGCAACATGGCATGTCAAAACTGATAACGAGAGGCATGTTTACAAGCTCAATGCACTCACTACAGAGCCTCAAATGATAAACTAAGCATACATACATCAAGAAGACATGACATAGAAGACATACATGGCAAGAACAATAACATAGCATACATGGATCAACCACAACAAGCTAGGCAAAATTGAATAACACGTATACAATCTGCCAGGAAACATTTGATAGCAAAAGTAGAGCTCGATTGACTCAAGCTATGGCATCCCATAATTGCAAAAAAAGGCATGGATGGATAGAGCAAGACATGTTTTAAAAAACACCCTTACTGAAGTATCTCAAAATATGCATAGATCTCTTGGTATCATCAAGTTAACATGGCATCAAAATCAGCTAAAACAGGGCTGAAATCAGCAACATTAGGACACCTACTTTGCATGCTTGTGCTAGTCACCACATAGATCACAAAAATACATGGCATACACCCCTGGAAAGATGGCATGGCATTTTACAAAACACATGTAGGACTCATTCATAGGGTGCACATATTAATCATGGCAAAAATAACAAAAGTGAAAGTCCTGATAAAAATCAGAAACTAACAGCACATAGCACTCTTCCAACAGCATTTCGGGCATCAAGATGAGCTCAAATGAAAATGATGCAATGAGATGAAATGATCTACTCTTCGAGACGAACATTTTGACATATTATACGCGCAAAAAGGATCTACGGATGCGAAGATATAGCACGTTGAAAATTGCACAAAATAATACTAGATGCAAAAGACTTAGGAAAAAAAGGGGGGGAGAAGAGGTCAACGGCTTCCGAGGCCGAGGCCGGATCGGATCGGGCGGGCGGGCTGCTCGCGAGCTCGCGGGGGCGGCGGCCGGCGGGGAGGCGAGGCGGCGGCCGGGGGCGGGCGGCCGGGCCGGGCGGAGGCGAGGAGAACGGAGGCGCCGCGGCGAGCGGCGCAGGCGCGCTGGACGGGAGGCGGCGGCGCGGCGGCGGGGCGGGCGGGCGGGCGGCGGCGGGCGGGCGCGGCGGCGCGGCGGGCGCGCGGCGGGCGGCGGCGGCGGGCGCGGCGGCGGGGCGCGCGCGGCGGCGCGCCGGGCGGCGGGCGGCGGCTGGGCTCGCTGGCTCATGGCCCATGGGCGGCGCCGGCGGGCGGGCGGGGCGCGGGCGTGGCGGCGCGCGATTGGCCGGGCGGCGGCGGCGGACGGACGCGTCGCTCGCCGGACGTGTCCGGGCGCGCGAGGGAAAATTTTCTAGGGTTAGGGGGAATGATCCGGATTTTCGGGAGGTGCTTAAATAGGCATAGAGGGAGCTAGGAGAGTCCAAATGAGGTGTAGTTTTCGCCACACGATCGTGATCGAACGACGGAGAGCATGGAAGTGACTTAGATGGGTTATTGGGCTGTTTTGAAGGGGTGTTGGGCTGCAACTTAAAAGAGGCCTTTGCGAGAGTGCGTTAACCGCTGAGTACCAAACGAGCTCCAAATGACCAAACTTGACCGGTGGTCTACGGTGGTATACCAAGGCCACTAGACAAACCTCGGTCCATTTCGAGAAGGTTTAGTACCCGCACACGGAAAAACGTAAAAGGGACCGCCGGGGAGATAGGAGTGCCGGATTGCAAAACGGACAACGGAAAAATGCTCGAATCATGAGACTAACACGTATGCAAATGCGATGCACATGATGACATAATATAAAATGCATGACATGGACAAAATGCAAAAGGAGAAAACCCAACCACGGAGGGAATATCATATATCAATGCCGAAAATGGCAAGAGTTGGAGTTACAAATATGGAAAGTTACTTCCGGGTGTTACAACACTCCACCACTACAAGAGGATCTCGCCCCAGATCTAGGACTGAAAGAACTCCTGATACTCGAACGGAGGTGATCCTCACGCCCCAAGTAGCTTCTCGGTCGGAATGGTGTGACCACTTCACTTTCAGGAATTTGATTGACTTGTTGCGAGTCTTGCGCCGGTTTCTTCAAGAATAGCAACGGGTGCTCATGATAAGAGAGATCTTCTTGAAGGTCAATCTCTTGAAGTTGATAGTGCGTTCAGAGTCTTGAAGCACTTGCGAAGTTGTGACACGTGAAACACATCGTGCACGCTTGCAAAGTTGGATGGAAGCTCGTTGATAGGCGAGATCGCTTCTTTTGCCAATGATCTTGAAAGGACCCACGATCTAGGGGCAAGCTTCCTTTGATACCGGGCGGCGAGTGCCTTTCATTGAGAGACGCGAGGTAGACATGGTCTCCGATTTCAAAAGCCACATCACGGTGCTTATCATCATAATAGCTCTTTCCGCGCGATTATGCTGCTTTGAGATTCTCACGAATGACTTGGCACATTTCTTCCGCTTCGTGATCAAGTCATTGCCAAGAAGTTGGCGCTCACCGCCTCTGCACCAATTGAGAGGAGTACGGCACTTTCGCCATAGAGAATTTCGAATGGGGCCTTGCCCAACTCGCTTGGAAGCTGTTGTTGTAGGAGAACTCGGCATATGGAAGACAATCTTCCCACTTCATACCGAAAGAAATGACACAAGCCCTGAGCATATCTTCAAGGATTTGATTAACTCGCTCAACTTGGCCACTTGTTTGAGGATGGAAAGCTGTGCTGAAACGAATGTTGGTGCCCATGGCCTTCTGAAAAGAATCCCAAAACTTGGAGGTAAAGATGCTGCCACGGTCTGAAGAGATCACTTGTGGAATGCCATGCAAGGAGACAATCCTGGAGGTGTATAGCTCTGCCAACTGAGCTGCTGTGATGGATTCTTTGATAGGAAGAAAATGAGCCACTTTAGTAAGCTTGTCAATGACAACGAAGATAGCATCATTTCCACGCTTGGACTTTGGAAAGCCAGTCACGAAGTCCATTTCAATATGATCAAACTTCCATTCAGGAATAGCAAGAGGTTGAAGGAGACCAGCTGGTCTTTGGTGTTCTGCTTTCACTCTTCTGCAGACATCACACTCATTCACGAATTGAGCAATTTCTCGCTTCATTCGAGTCCACCAATATGACTGCTTGAGGTCATGGTACATCTTCGCATTTCCGTGATGAATGGATAGAAGCGAATTGTGAGCCTCGCTCATAATGACTTTTCGAGATCACCCTTAGGAACCACAATCCGTCCTCAAAGAACAGAGTGTCTTTGTCATCAACGTGGAAGCACTTGTACTTGAAATGCCCTTGTCGATACCACGCTTCACCTTTTTCACCATGGCATCCGAAGTTGAGCCTCACGAATCTGATCTTCCAAAGTAGGAGAGACTATGAGGTTGGCAAGAAAGCCTTGAGGAACAACTTGAAGATTCAGCTTATGGAAAGATTCACAGAGATCCGGCCGAAAGGGCTTGAGGATTAGATCACAGCTGCGAAGCTTTCCTGCTCAAAGCATCTGCAATGACATTGGCTTTGCCCGAGTATACTCAATACTTGGGTTGTACTCTTGAATCATTTCACCCATCGAGTCTGCGCCTCGAGGTTGAGGTTAGGCTGAGTGAAGATGTACTTGAGACTCTTGTGATCGGTGAAAATGTCCACTTTCCTTCCCAACAAGAGATGTCTCCACGTTATCAATGCATGGACAATCGCCGCCAACTCAAGATCGTGAGTGGGGTAGTTCTTCTCGTTGGGCTTCAATCAAGCGAGAGGTATAAGCCACAACTCTCTTCTCTTGCATTAACACAGACCGAGACCTTGAAGAGAAGCATCACGTAAAACTTCAAATGGCTTGGATTCATCAGAGGAGTCGAGACAGAGCTGTGACGAGTTTCTCTTTGAGGGTATTGAAAGCAACGCCACACTCGGGAGACCGTATATACTTCACATGCTTCGAGAAGGTTGGAAAGAGGCTTTGCAATCTTGGAGAAGTTCTCAACGAATCTTCGCAATAGCTTGCAAGACCAAGAAAATCATGGAGCTGCTTGACATTCCGAGGAGGTTCCCAATTCACAATTGCGGACACCTTCTCGGATCAACAGCGATGCCCTTGGCGGAGATGATATGACCAAGATAAAGCACTTCATCAAGCCAAAATTCACATTTGGAGAACTTAGCATAGAATTGATACTCTCTGAGCTTGTCTAGCACCAATCGCAAATGTTTGGCATGATCCTTCTTATTCTTGGAGAAGACCAAAATATCATCAAGATAGACCAAGACGAATTCATTGGTGTAGGGGTTGAATATGAAGTTCATCATCCGAGAGAAAGTTGGAGGAGCATTGACAAGGCCGAAAGACATGACAGTATATTCATAAGAACCAAAGCTTGTTCTGAATGCTGTCTTGGGAATATCTTGTTCACGAATGCGAATCTGATGATACCCCATACGAAGGTCAAGCTTAGAGAACACTGTAGCACCTTTGAGTTGCTCGAAAAGCTCATTGATGTTGGGAAGTGGATACTTGTTCTTGATTGTCTTCTTATTCAATGGACGGTAATCGACGCAAAGTCGGTCCGTGCCATCCTTCTTCTGGACAAAAAGAACACCACAACCCCAAGGAGATGAACTCGGTCTGATCAAACCCAGACGCTCTTGTTCATCGAGCTGCTTCTTCAATTCCTTCAGCTCATCAGGTCCAAGCTTGTATGGACGCTTGCAAACGGGTTCAGTGCGTGGCTCAAGATCGATAACGAACTCAATCGGCCGATGAGGAGGCATACCCGAAGCTCTTCCGAAAGACATCTTGGTACTCACAAACGATCGAATCGAGAGATAGCATTCAGTTCGCCTTTCTCATTGAGAGAAAACAACCAATGGTTTCATCACGAAGCGCATAGATGATCACATCATTAGAAGAGTGAGTCAATTGAATTTCCACGCAGCACAATCAAGCTGAGCTTTGTGCCGATAAAGCCACCCATTCCGAGAATAAGATCAATATCCGAGTCACCAAGAACAAATGGTTTAGCCGAAATCTATAATCGCCCATCTTGATAGAAACATCCGAATCCTTGTGGTAGCCCTCATAGAAGAGGCCGGAGAAACAACTCCCAAGGGTTTTTCCAACATTTCGAAATGAAATCATGCTTTGCAACAAAAGATCTAGACATGAAACAATGCGATGCACCAAGATCAAATAAGACTTTTGCAGAATATCATTAATCGAGAGATTACCCATGATCACATCGAAGAATCCTCCGCTTGAGCTGCATTCATCATATTGACCTTTGCAAACTTTGGATTATGCTTGACCACCGCATTGCTGGAAGATTTCACAGAGGAGGAGGCGGAAGGCGCCTCTGGTTGAAGCACTTGTTCGATAGTGACCCTTCACGACATTTGTTGCAAGTGACCTCGAGAGCGGACGGTGGTAAGGAGCACTTGACCTTGGAGCTTGAGAATTAGACTTGTTCTCGATAGCTTGGGTTGGGTGGGTGGGAAGATCCACGCCACCGAGTTCTTCTCACCGTAAGGCCGACGGAACGGAGGAGGCGGAAGGTAAAACTTCTGCTGCTTAGCTGCCACTTGAGAGGACGAAGAGGACTGAATCGCATCCCCGATTCTCTTCTTAGAAGCCTCACATTTGAGCTGGGCAGCTTCTTGCTTCAGAGCCATGTTGTAGAAATCATCATACTTATCTCGCTCAAACAGCACAAGAGGTAATTGCAGATCTTCTCTCGCACCACCTCTGAATTGATAGATCATACTCTTCTCATCGTGCACGCCTTGCTTAGCAAAACGAGCGAGCTTCGAACTGGATATTGTATTGATAGACAGACATGTTGCCCTGCTTGAGATTGCGGAACTCCTCACGCTTGCTCTCAACAACACTTTTCGAATGTGATGAGCTCAAATCACGGCGAACTCATCCTGTAATGACACGACCTCCTCTCGAATCTTTGTATTGTCGGTACCACTCAAAGCAGCTTGATCCTTGAGTTGAAACGATGCAAACTTGACAAAGTCCTCGTGTCCGACATTGCTACAATCAAAGTGCTTGCAGATGTCCACTAACCAATCGTCAGCGTCTGTGGCCTCGACACGTAAACCGAAAGACTTCGCTGATTAGCGAGGAACCGATCGAGAGTAGCAAAGTGTGGCTGATTGTTGCCTTGACCTTGATTGCCTTGATTGCCTTGCCCTCGAGTACGCTTCTTGCAAGAGCTGCAAAATCATCTCGAGCATTGGCATTGGTGGCTGCCATGATAGCTTGCCGTGCCTCCGGAGGCGGAGGTGGAGGTGGAGGTGGAGGATTCGATCGATCCCCATCATTGCGATCCGGATTCGACGCTACATGGAGCCATCTCAAGAGGGTGACATCCGTTAGTCCTTTGATAGACAAATAGATAAGTAGAATCAACGGATAGAAATTGCAACATATAGTCTTCACAATAAACATTCGAACAAGAATGAACGAATGAATTCCAAAGTTAATCATCACACGTCCATTAAGGTGAGAAGCCACTTAGATAAAGATATGGAAACAACATCTGCCTTAGAAACAAATCGAATATCACAACTGAAAACAAAAGATTGGCTTCTAGAATGAGCCGAACAAACACATGATAGAGATTTCGCCCAAAGTGTTCGTGGTGGGGCCCACACGGACACGACGTATAGCGGACGCCACGAATGACTAACAAGACGCCCCGAATCAGCATAGCCAAGGATTCTTTAAGACGCCTCGCGACCATCAGAATCGACCGTGAATGGGCGGACCACTAGACGTTGAACCCCAATCTCAAATCATACATCCGTCGGAAAGAATATCCCGTAAGCTACTAGAATTCCCACCTATAAACTCCCAAACTTTCTGGTTATGCAATCTGGTGTTGGGGATACAGGGACACAAAATATATCACCCAAACTAACAATACCTAGATCCAAATTGTATCCATCCGTCAACACATAACCAAGAAATCCTCGAAATCGTGTACCTCGACCTTCAAAAACATCCGTTATACAAGTCATGGCAATACTCCCTTTTCGCCACAAGATCGGGCTATCGTGGTTATCTCACCAACAACTGCACAAAAGAGATTTCGATGTCGGCAAAACTCGTATTCCAGAATCGCAACGATAAAATTGTGACGACAACACCTCGGAGCTCAACTCCCGGACACCGCCACAACCCCTAAATGTCGAGGCACCAAGAACAATGTTCTCGCCACAAAACCATCGAACGATTCCAAGATACCCACGTGATCCTAAAAAAATTTAGTGAAATTTGAGGAGAGAAGAGTCAAAACTCTACGTCAGAGACCTCACAGAGCGATGAAGGGACCGAGGAGTAAAAAGAATCCTACTCTCGATATATATAATCCTAAGACTCAAAACATTTTCCATTCTAGACTCAACAACGCCAAGAAACAATCAAGTAGGGGCTCCTAAGTCGGGAAGGCTCGATTACCAACTTGTAACGCCTCGATGCGGCTATATCTCCCACGTGTCGAGGCACGACTTAGAGGCATAACCGCATTGAAAGCAATGTTGCAAGTGAGGTAATCTTCACACAACCCATGTAATAATTAAGGGAAAGGGATACATAGTTGGCTTACAATGCCACTTCACACAAGACATAAATAAACATCCATCATTCGAGTACACTCAAGGTCCGACTACGGAACCAAAATAAAAGAAGATACCCCAAATGCTACACAGATCCCGAATCGTCCCAACTGGGCACCACTATCGATCATCTGGAAAAGACACATAGTAACGACCACGCCTCGTCGAACTCCCACTTGAGCTCGGTGGAATCACCTGACCGCCTCATCGGAACCTCGCAACTGTTTGAAGTATCTGTGAGTCACGGGACTCAGCAATCTCACACCCGCGAGATCAAGACTATTTAAGCTTATAGGAAGGATAGAGTAGTAAAGTGGAGCTGCAGCAAGCGACTAGCATATGTGGTGGCTACTTCGCAAAAGAGAGCGAGAAGAGGAGCAAAGCACGGTCGTGAAACTAATAGCGATCAAGAAGTGATCCTGAACTACTTACGCCGACATAACTCCAACATCGTGTTCACTTCCCGGACTCACCGAGAAGAGACCATCACGGTTACACACGCGTTGATGTGTATTTTATTTGAGGTCAACTTTGGGTTTTCTACAACCGACATTAACAAATTCCCATCTGCCTCATAACATGGGCACGGCTTTGAAAGATATTACCCCGCAGGGTGTCCCAACTTAGCCCATTATAAGCTCTCACGGTCAATGAAGGATATTCTTCTACCGGAAGACCCGATCAATCTCGAATCCCGGACTACAAGACATTTCGACAAAGAATAAAACAAGACCAGCAAGACCACCCGATTGTGCCGACAAATCCCGATAGGAGCTGCACATATCTCGCTCTCGTGGCACACCGGATAAGCTAAGCGTCACAGGAACCGATGTAATCCATGTTGCCAAGGAATGGTCCCAAGACGGTGCTCTAGTTTGGACCAACGCTCGAGGAGCACCGCCCGGGGTTTAAAATAAGATGACCCTCGGCTCGCGAAAACCCGGGGAAAAGGCTTAGGTGGCAAATGGTAAAACCAAAGTTGGGCCTTGCTGGACGAGTCTTATTCAAAGCGAACTGTCAAGGGGTCCCATAAATCACCCAACCGTAAGGAACGCAAAATCAAGGAACATAACACCGTATGACGGAAACTAGGTGGCAAGAGGGAACAAAACACCAGGCATAAGGCCGAGCCTTCCACCCTTTACCAAGTATATAGATGTATTAATTATAGCAGATATATATATATTGTGATATCCCCAACAAGTAAACATGTTCCAACAAGGAACAACATCTCCATGTTCCAACAAGGAACAAACTTCAGCTTCACCTGCAACTAGCAACGCTATAAGAGGGCTGAGCAAAGCGGTAACATAGCCAATCAACGGTTTGCTAGGAAAAGGATGGTTAGGGGCTGACATGGCAATATGGGTGGCATGATATAGCAAGTGGTAGGCATCGCAGCATAGGCATAGCAAAAGAGCGAGCAACTAGCATAGCAAAGATAGAAGTGATTTCGAGGGTATGGTCATCTTGCTCGCAATGTTCTCGAGTTGTCGAAAGCTTGATCCTCGAAAGCGTTCTCAACAGGTTCCTCGCTCACGCACTCGCCTCCGACTCTACCCAAAGCAACAACACAAACAAAGGAACCACAATAAATCACGGTGCAATGCACAATCAACATGATGCAAAACATGCATGATATGCGAGATGCAATATGCAATGCGATATGCGCGCCCGAAGGTAATGATGAACCAGGCATCAACTTGGCAAACCAAGCATGCCACTGAAAGATGAGATGATTTCGTTGAAATCGATATAAAGATCACCGAAACGGATGCACGGTTTGCAAATGACAAGCAAAACAAGAATGGCGCAAATCTGCCATTAACAGCATGATGCCACTTAGCAAGCAACAATTAATTAAGCTACTGCACCCAAACGTAACAACAAAGCACATGGCAGTGATCTACACATGATGCTCGACAAAAGATGAGCACTGAGCTACGGCTAGTTCACATCATAACATGTTCAAACAAGCATGGCAAAAGAGCACAAAATATCAGGCTGGACATGGCAAAAACAGCATCAGGTTGCAATGTTCAGAGCAGCATAACTACATGCTACAGGAACTTAAAATAGTAAAACATGGCATGGCATGAATCTACTCAAAGCATAGAACAAAAGTCCCTTACTGACCATAAGCCAAAAAGGATTAGAAAATATAGTAACATCCATGTCAAAATTGAAAGTCTTGTTAACAGATTCAGCAACATGGCATGTCAAAAACTGATAACGAGAGGGCATGTTAACAAGCTCAATGCACTCACTACAGAGCCTCAAATGATAAACTAAGCATACATACATCAAGAAGACATGACATAGAAGACATACATGGCAAGAACAATAACATAGCATACATGGATCAACCACAACAAGCTAGGCAAAATTGAATAACACGTATACAATCTACCAGGAAACATTTGATAGCAAAAGTAGAGCTCGATTGACTCAAGCTATGGCATCCCATAATTGCAAACAAAGGCACGGATGGATAGAGCAAGAAATGTTTTAAAAAACACCCTTACTGAAGTATCTCAAAATATGCATAGATCTCTTGGTATCATCAAGTTAACATGGCATCAAAATCAGCTAAAACAGGGCTGAAATCAGCAACATTAGGACACCTACTTTGCATGCTTGTGCTAGTCACCACATAGATCACAAAAATACATGGCATACACCCCTGGAAAGATGGCATGGCATTTTACAAAACACATGTAGGACTCAAATTCATAGGGTGCACATATTAATCATGGCAAAAATAACAAAAGTGAAAGTCCTGATAAAAATCAGAAACTAACAGCACATAGCACTCTTCCAACAGTATTTCGGGCATCAAGATGAGCTCAAATGAAAATGATGCAATGAGATGAAATGATCTACTCTTCGAGTCAAACATTTTGACATATTATACGCGCAAAAAGGATCTACGGATGCAAAGATATAGCACGTTGAAAATTGCACAAAATAATACTAGATGCAAATGACTTAGGAAAAAAAGGGAGGGGGAGAAGAGGTCAACGGCTCTCTACCGAGGCCGGATCGGATCGGGCGGCGGGCTGCTCTCATGAGCTCGCTGGGGAGGCGGCCGGCGAGGGGAGCCGAGGCGGCGCCGAGGGCGGCGGCGGCGGCCGGCGGCGGCGGCGGGGAACCGGAGGCGGCGGCGCGGCGGCGCGGCGGGCGGCGGCGGCCGGCGGCGGCAGCGCCGAGGCGCGGCGGCGAGGAGGTCGGCGGCGGCGCGCGGCCGGCGGGCGGCGGCGCGGGCCGGGGCGGGCCGGAGGCGGCGGCGCGCTCGGCGGCGGCGGCGCGCGGCCCGGCGGCGGCGGCTGGGCGGCCAGGCTCAAGGCCTGGGCCATGGCCGGGCGCGGCGCGGCGGCGGGGCGGGCTGGACGTGGCGCCCATGATTGGCCGGCGGGCGGCGAGGACGCGTCTGCTCGGGCCGGACGTGTCCGCGGGCGCGAGAGCAAAATTTAGGGTTAGGATCTGAATTGATCCGGATTTTGGGGAGGTGCTTAAATAGGCATAGAGGAGCTAGGAGAGTCCAAATGAGGTGTAGTTTTCCACACGATCGTGATCGAACGACGGAGAGCATGGAGGTGACTTAGATGGGTTATTGGGCTGTTTTGAAGGGGTGTTGGGCTGCAACTTAAAAGAGGCCTTTATGAGAGTGCGGTTAACCGTTGAGTACCAAACGAGCTCCAAATGACCAAACTTGACCGGTGGTCTACGGGTGGTATACCAAGGACACTAGACAAACCTCGGTCCATTTCGAGAAGGTTTAGTGCCCGCACACGGAAAAACATAAAAGGGACAGCCGGGGGAGATAGGAGTGCCGGATTGCAAAACGGACAACGGGAAAAATGTTCGGAATCATGAGACGAACACGGATGCAAATGCGATGCACATGATGACATAATATAAAATGCATGACACGGACTAAAATGCAAAAGAGGAAAAACCCAACCACGGAGGGAATATCATATATCAATGCCGAAAATGGCAAGAGTCGGAGTTACAAATATGGAAAGTTACATCCGGGGTGTTACATGAGGAGAAGCCAGACAACACGTATTGGACTATTCACTTTGATGGGTCCAGGCAGTTGGAAGGCTCGGGGGCTGGAGTCGTTTTAACTTCCCCCCGAGGTGACAAATTTTGTTATGTGCTCCGGCTTATGTTTCCTTGTACTAACAATGCAGCTGAGTATGAGGCCTTACTCCATGGTCTCAGGATGGCCAAAGAGATGAATTTGAGCCGGGTAAGGTGTTTGGGTGACTCAGATCTTGTGGCTCAACAGGTATCAGGCAAGTGGGACTCTAAGGATCCCTTAATGGCGGCTTACCGTCGTGAAGTTGATGCTGTGGCTGGACACTTCAAAGGTTATCAAGTGGAGCACATTGATCGAAGGAAGAATGAGGCGGCTGATGCTTTAAGCCGGCTGGGATCTCAGCGTAAGCCGGTGCCGCCCAACACCTTTCTCGATGTTTTGCATAATCCTTCTGTCAAGATACCTACAGAGGAAGAACAAGCAGTGCCAGACCCGGAGGCACAGCTGGTGGCAGCCCTGCACGTCATCTCGGATTGGATAGTGCCATATTTGGCCTATATGACCCGGGGAGAGTTGCCTGAGGATGAGACTTTGGCGAGACAAATCATCAGGCGATCCAAATCTATGACGATTGTTCATGGCGAGTTACATCACCGAAGTGTCACTGGGGCGTTTCAACATTGTGTGTCGCCTGCGGAGGGTCAGGAGATACTTCGTGAGATCCATGAAGGAGATTGTGGTCATCATGCCGGCTCAAAATCTCTTGTTGCCAAAGCTTTCCGTCGTGGTTTCTATTGGCTGACGGCTCATGCTGATGCGGAGGATCTGGTTAGCAAATGTGACGGATGTCAAAAATTCTCACGACGAGCTCATGTGCCGGCTCAAGAGTTGAGGATGATTCCAATTACTTGGCCGTTCGCAGTCTGGGGGCTTGACATGGTTGGGCCTTTCAAGAGGTCTAAGGATAAAAGACACACCTCCCGGTGGCGGTGGATAAGTTTACAAAGTGGGTTGAGGCGAGCCGGTCAAGAGTGTGATGCGCCACGGCGGTTCAGTTCATGAAAAAGGTGATCTTTCGTTTTGGTTTTCCACACAGCATCATAATTGATAATGGCACTAATCTCTCCAAAGGTGCCATGGAAGAGTTCTGTCAACGAGAATATATCCGGCTTGATGTTTCGGCTGTTGCTCATCCTCAATCCAATGGTCAAGCAGAGAGAGCTAATCAGGAGATCCTGAAGGGTATCAAACCCCGGCTCTTGGTCCCCTTACAGCGAACTCCGGGTTGTTGGGTGGAGGAGTTACCCTCAGACTGTGGAGCATCAACACTACGCCTAACAGATCTACAGTGTTATACACCTTTCTTCATGGTGTACGGAGCGAGGCAGTCCCGCCAAGTGACATCCAAGACGACTCACCCAAGCGTGGCGGCTTACGTTGAGGCTGATAACGAAAAAGCTCATCAGATGCACTTGACTTGTTGGATGAGGAGCGAGACTTGGCAATAGCCCGCCGGCGATTTACCAAAGAAGACTGCGCCGCTATCACAGCTGCCGGGTTAGAAGCGAGCCTTTCAGAAGGCGACTTAGTGCTCCGCTCATCCAGATCGACCGATATGCACAAGCTATCCCTCCTTGGGAAGGACCCTTTGTGGTCGCAAGAATCAACAACTGGTCATACTACCTTATCGATGTTTGAGAGCACAAAGACTCACGTAAGTCGGAGGAGGAGACCCGCCGGCCGTGGAATATTGCCCATCTTCGGCCTTACTATACTTGAGCCACCGGCTCTTAAGATGTATATATTTTTTGACGACGTATATGTTATTTGAAGCAATAAAGCAGGACCTCTGTTCTTTTCACCTTCAAAGGTTTACATATCTTCTTTATCAGGTGGTGGAAACAACCAACAGGGAGCGGATCATATCTGAATCCGGCTTTCCCTTTGGTCCGGCTTATGATCATATCTGAATCCAGCCATGATCACCGGGGCTTCTGCTCAAACATAGGTCGATTCAACCAAAGAGAACATAGCTGTCGATACCCACTTGATCGGCATACTGCCAAACCCACTTGGGGGCTTCTTGATCATATTTGAATCATAGTTTAACCCCTTG
Source organism: Aegilops longissima (assembly GCA_021605205.1). Taxonomy (NCBI): domain Eukaryota; kingdom Viridiplantae; phylum Streptophyta; class Magnoliopsida; order Poales; family Poaceae; genus Aegilops; species Aegilops longissima. The sequence goes on from CM038682.1 coordinate 184,810,739, forward strand.
GGTCTGACGTGGATCGTATTCGAATCAGCGTCATTAAACAACTCTTATGGTCACTTGGGGGCTTCCTGTTCAAACATAGGTCGTATTCGAACCAAAGAGAACATAGTTGTTGATACCCACTTGATCGGCATCGCCAGAGCCACTGGGGGCTATATGATCGTATCCGAATCTTAGCTTAACCCCTTTGGAATGGTTTACTGATCGTATTCGAATCAGAAGCCTTTGAATATTGTTTATTGTTTATTATACTTCATAAAGCATGATCACTTGACTATCTTGAGATCTTCTTGAAAGCACTATGAGATGGTTTTTTCCGGCTTAATATTGATCACCCCAGATTGTTAAGTGCCAGGTGAATTCCAACTTTCAGGAGTTAAAATTACCCGCATGAGTGGGGTCATATAATCCGGCGAGATTATCAAAAGGATCACAGGACAAGATAAGCAATTTTTTAAAGGAAATAGAAGATCAATATAAGCTGGAAGGATATAGCGATGGCGGCTTAAGAAAGTATTGAGCGCCATAAACATGCGCGAAGGCATGGCAAAAGTCGAGAGGTTTTTTCTACCCTATTACAAGACTCCCCGAGTCTGAATAATGAAGCATTGTTTTCACAAAGACATAAACATTTGACGCCTGGCGGTTTACTCCTTTGGTTGGCTTGAAGAATCCGGGTTATCCTTCTCCGCCTCTCCGTCGGCTGCCTTGTCCTGGAAGGTGGACGATGTCCAGTCAATGCCACTCAAAGCTTCAAACTCAGCTTCATCATCTATTAAACCGGCTGGGTCGACTTCAGGGGCAAAGGTATGCTTACGGATTGGAGGGATCAGGCTGACGTCGTCATAAAAAGGCGTTGGGATTCTTTGATTCTCGTTGTCATAACCCGGCATATATTTGGTAAGATTAGTATCGTTCCCAATAAGAGTAGCCACAGGGCATATAACTTTGACACAGGCGGTGAAACATGTTCATCAAATACGGTCCCATCCTCTTTCAGACTCGGGTATCCAAGAGCAAGGTCGGCCGGGTCTAGTTCTGGAATCCATGCTTTAGCCCGGCTCAACGCGGCTATGGCCCCGGCTCTTGCGGACGCCCGCCTTAGCTCTTGGATCCGCTGAGGTAACACAGCAAACCGCTTCAGCACGTCTTGCAGGAGGTGAGGAACATCATTTGATAAAGCTACAACGGCCAAAGCACGTTGTGACCTGGTGTAGAGCTGTTCCACTAGAGTATAAACCGCCTTCAGTTTGATCAACATATTCTGCTTGAGGTTTGTGCTCCTGGGGCCTGCATTATTAAACATAAGGTAAACCGGAAGTAACAATTGAAGTAATCATCGAAAGAACGTTTGCAATATTTCAAGTTTGTATGAGTAACTTACCAAAGATTGCTGAGACCATTTGAGATAGCTGGCACTTTAAGTCGGACAGCTCAGCTGTGGCTTCTGCAAGCGATGCCTCTGCCGATTCGGCCCGGATCACCAATGAAGCCTTTTCATCAGCCCAGTTTTTCTTATCCGTCTCAAAGTTTTTCTTCAACTTCTCTTGTTTAGAAATACTGAATTCAAATTTGGAGTTAGCCTTTTGAATTTCAAGTTCTTGAGCTGCCAGGCGGCTCTTCAGGTCAGCAATCTCCGACTCAAATTGACTTATGGTGGCCTGCATTGGTGTCGGATTATAGTCAGAATCATGGTAATATAACATTAAGTCCCAAGTACTTTGCAAGCAAAGGTACTTGACACTTGGGGGCTAATGTATGCTGAAGAATTTTAAACTTACAATGTCGGTTCATGGAAATTAAGTCCCAAGCACTTTGCAAGCAAAGGTACTTGACACTTGGGGGATAATGTGTATCGCAAGTTCAAGGTATCTGGTTACAACCGGGTTAAAAATCTTCTTTCTAAACCGGACAAAGCAGTGCTAAGCAGGTTTCTAAGTCTACAACATATTTATTCATAAGAAATAGACTTGGGGCTGATACAGTAAGTATGATTAAGAAAAGTAGCATAAGTTATACCTCAGATTTTGCTGTATTTGCTTCACCATGTCAATTTCCAGGTCACGGCTGCTATGTACTTGATTGATATAGCCAGAGACTATCTCTCCAATGCTCAAATGAGTATAGTCAGCAATGTCTAGCTTGGCCTTTCGGCGTTCCAGAAACTCCTCCTTGGCAGAGCACTTGGCAAGGACAGTGGGCTGTCCCGGCTCAACAAACTGAGTCTTTAGAATCTCAATTTCCGGATCAATTGTCTTGGCCGGGCTAGGAGCTTCCGGGTTATCAGAGCTGTTGAGAGTATCTTCGGCGGGTGGATCAGAAGATGACGTCATGGCGGGTTAAAAACCTTTGCACAGGCAGAAGGCTGAAGGTTTATTTCTTAAGGTATTTTAAGATTGACATGAACCGGTCCAAATCAATCTGGGGCCTAATGTTGGGGATATAACTATTTGTGTAAGCCGCCCAGGAGGGGCCGGGTTACGCAAATAAGATTCATCAGAAAGAAGCCCAAAGACCAAGCACGAAGATGGCGGTTCAATAAAGGGTCTAAGGCCCACAGGCGGCTTAAGGCCCATAGTGATAAACCGCCATGATGGCATGACTTGTATCATAAGGTAGATTTAACTAGTCACCGAGCCGGACACTGTTTATGAGCCGGCCGGGACTCTGCAAGCCGCAGGGCGTCAACCCATGTATATAAGGGGACGACCCGCTGGCGGCTTAGGGCAAGAAACAACTCATCGAGAACCGGGCATAGCGTATCTCGCTGCCTGGTCATCGAAACATCAAGCAATATCAACCCAACTAGACGTAGGCCTTACCTTCACCGTAAGGGGCCGAACTGGTATAAATCTATCGTGTCCTTTGTCCCGATTAACCCCTTTAAGCTTCCTAGTTGCGATGGCTCCACGACTAAGTCCTTGCAAGAGGACATCTGCCGTGACAATTCCACGATAGAAAGGATAACTTTGAGGTGGTTTCGTACCCTATAATAATATCTTCGTTTGTTCTCCGATATTAGTGACTTTGGAGTGACCCTTTGTTGCATGTTGAGGGATAGTTATATGATCCAGTTATGTTATTATTGTTGAGAGAACTTGCACTAGTGAAAGTATGAACCCTAGGCCTTGTTTCCAAGCATTGCAATACCGTTTACGCTCACTTTTATCGCTTGTTACCTTCCTGTTTTTATAATTTCAGATTACAAAAACCTATATCTACCATCCATATTGCACTTGTATCACCATCTCTTCGCCGAACTAGTGCACCTATACAATTTACCATTGTATTGGGTGTGTTGGGGACACAAGAGTGTAACGCCCCCGATGCGGCTATATCTCCCACGTGTCGAGGCACGACTTAGAGGCATAACCGCATTGAAAGCAATGTCGCAAGTGAGGTAATCTTCACACAACCCATGTAATTATTAAGGGAAAGATACATAGTTGGCTTACAGTCGCCACTTCACACAGTCCATAAATAAACATCCATCATTCAGAGTACACTCAAGGTCCGACTACGGAACCAAAATAAAAGAAGATACCCCAAATGCTACACAGATCCCCGAATCGTCCCAACTGGGCACCACTACTGATCATCTGGAAAAGACACATAGTAACGACCACGTTCCTCGTCGAACTCCCACGTGAGCTCGGTTGAATCACCTGCACCGCCTCATCGGAACCTGCAACTGTTTTGAAGTATCCGTGAGTCACGGGACTCAGCAATCTCACACCCGCGAGATCAAGACTATTTAAGCTTATAGGAAGGCCAGAGTAGTAAAGTGGAGCTGCAGCAAGCGACTAGCATATATGGTGGCTACTTCGCAAAAGAGAGCGAGAAGAGAAGCAACGCACGGTCGTGAAGCTAGTAGTGATCAAGAAGTGATCCTGAACTACTTACGCCGACATAACTCCAACATCGTGTTCACTTCCGGACTCCGAGAAGAGACCATCACGGTTACACACGCGGTTGAGGTGTACTTTAATTGAGGTCAACTTTGGGTTTTCTACAACCGGACATTAACAAATTCCCATCTGCCTCATAACCGCGGGCACGGCTTTCGAAAGATATTACCCTGCAGGGGTGTCCCAACTTAGCCCATTATAAGCTCTCACGGTCAACGAAGGATATTCCTTCTACCGGAAGACCCGATCAATCTCGAATCCCGGACTACAAGACATTTCGACAGCAATAAAACAAGACCAGCAAAGCCGCCCGATTGTGCCGACAAATCCCGATAGGAGCTGCACATATCTCGTTCTCGTGGCACATCCGGATGAGCAGTCCATACAACTAAAACCAAACCTCAAGTTGCCTTGAGGGGCGCCACACAAGACTCTAGTTCGGGCCAGCACTCGAAGGAGCACTGTCCGGGGTTAAAATAAAGATGACCCTCGGGCTCGCGAAAACCCGGGGAAAAGGCTTAGGTGGCAACTGGTAAAACCAAAGTTGGGCCTTCTTGACGAGTCTTATTCAAAGCGAACTGTCAAGGGGTCCCATAAATCACCCAACCGTAAGGAACGCAAAATCAAGGAACATAACACCGGTATGACGGAAACTAGGGTGGCAAGAGTGGAACAAAACACCAGGCATAAGGCCGAGCCTTCCACCCTTTACCAAGTATATAGATGTGTTAATTATAGCAGATATATATATATTGTGATATCCCCAATAAGTAAACATGTTCCAAAGAGGAACAACATCTCCATGTTCCAACAAGGAACAAACTTCAGCTTCACCTGCAACTAGCAACGCTATATGAGGGTCTGAGCAAAGCGGTAACATAGCCAATCAACGGTTTGCTAGGAAAAGGATGGTTAGGGGCTGACATAGCAATATGGGTGGCATGATATAGCAAGTGGTAGGCATCGCAGCATAGGCATAGCAAAAGAGCGAGCAACTAGCATAGCAAAGATAGAAGTGATTTCGAGGGTATGGTCATCTTGCCTGCAATGTTCTCAGAGTTGTCGAAAGCTTGATCCTCGTAAGCGTTCTCAACAGGTTCCTCGTTCACGCACTCGCCTCCGACTCTACCCAAAGCAACAACACAAACAAAGGAACCACAATAAATCACGGTGCAATGCACAATCAACATGATGCAAAACATGACATGATATGCGAGATGCGATATGCAATGCTTATGCGCTCCCGGAAGGTAAATGATGAACCAGGCATCAACTTGGCAAACCAAGTATGCCACTGGAAAGATGAGATGATTTCGGTTGAAATCGATATAAAGATCACCGGAATCGGATGCACGGTTTGCAAATGACAAGCAAAACAAGAATGGCACAAATCTGCCATTAACAGCATGATGCCACTTAGCAAGCAACAATTAATTCAGCTACTGCACCCGAACGTACCAACAAAGTATATGGCAGTGATCTACACATGATGCTCGACAAAAGATGAGCACTGAGCTACGGCTAGTTCACATCATAACAGGTTCAAACAAGCATGGCAAAAGAGCATTAATAAACAGGCTGGACATGGCAAAAACAGCATCAGGTTGCAATGTTCAGAGCAGCAAAACTACATGCTACAGGACCTTAAAATATCAAAACAAGGCATGGCATGAATCTACTCAAAGCCTAGAACAAAAGTCCCTTACTGACCATAAGCCAAAAAGGAATAGAAAATATAGTAACATCCATGTCAATATTGAAAGTCTCGTTAACAGATTCAGCAACATGACATGTCAAAAACTGATAACGAGAGGGCATGTTAACAAGCTCAATGCACTCACTACAGAGCCTTATATGAAAAACTAAGCATACATACATCAAGAAGACATGACATAGAAGGCATACATGGCAAGAACAATGACATAGCATAAATGGATCAACCACAACAAGCTTGGCAAAATTGAATAACAGGTATACAATCTGCCAGGAAACATTTGATAGCAAAAGTAGAGCTCGATTGACTCAAGCTATGGCACTCCATAATTGCAAACAAAGGCATGGATGGATAGAGCAAGACATGCTTTACAGAACACCCTTACTGAAGTATCTCAAAATATGCATAGATCTCTCGGTAGCATCAAGTTAACATGGCATCAAAATCAGCTAAAACAGGGCTGAAATCAGCAACAACAGGACACCTACTTTGCATGCTTGTGCTAGTCACCACATAGATCACAAAAATACATGGCATACACCCCTGGAAAGATGGCATGGCATTTTACAAAACACATGTAGGACTCAAATTCATAGGGTGCACACAATAATCATGGCAAAAATAACAAAAGTGCAAGTCCTGATAAAAATCAGAAACTAACAGCACATAGCACTCTTCCAACAGCATTTCGGGCATCAAGATGAGCTCAAATGAAAATAATGCAATGGAATGAAATGATCTACTCTTCGAGCGAACATTTTGACATATTATACGCGCAAAATGGATCTACGGATGCGAAGATATAGCAAGATGAAAATTGCACAAAATTACAAGAGATGCAAAAACTTAGGAAAAAAAAAGGGGGGAAGAGGGAAGTCAACGGCCTTATGCCTGGTGTTTTGTTCCACTCTTGCCACCCTAGTTTCCGTCATACCGGTGTTATGTTCCTTGATTTTGCGTTCCTTACACGGTTGGGTGATTTATGGACCCCTTGACAGATTCGCTTTGAATAAGACTCGTCCAAAAAGGCCCAACTTTGGTTTTACCATTGCCACCTAAGCCTTTTCCCCGGTTTTCGCGAGCCCGAGGGTCATCTTTATTTTAACCCCCGGACCAGTGCTCCTTCGAGTGCTGGCCCGAACTAGAGTCTTGTCAGCCCCCTCAAGGCAACTTGAGGTTTGGTTTTAGTTGTATGGACTGCTCATCCGGATGTGCCTCGAGAACGAGATATGTGCAGCTCCTATCGGGATTTGTCGGCACAATCAGCGGCTTTGCTGGTATTGTTTTATTGCTGTCGAAATGTCTTGTAGTCCGGGATTCGAGATTGATCGGGTCTTCCCGTAGAAGGAATATCCTTCGTTGACCGTGAGAGCTTATAATGGGCTAAGTTGGGACACCCTGCAGGTAATATCTTTCAAAGCCGTGCCCATGTTATGAGGCGATGGGAATTTGTTAATGTCCGGTTGTAGAAAACCCAAAGTTGACCTCAATTAAAGTACACCTCAACAAGCGTGTGTAACCGTGATGGTCTCTTCTCGGCGGAGTCCGGAAGTGAACACGGTGTTGGAGTTATGTCCGACGTAAGTAGTTCAGATCACTTCTTGATCACTACTAGCTTCACGACCGTGCGTTGCTTCTCTTCTCGCTCTCTTTTGCGGTAGCCACCATATATGCTAGTCGCTTGCTGCAGCTCCACTTTACTACTCGCCTTCCTATAAGCTTAAATAGTCTTGATCTCGCGGGTGTGAGATTGCTGAGTCCCGTGACTCACGATACTTCCAAAACAGTTGCGAGGTTCCGATGAGGCCAGTGCAGGTGATTCAACCGAGCTCACGTGGGAGTTCGACGAGGAACGTGGTCGTTACTATGTGTCTTTTCCAGATGATCGTAGTGGTGCCCAGCTGGGACGATTCGGGATCTGTGTAGCATTTGGGGTATCTTCTTTTATTTTGGTTCCGTAGTCGGACCTTGAGTGTACTCTGAATGATGGATGTTTATTTATGGACTGTGTGAAGTGGCGACTGTAAGCCAACTATGTATCTTTCCCTTAATAATTACATGGGTTGTGTGAAGATTACCTCACTTGCGACATTGCTTTCAATGCGGTTATGCCTCTAAGTCGTGCCTCGACACGTGGGAGATATAGCCGCATCGGGGGCGTTACAAAGAGACTCTTTGTTATTTGGTTGCGGGGTTGCTTGAGAGAAACCATCTTCATCCTACGCCTCCCACGGATTGATAAACCTTAGGTCATCCACTTGAGGGAAATTTGCTACTGTCCTACAAACCTCTGCACTTGGAGACCCAAAAACGTCTACAAGAAGAAGGTTGCGTAGTAGACATCAAACGTGTGTGGCGCCCGAATGGAGGAAACGTGCCTTGCCGATAGCGCCACCACACATACCATTTTACGAGAAACTAAGTACTTTGAGTCTATTAAAAAATCTTCGGGAAGTATTATGACAATCGCCGGCTGCGGTTTGCATATAGTTGGCTCCGGACGAGCCACTATTATACTTCCTATTGGAACAACTTTGATCATTAATGATGTTTTGTTGTACCCGGTGTCGACTCGTACTCTTTTGAGCTTTAGAGACATCCGCGCTAATGGTTTCCATATTGAGACCGATGATGAAAACGGCAAGGAGTGCCTACTCATCACAAAGCGGGATGCAAGTGGTAAACACGTTATCGAAAGGCTTCCTTCATTTGACACAGGGCTATACTACACTAAAATAGTAGCACCGCCCGTGTAAACTACCCTCAAGACTATTTTTAGAAGCTCTGAACTCTTCTGCCTCTTGCACGATAGGTTAGGCCATCCAGGACTTAGGATGATGAGAAATATAATTAAAAACTCGCATGGTCATAATGTTAACATGAAGAACTTCCCGAATCCCGATGATTTCGTGTGCTCCGCATGCGCTAAGGGGAAGTTAGTCATTAGGCCATCGCCCCTCAAGGTGAGGGATGAAATCCCCGCGTTCATGGAACATATCCAAGGGGACATATGCGGTCCAATTCAGCCCCTCATGGGGTCGTTTCGGTACTTCATGGTGCTCATTGATGCTTCCTCTAAATGGTCCAATGTTTGCCTGTTGTCAACACGGAACCATGCCTTTGCAAAGTTGATCTCTCAGATCATACAAATGAGGAATAATTTCCCTGATTATCGTATAAAGTCTATTCGAATGGACAATGCCGGAGAATTTACTTCAAAGGCATTTGATGATTATTGCATGGCAATGGGAATCAAAGTTGAGCACTCGGTACCGCATGTTCATACACAAAATGGAATTGCCGAGGCATTGACTAAAAGAATTAAATTCATTGCCCAGCCGCTCCTTCAGGGTTGTAATTTACCAACTACATGTTGGGGCCACGCGGTGTTACACGCGGCCAATCTCATCAACTTTAGACCGTCGGCCTACAACATCCACTCTCCTGTTCAGCTTGCGCAAGGGTCGGCACCGAAAATTTCCCGCCTTCGTAGGTTCGGTTGCCAGGTATATGTACCAATACCACCACCTCAGCGATCGGTGATGGGCCCGCTCCATAAGTCAGGGATATAGTTGGTTATGAGACTGTGTCCATAATCAGGTATCTGGACCCCATGACAGGTGACTGTCACACTACTCATTTTGCTGATTGCATTTTTGACGAGGATTTTTCCTGACTTTAAGGGGAGAGTATCAACCCCTTGATGCTAAAAGTCGAGAAATCACGTGGCAAGCCACGGAATCCACGCCATGACCCGCAGCCCGCTGAGACCGAGAGAGAAGTCCAAAGACAATAGATTTGCAATCATTAGCAAATCAATGCTGACCACTTTAGTCACTTAAATATCAGGACAAAATCGCATGTGCACGCGCAATGCACCAGAAAGGGTTGAAATACCGAAGAAAAATGATGGTATACCCGCTCCCGTCCAAAGGCCTAAAAGGACGAGAGATCCGGCTTCTCAAATCCCAAGTACTCAGGGACGCCCGACGAAAAAGGATAAGAGAGATTTATTACAGCCTTTCGCCAAAGTACCCCAAAGTGAAACGGAGAGCCAGTCGAGACCTGGCACAAGTACGGAAAATTCAGTGCATGAAATTCCGGACTTAAACTTTCCCATAGGGGAAACACCCAGCGGAGATGTGTGCGCACACATCGGCGCGGGAAATCTAAAGGACCTTGCTCCTATAATGGGAAATTTGGTAGAGCAAGTGTTTGCGCCAGATGCGCTCCATGATGAAATGGCCATAAATTATATTTATACGGGGGAGTCCCTAAACCGAGCAACGGTGATTGTAGACATTAACTTTGCTACGAAAATTGCCTCAATCATAGATCTTGACCCTGAGCCTAACACGCTCGCTGATTGCAAGAAAAGGCCGGATTGGAAAGATTGGCAGCAGGCAATTACAGCCGAATTATTATCTCTCAACAAAAGGAAGGTGTTCGGACCAGTTTGTCGAACTCCTCCCCACACTCAACCTGTTGGCCATAGGCGGGTTTTTGTTCAAAAGAGAGATGAGAATAATAAGGTAGTACGGTACAAATCAAGGCTCGTCGCTCAAGGGTTCACTCAACGACCAGGTATGATTTTGAGGAGACTTATTCCCCGGTCATGGATGGAGTTACCTTTAGATACTTGATCTCGATGGTAGTAAACATGGGCTTGAAAATGAAACTAATGGATGGTGCCACTGCTTACCTGTATGGTAACTTGGATTCGAACATATACATGAAGGTTCCTGAAGGTATCCCTGTTCCGAACCATGATAGAGCAAACATGAGTCTATACAGTGTTCAGCTTCAAAAGGCACTGTACGGACTCGGACAGTCTGGTAGAATGTGGTATAATCGCCTAAGCGATTTCCTTCATCAGAAGGGCTACAGAGCAATAAAGATTGCCCATGTGTTTTCACGGCGATCCCAAGATGGATTCTCAGATAATCTCGGTGTCGTGGATGATTTAAACATAATCGGTGCGCTTTGAGGATATTGAGGAAGCGAGTTCCTACCGATGTCGAATTCGAGATGAAGGATTTGGGTAAAACCAAGTTTTGTCTAGGTCTGCAACTTGAACATTCCCCGATGGGATTCTAGTGCACCAATCGGCCTACACCCGTAAGGTGTTGGAAAGATTTGGATTTGATAAGGCATATCCTTCTAAGACCCCGATGGTCGGGAGATCTTTACTGACCAGACAAGGACCCGTTCAGCCAAAGGAAGAGGGGAGGAAACTCGGGACCAGAGGTTCCTTACCCGAAATGCGATTGAAGCACTCATTTACCTCAAAATTGTACACGGCCAGACATTGCGTTTGCCGTCAGTTTGCTTGCTAGGTACAGTTCTGAACCTACCAAGAGATATTGGAAAGGTGTCAAGGACGTCTTCTGTTACATGCAAGGGACCAAAGATCTTGGCATGTTTTATAAAAGGAATCAAGACCTATCTATTATAGGCTATGCCGATGCTAGGTACCGATCGGACCCGCATGATTGCAAATCGCAGACTGGATATGTTTTCCTTTGTGGTGGAACTACGTTTTCCTGGAAATCGTCCAAGCAAACTCTTCTATCGACTTCCACAAACCACTCGGAAATCATGGCACTATTCGAAGCGTCAAAAGAGTGTGTATCGCTTCGGCGGATGATCGGCCACATTCAGCAGACATGTGAGCTGAACACCATACAAACCCCTACCATTATCTATGAAGATAATGCAGCTTGTGTTGCACAAGTTCAGATGGGTTGTGTGAAGAGTAACCTCACAAAGCATATTAGTCCCAAGTTCTTCTATGCACATGAGCTGCAACAGTTGAACGAGGTGAGAGTTTTGCATACTAAGTCCTGTGACAATCTTGCTGATATGTTCACTAAATCATTACCAGTATCAACCTTAGAGAGGTGTGTGCGTGGGATCGGTATGATGAGACTTAGAGAGATGCAAGGTTCAGGGGGAGAAACTTCACAAACTCGTCGTTAAAATCTCAATCCTGATGATCGAGTACTCAACTTGATGGTTGAGTGGATTGTACTCTTTTTCCCTTGAGTGAGTTTTCCTGATGTTTCTCACACGAGGTTTTTGACGAGGCAATTCGTGCAATACAACAACGTATGCCGTGTGCTCTTTCTCCATATTTTTTCCCACTGGGTTTTTCGAAGTTTTGAGGCATGGATATACTGATAATTACCCAAGGGGGAGTGTTGGGAAACCGGCCCACGTCGTGGGAGCCAGAGGCTACGTGCAAGGCGCACAGGATAGCCCCTTCCGGTTCCACACTTTACGTTAAGTGTGTACTTATCCCTTGACCCTTTACCCATATATAAAGAGATGAGGAGCAATCATTATAACAATTGATCATTGATTAATAAAGATAGTCTTCTCCATACTTCCCTGTGTCCATCTACTTTTGCGTGTTCGACTACTTCAACTACCTCGTCTACGACGCTCGCTCTCGCTCCACAACCTCGGACCGGACTCGCCGGCGGAGTTGCGGAACAGAAAGCATCACATGCACACTGTCACCGCTGCTGCCGGTCTGCCGTTGAGACTTGAGAATTGGTAGAATGCAAGTGTCGGCCATTGGGTTCTACTCTCTTCTCTCTCCCATGTGCCTATGTCTTGCTTACAGTGAGAAATAGGGTGCCCTCATGTCAGCGCCCATAAATCGGCCGTCCCATCGCGTGGGAGGCCACAGACCGCTGCCTTGTTTTCTTTTTTTATAATTCCAAATATTATATGTTAACCAAGTATTTAAAAAATATTAAATGTGTATAGAGAAAACATTTCGCATATATACGAAAAATATATAAATATATATACAATGTGTATGAAAAAGTTGATCATGTATTTAGAAAATGTTAATCAAGTATTTAAAAAATGTTAATTGTGTATAAAAATGTTTGTCATGTATACAAAAGTATAATGTGTATGGAAAATGTTGAACATTTATTAAAATTATATTATACGTTTATAAGAAAATATTCCTGATATATATACAAAAATAAACAACCTACATTAAATAAAAGTATACATAAAACATACATTTCATAAAAGTTGATTATGTATTTAGAATTTTTAAACATTTATATAAAATGATCTTGTTGTATATGAAAATGTACATTGTGTGTGAAAAGATATTTATTGTCATTACAGAAATGTCCATTGTGTATTGAAAAATGTTGTCCATGTATTTTAAAATGCTAATCTTGTATTTGAAAAAGTTAAACGTGTATTAAAAATATAGTAGATATGTACCAAAAATGTACAATGTTGGGAAAAAGTAGACTAGAAAATATAAGTTTTCAGAAAACATGACATCAAAGTAGAATCCAAAAGAGCTAGTTAAACATTGAGCCCGGTCTGTACCGAACGGCCAGAAATATTATTGGACATCCGTGCTCAATTGGGCTACATCGTCACACCGGCCCACGTCGTGGGAGCCAGCGGCTACGTGCAAGGTGCACAGGATAGCCTCTTCCGGTTTCACACTTTACGTTAAGTGTGTACTTATCCCTTGACCCTTTACCCATATATAAAGAGATGAGGAGCAATCATTATAACAGTTGATCATTGATTAATAAAGATAGTCTTCTCCATACTTCCCTGTGTCCATCTACTTTTGCGTGTTCGACTACTTCAACTACCTCGCTCACGACGCCGCTCTCGCTCCACAACCTCGGACCGGACTCGCCCAAGGAGTTATGGAACAGAAAGCATCACATGCACACTGTCACCGCTGCTGCCGGTCTGCCGTTGAGACTTGAGAATTGGTAGAATGCAAGTGTCGGCCATTGGGTTCTACTCTCTTCTCTCTCCCATGTGCCTATGTCTTGCTTACAGTGAGAAATAGGGTGCCCTCATGTCAGGCGCCTCCATAAATCGGCCGTCCCATCGCGTGGGAGGCCACAGACCGCTGCCTTGTTTTCTTTTTTTATAATTCCAAATATTATATGTTAACCAAGTATTTAAAAAATATTAAATGTGTATAGAGAAAACATTTCGCATATATACGAAAAATATATAAATATATATACAATGTGTATGAAAAAGCTGATCATGTATTTAGAAAATGTTAATCAAGTATTTAAAAAATATTAATTGTGTATAAAAAATGTTTGTCATGTATACAAAAAGTATAATGTGTATGGAAAATGTTGAACATTTATTAAAATTATATTAAACGTTTATAAGAAAATATTCCTGATATATATACAAAAAATAAACAACCTACATTAAATAAAAGTATACATAAAAACATACATTTCATAAAAGTTGATTATGTATTTAGAATTTTTAAACATTTATATAAAAATGATCTTGTTGTATATGAAAAATGTACATTGTGTGTGAAAAGATATTTATTGTCATTACAGAAATGTCCATTGTGTATTGAAAGATGTTGTCCATGTATTTTAAAATGCTAATCTTGTATTTGAAAAAGTTAAACGTGTATTAAAAATATAGTAGATATGTACCAAAAATGTACAATGTTGGGAAAAAGTAGACTAGAAAATATAAGTTTTCAGAAAACATGACATCAAAGTAGAATCCAAAAGAGCTAGTTAAACATTGAGCCCGGTCTGTACCGAACGGCCAGAAATATTATTGGACATCCGTGCTCAATTGGGCTACATCGTCACACCGGCCCACGTCGTGGGAGCCAGCGGCTACGTGCAAGGCGCACAGGATAGCCCCTTCCGGTTCCACACTTTACGTTAAGTGTGTACTTATCCCTTGACCCTTTACCCATATATAAAGAGATGAGGAGCAATCATTATAACAGTTGATCATTAATTAATAAAGATAGTCTTCTCCATACTTCCCTGTGTCCATCTACTTTTGCGTGTTCGACTACTTCAACTACCTCGTCTACGACGCTCGCTCTCGCTCCACAACCTCGGACCGGACTCGCCGGCGGAGTTGCGGAACAGAAAGCATCACATGCACACTGTCACCGCTGCTGCCGGTCTGCCGTTGAGACTTGAGAATTGGTAGAATGCAAGTGTCGGCCATTGGGTTCTACTCTCTTCTCTCTCCCATGTGCCTATGTCTTGCTTACAGTGAGAAATAGGGTGCCCTCATGTCAGGCGCCTCCATAAATCGGCCGTCCCATCGCGTGGGAGGCCACAGACCGCTGCCTTGTTTTCTTTTTTTATAATTCCAAATATTATATGTTAACCAAGTATTTAAAAAATATTAAATGTGTATAGAGAAAACATTTCGCATATATACGAAAAATATATAAATATATATACAATGTGTATGAAAAAGTTGATCATGTATTTAGAAAATGTTAATCAAGTATTTAAAAAATGTTAATTGTGTATAAAAATGTTTGTCATGTATACAAAAGTATAATGTGTATGGAAAATGTTGAACATTTATTAAAATTATATTAAACGTTTATAAGAAAATATTCCTGATATATATACAAAAATAAACAACCTACATTAAATAAAAGTATACATAAAACATACATTTCATAAAAGTTGATTATGTATTTAGAATTTTAAACATTTATATAAAATGATCTTGTTGTATATGAAAATGTACATTGTGTGTGAAAAGATATTTATTGTCATTACAGAAATGTCCATTGTGTATTGAAAGATGTTGTCCATGTATTTTAAAATGCTAATCTTGTATTTGAAAAAGTTAAACGTGTATTAAAAATATAGTAGATATGTACCAAAAATGTACAATGTTGGGAAAAAGTAGACTAGAAAATATAAGTTTTCAGAAAACATGACATCAAAGTAGAATCCAAAAGAGCTAGTTAAACATTGAGCCCGGTCTGTACCGAACGGCCAGAAATATTATTGGACATCCGTGCTCAATTGGGCTACATCGTCACACCTAACTCTAACCCCCCCCCCCCCCCCTCCACGAACCAGCCTGTGGTTGGATGGTTAGAGAGACTGTGGCATCCCTAGCCAACCCGGGTTCAAGCCCTAGTGCTCGCATTTGTTCTTGGATTTATTTCAAGATTTTCAGAGATGCGCATTCAGTGAGAGGAGACGTTCCCGTCGACGACGAGGTGCGCGTGTATATGAGCGCTTGCGTCGGTATCGTGTTAAAAAAAACTCTAAACCCCCGCACACACATGATCTCAACCCTGGCTTTCCTAAAAAAACATGATGTCAACCCTGACAAGACAATGGGAACATACATAGTGCACACACTTCTCTGAAGAAAAAAAGCATAGCACTACACACCGCGATGCGATCGATGTTCTTGCACATATGTACATTCGAAACTTAAACACACTCAACTAATTAAATGGACACCAGTTTTTGTTTACACTCACTCCGCCATTCATGCATGCACCCACGGCCAGCCTCCCGGCCCCAGGGCGCCAGTGGACAGTGTACAATGCTGCCTCCCACCAACCTGGGCCTAGCCAGCTTCCGGACGGACCCTGAGATCGGTCGGGATCGACCACCAGATCAAACGCCACACATGCCGCTGTCGATGGGTCCCTTCGTCCCGCGGGCGCGGCAGGCAGGCAGCTTGCGGAGGCCGGCGTTAGGCGCCTGCCACCTTGCTCGCCGGCACACGTCCTGCCGGCCCCCGGCCACCCCACCTGTACGTGCCACCAGCCGGCGGTCCCCGGCCCGGCATGTCCATTACGCCGCGCGGCGCGCACCGGTAGATCGACTGCTGGCTGCCGCCGAGGACAGCAGTGCGTGCGTGGCGGGCGCGCTGGCTCCTGGACTCCCGGAGGCATGCATGCATGCATGGCACGGACGCAGGCTCGGCCCGCCCGAGCTTTGCAACAGCAGACAGCGTATATATTGCTGCCAGGCCCTAGGCCAATTAATCAGCAGGTGGATAGGGTCTCAACTCTCAAAATTTCTGTCTGCGATCTACTCCTATGCTACTGGTAGTTGGATGAGCATGAGCTCGTTGGATATGATCGGGAGCATGCAATAAAGTTTCTGGTTGCGCACGGTATTGATGTCCAAATAAACGGGAGGATTATTATGGCGTTTGTTTTCTCGGTGCACAGGGACCAACCGAACTTGGATATGTGGATGGACGCATTCAGGTTCGGGACCGATACCTGGGGGGTTTGCTACTGGTCCTGCCGTCGAAAAGGTTCATACTATTTGATTATGAACGTGTACGTGTCTGTCACTGTGCAGGACCACGGTCTGTAGTCTCATAATTATTTTCTGAATCTTGTATTGCCATTGTGTTATTGTGTATAAAGACCACTCAGAGAAATTACATTCCCTTATGAAAAAAAATACATGTACGTATTGTCGTAACTATAGCTAGCTGATGAAGCCATTCCAATCATGCACGCTGAAGTCACTAGAGGTTCAGCGACACCCCTACTATACCTGAAATGGTTCTGAACATCCAGCTAGGCGATCGATTGTCATGCACGCAGTCAGAGTTCCAGGCCGGCAGTGCATGTTGCATGCGGAGATTATTGCAGGAGCAGCGTCTGCTGCTGCCCGGTCGGCCTGTTTCGCAGCAAGACGAGACTTGAGATGCATGCATGCGCCTGGAGCAAAGCACAGTGGCCGTGCATGCATGCACGGCAGTCATAAGGCCCGGCTCGATCAGGCACCGTCGACGACGACGAGTGGGGTGGTGGACCTGCGTTGATCAGCCGGTCGGATTCACATGATCTGATGAATCGGTTACTACTACCTCCACTCTCCAGCTGGGACTTGGGAGTATGAAAAAATTGCACGCACCCGGCCGGCCGGTTGGCCGCCATGTGTCGAGGAGCTGCGGGCTGAGCGGGAGCCGCGACACGCAGGTGGCGTCGCCGCCGGGGCCGGGACGGTCGACCACAAGTTGGCCTAGGGCACTGCCGTGAATGCATGCGTGTTACTATCACTTGACCCCATGAATGAAAGGTTTCCAATTCGAAAATCCAATTTAGGAAACCTGGCAGGCATGACACGAGTGTATATACAGTTAGTTCTCCGTGATCCAATTTATGTACCTGTATTAGAAGCACCAAGAAACTATAGCACGGCACGACCGTTGCTTTTCGGCCGTGCGTTTTCTTCTAGACGTTTACGTGGGGCCGGGCCGGGGGCGGGGATGCATGCACGCATCGTGCATGACCCCAACGAACTAACCGCCGCCCGGCCGCGAGCGCGCGATGATGATGCCGATCGCTGCAGGCAGGCAGGCAGGGACCGACCAAATTCCGGGCAGGCGCGTACGTCGGGCGTGGCACGCACATGGCGCTGTACCTGCGCGCGCGCGCGCGCGGTGGAGCTCGGCTCGACCGCGGCAGCGGCACGGCGTGTGGGATCCCACCGGCGGCTCCAGGCAATAAACGCCGCGACGGCGACCTCACCGGCAGCGCAACTTTGGGGTCGGGTGATCTGGTCATGCGTATATCTCGCTTCGCCACAAACGTGGCCTTCGTCGGCCCCGGGCCCCGCGTGCACGAAAGAGCCATGGCGTACCATGCAGGATGCAGCCAAGCCGGGGCTGCTCATTCGCTCGTCCATATGGCTGTGTAAAAGTAGCTATCTTATCCGTTTGAAAAAAGCTTCGCCAAATCGAATTCTACCGACAGTCCATGGCTGTGCAACAGTAGCCATCTTAGTGATCCGTTTGTAAATCCATGGCTGTGCAGACAGTCCATGAATTTAATGAACACACTATTTATGTGAGCGTGAATTCTATGGACAGGTCGATTTGCAACAAAAAAAAAAACACTATGGACAGGTCTCTCTGCTGGGGCTTGCTGGCCCGAATAGATTTTACCGGTCCGTTTAGCACACACAGATCGAAATTTACTTTGCCGGAGGAAATATCAAAATTTACCTTAACAAGTTGTCCACTTGTTGAAAAGACTTATTGTTTTCTTCCCCTAGCTAACCCTAGACAGCTAGGACAAACTCTTCCCTCTAGTATTCACCACCGGGCCTGTGGTTCGCCTCCTCTCTGTCGCCGCTCCGGCGGCCGATGGTGGTGAGGGAAATGCCGGTGCCTCCGCTCCGGTTACTAGTTTAGGTTAGGTTTATTGTAGTCCTCACGTGTATGACGCTTGGGTGGATGACAACACTTCCTCTTTGAGTTTGTTTACAAGGCTCCGATCCTTCTCGAGTTTGTTTGTCTGGACGTAACCGACGGAGCTCGGCGTAGATTCTTGCCATCTCATTGGGACGGTGTAGTTTCTCGTTATGTGGCGAGATTTGGTGTTAGGAGGCTTCAAATCTATGCAAGGTTTCAACGGCGGTGACCCAGACTCCAGAGCCCTGGTCCTTAGGGGCACGTGCACAAAGACTTCAGAGCTATCATCGACAACGTGAAGCCGACTCCAGTAGGAAAGCGCCGACATCGACGTGTCGGCGGCTCGTTTTGGCAAAAGTAGTGATCGTTCGGTGTTCTTGTAATCTTGATGTAACTTTTTTATTATGTTTGAGATGCTTCGTACCAGGTGAACTTTCATAATAAATTCGATGTTTTTTGAAAAAAGAAACATTTGGGTGAGTGGCTCGGTTGTAAATGTGCGCAAAGGATCGGCACGGTACTAGACGAGCGCTGATTTGTGATCGACACGTGTCTGGCGCATTTATCCTCAACAGTTATGCCCCAGCCGATCAGGGGGACGTTAGGCCGCTATAGGTAGCTAGCCCCCGATCGATCGATCGAGATGGATGTCGCTGCCTCGATCTCACTCACGCCATACATGAATCTCGCTCATCTCCGGCCGGCCGGGGCGGGATCGACAGGGACGGCACCCATAAACCCGTGGATGGAGCCAACAAATTAAGGCGCATATGCAAGTGTCCCAGATACCTGCGCCCCCCGCGATGGCGACCCCGGCCGCGCCGGAGCGTCGCCCGTCCGAGCAGAATACGTGCCGTGTGGTGTAGCAGCAGCGGTGATCGTAGCCCCTCGCCGTGCGCACCGCGCGCCCCGTCGCCGTCGCCCCGCCCGTCCTGTTCACATGGGCGGCCCTCTACCCGTTGGAGCGCGCTCCCTTTTCCCACTTTGGCACGGGCGGCGAGCCAAAAGGAGCCGGACCGCGGCCAAGGACGAGTCGTGGGCGTGGGGGTGCCCCCCGCGCGACAGGCGCTGTGGCCGGACGCGACCGCCCGCGCGCCCCCGGCCAGTCGCGCCTGGTGGATCGATCGAGGCCTGCGTTTCGCCAGTTCCCACTTGCCGGCGCGCGCGGCATGCGTGCATGGGCACATGCACGTACGTTCCGACGAAACGAAAGGTTACGAGCTAGCTAGCCCACGCGCCCGTCACGTGGACGTACGCGTCCGGTCGCTTGTCTTGTCCGGGCGCCGGGCCCCGTCGAGAAAAGCGAATACATGTACGTCGTACGTACGTACGTGCGCGTCAGGACACCTGGCCGGCGAGCGACGCCCACTTTGGCAGCTGGTAAATGCGGCTAAAAGCGTCGGCTCGTACGTACGTACTACGTAGCTACGACATGCAACGACCGGGAATACGACCATGTCGGTAGCGTCGTCCGCCGTTCCGTCCTCGCTGTGACGTGACGTTTAAAAAGTCGATCATGTCATTAAGCATCCACTGTTAACTGTTAAGCATGTGGTTATACTATGCGAGATCCACTGTTTTTTTTGGGTCGAATCTTAAGCATCCAAAGCGTACTCCTCCTACCACATAGGACAAGCTAGCAATGAGATCGGTCCGCCGCTGCGTGCAGGACCCGACCGGCCGCTAGGTCGAGGCGAGTTGTTTGCTCCGGCACCGGGACATCGGGGGACAAAGGCATCTTCCGGGTCTGCTACTCGGGTCGCTCCGTGATGGGGACGTGCCCTGCCCTGCCTTGCCCTGGTAAAATATTGTTCTCCCACCCATTGACCAGAGCTACGTACCACGTTGCATACAGTACCCAAGAAAGTTGGACTACTTTACTACTCTCAGAGGACATGGTAAACGGAAGGACCAGCTGCTCGATCGATCTGGCGGCATCTGCATGCTCTAGACTCCAGAGTTTCTCGAACACTTGCTACGCAAACCGTATATATTGATTGCGAGCAGTCGAGAGCATTTCCCGCGGTCGGAGGAGGAACGACGTGAACAGCATCTCCTCTCCTGGCCATTTTTCTACGTTACCGGCCGGGAGAGGCAAAATTTCGTGTTTTGACCCTTTTTTCAAACCTATTCGAGATCTGACCCTAGTTTGAAAAAATTTCAAGATCTGACCCATTTGCTACCGTCAGGGACTATGAAAATTTTTTCAAACTAGGATCAGATCTCGAATAGGTTTCAGAAAAGGGTCAAAACACAAAATTTAGCCGCCGGGAGACTGATAATACCAACACAAATCGACAGGGGGGCTGTGGGCACGTGGCAAGTGGAGGGGGAAGGTTGGTGCGTGGCCGTAGCTCATAACTAGGCGGACATCCACAGTGAGGGAGAGGGACACGCGGGCCCGGTACCCCTTAACCTTTTCCCTTTGTTCATGTGTGTAAGAAACGGCAGAGCTTGCCGATCGAGCTAGCTAGCAGCTGATTAAGCTGGATGAAACGACCGCTAACTCCTTTTCTTAGGAGATCTCCTTTTCCTAATCTGCATTTTGTCCTGGCCTACGTACGTCATCGACCGTGTCTTGTTGTATGGATCTTAATTTTTGCTCTCCCCGTCTTCTGGGCTTCTGGCCAACCGGCCGGTGCCTCCCTAGCTATAAAAGCCCCCCGTCTCCGTTGCTTCTTCCCCATCGCACTTCGCAGCTAGCCGCGCGCCCGCTCTACTTCCGATCACACAGCCTCTCAGTCGACCGACCTTCGCTCGCCCTGCATTGTTCTGTGAAGACGATGTCTGGCAGGAGGTCGCGCGGCTCCGTGTCGGAGGAGGAGATCAACGAGCTCATCTCCAGGCTCCAGACCCTGCTCCCCACCGCGCGCCGCCGCGGCAGCAGCAGCAGCAGCAGCCAGGTACGGCCGACGCCAGTTGTTTCATTCGGGCTCGCATGTCATCAGCATGTGTGCAGCCAGGGTGCAAGCTCAGTGTGTTTATGGGAGGTATATGGAAGCTTGGTAATGAATCGGTGGATGAATGCGTGCAGGCGTCGACGACGAAAATGCTCAAGGAGACGTGCAGCTACATCAAGAGCCTGCACAGGGAGGTGGACGACCTCAGCGACCGCCTCTCCGACCTCATGTCCACCATGGACAACAACAGCCCCGCCGCCGAGATCATCCGCAGCCTCCTCCGCTAGCTAGATACCTGCTCATCATCATCATCATCATCATGGATCACCTCCTGCTGATTGTCCTAAGCTAGCTCATCATCTACGTACAGCTCCTGCATGCCTAGCTAATTAAGCGCATATGGTCTACACATACAGTACATGGTATATATATGCCGTCCGTCGATCTCTGCAAGCATACATATGCAGATCGATCGATACCTAAGGACTGCATGCTAAGGCTGGTCTAATTTACTTGGTAGGGCATCCATCATTAGCTAGCTAGGGCCGCCACCTAAGTCCTATAGCTGCTTAATTAGCTCACCCTTGCATGTGGTTTCCTCCCGGTTTCCATCCCTCCGATCCCCTTCTCTCATGTTCTCGTCTGCCTGTGTAAACTTGGTTACTTATTTGCAGTCTGGATCGAGTTGTTTCCCCTAGAGACAACCGGCCGACCGCTAGCTACCCATCCGGTGCTGGTACTGCTAATATACTACTCCTACTCAGTATCAACCACCCATGAATGTATGTATGTACTATGTACTGTCGTCGCTTCGGCTGAATGACTATTAATTAATCCAAACTGATTATGTTATCTGTGCTAAAGCTCCACGAGATCTGCTGTTACGTACACTCTTGGTTCATGTGCTCGTTGATTACCCAAGACAGTAACGGACGCACACGATGGCGAACCCATCGGGCCGTCGTCTCTATCTCGCGTAGTACTGTTCATACTTCAAGTCGCTGCTGGTAGGCACAGCACAGGATTACCGGCCGCTCTTTCGTGGAAGCTTCAGCCTCTCTGCACTCATCTCCATCCACCGGTGGTCGCGGGTATGAGAAAGGGATGCCAGACGGTTGATTGCTTACGCCGATCCGGGAGGAGGAATTGACAGGCCGCCGCTCGCTAGCCGACGGCGGATCAGCAGTGCGCCAGTCGGCCACTACTCTGTCAGTCCGTCCCCTCGATCTCGTGCATGGCATGGAACGTACGTGCGCGGCCATGCCGTCGTCGTTTGGTTCCGTGCATGCATGGGCCACTCGGTCGTACTGCCCGAGAGACTCGCGTGTCTTGTTAGCTAGTACACTCGTCCTAGTTTATTGGTCTTTTTTATAATTTGTGCTGAATTTTGATCAAAGATTTGACTGACAAAAACGTTAATGCACGTCAACAAAAATTATATCGTTGAATTCATATTTGAACATAGTTTTCAATAATCGGAAAAGCTAAAATCCTGCCGACTGGTAGGTTGCCGTCAGATCCTGATCGCACGGCTGTGTTTGTTCCCGCGAGCGACGTTCTCTTTCCCGCGGTGGAGAAAAAATAAATGCCAATCGCGTTGCCAGGATTCGAACTCTGGTTGCTGTAACAATAGGAGCAGCTCGCTGACCAACTAAGCTACTTTGCTATTGTTGTTCTATACAGCAAGTTTAACAATTTGACCTTATCTTTCTACTGCACTAACAAGCATATCTCTGTTTTTTTCCTCTCGTGCCCTGTATCATTTTTTGTTCTTATTCACTATACAAAACCATTTGCCACAAGTTTTCAAATCCAGATTAACTGGTATTTCTACCTTAGTAAATGAGAGCGAGAAAGAAAGACCACAACGCCTTTGACGAGGAGACAACCATTTGCTCCAAGTTTTTAAGAGGACCGATGCAACGTGTTTTGTACTCCACTGGTCTCTTTTTGTTGTATTGATGAAGTTTTTCTAGAGAAATAAATGTTTCATCCTATAGAATTTGAACAACGGTCTTTTTCTCGTTTGTCATACCTTGGTAAATTCTCTGTAATGAACCCGATAATTATACGCACCACAAACCTGATAGCTTATGTACAAATATCGTAGTAGATTTTTTGATCCAAAAAAACCTAATGTAAACATACACCCGATAACTTTTTTTTATGAATAGCATGGTAACTCACACATCGTGATACCGATAATTTATGCACGAAGGTCCCGATATCTTCAGCCGCCGAGGGAGTTGATCAAATATCCCCGATAACTTTTTGTTAATAGCATGGTAACCCACACATTGCAGACCTGATAACTTATGTACCCTGCCCTGATAACTTTGGCGACCAAGGGGAAGGGAGTTGACGAACTATTGTGTGAATAGCATGATAACTCACACATAGCAGGCCTCATAACTTATGCACCCCATCCTGGTAACTTTGGCAACGAGGGGGAGGGGGGTTGATGAAATATCCCTTCGGTAGATTTTGTGTCAATGTCATGATAACTCACACATCTAGACCTGATAACTTATGGATCCCGGTCCTGATAACTTTGGCGCGGGGGAGTTGATGAAACATCCCCTCGGCAGCTTTTGTGTGAATAGCATGGTAACTCACACATCGCACAAAACCATTTGCTCCAAGTTTTAAAAAGAGAAGGTCTGCGCAAGGGAGGAGATAACTTTGGCACGGTGGAGATAACCTTTTTCCCACAAAAAAAACAATTTTTTTCTCTAGGCCCAAAGTTACCGCGGTGTTTGTGAGTGAGTTATCAGGTTCGTGTTGTATATATTATCATGCTCTTTATAGAGAGTTATTGGCGTGTGTTACAAAAAAATCCGTGTGGTCAAAAACATTATCACAGTGTTTGTGCGTGAGTTATCTGATTCATAGTGTATAAATTACCATGCTCTTTTTACAGATAAGTTATCGGGATGTGTTACAACAACATTTTTTTTCTTCGGGTCAATAGTTACCAAGATGTTTGTGAATGAGTTATCAGGTTCATGATGTATAATTACCACACTCTTTTACATATAAGCTATCGGGGTGTATTACAACAATATTTTACCTAGGGTCAAAATGTTACAGCAGTGCATGAGTTATCATGTCTATGATGCACGAATTACTGTGTACAAAAGGGAAGAAAAAATGGTAAAAATAAAGAAAGGAAAATGGCTTGTTTTTCTAGTCGCGTATGTACCAGTATAAATATTTATCGATCTTTTTTGTAATCACAAGTCGAAACTAGACGAGGTGGATATGAAAGTGATGAAGGATCAAGAGGTAGTGAGTTCGAGTCTCACCTCCTACAATATTATTTTTATCACATTTTTTCTACCAGTGGTGGGATCACGCCAGAAAATAAAAAGAAAGCGGGAGCAGTGGTGGGATCGCCAGAAGATCGCGTGCGGGGCGGAAAAGATGGATCGCGAGAGGATCGTGCGGATCTGTTGCTTAACGTCTAGCACAGTCCTTCAATAATATAATTTTTTATACGACAAAGCTAATTTCATGCCGACTGTTCGTTAGTAACAGGCGCGTACAACGGCGTTGCTGCACGATCCGCATCTCGCGACCCACCGCAGTTTCTTTTTTCTGATGCATCCACGCACTATCCGATTTTGTTTCCCCGATCCACCTTTTCCGCCTCAGAACGATCTCCTCTGATTTTGATCCATTTTTTTCTCTCAAGATTTTTGCACGTAAAACACAACGTTGGGTCCTCTGATTTTGATTCATTTTTTCTCTCGAGATTTTTGCACGTAAAACACAACGCTGGGTCCTTTGTTTTTTCACGTAAAAAGGAGTGTGAACAGCAGGATTCGAACCTTGCATCTCTTATAAGCCAACTCAACTAGCCAACCACCTCACCTACGTTCCCTTTTCTTGAAGGAATGAAAATAAATAGGCTATTTAACCCGTCTCCTCTACCATGTTTGCATAAAAACAAGTTAATTTAGTGGCCGATTTTTTCTGTACTTAAGTAAATTTTTTACCAACTCATCTCGAGTTTGTGACACCATGTTAACTTTTGGAGAGGCGGGGTGGGGAGTTGATGAAATATACCCCCCCCCCCCCCGGGTAAGTTTTCTATTGATAGCATGATAATTCAGACATCGCAGACCTGATAACTTATATACCCCAATCATGGTAACTTTACCAACTGGGGGCCGGGGGTGAAATATCCCTCCGATAACTTTTGTTGTAACTCACACTTCGCAGACCTAATTACTTATGTACCCCGGTCTTGAAAACTTTGTCGGTGGGGATTGAAACATACCACGATAACTTCTATTCAAATAACATGATAACTCATACATGCAAACCTGATAACTTATGTACCTTGGTCCTGATAACTTTGTCGGCAGGGGTGGGGGTGGGGGAGTCGTTGAGACATACCACGGTAACTTCTATGCAAATAACATGATGACTAACACATCGCAGACATGATAACTCAACATGGAAAACTTGTTTGAAAACATATTTCTGGTAACTTCTATGTAAATATCATGGTAATATACCACATCTAAGATGATAAACTACGTACAAATACCGCGACAACCTTTGACCCGGGGAAAAGGCTATTGAAAACATATGTCTGACCACTTTTGTCTAGATAGTATGATAATTTAGAAACAACATAGAGGGTAACCTATGTACAAACACCACGATAACTTTTGACTTGAGAAAAAAGTTGGTAAACAACATACCTGATAACTTGTGTGTAAATTATGTGGTAATGTACGCACCACGGACTTGATAGCTTATGTATAAACATCGCGGTAACATTGACACGGGGGGGGGGTCGTTGAAAACATCCTCCCCTCCTCCCGATAACCTACGTGCAAATGGCATGATAATTTACGCACACCAAAGATGATAAAATATGTACAAACAACGTGGTAACTTTAGACCCAAGAGATTTTTTTATTAAACAACATACCCTACCCCACCCCCGATAACTCCCCGTGTAAGTAGCATAATAATTCATACACATCAGAGCTGATAACCTATATTTACACATGTATGCATGCATTAGAGGAGGAAAGTTGATATCATCCTTATTCTCCCATATTTTCGAAACATCAAAATATTTTATAGCTCAAATCGTCGGTCCGATCGAAAAATCATTTTCACATAAAAATTCCACCGCGGCGAGACCTACGAAATTGGATCTCATGTTGATATGTTTCTGACATTTTTTTTGCGTGCAAAGAATGTTGGAGGAATCATGTTCAAGCTTTGATAATTTCTGTGTAATCAACATGATAACTTATCTCAACTCGCATGATAACTTGCATAGCACACATGTGGTAACTTTTTACATGAAAAAAAAAATCGTCGGAACATACCAACAATGGATCTAGTTTCGAAGGTCTCGCCGCGACGAATCTTTTATGTGAAAACAATTTTTTAATCAAAGCGACGGTTTGAGCTATAAAGTATTTTAAAGTTTCGAAATAAAGAGAATCTTTGCTGACATCATCCTGATTTTTATTAGTTTCAAGCATGTGCCAACCACACTGCATGCACGGGCATGCAGATGCGGCGTGAGATTGCATGCGTTTTCTTTAGCAACACGCCAGGAAAAAACTATCGAGAGAAGTGGATCGTATATGAATAGATCGTGCGGATCTGTTGCTAACGACCAGTCGACTGGTCGTTAGCACAATCTTTTTTTATAACATAAAATTTATGGTCAAAATTTGACTCGAGATACAATAAAAACCAATAAATCAGAATGGAGGTAGTACGTAGCTAAGCTGCTAGCACGTACGGCCGGCGATGTGTACATGGCGCGCCGGCCGGGGAAAACAGGCAGCGGCGCATGCATGTGTGCGGTCACCTGGGCCTGTCGTGCCGCCCGGGTGAAAGAGAAGAGAGCGACGGGTCGGAAGGGGGGCTAGGGAAAGGGCGCGCAACGACCGCCTCCTTTCCGTCGGTTGGTTGTTGGTGGACTCCACGGCGCGCCTCGCGTTTCCGGCGTCCGTCAGCCGTGGCCGGCCGGCGCGCGTACGACGCAAGGACGGTGCGCATGCTGCGCACGGTACCCGGCCGTGTCTTTTAGCCGAGCCAGGGCGACTGCAGGGCGCGCACGGCTTCGGCGGCCTTTCACTCGCCGGTGATCACACGTACCACTACGGTTTAGTACGTAGTGACCGGTGTGGTGCTAGAGCTGCGTAGGCCCGGCTGGGGTGGGTTCGTACGATGGATCAGTCGGTTTTGTGTAGCAGCCTAGTACTTGCTTGTTTGTTTCTTCTCGAACCAGGGTGCTCCCATTTTGCTTTTAAAAATTGGTGTGGCTAGGTCACCAAGTCTCAGTCAAGTAATATACTACTCCCTCCGTTTCTAAATAATTGTCCTTTTAGAGATTTCAACAAATGACTACATACGAAGCAAAATGAGTGAATCTACACTCTAAAACATGTCTATATACATCCGTATGTTGTAGTTCATTTAAGATGGCTAGAAAGACAATTATTTGGAAACGGAGGAAGTATGTAAGAAGAAAAAAGGAAAAAAAATTGCATGAATCTTCATGCAAAATCAAAGGAAGATAATATCGACTGAGACATGACTGAGACTTACAAAACTGTTTAAAAATACCAACTTTTCATACGGCCGGGAAGGAGCACTGTGAGAAAGCCACTGCTTAATTATGCCACGGGATAAAAACCCCGTAGCACGCACGTAGAAAAAAAAATACCCCCGGTGGCACCAGAATAATGCTACGGACTGATGTGGCGTCACTTCAAAGGCTAGAGTGAAGAGGATGAGGCGCAGATACATATACAATGGGTCACTGAAAACTGGCATTCCAATGGCATTGCTATATACTCCCTCCGTTCCACAATATAAGATGCGTCTATTTTCATGCAAGTCAAACTTATTTATGTTTGATCATGATTATGAATAAAATATCAACATCTACAGTATAAAATAAATAAAATATGAAAATAATTTTCATGACGGATCTAACGATACAAATTTGTATTGTAGATATTGGTATTCTTTTTCCTTCTAAAAACTTGACCAAACATGCACATGTTAGAAAAAAAATTAAGATACACATTATATCTTGGAACGAAGGAAGTATGATGCAACGGGGGCTGAGTTGGTAGCCACTCGCGAGTGGCGCCAAAGTTATTGAGTTATGGGTGACCTTGGTTCGGCGAGGTCAACGACCGTGCATGTGCGAAGAAGAGAAACAAAAGACAAACAACTACCGAGTTTGTCTTTAGTTAGCTCACTCTAGTCACAAAAACAGTCAAGAGTCACGCATACTCAGCCTAAATCTCACTATTGAATTGCTCAGAGAACCTGAAAACTAAGCATTTCGGCCCAAAAGCAGAGCAGTAACACACCATTTCCCACCATTTTTCAACCTGGATATTTTCACATGGATATTTTCAGCCAACTACGTACATGAGTTCCACTAAACCAAAGACAACAAGGAAATATTACCTAAAACTATTTATATCGTACAGAGAGAAGCCACCATTAACAAAACTGACTTCGTCGGGCAGGAAAGCTCTAGCTCTATACAGCATACACGTTGCTTCAATGCATCTGTTGGGAGGACCACTAAAAACTGGTCGCTCACAGAATCCACCAGGCATGTAAAAAAAAAAATCGATGAACAGAGACCAGCAAGTAAAGATGTACATTTGCCAGAAGAAGTTACGCTTTACACACCAGTTAGCTGATGATAAAATCCTTATCCCTTTGCTTGGGATGTTCACGACGGGATGATACTGTCTCCAGTCAGGATACCATACTGCTGGTGTAGAGTTGGCCGGTGCTCGGCCCACCATCGCTCTGCTTGTTGTTCCGTGAAATGCCTCTTGCTTCGGGTGAGCAAAAGAAGCGATCAATAGGTAAATCCACGAAGGGAAAAGGCATATAAGTAGAGTTTATGAGAACAAGATAAGATATGCATACCTGAAACGGACACGCCTGAGGTATTTATGACCCGCTGGTGAGCGGAATATCGTGATGTATACACCATGTTCAACCTGTTCAGTCCATTCCGCGTCTGCTACAATGCTGTTCTCTTTGCAAGGGGACTGATGAGCCAAGTGGGCGCTGGAATCAGGTGCCCTTGAAACATCGTTCAAATGGTTCTCGCAGAAATGACTTCCTAACAACTTAGATACTTGACTGGTCCAGGTGTCGTTGACAGGACACTCTCCAGGTGTTCTTTCGGTTATACTTCTGATCTGAAAACACAAAATAATTTTAAGTTAAGCAACGAAGTAACCATGAAGTCTATTACATCGATTGCAACAGGGTTGGCGACCAGGAGTTCTTCAGATCACCAGTGGCGGAACTCCTCTGCGAAACCTTGTTGCTGTTAGTTCTGCTTTAAGGGAGAAGTTCCTGGATGGCTTGGTACCTTTTTCTGTTTTCTCTTATTTCGCTTTAGTCAGTTAGCCAGTTGTTGAGACCTGTTGAACTAACCTGCCTCTGATAAGAGGCTTGGATATTTTCTACTTTTGCTTATAGCTTATATGTTGCTAGTCATGCAATGATCGATCAGGGGATGTTTGATACTTGTAGTGCCTAGGAATGCTTGTGAACCAGATGGGTTGCTTTAATAGAAATCAGAGAGGGTGGCATCTCTTTCACTCAAAAAAAAACATCGATTGCAACAGGGACACGAGATTAGCTGAATTTAAGGTTATCAGCATCAATTCATAAGCCAAAGCTTATAGTGATACCATCTGATGGTTTGAAAACAGTAATACCATGTGCTTCCACATCTCATCACATTGCACTAGCTGGGACCTACTAGTTGTAAGCACGAACACAAAATTTGTATCCGTCATGCGCTGCGTCTATCGTTCAATGTTCTCTGGTCTCCCCAGTTTTTGTTTTCAGTACGTCAGCATTTCAACTTGCAGGTATAGAACCTAAAGCAAATGTATACAAGCTGATAAAGAAATTTCAAGTAAATAATGCACTGGCCCAATGCGGAACAAAGATTCCGTCCTAGGATTATACAACTGATATGTTTGCACTCCAAGAATTGACTGTATAAGAAAAAGAAAAGTACCTGAGTAGTAAGGGAACTGATAACTTCTTTTGCTGCTTTGCACTTCAAGTTCTCCTCAGCAGCAGTAGTCCTGGCCTCTCTTAACTGATTATTAGTTCTGTCAAGTTCTGCTTCAAGTAATTCAGACTTACGTGTCAGCTCTTTCACCTACGAGAATTGATCAGGTTAGGTCACTGTATGAGAAATTTTAGTCAATATTGTTTCCAAGGTAAAGATTGAGCAGTACATATATTAACTCCCAAGCAAACGATTGGAAATCTAATTCTAATTTTCTGAATGATCATATATGCTGCCTAAAGAACTGTCATCCTACGAAAACATCAATCTTTAGAAGAAATGAGGATCGCAGGACAACACTTGGAATCTTGATGAAATTGCAAAATTGTATACGATGATGATGGTTACCTGTGATTGCAATCTAGCAACTTCTTCAGTCATATTTTTGTTTGACGGATACACACAGGCAGAGTCTGGTGATGTTAGGACAGATGTAGTTAATCTATTAGTAGGATGTGGTGAAATCGGACCACAGGACAGGGGTAATGCCGTCGAGGTAGGAATGCACAAAGAAGTCAACTCCTTGGAATGGCCTATACTACCAAGGCTTAAGTTTCCTGAATGATGAAGAGGAAACCGGCTGTTATTCCTTGAGTGTTTACCTTCAGGCTTGAATGATTCCATGGTCAAAAACCTAGATAGACGCACTCGCAAACTCTTAACTGTGTTTTCTCTATCAGTTGCTTCACTGGATAAAGGATGTGGGTTTCCATCAAGAGGCTTTGAGTTCTGCAGTTTTTTAGCATCCCCGGCCGTATTAAGTTTGGTGCAGCACTCATCACATACCCGATATGGTTTGTTCGAATTTGGAGCCAAAGAAGCTTTTGTTGATTTTCTCATGCTGCATGCTTTGCAATATACTAAGCCACAGTTATAACAGTTATGCCTCTTTCTTATAAAACTAAATTGCAAACGACAGCCAGAGCATAGTGACTGATCCAAACCAGATGTGCACCTATGGAAACATATAACAGCAGTGAAATCTGTACCACATGCCACACTCTTCACTTGCTTATCTTTCAAAGCCTCAACAGGAGTTGGAGTATTCCGATCAAAATTATTGCCATGCCCTAAACGACCATTCGCACCCTTGCCCCAAGTATAAACTCTAGCTTTAGAAGTCAGCAGAGCAACATGATGAGAACCACAGGCTATCTCTTCAACACAACTGCTGGAGATGCTCCCTTTAACAACAGTGGGGAGCTTCCCATCAATCGTCGGATTTCCAAGTTGTCCAAAAGCATTACTGCCCATTGTGTACACTTGCCCAGAAGTTGACAAGGCCGCCGTAAAGTCATAGCCACAAGCTACTTGGCAAAAACTAAGCTTACGAAGTGATTCCACACAGGCTGGGATGAGTCTGGTTTCCCTGTCAGCATGTCCAAGCTGACCTTTATTGCCATCTCCCCATGTGAATAGTTTACAAGATGTGGCAGAATTTAGAGAATCTACAACCTCAACTATCGCAACTGTATGCCAAGCACCACAAGCTGCAAGTACAGTACGTAAGCCTCTTAGAGAGCTCACTTCCCTTGCAACATTTGTGCTTTGGCGATCTCCATGGCCCAATGCACCAAATACTCCATCGCCAAAAGTGAACAACTGGCCAGCTGAAGTCACTACGGCTGTATGCGAAGGTCCACATGATACCGATGAGATATGCAATCCTTCCAATGGACCACAGACCTTTTTTGGAATCCAATGAGCAGTATCATTGCCATGACCAAGAAGACCAAAATTGTGCATTCCATCACCCCAGGTGTAGAGATCCCCACAAAAAGAAACAGCACATGTATGAAATTCCCCGCATGCAACGGATTCAATATTAATTCCACTCAAGGTACTAATAAGCTTAGGGTGGGTAAGATTGGTATCAACTCCATGCCCGAGCCTACCACCTGACTCTTCACCCCAACTATACATTTCTCCTTGTTTAGTAACCAGAACCGAATGCTTACTCCCACAAGCTATATTGTGAATATCCAGCAAAACTGTTGATTCCAGTGCCTTTGGTAAAGATGCATCAATTCTAGGTCCATACAAGTTTCCAGATAAATGTGAAGAATAAGCAAGCGTGCCATCACCTACTCCCTTGCCCCAAAGGAGAACATCCCCCATTGCATCAAAATCATCACCCGATCCATAGCTGCATGAACTTACTGCACTTGAATAGCTAACTCTGATGTTATTATCAACTCCAGCTACTCCCCCGTCTGAGGTATCTGCACTTCTAGATATACTGGAGTTAGAAGAACTAACTGAACCTGTACTAACTCTACTCCTCTCCTGCCCGGTGTATAATATCACGTCAGAAAAAATATTCCCAAAATTGGCAAATGGACGAGCATCATTATTTGTGGCGCACTGTTGGACGCCTTTCGATACCTATAAAGATTGGAAGTGTGATATAAATATACATAGGTAACTAATGAATGTGCATAGTGAAATCACTGCTTAGTGCTTACCAACCTTTTTTCCAACATCAGTACTATAACAAGATGCCAATGGTAAATCTCCATGCATCTGGTTAATTGGGCAATAAGATGGTTTATCATTTTTTGTTTCTGTTGTTGTCAACTTCTTACAGTTTCGTCGTGAAATAATTGCCTTTAAAGCAACGAACCAGGCTTCTGCTTCGTCCTTATCTTTGCAGATCTGCAACAAATTGCCTACTGAGGGTTATTAAACTAATGGAAGGTTCATAACATCATCATTAGAGTTGTGTTCTAAATATTTATCTTTGATCAGTATGTACAAAAGTAATGGGATTATAAATTTAAGCATGACTACAGATAAAGAGATGAATTTCACACACCAGATCCAGTGATCTCTGCCCATATATAAGGGAGAATGATTGATGCTCTTTATCAGGTCTTGGATGTCTCAGGAAGATAGCCTGTCAAAGAAAGCAACATAGGAAACACTTTATTCATCTTGTCAGATATTTCTTGATTATCACGAAAGTAGCTGAACAGAGCTGGCAAGTGCCCTAATTTCGAAATAAAAAGAGGAGTTGACAAGTGAGCACGACAATGTGGCAAGTAAAATAAAAAGGAAGAACAAGACAAAAGAGTATAGTAGCGAGTGCTTCCATATCACGGCAACTGCTTATTCTGTCTTAGAACATGGGGATTTAAATTTTTTTTTCCCATTGTCTTTCATGACTCCCATGTGGGAAGCAGCTTTAGAAAGCTTGGTTGTAGTACAATCAACAAGGAGAACGGTGCAGACCTCCTAAACATGGTAACTGTTCATACTGTCTTCAACAAATGGAGACAGCTGAGCACATCTGCATGGCCTACCCTGCCACTAGGGAAGTCTTGTTCAGAATGCTAAGGAGTAGCATTGAATCAAATTTAGCACGACTGCAATTTTCAAGGCTGGAGACCTGGTGGCTAACAAGCCGGAATAGGTTACCGAAGATCAGCAGAAAGTTGTGGTTTGGCAGTAGGGTAAGTAATCCAATGATTTGACAAAAACTGGAAAAACAAACGGAGAGAGCTTACCCAGTCCATCAGAGAGGAAGGGACTCGGTGGCACTTGGTTGGAAAGCTTTTATTGACTTTGACTGTTCTCTTAATTTTCCTATTTTAGTTCAACAGATAAACTATGACTATGAAGTTTATCCCAACCCTTTAGGCAAATGATTTGTAAGTTTATAGCATCGTTGTCTTATATTTGGCCTTGACACGGTTTATCTTAATGAAAATATACACAAAAAGTATACGTGTTCATGAGCACTAATATTAATCCGGGTTACAGTTGATCATGTTTAAAACAGAAAACCCTTCCAGGACTGATGAGGTGAATCTCATAATCATAAAACAGCAAAATATCCAAGTACGGACATACCGTACGCTGTCCAGGAATTATTTTTGATACTTGAATAAGGTTTAGCTTCTTCTCCATTCGCCCGGAGTGCCAGATGAGCATAGTCTCATCCTAGGAACAGTAAAAAATGATGAGGTCATAGGCACAAGATTTACCAATGAAATGTTTCTTTACATAAAACATTAGGACACGGTGTTTATTCTTTTGGCATATGCAGGTTTTTCTCAGAAGATCCTATGATGCAGAATGTACATGGCACTTGCACATTATGTATGTCTCCTCAGCCCGCATTATCTATCTGAGAATCAATAGATGGAGGACTTGCATGCCAAATGTAAGAGATTTAGTCTCAGGAAAATGCTAAACACAATGGTTAGTTTACAAGTAAATGGTAGAGAAACAACCAAAAACTATCTCATCTAGTTGATTTAATAATACAACAAAATAGGCTAACACTTTTTATTCACAGAAGAAGATACTATGGTACGTACATTGGAAAGTCTGAATGGGCAGAATTTTGGTTTTCCCCGCCGCCCATATTTCAACAAGTGTGCTCCTTTCTTCAGGGTTGTTATTGCCTAGCAATTCAAAAGGTCCCCGTTGAGTGATAGAAGATGAAAAAGACCATTCCATTACACACTATGAGAGCAAAATAAAAGTACAATTTTGAGAATAAAGCAAAGTTAATCCTCTTATGTTAATGCTGCTTCACATACACTGCCTTCATAAGTTTGAATTGTATCATTAGAATGTTATTATAATTTACATGCTCTCAGTACTCTGAGATAAGATAGTATATGATTGATGCTCCCAGCTTCCCGCCACCAAAATGTTGTTAAACCGATAACTTTGCAATTTGCATCAGGTGCTAAACCTGCAAACTAGCTGCTTGTGTTTTCTGTTTTCCATGGCATAGGATTCAGACAATATATAATAGGTTAAGCCATGTTACACTGCCTGAAGGTTATTGCCAGAAAATACGCAAGTAAACATGGGTGCATACATGTGAGTTGTAAAAGGAAAGCCTTCCAAAAATATTTAAAAATTCTCACAGATGTGTATTAAATAGAAGTGTGAGCACTAACAAAAAATTGTTCAATACACTCACTAAGTGCTCATACTATACAGCACAACATCGTGATTTAAAAAAAAAAATCAAAATTCAGAATAATTGCAAATTCGGCAAAATGAGAATACTGATGAAGCAGATATTTTTCTTTGAAAAAAAAGAAATGAACCAAAATTCTAGTCCAGGTGTTGAACTTGAATCGTGGAGTTGCACATCTAAATGGGCCAGATAGGCTCGGTTCTTACACATCAGTTTACCCACTCCACCTAGCTGATAAACAGTTACCTGTTCGACATTCCTCTCAAAGGGATCGTTCTTCAAATAATCTGCAGCCATGCAATACCCAGAGTCATATGCCGCAAACTGAGTTCACTCCAGCACCACATGTCTGTCGCAGCCACATAACTTCCTCCAAACCAATACCACAAAGGGCAAACCCTGTAGCAAGGGATCTGCAGAATTATAAAATCTGAATCACTAATTCAAACACAGCACTACAGCTAGATTCTTCATTTCTTCCCATTTTTACACCATGCAAGCATAAGGAAGAGATAAAGCATAGAAGGTACACACGCCAAGTATGCCTGACATTAGCTTCAAATCAACTGTAAACACTATGCCTACTGACATGGCATCTGGGAAGAAAAAGCGCGGAGGTAAAGTGCGAGCACAATAGCTAAGACATCTTGCCTCCAAATAACATAATTCAATCAAAATAGTGGTAGGCCTACAGTACTGCAACTTTCTTTGGTAAAAAACATAACTGACCCTTCAGCATAACTCTGACATAGACTAGAAACAAACGTGCGGCGATCCAGTCACTCTCGGCAAGAGATTATCTCTAGATAAAGATAAGCATGTCCTCATTATCAGCATTGCACAAGTAGATACAAGATGTAAGAATGAATGCGGCACCCAGCATCAGCATTGCTCAAGTAGATACAAAGAGGTAAGGGCGAATGTTCCCTGAACTAACGGCTGGAACAGATTCGCATCGAGGCAGCACTAGCGGTCCACGCTAGCTACTGCCAACGCCCAAAATTCACAACAATGTGAGCAGAACAATGGGGAAAACATCCCCAAAACGTGGACCTGGGATTCAGGGCATAAAGAATACAGCCCAATGATCAAAATTAAACCCTGAAACCGCTCCAGCATAGATACATTTCGGCCGCAATCCAATCCACCCTCGCAAATCGCCCCCCAAAAACATGGGATTACCTCAGAGCTCGGTCCCGAATCATGGCTGGATTGGACGGAGCCGACGGGATCCTTGTCGGCGCGGCAAGGGCGCCGACGACGTGATTCGGCGGCCGGATTCCTCCGGCCGGTCGGGGGCGGGGGGACGATCGGCGAGGGTTTTGCTCGACGCGTGTGCGGTGGGCGAGGAAGGCGGGCGGAGCGGCGGAGGAGAGAGAGCGGGGCAAACGAGCTCTCGCGCCGCGCGTCGCGGAAGAAGGGCCCCGGCCTCCGGGAGGTGGCCGTGGGCCCGGTGCATGGACCAGGGAGGGTGGACCGTGGGGATGTGGCCTGAGGGGTGAATGGACGGTGGGGATCGAGCATTTTGCGGGGGGTTTCGTGGAAACGGTGCGTCGTCCTTCACTGGTGGTAGGAGGATTAGCGCGCGTGTCGAGGAAACAAAACATTTGTAATCTGGCGATGACTGTCTACAAGAAAATGGAAAAAAAGAAAGAAAATGGAAACTGTCGTGCACACGAACGTTTTTTAACTTTTTTATTTGTTTAAATTGCTTACCACATGTGTCACATGGTAAAAAGTTTCTTGGCCTATATGCACACTGGCATTTGAGTTCAGCGGCATAGAAGTGTTGGCCAAATGCATCTGGTGTCGACGGTAAATCAGACACAATTTTGTCTTTCGCATAGCATCATTCCAAGAAAATTACTGTAATCTGTGATTATAAAAATTCTGTAATATGGCGTGCAGGACCACGGGCATTTTGTCAAAGCTGAAATTGTTTGGTTTGGAACAGGCAGGCTGATTTTTTTTTTTTTTGCAAATTTCTTGCAGGTTCCAAACGAAGTACTTGGTAGAAATAAATTAAAAAGACATGATTACAAGGTCATGCACACTCTAATCCCACAAGATTTTTCTCCCCACCAAAGTTTGTTTAATTGCACTATAGATTTGAGGCAGAGAATAATATAATATAATGACTATGCATAGCCAGATGCACAGGCCAAGGGTCATCCTTCGTTTAAAAAAATTTCGAGGCAGAGCAAACCACAACAGTGAAAGGTGCCCCAACAAGTGCTTAGGAATATAAACCTCAAATTTTTCTTAAGCAGCCGCTAAACACATATTTGTAGATAAAAAATGCTTAATTTGACACACATCCTAAAATCGGATCAATTTGACAGTGTTATAATAAACACTAAAGTTTAAAACATCAGTTTTCTTGTTTTCTAAGCACCTCTCCACTAGCGGAGCTACCCAAAATCTGCTGGGCGGGCCAGAGGGAAGAAGGCCAAAGGAAATTACAAAATAATTGCTCTCAAAGTCAATTTTTACTTTAATGCCCAAGTCAATTTCCTAAGTATGCAATATGAATTTAGTGAAAAGTAACTACAGCTTGGTAAAGAGTACAAAGCTGCATTTTTCATAACTTGGACATAACAAAAATAACTAGATCTTTGCGCCCATTTGAAGTTCTTAATTCTAGAAAAGTCTTCGGAATGTTTGAAACGCACTACTTCCACTCACTAACACATAGGGAATAGCTATGTTCGAAGCAGGCGATGTCTAGTAGAGGCACATAATCAGTTTGTCTAGCCAAATCTGCTACTAATATGCAAGACAACATTATATCATCTGGGAACATGTCAACGCTGGCACCTATTTACAAGAATTCAGCCATCACATAGTTCTTGTGGTACCAATTACGATTTGGTAGACGCATCATGGAATCCTCAAGCGCGTGCGTGGAAAGCTCTTCATCAGGCAGAATCCAAGAAGACTGCATGAAAAGTAGAATTGCATCTTTGTAAGGAAGAGCCTTTGCTACTGATCATAACACAAATCTAGTTTGGCGTTAACATCCAGCTTGTAAGTACACTCCAGGCTAACCTGATTTAGTGTCGGTAATTTTTATCGTAGAATGGATTTTCACCCCATGAATCTCTCTCAGCCTTGCCCATCTTTTCAGCTTCCGCCTCCTGCAAGATTGACCGCCTCGTGC
The DNA here is from genome assembly GCA_021605205.1 of Aegilops longissima. Classification (NCBI taxonomy): domain Eukaryota; kingdom Viridiplantae; phylum Streptophyta; class Magnoliopsida; order Poales; family Poaceae; genus Aegilops; species Aegilops longissima. The sequence goes on from CM038682.1 coordinate 184,849,462, forward strand.
TCCTAAACTTTGAAGGCTTTGTACTTGTAGACTGAAAAGAGTTGATAAATAATTGCACTAGCTAGAAGGAAGATAAAACATATAGAGGGGAAGTACAATCTATGTAAGTGAAGCAATTGAACTATCGAGCACGCTGGTGCAAGAAAACCTGCATGTCAATGCTATGCAATGGAAGCATTCAAAAGAGTGAGTCGATCAGCCTGTTATGTTACTTCACTACAGTAAAAATGGCTTGATTCACAAACCAGTAAAAATGACGTCACAGTACTACGCAGACTAGCATGAAAGTGTTAGAGTATTATATATATAGCCATGTAACCTTTCGTATTTACCCTATTGTATAAGGGGTTTCCTGCATATATTCCACACCTGTACATGTATATATACTGGCCTATGGCCTCCTGGAAATACAAGTTGCATATTTCCTAACATGGTATTAGAGCTAGGTCAATTTTTTGCACGCTGCAACTCGTGCTATTGATCTCCGTGGCCGTCGTTGTTGCCTTTTTCTCTCCATCGTAGCAGCCGGTCAACCCAAGGCCCGGTCAACCCAAGGCCGCTCCTCTCCTTCCCTGCAGTCACGCTGCCGTTCAACTCCCTCCCGTCCAGATCACGCCAGCTGCAGCCCGCGATCGGTCCAAATCAAGTCAGCCCAGGAGCCTCCGCCCGCGATCGATCTACCGCAGCCGGCCTGGTTTTTCACCGCCCCTCGTCGGATCCGGCCGCCAGTCGCTGGTCTTCGTCGCCCTCGTCCGGTCCGGCCGCCTCTCGCCGGTCTTCGTCGCCTGCGCCCGATCCGGCCGTCACTCGCCGGATTTCGCCCCTGCTGCTGGCATCTACCACCCTCGCGGGAGCCCCTGCTGCTGGCTCTCGTCCCATCCATCTGCTGCCGCCGCAGCGAGCGCTGACTGCGACTGATCGTCAGGACCCTCTGTCTGTACTGTTGTCTGCCTGGTGATTGCAAAAAAAAATGTCTACGCCGTCAGGCTATGTCGCAGTTCCTCGCTGTCCGGTGATCTTTGATGGCACTAACTACATCGAGTTTGTTGGCTTCATGCGCATTCATATGCGTGGCATTCGTCTTTGGGGCGTTCTTTCTGGCAAGGTCCGTTGTCCGCCGTGTCCGGTTCCACCTGTGGTTCTCTTGAGCGTTACAAAGCTCGTCTTGTGGCTCGTGGCTTTCAGCAGGAGCATGGTCGTGATTACGACGAGACTTTTGCTCCTGTGGCCCATATGACCACTATTCGTACACTTCTTGCCGTGGCCTCTGCACGCCACTGGTCTGTATCTCAGCTTGATGTTAAGAATGCCTTTCTTAACGGTGAGCTGCGTGAGGAGGTATACATGCAGCCACCACCTGGGTATTCTATTCCTGATGGCATGGTATGTCGTCTTCGTCGCTCTCTCTATGGCCTTAAGCAAGCCCCCCGCGCCTGGTTTGAGCGTTTTGCCTCTGTGGTGACGGCCGCTGGTTTTTCAGCAAGTGCTCATGATCCAGCATTGTTTGTCCAACTTTCTCCTCGTGGTCGGACTCTTCTTCTCTATGTTGATGACATGATCATCACTGGCGACGACCCCGAGTATATTGCCTTTGTAAAGGCCCGTCTTAGTGAGCAGTTTCTTATGTCCGATCTTGGACCTCTTCGCTACTTTCTTGGGATTGAAGTCTCTTCTACCTCTGATGGCTTTTTTATATCCCAGGAAAAGTATATACAGGATCTTCTTGCTCGTGCTGCTCTTACTGATGAGCGCATTGTTGAGACTCCCATGGAGCTCAATGTTCACCTCCGTGATACTGATGGTGACCCCTTGCCTGACCCGACGCGTTATCGTCATCTTGTTGGGAGTCTTGTCTATCTAGCTGTCACTCGTCCGGATATCTCTTATCCGGTTCATATTCTGAGTCGGTTTGTCTCCGCTCCCACTTCGGTTCACTATAGTCACCTCCTTCGTGTTCTTCGATATCTTCGGGGCACGATCTCTCACCGTCTATTCTTTCCTCGCTCCAGTTCTTTACAACTTCAGGCCTATTCGGAGTCAGTTTGTCTCCGCTCCCACTTCGGTTCACTATAGTCACCTCCTTCGTGTTCTTCGATATCTTCGGGGCACGATCTCTCACCGTCTATTCTTTCCTCGCTCAGCTTCTTTACAGCTTCAGCCTATTCGGATGCTACGTGGGCTAGTGATCCTCCGATCGCCGTTCACTTTCTGCCATCTTGTGTTTTTCTTGGTGGTTCTCTCATTGTCCGGAAGACGAAGAAACAGACTGCAGCTTCCGCTCGAGTGCAGAGGCTGAGTTACGAGCTATGGCTCTTTGACGGCAGAGGTGACTTGGTTACGGTGGTTACTTCAGGATTTTGGTGTTTCTGTTACTACACCTACTCTGCTCTTATCTGACAGTACAGGTGCTATTAGCATTGCGCGTGATCCTGTGAAGCATGAGCTCACCAAGCATATTGGTGTTGATGCTTTCTATGTGCGCGCTGGTGTGCAGGATCAGGTTATTGCTCTTCAGTATGTGTCTTCCGAGTTACAGTTGGCAGATTTTCTGACGAAGGCCCAGACTAGAGCGCAGCATGGCTTCTATCTCTCCAAACTCAGTGTTGTTAATCCACCATGAGTTTGAGGAGAGTATTATATATATAGCCATGTAACCTTTCGTATTTACCCTATTGTATAAGGGGTTTCCTGCATATATTCCACACCTGTACATGTATATATTCTGGCCTATGGCCTCCTGGAAATACAAGTTGCATATTTCCTAACAGAAAGAAGAACAAATATCACATAAATGACATAAGCAGGAATATAGCAACACTCCAATAGATAAACATATGATACTAAAGTAATGCATTTGCAAGTATTTTAGCCGACAACAGGAATACCTTGCTAATTAGCTTCTCAAACGCTTCCGGTCCATTTAGTTCAATATATTTCTCAGCGGCTGAGAGTACGTCATCAGATTTACTCAACTTCTCCTTCCTTGGGACGTACCAGATGTTGACTATTTGGCGATTCACAAACATTGGTCGCGCAAAATGCTCATAAACATAAGCAGCACCATTGAAGCAAGGAAAGACTAGCCAGCAGTTGAAGAACAGTTTTCCATAGGGCCAGAATGGAAGCCTTCGAAAAAGAATGTTAAGAAGGTAAGAGGAATATTTAATCCTAGTATATTAAGACGCTCCAGCTTGCAGAGGTAAGAGGACTATTTAACAAAAGCCATCCAGTGATCATGGGTAATTCTGGTTACAGGAAAAAAATTACTTATGGCAAGTTATTTCTGATGCGTTGAAAACAAAATGTTTTGTCTTTTTATGTAAAAACACACCTATGTTTCTTTTTATCATACTATATGAATGGATTACAAACTATACATAGACAATGATCACTATCGCAAAATTTATTACTTATGGCAAGTTATTTCTGATGTGTTGAAAACAAAATGTTTTGTCTTTTTATGTAAGAACACACGTATGTTTCTTTTTATCATGCTATACAAATGGATTACAAACCATACATAGACAATGATCACCATAGCAAAATTTATTACTTATGGCAAGTTATTTCTGATGCGTTGAAAACAAAATGTTTTGTCTTTTTATGTAAGAAAGACACCTATGTTTCTTTTTTATCATTTATACAAATGGATTACAAACTATACATAGACAATGATCACTATAGCAAAATTTATGTTTCAAGTTGTTAATATTTGTTGGAAATGACATTCTTATTCTTCTGTGCCATACATGTAGATCATGAATTGAATCAAAGATGTAAAGTAGCACTAGCACGTGCAACATCCGTCCAGGTTATATTTTGAACATGAAGCATAGCACATCTAGAACATTACATCGACACTGCATATTATTCTTTTCTTATTTAAATTCACAGATGTATACTACCTACCTACGTACTCTCAAAAATTCGTAAGTATCAAATGGTTGTGTTACTGATGCCATGTAAACTAAATTGTAAACAGTATGCACTGGAGATACTAGCAAGGAAATCAAAACTAACATAGAATTAGTATCACAAATTACCTCGCTACTTGTTATTTCCTTATTAATCATGGTGCTTTAGTTATGCATCATTTCCTTCAAGATTTATACGAAGTGCGAGTCTACGGCAACCTTATGCGGGCATTGATAGACTTTTACCTACTACTATGAGGTAATAGTAGGTATGAACCATAAGGTTACATAGGACTAACGGCTCATATTAGTTTGATTGTAGTCTTATAATTTCTCTCTCAGGAAAGCGTATCCGAACATATTTTCGCCTTGTAATAACAAGATTAATGGCTCATATTAGTTTCATTGCAGTAAAGGGCAGCCTGGTGCACGTAGCTCCCGCCTGCGCAGGGTCCAGGGAAGGGTCCGACCACTTTGGATCTTTTGTACGTAGTCTTTCCCTACATTTCTGCAAGAGGCTGTTTCCAGGACTCAAACCTGTGACCTCATGGTCACAAGGCAACAGCTTTACCGCTGCACCAAGGCTCCCCTTCCATTAGTTTGATTGCAGTCTTATAAAAAAAATGACGTTATTGCAGTCCTATACTTTCTCTCTTAAGGATATCTCATCATCCATCCACCTCTTGGTGCAACAAATAGTTCTATTCAGGTATCTCTAATGATGTTAGCAACAAATAATGAATAACACAAGAAAACCAAGAAAAGCATAAAAGGGAGCACAATGAATCAGGTCCAATTCTTCTCTTGGTGTTTTATTGTTACAACAACTTTCACTACTGGAAAGTAGAAATTATGAGGAGTGTCACCAACACTGAACAGGATATTAAAGGTTTAAAATTCTAAAATAGTGTATCTGAAGAGCCAGAAAAGCGATGTTTACCATTCAAGTATCGGAGCAAAAGTGAGCTCAAACAAAGTGATAAACGAGTACAGCACCCAGTAAGTAAGCCACTGCTGATCATCTACTTGAGATTTTGTTTCAATTGCTCTCACAGAGGCATATCTGCAAACAGTGTTAACAGAGAAAATGTGGAAATTACAAGAGTGGAAGTCAGTATCAAGATGAAAAGAGGTAAGTGAATCATGTAACTGAGGATAATGGTAAGACTTACAGAGGATAAGCAAGCGAAACTAGTGGCCTGCAAAGAGGAACCAAAATTAAAATTGGAACTAAAAGCACTTAAGTATACCATTTAAAATCCCTCCAAAAATGTGTAGCATTTGGAAAAATATCCTAGTCCTGAAGCTGGCATCACACAGACATAGAGCCAGCTCTATCTCTCGGAGAATACATGATAAAATGGCATTATCACTTTCAAGATGAAATAGTTTTGTTCTTAACAGTTAACCCCATTCTCCGTACTGCCATCACAACAATGCAGACAAGCTACTGCACCAACAAAATGTATTTAGCCCTGTAAGATTGTAGCAGCACATGACAGCAGATCCAGTAGTTAAAATGAGCAGAGTTTGTAGAACACTGAATTCAAGTAATATCCTGAACACCAACCACTCTCTTCAAATACAACCGCAGCATTGCTTCCTCCTCTAGGCATGACAACATTTGCACTGAACATATAAATGTGTCCCGGACAGAAGAATCGGTATATATGTCCCTAACTTCCTATTATCCCCACAGCACTGGGGCATACAGATCAGCAAGGCGAGCATTAAGTTGCACAACGCAAACTGCTGTCAGCAGTCAGCACCACGTGGTTGGCAATCTCTGTGGAAGCATCAAGCATACAGCTAGTCGAAGATGCAAACATAAACAAGTACTCCACTTGATGCTCTCAGAGAAAGCATCAACATAGCACACAGGAACCCCCCAACTTTGAAACTAGGGCTTTGAAGTAGGATATTTTCCATTACCATTCTCAGAGGAAAAAAAACAACACAAGGACAGAAAAATCCTAACTTTGACACTAGGGCTTTGAAGTAGGGTTTTTTTCGACCGACACTCTCAGAGACAGCATCAATATAAGGAAACAGGAAAAGAAATCCTAACTTCGACACTAGGGCTTTGAAGCAGGGCATTTTCCGCCGCCAGCAAGATCCACATGAAACAGACGCACTCGCTCACCCTTACCCCGGGACAGCAGCCTACGAATCGACCGCTCCAAGATTCTCGCACATCTTCGCCCACAAGCCCCACGCGCAGCCTACCGGGCTAACGACATGAACAGCAGATCCGTGACACCAGGAAACCGCAGCAACGATGAATCCCCCCTAACTAATCGACCAGTGAACCAATCGCCGGGCGAGGAAGCAGCCTTGAACCAGAGCAAGAAAGGGGAAGGGGAAGGGGGAGAAGCCCGTACCCGGCGAGGACGTCGAAGTTCTTGGCCAGCACCTTGAGGAAAGATCCGGACCCCATCTCTCTCGCACTCCCCTCCCCTCCCCTCCTCTAGGCTCCTCCTGCTGCCCCTGCTGCTTCCTCGACTCCACTCGCTCTCCCCTCCGCAGCACCTACTACTACCCTAGTGCGGCGCCGACGGGGCGTGCGCACAGTAATGGGAGCAGATTCCTCTCCTTTGCGAGCCGTTGGTGTTTGGTACACGCGCTTTCCTTTTCCACTCGTCTTTTCTCTCCACAGCTCTCGTTTTCTTTTCTTTATTTACGCCAGAAGATACTCTTCAGGGAAACGTTTGGGGCCGGGGCGCCGGCCGAACCACTCAGCCGGTCGCGCGACCCGTGCGATCCCCTCTTATCGTATGGCCAGTTTTTTCCGCGTGGATGGGACACGAGGCTGACGGGGCCCACCAATCGCTTGCCATTAAACGCCCCACGCGGCTGCGCTGCTTCCTCTCTCTCTTTCATCTCGCCGGTCCCTACCTCAGTTGGCCATCCTCGTCGCCGTTTGCCGTCCCCGCCGGCCGTCCTCATCGCCGGTGGCCACCCGCACCGGCCGTCCTCGTCGCCGTTCGCCGTCCTCGCTCGCCGGCCTCGGCGGAAGCTGGAACCGCGTCGTTTCTGCGCAACCGGTGCCCATGAGAGCGCCATCATGGATGGCGAGCATGGTGACGGCAGCCGCGAGGACGGCGGCGCTGTTCGAGCAACAACCGTAGACGCCGTGTTTTGTGCTACGTGCTACAACCAGCGTCACATTTTGCTACAACCGCATCCCATCGAGCTACAATCGGCGCGCGCTTTGCTACCACCGATGCAAAAAAAGCTTCAACCAAATGACGGCCGAGGTGGAAGAAGATGACAAAACGCTGCAGTTTTGCTACATGCTTTAACCGCATAGATTTTGCTACAACCGCATAGCATTTTGCTACGACCGGCGCCACGCTTTGCTACAACACATAACTTTTCTCCGGTTGCGATGTCGTTGGAGCTTTCTTTCTTAACAGTTGAAACTTTTTCATACACGGTTGAAGCTTTTTCCATCCACGGTTGAAGCTTTTGTGTAAACGATTGAAACTTTTTTGTTTTGAGCAGCCCTTGGTTAAAGCTCTCCCTATCATCTGGTTGAAACTTTTTTCATCTAAGGTTGAAGCATTTTGCGTCGGCGGTTGTATCTCCTCGTGAATCGCAGTGCCAGTTGAAGCTTTTCCATCTAGGGCTTGAAGCTTTTCCATCCAGGGGTTGAAGCTTTTTTAACAACGTTTGCAACACAGAGGGTGTGAGACGGTTCAAGCCTTGCCTCGGTCCGACGTGAGCTCGTCTTCGAGGCGCGTCCGGTGATCTTCACCGCCGCAGCTCGACCGCCGCAATGAGTTGTGACCATCGCCGGGAGGCTGCAACCGGCGCTGCACGCCGCCGCATGCGCCGAGCCAAAGATGAACACAGTGTACACCGCGGCGAGGGCGCAACCAGGGCTAGGTGGTGATCGGCGCTGGGGCGGCCAAGCCCGTGGTGCCAGTCTGGTGCCTCGCTCATCCATGGCGGCTAGATGTACACCAACGGGAGGAAAGAGATGAGCTGCGTTGACTTGGTGAGGATTAGATCTGACGGTTAATACAGAGGTAATCGGGCGGCTGCGGTGCAACCGGCCGAAACTTTCGGCCGGCGCACCGGCGCAGATTATTGTCCTACTCTTCAGCCTCTTTTCTGAGACGTTTCTCGCTCCTTGCGTATGGTCGACCGCCCTGTGCCGGACACCGACGGGGCCACCGCACAAGGTTCTAGGGTTCTATTGCATTCTCTCTAGCAGGTAAGGTGGGCTCTTTCAGTTCGGCCCATCAGTGAAAAACGAGTGGATTCCAGTGCAGTTTTGGCCCGTTAAGTCTTGGGAAAGCAGAACATTTAAATGAGATCAGAATTTTTACTTTTCCCTCCCCCTAGGGTTACTTTTCCCTCTCCCTAGGGTTACTTTTCCTCTCGGGGGCGCTAGCACCAACGTTGAGAAACTTTCTTCCCTGCCTCTCGCTTGCTGTCGGAACTGCTTGGGCTGACGAAGGGGCCATCTAAGGATCGCTACCCGACTTTGGTTGGTAAGCGGGGAGGACGGAAGAGCCGATTAGGGGTTCTATGCCCGGCGACCAATCTGTTTTCGAGCTAGGGTTGCAATGGAAACTGATGCTTCGGGCTCAGGCTCAGGCTCGGATGAGGTCGAGGCAATTATGAAGGCATTGGGGGTCTTTGAGGAGGATCTAGATGATTTCATGGTGGAGGAAGAAGAGACAATTCCAAGAAAGTCAAGTGTGCGCTTCAAAGAAGGCAGAAAATACAGCCACAGCATGACAGTGCACAAGCAACATATACAAGATGATCTCAAACATTCAAAATATGCAAATATCACATAAACAAGATGATCCCAAACATCAATGAGAAATATAGCATAGTTCAAATTCATAGCATAGTTCAAAATATGCAAAGTTCGCACAAACAAGATGATCACAAGCAAGTTCATGACAAACAAGTTCACACAAAGGAATTAAACATGAACAATCATTCCTCATCTTCTTCCTTCTCGTTTGCCTCTTCCAATTCTCCATCCTCTTATTTGTCCTCTCCTTCATTGGAAAGTCGAAACAGCGTTTGCACTATCAACAAAGGCATCATGCGAAGGCATGTGAGGCACACCGGAAGCTCCCATGCCTCCCGTAGGTGCTCCCATGCCTCCCATGAGAGACACAAAACTCATGTCTCTCATGGTAGCTCCCGTGGAAGCTCACATGCCTCTGATGCCACCCATGGTAGCTCTCAACACTAGTAGAAAAAGGGGCTTTCGTTCGGGCCTGGCCAGCCCATTAGTCCCGGTTCTGCCACGAACCGGGACCAATGGAGGCATTTGTCCCGGTTCGTGAGCCGGGGCGGCCGGGCCTCGTGGGCATTGGTCCCGGTTAAATGCAGGCCCATTGTCCCGGCTCTTGGCACGAATCGGGACCAATGGGCCTCGCCTGCCCACAACCATTGGTCCCGGTTCGTGGCGTGAACCGGAGACGAAGGATGGCCTTTAGTCACGGTTCCACCACGAACCGACAAATGATTTGCCTATATATACCCCATCGCTGGCGAGCGAGCACTCCACGTTGCTCTGCTTTTTGCTGGCCGGGCGAGGAAGGGCATTTGGGTGCTCTAGCTCACCTCTTATGCATGTGAGGTGTTCGATGAAATGCCCGAGCCACACTAGTTAAGCTTTCTCCTCTCGAAGCTCGACCTCCGGCTCCATTTTTCCGAGATTTGTCTAGGTTTAGCGGTCCGTCACGCCTGTCCTCGTCTTCACCGCCGCCGATCGCCTTGGCTGATCTCGTCGCCGGCACCACCGTGGTGAGCCTCTTGTTCTTATCTTCTTTCGAAAGAAAAAAATCTTACTTTAGATAGATACTTGTCTAATTTTCTTACTTTTGACACACATAATTATATATAATGCACGCAGATGAACCGGCAATGGATGTACGGTGACAGACACACCTCTGAGTACATTAAGGGCGTGCATAATTTTCTCGAAGTGGCTAAGGCAAACAAGCAGAATGGTTTTATGTGTTGTCCATGCCCTAATTGTGGGAATACGAGGTCTTACTCTGACAAGAAAATCCTTCACACCCACCTGCTTTATAAGGGTTTCATGCCACACTATAATGTTTGGCGAAGCACGGAGAAATAGGGGTTATGATGGAAGACAGCGAAGAAGAAGAGGACGATGACAACTATTTGCCCCCTGAATACGGTGATGTTGCAACGGGGGAAGCGGAAGATCAAGAGGAAGCTGAAGATCCAGAGGAACCAGACGATGTGCCCGATGATGATCTCCGCCGGGTCATTGTTGATGCAAGGGAAAAGTGCGAAAGTGAAAAGGAGAAGCTGAAGTTCGATCGCATGTTAGAGAATCACAAAAAAGGGTTGTACCCCAATTGCGAAGATGGCAACACAAAGCTCGGTACCGTCTTGAATTGCTGCGAAGGAAGGCGAGAATGTCAGTGCTCGACAAAGGATTTGAGAAGCTACTGAAAATATTGAAGAAAAACTTCCAAAGGATAACGAATTGCCCGACAAGACGTGACGCAACAAAGAAGGTCGTATGCCCTCTAGGATTGGAGGTGGAGAAGATACATGCATGCCCTAATGATTGCATCCTCTACCGCGGTGCGTACAAGGATTTGAACGCATGCCCGGTATGCGGTGCATTGCGGTACAAGATCAGACGAGCTGACCCTGGTGATGTTGAGGGCGAGTGTCACGCCCAATATGCGACCCTATCCAAAAGGAACTCGAAGGTCCCACCAAGGATAGACCCGCATATTGAAACGCTTTTGCAAGGTGGATATCATTACATCAACATTACATAATAGATGGGGATACATACATAAGGCACAAATGCCACAAGAATACATCAACATCATATACAAGATCAACATCCGACTACGGATGAAACATAAACAAGCTCAAACGACATCCACCACGCTAGCCCAGGCTGCCGACACGAACCTATCCCGATCAAGAAGAAGCGGAAGAAGAACTCCAACACAAGCAAACATCGCTCTCACGCCATGATCATCGCAAACCTGTACACTGCAGCTCGCTGTTGTAGTAATCAGAGCCACGAGGACTCAAAGAATCCCATTACCATGGGTATCAAGACTAGCAAAGCTTAAAGGGAAAGGAAGGGGTAAAGTGGTGAGGTTGCAGCAGCGACTAAGCATATATGGTGGCTAACATACGCAAATGAGAGCGAGAAGAGAAACAAAGGAACGGTCGTCAACTAGTAATGATCAAGAAGTGATCCTGAACTCCTACTTACGTTAGTCATAACCCAGAAACCGTGTTCTCCTCTCGATCAACCCCGAAAAGAGACACTCACGGTTACGCACACGGTTGGTGTATTTTAGAAGAGTTTGCTTCAAGTTTACTACAACCGGATATTAACAAATTCCCATATGCCACATAACCGCGGGCACGGCTCTCAAAAGTTTAAACCCTGCAGGGGTGTTCCAACTTAGCCCATGATAAGCTCTCGCGATCAACGAAGGATATTCCTTCTACCCGGGAAGACCCGATCAGTCTCGGAATCCCGGCTACAAGACATTTCGACAAAGAATAAAACAAGACCAGCAAAGCCGCCCGAATGTGCCGACAAATCCGATAGGAGCTGCACATATCTCGGTCTCGAGGGCACACCGGATGAGCAAGACGTCGGGTTGGCATAGACCCTGATTGCCTGTGGGGCGCCGGACATCGCTGGTTTGGGCCAAGACTTGGAGAAGCACTGGTCCGGGGGTAAATAAAGATGACCCTTGAGAGCGCGACTCCCAAGGGAAAAAGGGCTAGGTGAGGCAAATGTAAAACCAAGGTTGGGCCTTCTTTGGAGGAGTCTTATTCAAAGCGAACTGTCAAGGGGTCCCATAAATCACCCGACCGCGTTAGGGACGCAAAATCCGGGAACATAATACCGATATGACGGAAACTAGGGCGGCAAGAGTGGAACAAAACACTGCATAAGGCGGAGCCTTCCACCCTTTACCAAGTATATAGATGCATTAATAAAATAAGATATATTGTGATATCCCAACAAGTAAACATGTTCCAACAAGGAACAACATCTCCATGTTCCAACAAGGAACAAACTTCATCTTCACCTGCAACTAACAACGCTATAAGAGGGCTGAGCAAAGCGGTAACATAGCCAAACAACGGTTTGCTAGGAAGGGTGCAAAAGGTTAGAGGTCGGCATGGCAATTTGGGATGGCTTGATAAACAGTAATAGTGTAGCGCAGCATAGCGATAGAACGAAGCAACTAGCATAGCAATGATAGTAATGAGATCCAAGGTGACGGTCATCTTGCCTGAAATCCCGCAAGGAAGAAGAACGAGTCCATGAAGAAGATGAAGCCACGAAGATTTAACCAAGCGTGAGACGAACGAATCCTCACGATCGCAACGAAACGGAACTAACAAGAAGAAGCACACAACATAGTAAACACACCACATATGAACAAGACATGATGCACAACAAGCATGATGCATGAAAAACTAGATGAGGCTACTCATGGCAAGAGATGATGCATACAAGACCAACACATCAAAGCAAGTTTAAATGAGGCCGGAACAACATATAACAATTCCGGTAAGTCCTCATATGCAAATTTCGAAATTGGTCCAGATCTGAATAAACCTTATGTTCAAGTTGTTAAACAGCAAGCTAAGATGCACCACGATGATCTACACGAAATTCTAGTCAAGTTACATATAAAGTTCATTAAATTCGGAGCTACGGCCTAGAAGATTTAAGCAAAACAAGTTAAGCATGACATTAATGCAAAATGCATACAAACATCAAGCAAACACCTCAAATCAATGATGCAACAAGATAATATGAAACTACATGCAATTCTAAGCAAGTTTCATATAGAGCACACTCAAAACGGAGCAACGGTTCAACACATACACTCTTAAAGGACAAGCTGTCCAAAACAGCAACTAGGCATATTGCAAGCATCAAAACAACAAGCTACAGCATCCCAACGTGAGGAAAAAAGGCATGGGCACGATGTACAGGTAAAGCATGACAAAACATGAACACTGAGCTATCTCCAAAATCACTAGAACATGCTCAAAAAGACATGGCAAGATTGCATATAATATCAGTTCACAGACTTAGCGAATTTACAGGACATGGCAGAAATAACATCAGGTTGCAATATTTAGAGCTATGAAACAACATGTTACAGGAACTTAACATGGCAAACAAAGGCATGGCATGAATCTACTAAATTCATAGAACAAAAGTCCCTTACTGACCATGAGCCACAAAGGATCATAAAATATGATGGCACCCATGTAAACATGGCAAGTTATATTACAGACCATACATGGCAGGAACAACAATAAGTAGGCATGTTGGTGAGCTTGAACCACTCACCACAGAGCAATACATGGCATGGCAAGGCAACTCACAGTAAGAAGACATGGCATAGAAGCTATACATGGCAAGAACAACATCATAGCATACACGGATCAACTACAACAACCTTGGCAAAATTGAATAACATGTAAACAACCTGCCTGTAAACATTTTATAGCAAAAGAAGAGCTCGATTGACTCAAGCTATGGCACTCCATAATTGCAAACAAGGGCATGGATGGATAGAGCATAACCATATGTTCAAAACATCCTTATCAAGTATCTCAAAATAAGCATGGATCTCTCGGAAGCATCAAGTTTACATGGCATAAAAATATCAAGAAAACAGGGCTGAAATCAGCAACATCATGAAGCCTAGTTTGCATGCTTGTGCTAGTCACCACAGAGATCACAAAAATACATGGCATACACCCCTGTAAATATGGCATGGCATATTACAAAACACATGTAGGACTCAAGTTCATAGGATGCACATATCAATCATGGCAAAAATGACAAAAGTGCATGTTCGATAAGAATCAAACTAACATCACATATCACTCTTCTAACAGCATTTCGGGCATCAAGATGAGCTCAAATGAAAATGATGCAATGGAATGAAATGATGTACTGCCGAGATTTAACAATTTGACATATTACACGCACGAAACGGAGCAATATGCAGAGAGTTATGGCATGATGAAAATGCAACAAAATATCAAAAACGCTCGGGACTTAGAGGAAAATTTCACCTCGCGGAAAAAAAACAGAGGCGGAGGAGGATCGGGCCGCGCAGGGTAAATGGGCCGTCTCGGGGTCGCGGGAGTTGGGCCAGCGGGGGGGCCCACGTGGGGGTCTCCTCCTCCCGATCCCTCCTGGATCGGGGAAGAGGCAGGGCGAGGCGGCGGCGACCGTGGCCGGCGCTCCGGCGAACGGAGGACGGCGGCGAGGGGGGCGGATCCGCCCGAGGCGCCGGATCTCGAGACGGCAGCCTTGCCGCACAAACGGGCGGCGCTGAGGTTCGTGAAGCGGGCGGCGGCGAGAGATCCGGACGGCGCGGCAGCCCCGGCGAAGCGGCGGCAATGACCGCGACGGCCGGAGTTGCGGGCGGCGGAGGGCGCTGGAGGCGCGGCGGCGCGCGCGGCTCGGGGGCCGGACGCTGGTTCGGGGCGGGCGCGCAAAGCAAAGCGGCGGAGCGGGTCGGGCGAGTCGGGCGGCGACACGTGGCGCGTGGTGGTTGGCTGCGGGCGAAGTGTCCGGCGCCGACGGACAATGTCCGGCGCGCTGAGGACGAAGGGGGCTAGGGTTAGGGTGGATTTGACCGCGAATTTCGGAGGGGGAGGTGTTTATATAGACATAGGGAGCTAGGAGACTCCAAATGAGGTGCGGTTTTCGGCCACGCGATCGTGATCGAACGACCGAGATCATGGAGGGGAGTTTGCTGGGTTTTGGGCCAATTTGAAAGGGGTGTTGGGCTGCAACTCAAAGAGGGCTTTGCGGTTACCCGGTTAACCGTTGGAGTACCAAACGACCTCCAAATGGCACGAAACTTGACAGGCGGTCTACCGGTGCTGTACCAAGGCCGCTTGGCAAACCTCGGTCCATTCCGAGACTGTTTAACACCCACTCACAACGAGAGACAAAAGGGGGACGCCGGGGAACAGAGGAGTGCCGGATTGCAAAACGGACAACGGGGAAAATGCTCGGATGCATGAGACGAACACATATGCAAAATGAAATGCACATGACGACATGATATGAAATGCAGATGATGACATGGCAAAGTGCAACACGCAAGCACAAGACATGGCAACGACGGCGAATAATCGGCGACACAGGCGATCGGATCCGGGGCGTTACAACACTCCTCCACTAACAAGAGATCTCGTCCCGAGATCTTAGGACCGAGACGGAAGGGAAAGGGGGATGAGGTGAAACAAGAACTCAAGATAAGAAGCAAAGAATCTAGAGCACTCGAGAAGAAGAGAGGAACGATGAGAATGACGAGAATCAAAAGCTCACAGAATCAGATAGACTATGAAAGCACTCGTTCTAACCGGAGTGGTTAGAATGAGAAAAGAAACGAATAAGACTGAAACGATTTAGGTAGCACTCCGGCTAAAACATGGAGGAATGGAACTTGAACTTGAGAGGATGGAATGATACTTGATGAAGACATGACACAAAACCTCCGGAAAGAATTGAAAAAGTTGAATGAAAAGAACGGATAAGAATATGACAACTTGTGCCACGAATGAAATTGAAAGCATCTTTAGAAGGAAGGTTTAAACGGAGTTGTTGAGACAATCAACAACGAAAAGAATAAGCTTGCTGTGGTCTTATCGGTAACATCTCAAGATCATAAGGTGATAACCGGCCAGAAATTGAAATGATTGGATAGCTTGGAAGAACGAAGAAATGCAAAACTCCACTTCAAAAGAATACGGATAATTAATTACACTTCGAGATACGAGAAGAAAAGATACTTGAACTCCTCCAACAAGAATCTTGATGAACTCTTGAGAGAATGAATAAATCATGAAGAACCACCATGAAGAACTCCGGTAACAAAAGGATGATGAGATAGAATGAAGGAAGATAGAATAAGATGAGACTTGCGATGACTTAGATGGGGGTTACGACGAGATGGCCGAGGAAATTTGAACTCCGGAAAAGAAAAGATGGAAGGACTTGGAACTAGAATTTATTCATCAAGAACAAACTCCGAAGAAAAATATTAATCACTTTGATGAAATAAGAATAAGATTTATTGTATGCTTATCCTTCATCAAATTAAATTGATGACAAACAATGGATTTTGCAAACTACTTATTCTTCTTGAAAAAGAATTGAGAAGAAATAGCACAAAACTTGAGAAAGTCTTCATGAACCACCGGTGGAATTCGAAAGAACGAATGGATTAAAATGATAATAAAGGAAAAGAATCTGAATGAACCACCGTAAGAATTTGGAAATGACTGATGAAAGAGAATGAATCACCGGGAAGAATTATAAAAGCACAAAGATACTTGAGGGAATTAAGAGACAAGATAACGAAGGGATCGCGAACTGATTGAAGAATACTTGAACGAACACCGAAAGAATATTAAGACGAACGAAAGGGACACGGATATAGAATAATTGGAGAACGAATCTGAAAACTTAGAATGAAGAAATCTTCCGAAAAGATGGCCTCCGGATGATCGAGAGAGAAAGCAACTCCTGAAATGCTCCGGATGGATGAAAAGAATTTGCATGACTATAAACAATTGGATAGGATAACATCGAGCTATCACCGCAAATCTTCGAGAGAACGGGCAAGATTTAGAGGAAAAACTCTTCTTCGGTCTTCAAATGATGACGAGAAACACCACCAAAATAACTGAGGTACTCCGGAAGAATGCAAAAGAGAAAGGGTTGAGCCAATAATGAAAAGAATTTGAAAGAGATCTTGGGAAGGCGTCTGACTGATGAAATTCATTCTTACGTCAAACTTCAAAAAGAACTTGAGAATAACTCCGGAATAATTTGAAGAGTCAGGTAAGATCCTGGGAAAAGACCTGTGGGTTAGGGCCCACTAAAAGAAAAACATCGTTGGAAAGGGTTGTTGAAAAGATAGATGATGCACCGGAACAATTAAATATTTGAATGAAGTGACAACCTCGAATTAATTCAACACGCATTTAATCTCCCGAGATGTCTTCAAAGACTCGGTATGATAAATTGGCGAGAGGCGAACGAGCAAAGGGAAATATTTGAGCTGAGGGAAAGAATACGATCGACGATGAAAAACTTGAATTGGATCCACCGGAAAAAGAAAGGGATGAAGAATGACGAACAAGACGAGAATTCACCGGTTGAAATAATTGAGGGAAGACTGAAGAGACTCCGTACGAATGAAATTAATGGTCGAAAGAGAGTCAGACTCCGGGACGAAAAGGGTGGGAGGGCGGGAAAACAAAGGCAACTTGGAAGGGGAAATCGACGACTAACTTGAAGAGAAAGCACCGGTTGAAATCATTGAGGAAAGAAAGCAAAGACTTCACACGAGTAGGATGGGTACTCGATTACGGACTCCGGTTCCGAGAAGAAGAAGGGTGGGCGGGTGGGAAGAACAAGGACAACTTCGGACAAGGAAAAAAAACGACGTCGAAGGAAGAACTGAGGATTGATCTCGCGAAAGACAAAGAGGTTCGAGTCGACTTGACGAGAAAAGCACCGGATGAAAAGAGATGAGAACCAACGATCGGAAAACCAACTGCGTGATCCTAAAGAAAAATTTGAACGGGAAGAGGAGTAATTCAAAACACCTACGTCAAGATTCCTCACCAGAGCGACGAAGGGGCTGAGGAGTAAAAAGAATTCCTACTCTCCGATATAACTAGACTCAGAAAACAGTTTTCTTCTAGACTCAACAACGGCCAAACTAAACGATCAATCAAGGGGCCTTAGGGTCGGTCAAGGCACCGATACTAACTTGTCACGCCTAATATGCGACCCTATCCAAAAGGAACTCAAGGTCCCACCAAGGATAGACCCGATATTGAAACGCTTTTGCAAGGTGGATATCATTACATCAACATTACATAATAGATGGGGATACATACATAAGGCACAAATGCCACAAGAATACATCAACATCATATACAAGATCAACATCCGACTACGGATGAAACATAAACAAAGCTCAAACGACATCCACCACGCTAGCCCAGGCTGCCGACCGGAACCTATCCCCGATCGAAGAAGAAGCGTAAGAAGAACTCCAACACAAGCAAACATCGCTCTCACGCCATGATCATCGCAAACCTGTACCCTGAATCGCTGTTGTAGTAATCAGAGCCACCAGGACTCAAAGAATCCCATTACCATGGGTATCAAGACTAGCAAAGCTTAAAGGAAAGGAAGGGGTAAAGTGGTGAGGTTGCAGCAGCGACTAAGCATATATGGTGGCTAACATACGCAAATGAGAGCGAGAAGAGAAACAAAGGAACGGTCGTCAACTAGTAATGATCAAGAAGTGATCCTGAACTCCTACTTACGTTAGTCATAACCCGAAACCGTGTTCTCCTCTCGATCAACCCCAAAAGAGACACTCACGATTACGCATTACGGTTGGTGTATTTTAGAAGAGTTTGCTTCAAGTTTACTACAACCGGATATTAACAAATTCCCATCTACCACATAACCGCGGCACGGCTCTCGAAAGTTTAAACCCTGCAGGGTGTCCCAACTTAGCCCATGATAAGCTCTCGCGATCAACGAAGGATATTCCTTCTCCCGGAAGACCCGATCGGTCTCGGAATCCGGCTACAAGACATTTCGACAAAGAATAAAACAAGACCAGCAAAGCCGCCGGATGTGCCGACAAATCCGATAGGAGCTGCACATATCTCGGTCTCGTGGCACACCGGATGAGCAAGACGTCGGGTTGGCATAGACCCTGATTGCCAGGGCGCCGGACATCGCTTCGGTTTGGGCAAGCACTTGGAGAAGCACCGGTCCGGGGGTAAAATAAAGATGACCCTTGAGAGTGCGACTCCCAAGGAAAAAGGGCTAGGTGAGGCAAATGTAAAACCAAGGTTGGGCCTTCTTTGGAGGAGTCTTATTCAAAGCGAACTGTCAAGGGGTCCCATAAATCACCCGACCGCGTTAGGGACGCAAAATCCGGGAACATAATACCGATATGACGGAAACTAGGCGGCAAGAGTGGAACAAAACACTGGTATAAGGCCGAGCCTTCCACCCTTTACCAAGTATATAGATGCATTAATAAAATAAGATATATTGTGATATCCCAACAAGTAAACATGTTCCAACAAGGAACAACATCTCCATGTTCCAACAAGGAACAAACTTCATCTTCACCTGCAACTAACAACGCTATAAGAGGGCTGAGCAAAGCGGTAACATAGCCAAACAACGGTTTGCTAGGAAGGGTGCAAAAGGTTAGAGGTGGCATGGCAATTTGGGATGGCTTGATAAACAGTAATGTAGCGCAGCATAGCGATAGAACGAAGCAACTAGCATAGCAATGATAGTAATGAGATCCAAGGTGACGGTCATCTTGCCTGAAATCCCGCAAGGAAGAAGAACGAGTCCATGAAGAAGATGAAGCCACGAAGACGAACCAAGCGTAGACGAACGAATCCTCACGATCGCAACGAAACGGGAACTAACAAGAAGAAGCACACAACATAGTAAACACACCACACATGAACAAGACATGATGCACAACAAGCATGATGCATGAAAAAACTAGATGAGGCTACTCATGGCAAGAGATGATGCATACAAGACCAACACATCAAAGCAAGTTTAAATGAGGCCGGGAACAACATATAACAATTCCGGTAAGTCCTCATATGCAAATTTCGAAATTGGTCCAGATCTGAATAAACCTTATGTTCAAGTTGTTAAACAGCAAGTTAAGATGCACCACGATGATCTACACGAAATTCTAGTCAAGTTACATATAAAGTTCATTAAATTCGGAGCTACGGCCTAGAAGATTTGAGCAAAACAAGTTAAGCATGGCATTGATGCAAAATGCATACAAACATCAAGCAAACACCTCAAATCAATAATGCAACAAGATAATATGAATCTACATGCAATTCTAAGCAAGTTTCATATAGAGCACACTCAAAACGGAGCAACGGTTCAACACATACACTCTTAAAGGACAAGCTGTCCAAAACAGCAACTAGGCATATTGCAAGCATCAAAACAACAAGCTACAGCATCCCAACGTGAGGACAAAAGGCATGGGCACGATGTACAGGTAAAGCATGACAAAACATGAACACTGAGCTATCTCCAGAAATCACTAGAACATGCTCAAAAAGACATGGCAAGATTGCATATAATATCAGGTTCACAGACTTAGCAGAATTTACAGGACATGGCAGAAATAACATCAGGTTGCAATGTTTAGAGCTATGAAACAACATGTTACAGGAACTTAACATGGCAAACAAAGGCATGGCATGAATCTACTAAATGCATAGAACAAAAGTCCCTTACTGACCATGAGCCACAAAGGATCATAAAATATGATGGCACCCATGTAAACATGGCAAGTTATATTACAGATCATACATGGCAGGAACAACAATAAGTAGGCATGTTGGTGAGCTTGAACCACTCACCATAGAGCAATACATGGCATGGCAAGGCAACTCATAGTAAGAAGACATGGCATAGAAGCTATACATGGCAAGAACAACATCATAGCATACACGGATCAACTACAACAACCTTGGCAAAATTGAATAACATGTAAACAACCTGCCTGGAAACATTTTATAGCAAAAGAAGAGCTCGATCGACTCAAGCTATGGCACTCCATAATTGCAAACAAGGGCATGGATGGATAGAGCATAACCATATGTTCAAAACATCCTTACTGAAGTATCTCAAAATAAGCATGGATCTCTCGGAAGCATCAAGTTTACATGGCATAAAAATATCAGCAAAACAGGGGCTGAAATCAGCAACATCATGAAGCCTAGTTTGCATGCTTGTGCTAATCACCACAGAGATCACAAAAATACATGGCATACACCACTGTAAAGATGGCATGGCATATTACAAAACACATGTAGGACTCAAGTTCATAGGATGCACATATCAATCATGGCAAAAATGACAAAAGTGCATGTTCTGATAAGAATCTGAAACTAACATCACATAGCACTATTCTAACAGCATTTCGGGCATCAAGATGAGCTCAAATGAAAATGCTGCAATGGAATTAAATGATGTACTCTTCAAGGCGAACAATTTGACATATTACACGCACGAAACGGAGCAATATGCAGAGAGTTATGGCATGATGAAAATGCAACAAAATATCAAAAACGCTCGGGACTTAGAGGAAAATTTCACCTCGCGGAAAAAAAACAGAGGCGGAGGAGGATCGGGCCACGCAGGCAAATGGGCTGCTCGGGTCGCGGGAGTTGGGCCAGCGCAGGGGCCCACGTGGGGTCTTCCTCCTCCCGGTCCCTCCTGGATCGGGGAAGAGGCAGGCGAGGCGGCGGCGATCGGCCGGGCCCCCCGAACGGAGGACGGCGGCGACGAGGAGGGGCGGATCCGCCCGAGGGCGCCGGATCTGGAGACGGTGAAGCGCGCTGCCACAAACGGGCGCCATGGGGGTTCGTGAAGCGGGCGGCGGCGAGAGATCCGGACGGCGCGGTAGTAGCCCGGCGAAGGGCGGCAAGGACCGCGACGGCCGGAGTTGCGGGCGCGTGAGGGCGCTGAGGCGCGGGCGGCGCGCAGGCTCTCGAGGGGCCGGACGCTGGCTCGGCTGGCTTGGCGCAGCGGGCGGCGGCGAGCGGTCGGGCGAAGTCGGGCGGGCGACACGTGGCGCGCGGTGGTTGGCTGCGCGAAGTGTCCGCGCCGACGGACAATGTCCGGCGTGCTGAGGACGAAGGGGACTAGGGTTAGGGTGGATTTGACCGCGAATTTTGGAGGGGGAGGTGTTTATATAGACATAGGGAGCTAGGAGACTCCAAATGAGGTGCGGTTTTCGGCCACGCGATCGTGATCGAACGACCGAGAGCATGGAGGGGAGTTTGCTGGGTTTTGGGCCACTTTGAAAGGGGTGTTGGGCTGCAACTCAAAGAGGGCTTTGCGGTTACCCGGTTAACCGTTGGAGTACCAAACGACCTCCAAATGGCACGAAACTTGACAGGCGGTCTACCGGTGCTATACCAAGGCCGCTTGGCAAACCTCGATCCATTCCGAGACTGTTTAACACCCACTCACAACGAGAGACAAAAGGGGGACGCCGGGGAACATAGGAGTGCCGGATTGCAAAACGGACAACGGGGAAAATGCTCGGATGCATGAGACGAACACGTATGCAAAATGAAATGCACATGACGACATGATATGAAATGCAGATGATGACATGGAAAAGTGCAACACGCAAGCACAAGACATAGCAACGACGGCGAATAACTGGCAGACACTTGGCGCATCGGATCCGGGGCGTTACAGCGAGCCCTGCAGGAAGAGGGTTCCTGCGAAGGTGATGTGGTATGCTCCTATAATACCACGGTTGAAACGACTGTTCAGAAACAAGGAGCATACCAAGTTGATGCGATGGCACAGTGAGGACCGTAAGAAAGACGGGAAGTTGAGAGCACCCGCTGACGGGTCGTAGTGGAGAAAAATCGAGAGAAAGTTCTAGGCTGAGTTTGCAAGTGACCCAAGGAACGTATGGTTTGTTTTAAGCACGGATGGCATTAATCCTTTCGGGGAGCAGAGCAGCAATCACGGCACCTGGCCTGTGACTCTATGTATGTATAACCTTCCTCCTTGGATGTGCATGAAGCGGAAGTTCATTATGATGCCAATTCTCATCCAAGGCCCTAAGCAATCCAGCAACGACATTGATGTGTACCTAAGGCCATTAGTTGAAGAACTCTTACAGTTGTGGAATGGAACAGGTGTACGTGCGTGGGATGAGCACATGGGGAAGAATTTGACCTAAAGGCGTTGTTGTTCGTGACCATCAATGATTGGCCCGCCTCAAGAACCTTCGGGATAGACAAACAAGGATACCACGATGCACGCATTGTTTAGCCGACACCGAAAGTATATACTTGGACAAATGCAGGAAGAATGTGTACCGGCCATCGCCGATTTCTCCCGACCAACCATCAATGTCGAAAGAAAGGCAAGCATTTCAAAGGCGAGGCGATCACCGGAAGAAGCCTGCCATGCGCATCGGTGATCACGCATTTGCTATGGTCTCTAATTTACACGTAATATTTGGAAAGGGTCCCGCGGACTAGCTGTTCAATGACGCCGAGGGACGCGCACCCATGTGGAAGAAGAAATGTATATTTTGGGACCTACCCTCACCGAAAGAGCTAGAGGTACGCTCTTCAATCGACGTGATGCACGTGGCGAAGAACCTTTGCGTGAACTCGTTAGGGCTTCTTGGGCATGTATGGGAAGACAAAAGATACACACGAGGCAAGGGAGGGCCTGCAACATTTGCACGAAAAAGACAGATGCCTCCAAAGCAATCGAAGGTCCCGCCACCACGCTCTTACCAAAGAAGAGAAGGAAATCTTTTTGAATTCGTGCTCAAGATGAAGGTCTCGATCGCTTCGTCGAATATAAAGGAATAATAAATATTCCAGAGAAAAGTTCCGAAACCTAAAGTCTCATGGCTGCCACGTGATTATGACGTAATCGCTTCCGGTTGCATTGAGGGACTTCTACCGAAAACGTCCGATTAGCCATTGTGAAGCTATGTGCATTCCTCAATGCAATCTCTCGTAAGGTGATCGATCCAGAAATCATACCAAGGCTAAGGAGTGATGTGGCGCAATGTCTTGTCGGGCTTCGAGCTGGTGTTCCCACCATCCTTCTTCAATATCATGACGCACGCATTAGTTCATCTAGTCGACGAGATTGTCATTCTGGGCCCCGTATTTCTACACAATATGTTCCCTTTGAGAGGTTCATGGAGTCCTAAAGAAATATGTCTCAGAATGCTAGGCCGAAGGAAGCATCTCCATGGGCCATCAAACAGAGGATGCCATTGGGTTTTGTGTTGACTTCATTCCTGGCCTTAAGAAGATAGGTCTCCCTAAATCGCGGTATGATGGGAGACTAATCGAAAAGGCACGCTTAGGAGCGGACTCAATAATATGCAGGACGGGATTCTTGGTCTCAAGCACACTACACAGCTTCTACGAACTCTACCTTGGTGACCCCAGATGTCGATGAACACAAGAATAGTCTGCGCCCAAACACCCTGAGCAAAGGTGACGATCGGATTACATGTGAACACATCAGACTTTCAGCAGCTTGGTTGGAAACACGCCTCGGAGGTGAAACCACTGTTTTTGATGAGATGTACTCGTTTTCCAGGGGACCATCTTAGACTGTATTGACTTACAAAGGATACGAGATAAATGGGAATACATTTTACACGATCGCCCAAGATCAAAAGAGCACCAACCAAAACAGCGGTGTCCGCTTTGATGCAGCAACCGAGAGGGAAAAGGACACATATTATGGTTACATAATGGACATATGGGAACTTGACTATGGACATGATTTTAAGGTCCCTTTGTTTAAGTGCAAATGGGTCAATCTGTCAGGAGGCGGGTGCAGTAGACCCACAAGACGGAATGACAACAGTGGATCTGAACAATCTTGGGTACACTGGCGAACCGTTCATCCTAGACAATGATGTGGCACAGGTTATCTATGTGAAGGACATGTCTACCAAACCGAGAAAAAGAGAAGATAAGGAAGCGAATACATCATATGATGAGCCAAAGCGCCACATAGTTCTTTCAGGAAAAAGGACATAGTGGGAGTGGAGGGCAAGACAGACATGTCTAAAGATTATGAAAAGTTTCATGAAATTCCTTCCTTCAAAGTCAAGGCTGACCCAAGCATCCTGATAAACGATGAAGATTATCCATGGTTACGGCGCAATAAGCAAAGCACACAAGTGGAAAAAAAGCTAAGACTTTCTCTCCACAACTATTATGATGATACCATGCCAACTCTCAACCTTTTCGTAGTTCATTTGAAATGCTTGTTGTAACAGACGAGTTTCCGTATGAAATCCTGATACTTCGAAACAGATTGTCCATTTTGTACACAAAGTGCATCCATGTCCGTATGAAACCCTGATACCGGGCATGCTATGTGGGTGAAATGATGATACCATGCTAACTTTCAACCTTTTCAGAGTTCATTTGTAGTGCTTTTTAATTTCATGGTCTTATAGCTCAAAATAATCAGTAAATGCATGGAAAATAACAAATGAAGTCACAAAGGGTTGAAAATTGATGATGTGGCTTTGAATGGTGCATTTTGAACACAGAAAAACTATGGAGTTCAAATAAGTTCAAAAAAAAGAAATCCCTTTGTAACAGATGAGCTTTCGTCCGAAACCCTGATACTTCGAAAGAGATTGTTCGTTTTGTACACGAAGTGCATATAGTTTTTACCGTAACCCTCTCAACTTTCTTGCACATGCTATGTGGGTGAAATGATGATACCATGCCAATTTTCAACCTTTTCGGAGTTCATTTGAAATGCTTTTCAATTTCCGGGTCTTATAGCTCAAAAAGCAAAGAAATGCATGAAAAATAATAAAATGCATAAAACTATAATATTTGTTATGATCAACTAAAAACTAAAATCAATTAAAATATTCTGTTATGATGAACTAAAATAAAACTATAATATTCTTCAATAGCAAAAAGAATCAACTAAAAAGCTTTTATAAAACTATAATAGCAAAAGGAATCAACTAAAAGCTTATATAAACCTCTAGTATTTTGAAACTAAAATTATATAAAATTTATGCAACTTATATTAACAAAGTATTTTTGTTCAAAACATTAATAGCATTTATTTTTATAGTAAATTTATTCATAAAACTAGTGATTCACATACATTTAAAAAAATTCAAATTTTAAAACTAATGCCACTAACAGAAAGTTTATAATTTTTGTGACCTAAAAGCAAAAAAGAAATCACTAAAAAACTATAAGTATTTAGTTTTAAGTAGAAATAAAAAAATAAAAAGAAAAAAGAAATGCCACCTACTGGACATCCACGGCCTGAATACGACTAGAAACCCTACAATGGGCCAGGATTCAGGCCCGCAGAAGGCCCAATAGGCCCAACAAAGTAGAGATTAGGCCCGCAAGCCTGCAATAGAGAGGAGCTCGAGTGGGTGGCGACAGCGAAGCTTATAAACCACTCCGAGCCCCTCCCAACTAGCGAGGTGGGACTAAACTTCCCACCGCACCGTGCCAGCACAAGGCCTATGGTCCCGGTTCGTGCCACCAACCGGGACCATAGGTGGGCATTCGTACCGGTTCGTGGCACCACCCGGTACCAATGCCCACCAATGGTACTGGTTCGTGGCACCAACCGGGACCATAGGCCTCAGTTTCCCGCCCTTTGGGCTGCCGAAAAGAGACCTTTGGTCCCGGTTCGTGCCACCAACCGGGACCATAGGTTGGCATTGGTACCGGTCGGTGCCACGAACCGGTACCATTGGTTTTGCTATATAAGGTAGCACTTGTGAAAATTTCGCCAACTACTCCCATTCTCCCTGAGCCTTAGTGAGCCCCTTCCCATCCTGATCCGTTAGTGCATTTTTAGCATTTTTTTGTTCATAGTTTTTTGTTTAGTCTTTTTTTTTCATAGTTTTTTGTTCATAGCATTTTTAGGCTGTATAGTTTTTTTTATTCATAGTTTTTTGCTCATAGCATTTTTAGGTTGTATAGTTTTATTTTAGGTTATTAGTTCTACTGTTAGTGCATTTAAAGTTAGTTTATTTTTAGTTGAACTAGTTGATTAATTAATAAAACTACTTTATTTTACTATATATAGAAGTAGTTTATTTTTAGTAAGTACTACTTTATTTATTTATAGTAAGTGCTTAATCAGTAGTTGAACTAGTTGATTTAATAAAACTACTTTACTATATATAGAAGTAGTTTATTTTTAGCAAGGAAATTAATAGAACTAGTTTATTTTTTTAGTTAAAGCAATTATTCCCGCATCGATGTCGACATGCCTATCCCGCATCCTTGTCGTCGACTCGCGCGGAGGAGGCCGGCTTGATCAGAGGGGCCATGTCCGGGACTGGGCTCCGTTGGGCTGGTTTTGGGAGGTGCTACCTTCCGGGGGGCGTAGGTTGGTGAGGAGCCAGCCCGTTGTTGACCCGATCCTAGTTTGGTGGCGGTCGCGTGGGCCAGTGACGGTGCCGAGGCTTCCGGACACCGCGGAGGTGGTACGTCACCGTGTCAGCGAGGAGGACGAGCACGTCCGTCGCTACATGGTTGCGTTGGAGGGCAGGTTCGACAATACCTGGCAGGTTCTTCAGGGATCTCACTGGAGCAATCATGTGATGGTTCCTTCTCTTTGGGTGTCCACCGCCCGCGCCGATACCCGTCGAGCGCTACGGTTCTAGCTGTACTGGCGATGCTATATGTATGATAGTATTCGAGGTGTATTAGTGATAATATTCGACGATGTACGGACGCATGGAGATGATGTAGTTTTGCTTATAATTGAATGCATCCTTATTTTAATACTACTTTATTTTGCGATTTGATTTTGCTTATTGAGTGCTCAAATTGGAAAACTACTCCTACTTTGAATGCTAAAATTGGAGAGCACTATGCAAGGCGTATGCATATGATTAGTTGATAGCTTATAGGGTTTTTGTTTTCGCAGAAATCTAGGAGCCCCCGGCCCCTCCATCATCCCGCCGTCGTCCCCGTCACCGAACCCCTTCGACCTCGAGGTGAGACCAGCCAAATCCTCTTTTAGAAAGATAATTAAATGATATTTCGGGTTGACTTTAAGTCTGTCGAGTCTCCACTGTTGGGGAACGTAGCAGAAAATCAAAATTTTCCTACGTGTCACCAAGATCTATCTATGGAGAAACCAGCAACGAGGGGAAGGAGAGTGCATCTACATACCCTTGTAGATCTCTAAGCGGAAGCGTTCAAGAGAACGGGGTTGAAGGAGTCTTACTCGTCGTGATCCAAATCACGGAGATCCTAGTGCGAACGGACGGCACCTCCGCGCTCAACACACGTACAGCCCGTGGCGCCTCCCATGCCTTGATCCAGCAAGGAGAGAGGAGAGGTTGAGGAAGACTCCGTCCAGCAGCAGCACAACAGCGTGGTGGTGGTGGAGGCGTGGCAATCCCGCAGGCTTCGCCAAGCACCGCGAGATATGAGGAGAAAGAGAGGTAGGGCTGCGCCAACATGAGAAGAACTTTGTGTGTTGGGCTGCCCTTTGCCTCCACTATATATAGGGGAGAGGGGCTGCGCCCCACCTAGGGTTCCACCCTAGGGCGGCGGCCAGCCCTAGATCCCATCTAGGGGCGGCCAAGGGGAGGAGTGCCTCCCAAGTCAAGTGGAGGCCCTCCCCTTAGGGTTTCCCTCTCCCATGCGCATGGGCCTTGGGGGCTGGTGCCCCGCCCATTAAGGCTAGGGCGCCTCACAGCCCATGCTGCTGTATTGGATGTGGTGGAACAATTTCCGACCTCCGACCCTCCGAATCCTCCGGAACCTTCCGAAGCTTCCGGTACAATACCGTAAAAACCCGAACTTTTCCTAACCCAACAACAACTTTCCATATATAAATCTTTACCTCACGACCATTACTTAACTCCTCGTGACGTCCGGGATATCATCCGAGACTCAACAACATTCGTAACCACGATATCTATTCCCTATAACCCTAGCGCCATCGAACCTTATGTGTAGACCCTACGGGTTCGGGAACCATGCGAACATGACCGAGACGTTCTCCGTCAATAACCAACAGCGGGATCTGGATACCCATGTTGGCTCCCACATGTTCCACGATGATCTCATCGGATGAACCACGATGTCAAGGACTCAATCGATCCCGCATACAATTCCCTTTGTCTAGCGGTATTATACTTGCCCGAGATTCGATCGTCGGTATGCCGATACCTTGTTCTATCTCGTTACCGGCAAGTCTCTTTACTCGTTCCGTAACACATCATCCCGTGATCAACCCCTTGGTCACATTGTGCACATTATGATGATGTCCTACCGAGTGGGCCCAGAGATACCTCTCCGTTACGGGAGTGACAAATCCCAGCTCGATTCGTACCAACCCAATGTGACACTTTCGGAGATACCCGTAGTGCACCTTTATAGCCACCCAGTTACATTGTGACGTTTGGTACACCCAAAGCATTACTACGGTATCCGGGAGTTGCACTATCTCATGGTCTAAGGAAATGATACTTGACATTAGAAAAGCTTTAGCACACGAACTACACGATCTTTGTGCTAGGCTTAGGATTGGGTCTTGTCCATCACATCATTCTCCTAATGATGTGATCCCGTTATCAATGACATCCAATGTCCATGGTCAAGAAACCATAACCATCTATTGATCAACGAGCTAGTCAACTAGAGGCTCACTAGGGACATGTTGTGGTCTATGTATTCACACATGTATTACGGTTTCCTGTTAATACAATTATAGCATGAACAACAGACAATTATCATGAACAAGGAAATATAATAATAACATTTTATTATTGCCTCTAGGGCATATTTCCAACAGTCTCCCACTTGCACTAGAGTCAATAATCCAGTTCACATCACTATGTGATTGCAATGAATCCAACACCCATTTGGTTTGATCATATCTTGCTTGTGAGAGAGTTTATTAGTCAACGGGTCTGAATCTTTCAGATCCGTGTGTGCTTTACAAATCTCTATGTCATCTCCTAGATGTAGCTACCACGCGCTATTTGGAACTATTCCAAATAACTGACCTACTATACTGAATCCGGTCTACTACTCAAAGTCATCCAGATTAGTGTCAAAGTTTGCATCGGCGTAACCCTTTACGATTTAACTCCTTTACCACCTCCATAATCGAGAAAATTCCTTAGTCAACTAGTTACTAAGGATAACCTTGATCACTGCCCTCGTGATCCATTCCTCGGATCACATTTGTACCCTATGATGACTCATGGCAAGGCACACTTCAAAGTGGGTACACAAGATAGCATACTATGGAGCCTATGTCTAAAGCATAGGGGACGAACTACGTCCTTTCTCTCTCTTATGCCGTGGTCAGATCTTGAGTCTTACTCAATGCTCACACCTTATAACACAGCCAAGAACTCCTTCTTTGCTGATCTTTTGAACTCCTTCAAAATCTTGTCACGGTATGTATTCATTTAAAAGTACTATTAAGCGTTTTTGATCTATCCTTATAGATCTTGATGCTCAATGTTCAAGTAGCTTAATCTAGGTTTTCCATTGAAAAACACCTTTCAAACAACCCTATATGCTTTCCAGAAATTCTACATCATTTCCGATCAACAATATGTCAACAACATATACTCATCAAAAAATTTATAGTGCTCCCACTCACTTCTTTGGAAATACAAGTTTCTCATAAGCTTTGTATAAACCCAAAATCTTTGATCATCTCATCAAAGCGTATATTCCAACTCCGAGATGCTTACTCCAGTCCTTAGAAGGATTGCTGGAGCTTTGCATACTTGTTAGCGTCTTTCAGGATTGTCAAAAACCTTCTGGTTGTATCACATACAACCTTTCCTCAAGAAAACTGTCAAGGAAACAATGTTTTGACATCCTATATGCAAGATTTCATAAATAATGCAGTAATTGCTAATCCAATTCCAACAGACTCTTAACATCGCTACGAGTGAGAAAGCCTCACCGTAGTCAACTCCTTGAACTTGTCGGAAAACATCTTTAACGACAAGTCGAGCTTCTTAATGGTGATACTTACCATCATTGTCCGCCTTCCTTTTAAAATCCATCTTTACCCAACGCCCCACGACCATCAAGTATTTCTTCCAAAGTCATGGATCCTCTCTCGGATGTTATGGCCTCGAGCCATTCGTCGGAATCCGGGCCCACCATCGCTTTCTCCATAGCTCGTAGGTTCATTGTTGTCTAGCAACATGACCTCTAAGACGTGATTATACCACTCAAGTAGTACGTGTCCTTGTCGACCCACGAGGTCCGGTAGTGACTTGATCCAAGCATCATGATCACTATCATCAGCTTCCACTTCAATTGGTGTAGGTGCCACATGAACAACTTCCTGTGCCCTGCTACACACTGGTTGAAGTGATGGTTCAATAACCTCATTAAGTCTCCACCATCCTCCCACTCAATTCTTTCGAGAGAAACTTTTCCTCGAGAAAGGACCCGTTTCTAGAAACATTTACTTTTGCTTCCGGATCTGAGATAGGAGGTATACCCAACTGTTTTGGGTGTCCTATGAAGATGTATTTATCCGTTTTGGGTTTGTGCTTATCACGATGAAACTTTTTCACATAAGCGTCGCAGCCCCAAACTTTTAAGAAACGACAACTTAGGTTTCTCCAAACCATAGTTCAAACGGTGTCGTCTCAACGGAATTACGTGGTGCCCTATTAAAGTGAGTGCGGTTGTCTCTAATGCCTAACCCATGAACGATAGTGGTAATTCGATAAGAGACATCATGGTACGCACCATATCCAATAGGGTGCAACTATGATGTTCGGACACACCATCACACTATGGTGTTCGAGGCAGTATTTATTGTGAAACAATTTCCACAATGTCTCAATTGCGTGCCAAAGCTCGTAACTCAGATACTCATCTCTATGATCATATCATAGACACTTTATCCTCTTGTCACGATGATCTTTAACTTCACTCTGAAATTACTTGAACCATTCAATAATTCAGACTTGTGTTTCATCAAGTAAATATACTCAACATCTACTCGAATCATCTGTGAAGTAAGAACATAACGATATTCATCAGATGCCTCAAAGACTCATTGGACTGCACACATCAAAATGTGTTACTTCCAACAAGTTGCCATCTTGTTCCATCTTACTGAAACCGAGGCTTTTCAGCCATCTTGCCCATGTGGTATGATTTGCATATCTCAAGTGATTGAAAATCAAGTGAGTCCAAATGATCCATCTGCATGGAGTTTCTTCATGCATATACACCAATAGACATGGTTCGCATGTCTCAAACTTTTCAAAACGAGTGAGTCCAAAGATCCATCAACATGGAGCTTCTTCATGCGTTTTGCACCAATATGACTTACATGGCAGTGCCACAAGTAAGTGGTACTATCATTACTATCTTTTATCTTTTGGCATGAAAATGTGTATCACTACGATCGAGATTCAATAAACCATTCCTTTTAGGTGCAATACCATTGAAGGTATTATTCAAATAAACAGAGTAACCATTATTCTCCTTAAATGAATAACCGTATTGCGATAGACATAATCCAATCATGTCTATGCTCAACACAAACACCAAATAACAATTTTAACACCAATCTCGATGGTAGAGGGAGCGTGCGATGCTTGATCACATCAACCTTGGAAACACTTCCAACACATATCGTCAGCTCACCTTTAGCTAGTCTTCGTTTATTCCATAGCTTTTATTTCGAGTTACTAACACTTAGCAACCGAACCAGTATCTAATACCTGGTGCTACTAGGAGTACTAGTAAAGTACATTAACATAATGTATATCCAATATACTTCTATCGACCTTGCCAGCCTTCTTATCTACCAAGTATCTAGGGTAATCCTGCTCCAGTGGTTGTTCCCCTTATTACAGAAGCACTTAGTCTCGGGTTTGGGTTCAACCTTTGGTTTCTTCACTTAGAGCAGCAACTGATTTGTCGTTTCATGAAGTATCCCTTCTTGCCCTTGCCCTTCTTGAAACTCGTGGTTTCACCAACCATCAACAATTGATGATCCTTCTTGATTTCTACTTTCGCGGTGTCAAACATCGCGAATATCTCAAGGATCATCATATCTATCCCTGATATGTTATAGTTCATCACGAAGCTCCAGCAGCTTGGTGGCAATGACTTTGGAGAAACATCACTGTCTCATCTGGAAGATCAACTCCCACTCGATTCAAGTGATTGTTGCACTCAGACAATCTGAGCACAAGCTCAACGATTGAGCTTTTCTTCCTTAGTTTGCAGGCTAAGAAAATCGTCGGAGGTCTTATACGTCTTGACGTGGGCATGAGCCTGAAATCCCAATTTCAGCCCTCGAAACATCTCATATGTTCCACGACGTTTCGAAAACGTCTTTGGTGCCTCAACTCTAAACCGTTTAACTGAACTATCACGTAGTTATCAAACGTGTATGTCCGATGTTCGCAACATCCACGCATTTACTTTTGGGGTTCTCGCACCTTTGAACGGTGCATTAAGGACATAAGCTTTCTACTGATCGCATAATCGCCACTGTCGACTTTCAACTATATTTTCTCTAGGAACATATCTAAAAGAGTAGAACTATAGCGCGAGCTTTGACATAATTTGCAAAGGGCTTTTGACTATGTTCAGGATAATTAAGTTCATCTAATGAACTCCCACTCAGATAGACATCCCTCTAGTCATCTAAGTGATCACATGATCCGAGTCAACTAGGTCGTGTCCGATCATCACGTGAGACGGACTAGTCATCATCGGTGAACATCTTCATGTTGATCGTATCCTCCATACGACTCATGCTCGACCTTTCGGTCCCTTGTGTTCCGAGGCCATGTCTGTACATGCTAGGCTCGTCAAGTTAACCTAAGTGTTTCGCGTGTGTAAATCTGGCTTACACCCGTTGTATGTGAACGTAAGAATCTATCACACCCGATATCATGTGGTGCTTCGAAACGACGAACTTTCGCAACGGTGCACAGTTAGGGGGAACACTTTCTAGAAATTTTAATGAGGGATCATCTTATTTACTACCGTCGTTCTAAGCAAATAAGATGCATAAACATGATAAACATCACATGCAATCAAATAGTGACATGATATGACCAATATCATTTTGCTCCTTTTGATCTCCATCTTCGGGGCTCCATGATCATCATCGTCACCGGCATGACACCATGATTTCCATCATCATGATCTCCATCATCGTGTCTCCATGAAGTTGTCTCGCCAACTTATTACTTCTACTACTATGGCTACCGGTTAGCAATAAAGTAAAGTAATTGCATGGCGTTTGTTCAATGACACGCATGTCATACAATAAATTAAGACAACTCCTACGGCTCCTGCCGGTTGTCATACTCATCGACATGCAAGTCGTGATTCCTATTACAAGAACATGATCAATCTCATACATCACATATCATTCATCACCTTCTTCTTGGCCATATCACATCACATAGCATACCCTGCAAAAACAAGTTAGACGTCCTCTAATTGTTGTTTGCATGTTTTACGTGGCTGCTATGGGTTTCTAGCAAGAACGTTTCTTACCTACGCAAAACCACAACGTGATATGCCAATTGCTATTTACCCTTCATAAGGACCCTTTTCATCGAATCCGTTCCGACTAAAGTGGGAGAGACGGCACCCGCTAGCCACCTTATGCACCAAGTGCATGTCACGGTGGAACTGCCTCACGTAAGTGTACGTAAGGTCGGTCCGGCCGCTTCATCCCACAATACCGTCGAAACAAGATTGGACTAGTAACGGTAAGCATATTGAACAAAATCAACGCCCACAACTACTTTGTGTTCTACTCGTGCAAAGAAACTTCGCAATAGACCTAGCTCATGATGCCACTGTTGGGGAACGTAGCAGAAATTCAAAATTTTCCTACGTGTCACCAAGATCTATCTATGGAGAAACCAGCAATGAGGAGAAGGAGAGTGCATCTACATACCCTTGTAGATCGCTAAGCGGAAGCGTTCAAGAGAACGGGGTTGAAGGAGTCGTACTCGTCATGATCCAAATCACCGGAGATCCTAGTGCCGAACGGACGGCACCTCCGCGTTCAACACACGTACAGCCCGGTGACGTCTCCCATGCCTTGATCCAGCAAGGAGAGAGGGAAAGGTTGAGGAAGACTCCGTCCAGCAGCAGCACAACGGCGTGGTGGTGGTGGAGGAGCATGGCAATCTTGCAGGGCTTCGCCAAGCACCGCGAGATATGAGGAGAGAGAGAGGTAGGGCTGCGCCAACATGAGAAGAACTTCGTGTGTTGGGCTGCCCCTTTGCCTCCACTATATATAGAGGGAGAGGGGGGGCTGCGCCCCCACCTAGGGTTCCACCCCTAGGGGCGGCGGCCATCCATAGATCCCATCTAGGGGGCGGCCAAGGGGGGGAGGAGTGCCTCCCAAGTCAAGTGGAGGCCCTCCCCCTTAGGGTTTCCCCTCTCCCATGTGCATGGGCCTTGGGGGCTGGTGCGCTGGCCCATTAAGGCTAGGGCGCCTCACAGCCCATGCTGCTGTATTGGATGTGGTGGAACAATTTCCGGACCTCCGAACCTCCGAATCCTCCGGAACCTTCTCGAAGCTTCCGGTACAATACCGTAAAAACCCGAACTTTTCCGAACCCAACAACAACTTTCCATATATAAATCTTTACCTCCGGACCATTGCGAACTCCTCGTGACATCCGGAATCTCATCCGGACTCGAACAACATTCGGTAACCACGATATCTATTCCCTATAACCCTAGCGCCATCGAACCTTAAGTGTAGACCCTACGGGTTCGGGAACCATGCGAACATGACCGAGACGTTCTCCGGTCAATAACCAACAGCAGGATCTGGATACCCATGTTGGCTCCCACATGTTCCACGATGATCTCATCGGATGAACCACGGTGTCAAGGACTCAATCGATCCCGTATACAATTCCCTTTGTCTAGCGGTATTATACTTGCCCGAGATTCGATCGTCGGTATGCCGATACCTTATTCTATCTCGTTACCGGCAAGTCTCTTTACTCGTTCCGTAACACATCATCCCGTGATCAACCCCTTAGTCACATTGTGCACATTATGATGATTTCCTACCGAGTGGGCCCAGAGATACCTCTCGCCATACACGGAGTGACAAATCCCGATCTCGATTTGTGCCAACCCAATGACACTTTCGGAGATACCCGTAGTGCACCTTTATAGCCACCCGATTACGCTGTGACGCTTTGGTACACCCAAAGCATTCCTACGGTATCCGGGAGTTGCAGAATCTCATGGTCTAAGGAAATGATACTTGACATTAGAAAAGCTTTAGCATACGAACTACACGATCTTTGTGCTAGGCTTAGGATTGGGTCTTGTCCATCACATCATTCTCCTAATGATGTGATCCCGTTATCAATGACATCCAATGTCCATGGTCAAGAAACCATAACCATCTAATGATCAACGAGCTAGTCAACTAGAGGCTCACTAGGGACATGTTGTGGTCTATGTATTCACACATGTATTACGGTTTCCTGTTAATACAATTATTGCATGAACAACAGACAATTATCATGAACAAGGAAATATAATAATAACATTTTATTATTGCCTCTAGGGCATATTTCCAACATCACCATATATGAGAGGATGAAGAATCCCGACTGTTGTCGTGGGGGTAGCTTCTCCTTCGTTCCCGTGTGCTAGACAATTTGGTGTAATGCACTCGGGAACGAAAGGAGGAGCTACCATCACCGACGGTCGCAAATGTCAGAGAGGAATCAATGACGATCGAGGTTTGTGCGATAGGCCTCACCTGGACGATGATCGGCGCTTCAGCATTAAGCTCGAGGAGACCTTCGATGTTTGAAACGGCATGCATAGCGGCGACAAGTGTTTTTTCGTAATTAAGCATGACTTCAACTATTTCAACGTGTAATTTTCATCTTTTACAATTCGAGTATAGCTTATCCCATGCCATGCAAGACGCTATATCTTGGAGAGGATGGATTTTGAAGACCATGAAAATTTTGAAACAAAGAAAATTCACCTAAGGACCCATCATGATGTGAATTTTGAAGTAAATCTGTATAATGCTGAGACCGTAACCCATTTTGGTTGCAAAAATTGGGAAGCATTTTGCAAGATGTATGGTTTTGATGAGGGTATGCTTGACACCATGGATCTTGGTGATCCTGACATCGACCAAGACAATATGGACATTTGGGTCCTTGTTGATACGCCTCCAGTTCTACCGCTATGTGAGTTTCTCAAACATAGTTAATTATTAACTAATTTATATTGTTTATTTCAAAATAGTTGACAACTTATTTCCATTGACAGCTTATTTTGATTGTTTAAACAATGTGCGGAACATGGTAGACAAAACCCACTATTAGGAGAAAAATCATCTGGTCGGATTTTGTACTGATCTTGAGAATTATAATATCTACAATCAAACTCCTTAACATTACGGTCAATACGTGCCACTAGTGCATGTGTTGAACTACGGTAACTACCATGGAGATACCCTGGTAAGATTTTTTACTATTACGACATCCGTGCATCTTTTGCATATTTCTAAAACTAGTACATCATTGCTAACTATGAAGTTATTACTATGTTTTTCAACAGAGAATCCCAGAGGATTGTGTGCCTCATTTGATGTATCAGAATGGCAGCCTTCGTGTTTTGAAAATATATCCAGGTTATCCTATGAATCTCAACTCCATACCGGATTTCTAAAAGAAGTGGATACATGCTAATCAGAGAATGGAAAAAATATATGGACAATCGTAAGGAGGTTCTTGGAAGCAAAAGGAAGCGCCACACAAGAATTGGAAACATGATGATCTCCATTCTCCATAATGGAGAGTCAGGGTCTATATTGTTTTATGCTATTTTACCTTAAATAAGGTATTTAGGTCCTGCATAATACTGATGATCATGTGCTAAGAACAATTAAGTAGGGTTGGTTCGATGACTATCAGGATGAT
The DNA here is from genome assembly GCA_021605205.1 of Aegilops longissima. Lineage (NCBI taxonomy): Eukaryota > Viridiplantae > Streptophyta > Magnoliopsida > Poales > Poaceae > Aegilops > Aegilops longissima. The sequence continues at coordinate 184,886,996 of CM038682.1, forward strand.
GATCGTATGACTTGTTATTAATAACGAGTAGAAGTTGTATGATGATGATTAGTAGGACTTGTTATTATGATGATGCATGATGCGAGCATGAAGAGTTATTATATATCTGTGGGTGAAATGAACATGGATTGGATTGAAGTGAAGCCAACATGCATGTGGTGCATGTCGAAAGTAGTACAATGCAAACTTGATCAAGTTAGGATTAGTATGTTGGAAATATGCCCTAGAGGCAATAATAAAATGGTTATTATTGTATTTCCTTGTTCATGATAATTGTCTATTGTTCATGCTATAATTGTATTGACCGGAAACCGCAATACATGTGTGAATACATAGACCACAACATGTCCCTAGTGAGCCTCTAGTTGACTAGCTCGTTGATCAACAGATGGTCATGGTTTCCTGGCCATGGACATTGGATGTCATTGATAACGGGATCACATCATTAGGAGAATGATGTGATGGACAAGACCCAATCCTAAGCATAGCACAAGATCGTGTAGTTCGTTTGCTAAAGCTTTTCTAATGTCAAATATCATTTCAATTAGACCATGAGATTGTGTAACTCCCTGATATCGTAGGAGTGCTTTGGGTGTACCAAACGTCACAACGTAACTGGGTGACTATAAAGGTGCACTACAGGTATCTCCGAAAGTGTTTGTTGGGTTGGCACGAATCGAGACTGGATTTGTCACTCCGTATGACAGAGAGGTATCTCTGGGCCCACTCGGTAATGCATCATCATAATGAGCTCAATGTGACTAAGTAGTTAGTCACGGGATCATGCATTACGGAACGAGTAAAGTGACTTGCTGGTAACGAGATTGAACGAGGTATTGGGATACCCACGATCGAATCTTGGGCAAGTAACATACCGATTGACAAAGGGAATTGTATACGGGATTGCTTGAATCCTTGACATCGTGGTTCATCCGATGAGATCATCGTGGAACATGTGGGAGACAACATGGGTATCCAGATCCCGCTGTTGGTTATTGGCCAGAGAGTTGTCTCGGTCATGTCTGCATAATTCCCGAACCCGTAGGGTCTACACACTTAAGGTTCGATGACGCTAGGGTTATAAGGGAAGTTTGTATGTGGTTACCGAATGTTGCTCAGAGTCCCGGATGAGATCCCGGACGTCATGAGGAGTTCCGGAATTGTTCGGAGGTAAAGATTTATATATGGGAAGTCCTGTTTTGGTCACCTGAAAAGTTTCAGGTGCTATCGGTAACGTACACTACAAGAGGACAGAGCTTTTGTAACATGCATTTGTGTTACTACATGTCCAAAAACATGTTACTGCGCCGTAGAGTAACACATTTTGAGATGTGTTACGTTAGGCCGTGTTACTAGATGTATCCATTGTCACACATGATATTTGTTCCAATACATTTAAAATTGTGTTACAATTCGGTTATAGTAACATGTACCATCTGTGTTACTAAGTGCACCAGTAACACATTTTTATAACTATAGGAACACGAATAGTAACATATTTTCATAGATATAGTAACAGCAAGAGTAACACGTTTTTCTAATTCCCGTAACATAATTGGTAACATATTATTTAAGCTCTAGTAACACATTTAGTAACATAATTTTCCATAAAACTGCAACACAATAATTGATAGTGGTCAATCACCCTAGTAACACATTTGGTAGTACAAAATACCAGGCAAAATGTACTATGCTAGAGCACATAGCTACCATTTTGCATTCGCTAAATATAAGCAGGTCATGGTATAAATTTCCCACGTAAGAAAGTAAGGAAGAGACATGTCTCCACTTCATTCAGACAAATATAAAAGTAGGTTTTACAATTCATAAGGACATTCCAGAGATCAAATCCACATACACAGACACATTGCACATTATAATAAGATTAGTGTTGAAAGTCAAAACAATACAAGTGCACTATTATCAACAGAATCAGATTTGAACGCAAATTTACATAAACAAGTTTTCAAACTTAATAATGAGTATCAAAGTGCCACAGATACATCATTTTGCATATCAAATCTACTTGGTATACATCAGTATCTTCCACAACTTTAAAGGAATATTAGCTTCCTCTGCCACAGAGACCAGTCCACATATTCCATTAGATTGTTGCTATTATAAGCACAACTTCAGCCACCTCCTGAAAATTCCGGTCAAACCAACAATCATTCACATCATTAAATATCCCGTGTCAGAGCAACACAAATACACAACTGAAACTTTGAAAACACAATGAAAATCAGAAATATGATAAACTAGAAGGAAGAATCATGCTTTTCTTGGCACTCACAACAATAACAAGTTCATGTGTTTACTTTCAAAATTATGTTATTGATTAAGCTACACATAATAAGTAACACCTCTAATTAAGAGCATATCATTTTCGAAAATAAAATAGCAAACAGTTCATTGTACATTAAAGTACCATTCTAGACTGGCAATCATAGCTGCTACTAAGTGATTCAAAGCTGTGCATAAGTGGAAGAAGCCTACGCTCGGGCTTGTTTGAGCGGACTACTAGTACCTCAGAAAATTGATCCCACACCTGTAATCTTTTCTTCATCTGCCTTCTTCTAGGTTGTTCATCCATTTCCTTCTTTTTCTGTTCATACTCCTTTTCTCTTTCTTTCTTCTTCTTCATAAACTTGAATCTCCTCTTCAGATCTCAACATCAGCAACTCCACCAGGTTCAACCATCTAAAAATCAGTAACATAATTAGAATTCATTCGATCATTCTTCTATACTGATTCAAGGCAATAAGATTTAACAAGAATTCCAAAATACAAGTTACAATTAACATCAGTAAAATACTAATAAAAAATACTGGTAGAACCCTGATTCTCCACTAACATCATATGAACATCTATGCAGAATAAGCAAAAATGAAACAAAAAGTCACCAACAATACAGACAGTGCAATCCAAGTTACCATGTACATACAGAAAAATGCACAAAGAATGAAACAAAATTCGAGACAACTAATGGGAGAGTGGGGCTTATTACATTGAGTGATTGGCTCAGTTTCAGCTGTGGAAGACGTGGTGGCGAACTAGGAGGAGACACCGCCGAGATGCCGAGGTGGACCCACGGTCGCCCGCCGTGTTGCCGATGTGGAGAGCTGGGACGATGTCGAAGGCAAGCTCGAATCGAAGATGGGTGGGCGCTGGGCGGACGGATGGGCGACCGCGGGTCCATGTCCTCCTCTGATCCTCTCCATCCCTGCGTGCAGCGAGTCCAGCAACGGCGCGACGGGCGGCGATCAGTGAGAAGGCGAGGGCGGACCGGCGGAGATGCCGGAGATGCCAGCCGCCACGGGTGTTGGCGTCGGGGGTGACCGGAGATGCAGTGAGGAGTGGTGTCGGGGGTGGCCGGAGATGCAGTGAGGACTGGCAGCGGCGGCGGCTGAGTAGGCAACGTAGGGCAGTCGATTAGGTCTTGTAGCGTGCGTGCGGTGCGGGGCTGCGGGCGTGGGGTTCTAGGTCCAGGCCTCGGGGGTGGGTGGGCTTGTACTGGGCCGGAGGCGGGGAGAGTTTGGGCTGGAATGATTTGGGCCATTTCGGTTAACAGGGTAAAATACCGGTTCGACCACCCCTATTCTTCTATACACAGTGAAAAAACGGAATTTGGTTTATTCGGATTCGGTTCTTTTTTGGTTAGTTGGTTTTTACACCCATCCCTATTCATATATTCTATCCAAAAAAAAAACAATGAACAGAGATACTCATCTAGGAATAGTTGCTCAGAGGCGCGGACTCATCTTGACATCCATGTCGTGAACGCGGGAACGGAGGCGGAGCGACAACCTACTCCCTATATTCTGGCGTTCACACATTGTTGCTCTGAAGAGTGCCGCCAAAACAAGGACAAGCCCAACATCACTAACATAGAAGGAAAACAAAGATTGAAAGCTTGCAACTATGTGATAATAGGCACGCAACAGTAGATGGAAAAGGGGAAAAAATATTTATTTACTCACCGTATTCCATTACACATGGAGATTTGACTCCCCATGAGCTCTTGGCCTCGATAAAGGAAACCGATGTCTCCTTCCTTGCCAAGACCCACATCACCAGTGCGCCATCTTTGGAGATGTAGGCCGCATCTATTGAGAACGAGGAAGAAGAGATTGCCGGCGCTTCGCTGCTATGAGAAAAGTGTGACTCACCGTCTTTGATGGATCTGGATGGCAACTTGCGGGGTGGCGACGATGCAGGAGCCTCGCGGAGGAGTAGGAGAGTGAGGATGCGGGGCGACGACGATGGGAGGGATGGCACACAAAGTGGGAGACGAGACAGGTAAGATCTTGGCATTCGAGCATGGTTAAATCGATCAACAAAAATTGACACGGGGGAAATTGAAAATTTTGCCTCCCAACTCCCAGCGCACAATTCACATTGATATTTTTGTCCGTCATCGACTGCTGCAGGCCCGATGTGACATAATTTATGCAACATTTGATTAGAATTCCTAGTTTTATAACTTACATATACTTGCAGTAAAAAATACAAAAACACTTAAATGAACCTTGGAAAACCATAGAAAATTTAGAGTCAGAATTTATGCGTTCACAAATAATTGATTTTTCAAACTATCTTGTGCATATCACCTAAGCTTGTACCTAGGTCCTGCAATATATTTATCTTATGTATTTTTAAATATTATTTGAGATACATCATGTTATTGTTGTACATAGAAACAATGATACACACATAGTTGCAACATAATACGAGTAGATGGTGTGTATTACCACCTTCACTTCACCTTATATAGAAGGTTCTACACTAATAAGCATCAACACACGATGTTTTCTTGCATAGGTTTCGTCGCCTCATTGGTTTCGTCGTACACTCCCGATCATTTTCTGAAATTATTGAGCATTTTTGTACTCATGAATATTTTTTGAACTTCAAGCTTATTTTTTGAATTCATAAACATTCTTTTGAAAATTGTGATAATTTTACAAACCCACAAATATTTGGAAATTTATAAACATTTTTTGAGTTTGTGATACCGAATCCACTAACTTTTTTGAAAAGTATTTTCAAAGTCCTGGACGTCTTTTTAATGTCACAAGAATTTTTCAAACTCCCGTGCATTTTTTGAAACTAGTAAACATTTTTAAAACTCATTGATATTTGCTAAACTTCATGATTATTTTTTGAGAATATTTTCTGAAATTCGACAAAAAATATTCGAACTCACAAATGTTTTCTAAAGTTATGGAAATTATTTATTTCGTGAAAAGTTTTGAATCCACAAATATGTTTTTTGAGTTTTGAGCAATATTTTCAAATTCATGAAGATTTCACAAAAATCACAATTTCTTTCGCACTCCCAAACACTTTTTGAAATTAGTAAACACTTTGTGGACTAATGATTTTTTTTAACTTCATGATTACATTTTGAATCCATGAACATTTTTTGGAAGTCATGAAAGCTTTTTGTACTGCCTAAGGTTTTTAAATCCATCAGAAAAAAATGATTTCATTAAATCTTGAAATCCACAAACATTTTTCTCAAGTTTCAAACAATATTTTCCAATTCATGAATATTTCTGAATATGCGAACACTGTTTTGAATCGACAAACATTTTTAAAATTCACAAATTCTTTTTCATAGATTTTGTTTCTGAATTACCTTATATTTTTTGGATCTGCGAAGATTTTTGGAAGTTTCCCAAACATATTTTGAATTTATTTTAAAATGAAAAGTGAAGAAAGGAAAACAAAAAATAGAAAATGAAAATGAAAAAAATATGAAAACATATAAAGGAATGAGAGAGAAAAAACACGCCGGCCCGCATAGGGCTGGACCAAACTGCGAGGTGTTTTTTGCCAGGCCAACCCTGCTTGGTTCCAGGCCCCCGCACTAGGCCGGGAGAGAAGGGTTGCGCTATTTGGTGCCTAGCCCCGCGCTGGGCCGGCCAAACTTCTCGGTTGGATTAGCTTATAGGCCACAGGTCCATTAGTAGATGAAAATTGCGTAGCCCAACTGTCGTATTTTAATTAAATGGTATAAAGAGAGTAGTACGTGGCAAGTCAACATGAATGGTTACTTGGTCTGATGGTAAGCCAACATGCTGCTTAGCCACTACCACCTGGTTCTATTCCTACGAGTGACATTATTTCTGCCGCTTGATTTACTGGTCCGGGTCCTATGTATTTTTATTTTGAGGATCGGGTCCTATGAGTTAAGATGACTACGTTTATTAACGCACTTAGTCAACTTATATGATTTTCCCTTAATAACGTGTAACACTAGTAACCAACATACAATATGTGTTACAAAACTGTTGTCTGTAACACATCTTCAGCAACATAAACTTATGTAGGTTACTGCCGTAATATCACTGTAACACGTTTTTAGGTTGGACCGAGTATGTGTTACCGTCAATCCTCGCAACACAAACCTTATGTTACTATGGTTTTACTTGTAACACGTTTTGTCATTTGTTACATCATTGTGTTACTTAAGATATGTTTTGTTGTAGTGGTACCGGGACCACCGGGAGGGTCCCGGGGGTCCACCAGGTGGGGCCACCGGCCCCAGAGGGCTGCGTGGAACAAGTGTGGGAGGGGACCAGCCCCAGGTGGGCTGGTGCGCCCCACACCAGGGCCCAAGGCGAAGAGAGAAGGAAAGGGGAAACCCTAGGCTCGGGATGGGCCTAAGGCCCACCTAGTGGTGCGCCTCTCTCCCCTCTTGGCGCCCCTAGATGAGATCTAGGGCTGGCCGCCACCCCTAGGGGTGGAAACCTAGGTGGGGCCCAGCCCTCCCTTCCCTATATATAGTGGGGGTTTGGGGCTGCCATACACATGAGAACATCTCCTCTTGGCGCAGCCCTACCCTCTCCTCCTCGTCTCTCAGTTGCTTGGCGAAGCCTGCTGGAGTGCCACGCCTCCACCACCACCACCACCACCGTTGTCTGCTGCTGGACGGAGTCTTCCCAACCTCTCCCTCTCTCCTTGCTGGATCAAGGCACGGGAGACGTCACTGAAGGAAATATGCCCTAGAGGCAATAATAAAGTTATTATTTATTTCCTTATATCATGATAAATGTTTATTATTCATGCTAGAATTGTATTAACCGGAAACATAATACATGTGTGAATACATAGACAAACAGAGTGTCACTAGTATGCCTCTACTTGACTAGCTCGTTAATCGAAGATGGTTATGTTTCCTAACCATAGACATGAGTTGTCATTTGATTAACGGGATCACATCATTAGGAGAATGATGTGATTGACTTGACCCATTCCGTTAGCTTAGCACTTGATCGCTTAGTATGTTGCTATTGCTTTCTTCATGACTTATACAAAGTTCCTGCAACTATGAGATTATGCAACTCCGTTTACGGAGGAACACTTTGTGTGTTACCAAACGTCACAACGTAATCGGGTGATTATAAAGGTACTTTACAGTGTCTCGCAAAAGTATATGTTGAGTTGGCATAATTCGAGATTAGGTTTTGTCACTCCGATTGTCGGAGAGGTATCTCTGGGCCTTCTCGGTAATACTCATCACCTAAGCCTTGCAAGCATTGTAACTAATGAGTTAGTTATGAAATGATGTATTACGGAACGAGTAAAGAGACTTGCCAGTAACGAGATTAAACTAGGTATTGGATACCGACGATCGAATCTCGGGCAAGTAACATACCGATGACAAAGGGAACAACGATGTTGTTATGCGGTTTGACCGATAAAGATCTTCAGTAGAATATGTAGGAGCCAATATGAACATCCAGGTTCCGCTATTGGTTATTGACCGAGAATAGTTCTAGGTCATGTCTACATAGTTCTCGAACCCGTAGGGTCCGCACGCTTAAGGTTTCGATGATGCTTATATTATGAGTTTATGAGTTTTGATGTACCAAGGAGTTCGAGTCCCGCGTGAGATCGGGGACATGACGAGGAGTCTCGAAATGGTCGAGACGTAAAGATCAATATATTGGACGACTATATTCGGAGTTCGGAAAGGTTCCAATGATTCGGTATTTTTGAGTACCGAGAGTTACGGAATTCGCCGGGAGAAGTATTGGGCCTTATTGGGCCCTGCGGAAAGAGAGAGGGCTGCCTAGGACAGGCCGCGCTTCCCATGGCCTAGTCCGAATTGACTAAGGGAGGGGCCGCACCCCTCCTTCCTTCCTTCTCTCTTCCCCTTCCTTGTCTCCTACTCCTAATACATGGAAGGACTCCTAGTTGGACTAGGAAAGGGGAATCCTACTCCCGTGGGAGTAGGACTCCCATGGCGCGCCCTCCTAGGGCCGGCCTCCTCCTCCCTCCCTCCTTTATATACGGGGGCAGGGGGCACCCCATGGACACACAAGTTGATCTACGGATCGTTCCTTAGCCGTGTGCGGTGCCCCCCTCCACCATATTCCACCTCGGTCATATCGTCATGAGTTTAGGCGAAGCCTGCGCCGTAGAGCATCATCATCGCCACCACGCCGTCGTCTTGGCGGAACTCATCCCGACACCCTGCTGGATCGAGTCCGGGATCGCCATCGAGCTGAACGTGTCTGAACACGGAGGTGCCGTCGTTCGGTACTTGGATCGGTCGGATCGTGAAGACGACGACTACATCAACAGCGTTGTCATAACGCTTCCGCTTTCGGTCTCACGAGGGTGCGTGGACACACTCTCCCTCTCGTTGCTATGCCATCACCATGATCTTGCTGTGCGTAGGAAATTTTTGAAATTACTACGCCCCCAACAATGGTATCGAGCCGGGTTTTATGCGTTGATGTCATATGCACGAGTAGAACACAAGTGAGTTGTGGGCGATATAAGTCATACCGCTTACCAAAGATGTCATACTTTGGTTCAGCGGTATTGTGAGATGAAGCGGCCGGACCGACATTACACGACGCTTACGCGAGACTGGTTTCACCGCTTGAGCACTTGTTGCTTAAAGGTGACCGCGGTGTCTGTTTCTCTCACTTTAGTTGAACTGAGTGTGGCTACGCCCGGTCCTTGCGAAGGTTAAAACAGCACCAACTTGACAAACTATCGTTGTGGTTTTGATGCGAGGTAAGAACGGTTCTTGCTCACCTGTAGCAGCCACGTAAAACTTGCAACAACAAAGTAGAGGACGCCTAACTTGTTTTTGCAGGGGCATGTTGTGATGTGATATGGTCAAGACGTGATGTTATATTTTATTGTATGAGATGATCATGTTTTGTAACCAAGTTATCGGCAACTGGCAGGAGCCATATGGTTGTCGCTTTATTGTATGAAATGCAAACGCCATGTAATTGCTTTACTTTATCACTAAGCGGTAGCGATAGTCGTAGTAGCAATAGTTGGCGAGACGACAACGATGCTACGATGGAGATCAAGGTGTCGTGCCGGTGACGATGGTGATCATGACGGTGCTTCAGAGATGGAGATCACAAGCACAAGATGATGATGGCCATATCATATCACTTATATTGATTGCATGTGATGTTTATCCTTTATGCATCTTATCTTGCTTTGATTGACGGTAGCATTTTAAGATGATCTCTCACTAAAAATTATCAAGAAGTGTTCTCCCTGAGTATGCACTGTTTCCAAAGTTCGTAGTGCCAAGACACTACGTGATGATCGGGTGTGATAAGCTCTACGTCCATCTACAACGGGTGCAAGCCAGTTTTGCACACACAGAATACTCAGGTTAAACTTGACGAGCCTAGCATATGCAGATATGGCCTCGGAACACGGAGACCGAAAGGTCGAGCGTGAATCATATAGTAGATATGATCAACATAGTGATGTTCACCATTGAAAACTACTCCATCTCACGTGATGATCGGTTATGGTTTAGTTGATTTGGATCACGTGTTCACTTAGATGACTAGAGAGATGTATGTCTAAGTGGGAGTTCTTAAGTAATATGATTAATTGAACTTTAATTTATCATGAACTTAGTCCTGGTAGTATTTTGCAAATTATGTTGTAGATCAATAGCTCACGTTGTTGCTTCCCTATGTTTGTTGCTTTCATATGTTTTGTTCCTAGAGAAAACTGTGTTGAAAGATGTTAGTAGCAATGATGCGGATTGGATCCGTGATCTGAGGTTTATCCTCATTGCCGCACAGAAGAATTATGTCCTTGATGCACCGCTAGGTGACAGACCTATTGCAGGAGCGGATGCGACGTTATGAACGCTTGGCTAGCTCAATATGATGACTACTTGATAGTTTAGTGCACCATGCTTAACGGCTTAGAATCGGGACTTCAAAGACGTTTTGAACGTCACGGACCATATGAGATGTTCCAGGAATTGAAGTTAATATTTCAAGAAAATACCCGAGTTGAGAGATATGAAGTCTCCAACAAGTTCTATAGCTAAAAGATGGAGGAGAATCGCTCAACTAGTGAGCATGTGCTCAAATTGTCTGGGTACTTCAATCGCTTGAATCAAGTGGGAGTTAATCTTCCAGATAAGATAGTGATTGACAGAATTCTCTAGTCACCATCACCAAGTTAGTAGAACTTCGTGATGAACTATAATATGCAAGGGATGACAAAAGTAATTCCCAAGCTCTTCGTGATGCTGAAATCGACGAAGGTAGAAATCAAGAAAAGAGCATCAAGTGTTGATGATTGACAAAACCACTAGTTTCAAGAAAAGGGCAAAGGGAAAGAAAGGAACTTCAAGTAGAATGACAAGCAAGTTGTCGCTCCGTGAAGAAGACCAAAGCTGGACCAAAGCCTGAAACCGAGTGCTTACACTCGCAAAGGAAATGGTCACCGAAGCGGAAAAGCCCTGAATATTTGGTGAGTAAGAAGGATGGCAAAGTGAACAAGGGTATATTTGATATACATGTGTTTGATGTATGCCTTACTAGTGTTTATAGTAGCCCCAGTATTTGATACTTGTTCGATTGCTAAGATTAGTAACTCAAACAGAGTTACTGAAATAAATAGAGACTAGTTGAAGGGAAGTGACGATGAGTGTTGGAAGTAGTTCCAAGATTAATATGATCATCATCGCACACTCCCTATACTTTCGAGATTAGTGTTAAACCTAAATAAATGTTATTTGGGGTTTATGTTGAGCATGAATATGATTTGATCATGTTTATTGCAATACGGTTATTCATTTAAGTAAGAGAATAAATTGTTGTTCTGCTTACATGAATAAAACCTTATATGCTTACACACCCAATGAAAATGGTTCGTTGGATCTCGATCGTAGTGATACACATATTCATAATATTGAAACCAAAAGATGCAAAGTTAATAATGATAGTGCAACTTATTTGTGGCACTACAGTTTAGGTCATATTGGTGTAAAGCGCATGAAGAAACTCCATACCGATGGGATTTTGGAATCACTTGATTATGAATCACTTGATGCTTAAGTAACCATGCCTTATGGGCAAGATGACTAAAGACTCCGTTCTCCGGAACAATAGAGCGAGCAACCGACTTATTGGAAATAATACATCTTGATGTATGCGATCCGATGAGTGTTGAGGCTCACGGCAAGTATCATTATTTTCGACCTTCACAGATGATTTGAGCAGATATGGGTATATCTACTTAATGAAACATAAGTCCAAACGCTTGAAAAGTTCAAAGAATTTCAGAGTGAAGTTGAAAATCATCGTAACAAGAAAATAAAATTTCTACGATCTGATCGTGGAGGATAATATTTGAGTTACGAGTTTGGTCTACATTTGAAACAATGCGAATAGTTTCAGCAACTCACGCCACCCGAACACCACAACAGTAATGGTGTGTCCGAACGTCATAACCGTACTTTATTAGATATGGTGCGATCTATGATGTCTCTTACCGATTTACCACTATCGTTTTGGGGTTATGCATTAGAGACAGCTGCATTCACGTTAAAAAGGGCACCATATAAATCCGTTGAGACGACACCGTATGAACTATGGTTTAGCAAGAAACCAAAGTTGTCGTTTCAGAAAGTTTGGGGTTGCGATGCTTATGTGAAAAAGCTTCAACCTGATAAGCTTGAACCCAAATCGGAAAAATGTGTCTTCATAGGATACCCAAAGGAGACAATTGGGTATACCTTCTATCACAGATCCGAAGGCAAGACATTCGTTGCCAAGAATGGATCCTTTCTAGAGAAGGAGTTTCTCTCGAAAGAAGTGAGTGGGAGGAAAGTAGAACTTGATAAGGTAATTGTACCTTCTCCATTATTGGAAAGTAGTTCATCACAGAAATCTGTTCCTGTGACTACTACACCAATTAGTGAGGAAGCTAATGATGATGATCATGTAACTTCAGATCAAGTTACTAGCGAACCTCGTAGGTCAACCAGAGTAAAATCCGCACCAGAGTGGTACAGTAATCGTGTTCTGGAAGTCATGTTACTAGACCATGATGAACCTACGGACTATGAGGAAGCGATGATGAGCCCAGATTCCGCAAAATGGTTTGAGGCCATGAAATCTGAGATATGATCCATGTATGAGAACAAAGTATGGACTTTGATGGATTTGCCCGATGATCGGCAAACCATAGAAAATAAATGGATCTTCAAGAGGAAGACGGACGTTGATAGTAGTGTTACTATCTACAAAGCTAGACTTGTCGAAAAAGGTTCTTGACAAAGTTCAAGGTGTTGACTACGATGAAATTTTCTCACTCGTAGCGATGCTTAAGTCTGTCCAAATCATGTTAGCAATTGCCGCATTTTGTGAAATCTGCAAATGGATAAACCAAACTACATTCCTTAATGGATTTAAAGAAGAGTTGTATATGATGCAACCGAAGGTTTTGTCAATCCTAAAGGTGTTGACAAAATACGCAAGCTCCAATGATCCATCTATAGACCGGTGCAAGCATCTCGAGTTGGAATATACGCTTTGATAAGTTGATCAAAGCATATAGTTTTATACAGACTTGCGGTGAAGCCTGTATTTACTAGAAAGTGAGTGGGAGCACTACATCATTTCTGATAAGTATATGTGAATGACATATTGTAGATCGGAAATAATGTAGAATTATTCTGCAAAGCATAAAGGAGTGTTTGAAATGAATTTTTCAAAGAAAGACCTCGGTGAAGCTGCTTACATATTGAGCATCAAGATCTATAGAGATAGATCAAGACGCTTGATTAGTTTTTTCAATGAGTACATACCTTGACAAGATTTTGAAGTAGTTCAAAATGGAACAGTCTAAGAAAGAGTTCTTGCCTGTGTTACAAGGTGTGAAATTGAGTAAGACTCAAAACCCGACCACGGCAGAAGATAGAAAGAGAATAAAAGTCATTCCCTATGCCTTGGCCATAGGTTCTATAAAGTATGCCATGCTGTGTACCAGATCTATTGTATACCCTACACTGAGTTTGGCAAGGGAGTACAATAGTGATCTAGGAGTAGATCACTGGACATCGGTCAAAATTATCCTAGTGGAATAAGGATATGTTTCTCGATTATGGAAGTGACAAAAGGTTAAAGGGTTACGTCGATGCAAGTTTTGACACCGATCTGGATGACTCTAAGTCTCGATCTAGATACATATTGAAAGTAGGAGCAATTAGCTAGAGTAGCTCCGTGCAGAGCATTGTAGACATAGAAAATTGCAAAATACATAACGGATCTGAATGTGAAAGACCCGTTGACTAAAATTATCTCACAAGCAAAACATGATCACACCTTAGTACTCTTTGGGTGTTAATCACATAGCGATGTGAACTAGATTACTGACTCTAGTAAAACCTTTGGGTGTTGATCACATATCGATGTGAACTATGGGTGTTAATCACATGGTGATGTGAACTATTGTCGTTAAATCACATGGCGATGTGAACTAGATTATTGACTCTAGTGCAAGTGGGAGATCAAGGAAATATGCCCTAGAGGCAATAATAAAGTTATTATTTATTTCCTTATATCATGATAAATGTTTATTATTCATGCTAGAATTGTATTAACCGGAAACATAATACATGTGTGAATACATAGACAAACAAAGTGTCACTAGTATGCCTCTACTTGACTAGCTCGTTAATCAAGATGGTTATGTTTCCTAACCATAGACATGAGTTGTCATTTGATTAACGGATCACATCATTAGGAGAATGATGTGATTGACTTGACCCATTCCGTTAGCTTAGCACTTGATCGCTTAGTATGTTGCTATTGCTTTCTTCATGACTTATACAAAGTTCCTGCAACTATGAGATTATGCAACTCCGCTTACGGAGGAACACTTTGTGTGTTACCAAACGTCACAACGAATCGGGTGATTATAAAGGTACTCTACAGGTGTCTCCAAAAAGTTTATGTTGAGTTGGCATAATTCGAGATTAGGTTTTGTCACTCCGATTGTCGGAGAGGTATCTCTAGGCCTTCTCGGTAATACTCATCACCTAAGCCTTGCAAGCATTGTAACTAATGAGTTAGTTATGAAATGATGTATTACGGAACGAGTAAAGAGACTTGCCGGTAACGAGATTAAACTAGGTATTGGATACCGACGATCGAATCTCGGGCAAGTAACATACCGATGACAAAGGGAACAACGTATGTTGTTATGCGGTTTGACCGATAAAGATCTTCGTAGAATATGTAGGAGTCAATATGAACATCCAGGTTCCGCTATTGGTTATTGACCGAGAATAGTTCTAGGTCATGTCTACATAGTTCTCGAACCCGTAGGGTCCGCACGCTTAAGGTTTTGATGCGGTTATATTATGAGTTTATGAGTTTTGATGTACCGAAGGAGTTCGAGTCCCGGATGAGATCGGGGACATGACGAGGAGTCTCGAAATGGTCGAGACGTAAAGATCAATATATTGGACGACTATATTCGAGTTCGGAAAGGTTCGAATGATTCGGTATTTTTCGAGTACCGGAGAGTTACGGGAATTCGCCGGGAGAAGTATTGGGCCTTATTGGGCCCTGCGGAAAGAGAGAGGGCTGCCTAGGGCAGGCCGCGCGCCCCCCCATGGCCTAGTCCGAATTGGACTAAGGGGAGGGGCTGTTGGGGAACGTAGCAGAAATTCAAAATTTTCTACGCATCACCAAGATCAATCTATGGAGAATCTAGCAACGAGGGAAGGAGAGTGCATCTACATACCCTTGTAGATCGCTAAGCGGAAGCGTTCATGAGAACGGGGTTGAAGGAGTCGTACTCGCCGTGATCCAAATCACCAGAGATCCTAGTGCCAAACGGATGGCACCTCCGCGTTCAACACACGTACAGCCCGGTGACGTCTCCCACGCCTTGATCCAGCAAGGAGAGAGGGAGAGGTTGAGGAAGACTCCATCCAGCAGCAACACAACGGCATGGTGGTGATGGAGGAGCATGGCAATCCCGCAGGGCTTCGCCAAGCACCAAGGGAGAGGAGGAGGAGGAGAGGCAGGGCTGCACCAAGAGGAGAAGTTCTCATGTGTGTTGGGCAGCCCAAAACCTCAAGTATATATAGGGGAAAGGGGCTGCGCCCTTTAGGGTTTCCCACCCCAAGGGTGCGGCCAGCCCTAGATGGGACTTGGGGCGGCCAAGAGGGGAGGAGTGCCTCCCAAGTCAAGTGGAGGCCCTCCCTTAGGGTTTCCCCTTCCCATGCGCATGGGCCTTGGGGGCTGGTGCCCTGGCCCATTAAGGCTAGGGCGCCCCCTACAGCCCATGCTACTGTATTGGACGTGGTGGAACAATTTCCGGACCTCCGGACCCCTCCGAATCCTCCGAACCTTCCGAAGCTTCCTGTACAATACCGAAAAACCCGAACTTTTCCTAACCCAACAACAACTTTCCATATATAAATGTTTACCTCCGGACCATTCCGAACTCCTCGTGACGTCCCGGATCTCATCCGGGACTCAACAACATTCGGTAACCACATACAAACTTCCTTTATAACCCTAGCGCCATCGAACCTTATGTGTAGACCCTACGGGTTCGGAGACATGTAGACATGACCGAGACGTTCTCCCATCAATAACCAATAGCGGATCTGGATACCCATATTGGCTCCCACATGTTCCACGATGATCTCATCGGATGAACCACGATGTCAAGGACTCAATCGATCCCGTATACAATTCCCTTTGTCTAGCGGTATTGTACTTGCCCGAGATTCGATCGTCGGTATACCGATACCTTGTTCAATCTCGTTACGGCAAGTCTCTTTACTCGTTCCGTAACACATCATCCGTGATCAACCCCTTGGTCACATTGTGCACATTATGATGATGTCCTACCGAGTGGGCCCAGAGATACCTCTCCGTTAACCGGAGTGACAAATCCCATCTCGATCCGTGCCAACCCAATGACACTTTCGGAGATACCTGTAATGCACCTTTATAGCCACCCGATTCGTTGCCAGGACGTTTGGTACACTCAAAGCATTCCTACGGTATCCGGAGTTGCACAATCTCATGGTCTAAGGAAATGATACTTGACATTAGAAAAGCTTTAGCATACGAACTACGATCTTTGTGCTAGGCTTAGGATTGGGTCTTGTCCATCACATCATTCTCCTAATGATGTGATCCCGTTATCAATGACATCCAATGTCCATGGTTAGGAAACCGTAACCATCTATTGATCAACGAGCTAGCCAATAGAGGCTTGCTAGGGACAAGGTGTTGTCTATGTATCCACACATGTATTTGAGTTTCCTATCAATACAATTATAGCATGGATAATAAACGATTATCATGAACAAGGAAATATAATAATAATAACTAATTTATTATTGCCTCTAGGGCATATTTCCAACAGTCTCCCACTTGCACTAGAGTCAATAATCTAGTTCACATCGCCATGTGATCAACACTGATAGGTCACATCGCCATGTGGCCAACACCCAAAGAGTTTACTAGTGTCTGTAAACTAGTTCACATCATCATGTGATTTAGACTCAATGAGTTCTGAGGTTTGATCATGTTTTGCTTGTGAGAGAGGTTTTAGTCAACGGGTTTTAGTCAACGGGTCTGAACCTTTCAGATCCGTGTGTGCTTTGCAAATTTCTAGGTCATATTATAAATGCTGCTTCCACGCTCCACTTGAAGCTATTCCAAATGGTTGCTCCACTATACGTATCCGGTTTGCTACTCAGAGTCACTCGGATAGGTGTTAAAGCTTGCATCGACGTAACCCTTTACGCCGAACTCTTTATCACCTCCATAATCGAGAAACATGTCCTTATTTACTCCAAGGACAATTTTGATCATTGTCCAATGATCCATTCTGGATCATTCTTGTACCCTTGACCGACTCATGGCAAGGCACACTTCCGTGCGGTACACAAGATAGCATACTATAGAGCCTATGTCCGAAGCATAGGGGCGACCTTCGTCCTTCCTCTCTTTTCTGCCGTGGTCGAGCTTTAACTCTTAACTTCATACCTTACAACTCATGCAAGAACTCCTTCTTTGATGATCCATCTTGAACACTTTCAAGATTATGTCAAGGTATGTGCTCATTTGAAAGTACTATTGAGCGTTTTGATCTATCCTCATAGATCTTGATGCTCAATGTTCAAGTAACCTAATCCAGGTTTTCCATTGAAAAACACTTTTCAAACAACCCTATATGCTTTCTAGAAATTCTACATCATTTCTGATAATCAATATGTCAACAACATATACTCATCAGAAATTCTATAGTGCTCCCACTCACTTCTTTGGAAACACAAGTTTCTCATAAACTTTGTATAAACCCAAAATCTTTGATCATCTCATCAAAGCGCACATTCCAACTCCGAGATGCTCACTCCAGTCCTTAAAAGGATCGATGCAGCTGGCATACCTTTTAGCATCCTTAGGATCGACAAAACTTTTCTGATTGTATCACATACAACCTTTCCTTACGTAAACTGGTAAGGAAACTCGTCTTGACATCCATCTGCCAGATTTCATAAATGCAGCTAATGCTAACATGATTCCGACGGACTTAAGCATCGCTACGGAAGAGAAAATCTCATCGTAGTCAACTCCTTGAACTTGTGAAAAAACTCTTCGCCACAAGTCGAGCTTCATAGACGGTGACATTACCGTCCTCGTCCATCTTCTTCTTAAAGATCCATTTATCTCAATGGCTTGCCGATCAACGGGAAAGTCCACCAAAGCCCATGCTTTGTTCTGATGCATGGATCCTATCTCGGATTTCATGGCTTCTAACCATTTATCGGAATTTGGGCCCACCATCGCTTCCCCATAGCTCGTAGGTTTATCAAGACAGGATCACCGCATCACTCAAGCAAGCGACGCGTCCTTGTCGCCCCACGAGGTTCGGTAGTGACTTGATCCAAGCTTCATGATCACTATCATAAGCTTCCACTTCAATTGGTGTAGGTGCCACGGGAACAACTTCCTGTGCCCTGCTACACACTAGTTGAAGTGATGGTTCAATAACCTCATCAAGTCTCCACCATCCTCCCACTCAACTTTCCGAGACAAACTTTTCCTCGAGAAACGACTCGATTCAAGAAACAATCCCTATTGCTTTCGGATCTGAATTAGGAGGTATACCCAACTGTTTTGGGTGTCCTATGAAGATGCATTTTATCCGCTTTGGGTTCGAGCTTATCAACCTGAAACTTTTTCACATAAGCGTCATAGCCCCAAACTTTTAAGAAACGACAACTTAGGTTTCTCCAAACGGTGTCGCCTCAACGGAATTACGTGGTGCCCCATTAAAGTGAGTGCGGTTGTCTCTAATGCCTAACCCATGAACGATAGTGGAAATTGATAAGAGACATCATGGTACGCACCATATCCAATAAGGTGCAACTATGATGTTCGGACACACCATCACACTATGGTGTTCCAGTGTATTAATTGTGAAACAATTTCCACAATGTCTTAATAGTGTGCCAAAACTCGCAACTCAGATATCCATCTCTATGATCACATCACGACATTTTATCCCCTTGTCACGAAGATCTTCAACTTCACCGTGAAATTACTTGAACCTTTCAATAATTCAGACTTGTGTTTCATCAAGTAAATATACTCAACATCTACTCAAATCATCTGTGAAGTAAGAACATAACGATATTCATCAGATGCCTCAAGACTCATTGGACTGCACACATCAAAATGTGTTACTTCCAACAAGTTGCTATCTTGTTCCATCTTACTGAAACCGAGGCTTTTCAGTCATCTTGTCCATGTGGTATGATTTGCATATCTCAAGCGATTCAAAATCAAAACGATCCATCTGCATGGAGTTTCATTATGCGTACACACCAATAGACATGGTTTGCATGTCTCAAACTTTTCAAAAACGAGTGAGTCCAAAGATCCATCAACATGGAGCTTCTTCATGCGTTTTACACCAATATGACTTACATGGCAGTGCCACAAGTAAGTGGTACTATCATTACTATCTTATACCTTTGGCATGAAAATGTGTATCACTACGATCGAGATTCAATAAACCATTCCTTTAGGTGCAAGACCATTGAAGGCATTATTCAAATAAACAGAGTAACCAATTTTCTCCTGAAATGAATAACCGTATTGCGATAGACATAATCCAATCATGTCTATGCTCAACGCAAACACCAAATGCAATTATTTAGGTTTAACACCAATCTCGTTGGTAGAGGGAGCGTGCGATGTTTGATCACATCAAACTTGGAAACACTTCCAACACATATCCGTAGCTCTTTTAGCTCACCTTTAGCTAGTCTCCATTTATTCCGTAGCTCTTTTATTTCGAGTTACCAACACTTAGCAACCGAACCGGTATCTTAATACCCTGGTGCTACTAGGAGTACTAGTAAAGAACACATTAACATAATGTATATCCAATATACTTCTATCGACCTTGCCAGCCTTCTCATCTACCAAGTATCTAGGGTAATGCTGCTCCAGTGGCAGTTCCCCTTATTCCAGAAGCACTTAGTCTCGGCTTTGGGTTCAACCTTGGGTTTCTTCACTGGAGCAGCAACTGATTTGCCGTTTCATGAAGTGCCCCTTCTTGCCCTTGCCCTTCTTGAAACTAGTGGTTTCATCAACCATCAACAATTGATGCTCCTTCTTGATTTCTACTTTCGTGGTGTCAAACATCGTGAATACCTCAAGGATCATCATATCTATCCCTGATATGTTATAGTCCATCACGAAGCTCTAGCAGCTTGGTGGCAATGACTTTGGAGAAACATCACTATCTCATCAGGAAGATTAACTCCCACTCGATTCAAGTGATCGTTGCACTCAGACAATCTGAGCACAAGCTCAACGATTGAGCTTTTCTCCCTCAGTTTGCAGGCTAAGAAAATCGTCGGAGGTCTTATACCTCTTGACGTGGGCACGAGCTTGAAATCCCAATTTCAGCCCTCGAAACATCTCATATGTTCCGCGACATTTCAAAACGCCTTTCGTGCCTCAACTCTAAACCGCTTAACTGAACTATCACGTAGTTATCAAAGCGTGTATGTCCGATGTTCGCAACATCCACAAACGACGTTTGGGGTTCAGCATCTTGAGCGGTGCATTAAGGACATAAGCTTTCTCGTCCGCATAATCGCTACTTTCAACTTTCAACTATATTTTCTCTAGGAACATATCTAAACAAGGAACTAAAGCGCGAGCTTTTACATAATTTGCAAAAGGTCTTTTGACTATGTTCAAGATAATTAAGTTCATCTTATGAATTCCCACTCGATAGACATCCCTCTTGGTCATCTAAGTGATTACACGATCCGAGTCAACTAGGCCGTGTCCGATCATCACGTGAGACAGACCAGTCATCATCGGTGAACATCTTCATGTTGATCGTATCTACTATACGACTCATGCTCGACCTTTCGGTCTCCGTGTTCCGAGGCCATGTCTGCACATGCTAGGCTCGTCAAGTTAACCCCAAGTGTTTTTGCTGTGTAAATCTGTCTTACACCCGCTGTATGTGAACGTAAGAATCCATCACACCCGATCATCACGTGGTGCTTAGAAGCGACTTAACCGTAGCAACGGTGCACATCGGGGAGAACACTTCTTGAAATTTGTGTAAGGGATCATCTTATTTACTACCGTCGTTCTAAGTAAACAAGATGCATAAACATAATAAACATCACATGCAATTATATAGTGACATGATATGGCCAATATCATTTTGCTCCTTTTGATCTTCATCTTCGGGGCTCCATGATCATCATCGTCACCGGCATGACACCATGATCTCCATCATCATGATCTCCATCATCGTGTCCTCATGAAGTTGTCTCGCCAACTATTACTTCTACTACTATGGCTACCGGTTAGCAATAAAGTAAAGTAATTACATGGCGTTGTTCAATGACACGCAGGTCATACAATAAATAAAGACAACTCCTATGGCTCCTGCCGTTGTCATACTCATCGACATGCAAGTCGTGAATCCTATTACAAGAACATGATCAATCTCATACATCACATATCATTCATCACATTCTTCTTGGCCATATCACATCACATAGCATACCCCGCAAAAACAAGTTAGACGCCCTCTAATTGTTGTTTGCATGTTTTACGTGGCTGCTTTGGGTTTCTAGCAAGAACGTTTCTTACCTCGCAAAACCACAACGTGATATGCCAATTGCTATTTACCCTTCATAAGGACCCTTTTCATCGAATCCGTTCCGACTAAAGTGGGAGAGACGGCACCCGCTAGACACCTTATGCACCAAGTGCATGTCACCGGTGGAACCTGCCTCACGTGAGAGCGTGTAAGGTCGGTCCGGCCGCTTCATCCCACAATACCGTCGAAACAAGATTGGACTAGTAACGGTAAGCATATTGAACAACATCAACGCCCACAACTACTTTGTGTTCTACTCGCAAAGAATCTACGCAATAGACCTAGCTCATGATGCCACTGTTGGGGAGCGAGCAGAAATTCAAAATTTTCACGCATCACCAAGATCAATCTATGGAGAATCTAGCAACGAGGGAAGGAGAGTGCATCTACATACCCTTGTAGATCGCTAAGCGGAAGCGCTCATGAGAACGGGGTTGAAGGAGTCGACTGCCGTGATCCAAATCACCAGAGATCCTAGTGCCGAACGGATGGCACCTCCGCTCAACACACGTACAGCCCGTGACGCCTCCCACGCCTTGGTCCAGCAAGGAGAGAGGAGAGGTTGAGGAAGACTCCATCCAGCAGCAACACAACGGCATGGTGGTGATGGAGGAGCGTGGCATCCCCAGGCTTCGCCAAGCACCAAGGGAGAGGAGGAGGAGGAGAGGCAGGCTGCACCAAGAGGAGAAGTTCTCATGTGTGTTGGGCAGCCCAAAACCTCAAGTATATATAGGGGAAAGGGGCTGCGCCCCTTTAGGGTTTCCCACCCCAAGGGGTGCGGCCAGCCCTAGATGGGACTTGGGGCGGCCAAGAGGGGAGGAGTGCCTCCCAAGTCAAGTGGAGGCCCTCCCTTAGGGTTTCCCCTTCCCATGCGCATGGGCCTTGGGGGCTGGTGCCCCTGGCCCATTAAGGCTAGGGCGCCCCCACAGCCCATGCTACTGTATTGGACGTGGTGGAACAATTTCGGACCTCCGACCTCTCCGAATCCTCCGAACCTTCTCGAAGCTTCCTCGGTACAATACCGAAAAACCCAACTTTTCCTAACCCAACAACAACTTTCCATATATAAATGTTTACCTCCGGACCATTCCGAACTCCTCGTGACGTCCGGGATCTCATCCGGACTCAACAACATTCGTAACCACATACAAACTTCCTTTATAACCCTAGCGCCATCGAACCTTATGTGTAGACCCTACGGGTTCGGGAGACATGTAGACATGACCGAGACGTTCTCCGGTCAATAACCAATAGCGGGATCTGGATACCCATATTGGCTCCCACATGTTCCACGATGATCTCATCGGATGAACCACGATGTCAAGGACTCAATCGATCCCGTATACAATTCCCTTTGTCTAGCGGTATTGTACTTGCCCGAGATTCGATCGTCGGTATACCGATACCTTGTTCAATCTCGTTACCGGCAAGTCTCTTTACTCGTTCCGTAACACATCATCCGTGATCAACCCCTTGGTCACATTGTGCACATTATGATGATGTCCTACCGAGTGGGCCCAGAGATACCTCTCCGTTAACCGGAGTGACAAATCCCAGCCTCGATCCGTGCCAACCCAATGACACTTTCGGAGATACCGTAATGCACCTTTATAGCCACCCGATTACGCCAGGACGCTTGGTACACCCAAAGCATTCCTACGGTATCCGGAGTTGCACAATCTCATGGTCTAAGGAAATGATACTTGACATTAGAAAAGCTTTAGCATACTAACTACGATCTTTGTGCTAGGCTTAGGATTGTCTTGTCCATCACATCATTCTCCTAATGATGTGATCCCGTTATCAATGACATCCAATGTCCATGGTTAGGAAACCGTAACCATCTATTGATCAACGAGCTAGCCAATAGAGGCTTGCTAGGGACAAGGTGTTGTCTATGTATCCACACATGTATTTGAGTTTCCTATCAATACAATTATAGCATGGATAATAAACGATTATCATGAACAAGGAAATATAATAATAATAACTAATTTATTATTGTCTCTAGGGCATATTTCCAACAGGGGCCGCACCCCCTCCTTCCTTCCCTTCTCTCTTCCCCTTCCTTGTCTCCTACTCCTAATACATGGAAGGACTCCTAGTTGGACTAGGAAAGGGGGAATCCTACTCCCTGTGGGAGTAGGACTCCCATGGCGCCCCCCTCCTAGGGCCGGCCTCCTCCTCCCTCCCTCCTTTATATACGGGCAGGGGCACCCCATGGACACACAAGTTGATCTACGGATCGCCCTTAGCCGTGTGCGGTGCCCCCCTCCACCATATTCCACCTCGGTCATATCGTCATGAGTTTAGGCGAAGCCTCACGCCGTAGAGCATCATCATCGCCACCACGCCGTCGTCGTCGACGGAACTCATCCCGACACCCTGCTGGATCGGAGTCCGGGATCGCCATCGAGCTGAACGTGTGCTGAACACGGAGGTGCCGTGACGCTCGTACTTGGATCGGTCGGATCGTGAAGACGCACGACTACATCAACCGCGTTGTCATAACGCTTCCGCTTTCGGTCTACGAGGGTACGTGGACACACTCTCCCCTCTCGTTGCTATGCCATCACCATGATCTTGCCTGTGCGTAGGAATTTTTTTGAAATTACTACGTTCCCCAACAGTCACCGGCCTGCACGTGTGTTGAACGCGGAGGCACCGTTCTTCGGTGGTTAGATCGGATTCGGCCGTGATCTGAATCGCTTCGTGAACGACTCCACCGACCGTGTTCTTGTAACGCTTCCGCATCGCGATCTTCAAGGGTATGAAGATGCACTCACCTCTCACTCGTTGCTAGTATCTCCATAGATAGATCTTGGTGATGCGTAGAAAATTTTGAATTTCTGCTACGTTACCCAACAATGGCATCATGAGCTTGGTCTATTGCGTAGATTATATGTACGAGTAGAACACAAGTAGTTGTGGGCGTTAATTTTGTTCAATATGCTTACCGTTACTAGTCCTATCTTGTTTCGACGGTATTGTGGGATGAAGCGGCCCAGACCGACCTTACACGTACACTTACGTGAGACAGGTTCCACCGACTGACATGCACTTGTTGCATAAGGTGGCTAGCGGGTGCCAGTCTGTCCCACTTTAGTCGGATCGGATTTGATGAAAAGGGTCCTTATGAAGGGTAAATAGCAATTGGCATATCACATTGTGGTTTTGGCGTAGGTAATAAACGTTATTGCTAGAAACCTATAGCAGCCACGTAAAAACTTGCAACAACAATTAGAGGACGTCTAACTTGTTTTTGCAGCATATGCCGTGTGATGTGATATGGCGAAGAAGGATGTGATGAATGAAATATATGTGATGTATGAGATTGATCATATTCTTGTAATAGGAATCACGACTTGCATGCCGATGAGTATGACAACCGGCAGGAGCCATAGGCGTTGTCTTTATTTATTGTATGACCTGCGTGTCATTGAATAACGCCATGTAATTACTTTGCTTCATTTCTAAACCGTTAGCCATAGTAGTAGAAGTAATAGTTGGCGAGACAACTTCATGGAGACACGATGATGGAGATCATGATGATGGAGATCATGGTGTCATGCCGGTGACGATGATGATCATGGAGCCCCGAAGATGGAGATCAAAAGGAGCAAAATGATATTGGCCATATCATGTCACTATTTGATTGCATGTGATGTTTATCATGTTTATGCATCTTATTTGCTTAGAACGACGGTAGTAAATAAGATGATCCCTCATAATAATTTCAAGAAAGTGTTCCCCCTAACTGTGCACCGTTGCGAAAGTTCGTTGTTTCGAAGCACCACGTGATGATCGGGTGTGATAGATTCTAACATTCACATACAACGGGTGTAAGCCAGATTTACACACGCAAAACACTTAGGTTGACTTGACGAGACTAGCATGTACAGACATGGCCTTGGAACACAAGAGACCGAAAGGTCGAACATGAGTCGTATAGTGGATACGATCAACATGAAGATGTTCACCGATGATGACTAGTCCGTCTCACGTGATGATCAGACACGGCCTAGTTGACTCGGATCATGTATCACTTAGATGACTAGAGGGATGTCTATCTGAGTGGGAGTTCATAAGATGAACTTAATTATCATGAACATAGTCAAAAGGTTTTTGCAAATTATGTCGTAGCTCGCGCTTTAGTTCTACTATTTTATATATGTTCCTAGAGAAAATTTAGTTGAAAGTTAATAGTAGCAATTATGCGGACTGGGTCCGTAAACTAAGGATTTTCCTCATTGCTGCGTAGAAGGCTTATGTCCTTAAAGCACCGCTCGGTATGCTGAACCTCGAACGTCGTCTGTGGATGTTGCGAACATCTGACATACACGTTTTGATAACTACGTGATAGTTCAATAATGTTAAACAGTTTAGAATTGAGGCAATCAAGACGATTTCAAACGTCATGAACATATGAGATGTTTCGAGGGCTGAAATTGGGATTTCAGGCCCGTGCCCACGTCAAGAGGTATAAGACCTCCGACGAGTTTCTTAGCCTGCAAACTACGGGAGAAAAGCTCAATCGTTGAGCTTGTGCTCAGATTGTCTGAGTACAACAATCACTTGAATCGAGTGGGAGTTAATCTTCCAGATGAGATAGTGATGTTTCTCCAAAGTCATTGCCACCAAGTTGCTAGAGCTTCGTGATGAACTATAACATATCAGGGATAAATATGATGATCCTTGAAATATTCACGATGTTTGACACCGCGAAAGTAGAAATCAAGAAGGAGCATCAATTGTTGATGGTTAGTGAAACCACTAGTTTCAAGAAGGGCAAGGACAAGAAGGGATACTTCATGAAACAGCAAATCAGTTGCTGCTTTAGTAAAGAAACCCAAGGTTGAACCCAAACCCGAGACTAAGTGCTTCTGTAATGAGGGGAACGGTCACGAAGCAGAACCACCCTAGATACTTGGTAGATGAGAAGGCTGGCAAGGTCGACAGAAGTATATTGGATATACATTATATTAATGTGTACTTTACTAGTACTCCTAGTAGCACCAGGGTATTAAGATACCGGTTCGGTTGCTAAGTGTTAGTAACTCGAAATAAAAGAGCTACGGAATAAACGGAGACTAGCTAAAGGTGAGATGACGATGTGTGTTGGAAGTGTTTCCAAGGTTGATGTGATCAAGCATCGCATGCTCCCTCTACCATCGAGATTGGTGTTAAACCTAAATAATTGTTATTTGGTGTTTGCGTTGAGCGTAGACATGATTGGATTAAGTTTATCGCAATACGGTTATTCATTTAAGGAGAATAATGGTTACTCTGTTTATTTGAATAATACCTTCAATGGTCTTGCACCTAAAATGAATGGTTTATTGAATCTCGATCGTAGTGATACACATGTTCATGCCAAAAGATATAAGATAGTAATGATAGTACCACATACTTGTGGCACTGCCATTTGAGTCATATTGATATAAAACGCATGAAGAAGCTCCATGTGATGGATCTTTGGACTCACTCATTTTTGAAAAGATTGAGACATGCGAACCATGTATATTGGTATATATGCATGAAGAAACTCCATACAGATGGATCGTTTGGACTCACTTGATTTTGAATCACTTGAGACATGCAAATCATACCACATGGGCAAGATGACTGAAAGGCCTCGTTTTCAGTGAGATGAAACAAGAAAGCAACTTGTTGGAAGTAATACATTTTGATGTGTGCAGTCCAATGAGTGCGGAGGCACGCAGTGTATATCATTATGTTCTTACTTCACAGATGATTTGAGTAGATGCTGAGTATATTTACTCGATGAAACACAAATCTGAATTATTGAAAGGTTCAAGTAATTTCAGAGTGAAGTTGAAGATCGTCGTGACAAGAGGATAAAATGTCTATGATATGATCATAGAGATGAGTATCTGAGTTATGAGTTTGATATACAATTAAGACATTGTGGAAATTGTTTCATAACTAATACCGCCTGGAACACCATAGTGTGATGGTGTGTCCGAACATCATAGCTGCACCCTATTGGATATGGTGCATACCATGATGTCTCTTATTGAATTACCACTATCGTTTATGGGTTAGGCATTAGAGACAACCGCATTCACTTCAAATAGGGCACCACGTAATTCCGCTGAGATGACAACAGCATTTAACTATGGTTTAGAGAAACCTAAGCTATCATTTCTTAAAAGTTTGGGACTACGAAGCTTATGTGGAAAAGTTTTAGCCTGATAAGCTCAAACCCAAAGCGGATAAATGCATCTTCATAGGACATCCAAAACAGTTGGGTATACCTCCTATCTCAGATCCGGAAGCAAAAGGGCTTGTTTCTAGAATCGGGTCCTTTCTCGAGGAAAAGTTTCTCTCGAAAGAATTGAGTGGGAGGATGGTGGAGACTTGATGAGGTTATTGAACCGTCACTTCAACTAGTGTGTAGCAGGGCACAGAAGTTGTTCTTGTGGCGCCTACACCAATTGAAGTGGAAGTGATGATATTGATCATGAAACTTGGATCAAGTTACTACTAAACCTCGTGGAGGTCGACAAGGATGCGTACTACTTGAGTGGTACGTAATCCTGTCTTAGAGGTCATGTTGCTAGACAACAATGAACCTACGAGCTATGGAGAAGCGATGGTGGGCCCGGATTCTGACGAATGGCTCGAAACCATAAAATCCGAGAGAGGATCCATGTATAAAACAAAGTGTAGACTTTGGAAGAACTACTTGATGGTCGTAAGGCTATTGGGTACAGATGGATTTTAAAAGGAAGACGGACAATGATGGTAAGTGTCACCATTAAGAAAGCTCGACTTGTCGTTAAGATGTTTTCCGACAAGTTCAAGGAGTTGACTACGGTGAGACTTTCTCACTCGTAGCGATGCTAAGAGTCTGTTGGAATTGTATTAGCAGTTACTGCATTATTTATGAAATTTTGCAGATAGGATGTCAAAACATTGTTTCCTCGACAATTTTCTTGAGGAAAGGTTGTATGTGATACAACCAGAAGGTTTTTGTCAATCCTAAAGCACCAGCAATCCTTCTAAGGACTGGATTAAGCATCTCGGAGTTGGAATATACGCTTCGATGAGATGATCAAAGATTTTGGGTTTATACAATGTTTATGAGAAACTTGTATTTCCAAAGAAGTGAGTGGGAGCACTATATCATTTCTGATGAGTATATCTTATTAACATATTGTTGATCAGAAATGCTGTAGAATTTCTAGAAAGCATATAGGGTTATTTGAAAAGTGTTTTTCAATGGAAAACCTGGATTAGGCTACTAGAACAATGAGCATCAAGATCTATAAGGATAGATAAAAATGCTTAATAGTACTTTCAAATGAACACATACCGTGAGAAGATTTTGAAGGAGTTCAAAATAGATCGGCAAAGAAGGAGTTCTTGGCTGTAAGGTGTGAGTATTGAGTAAGACTCAAGACCTGACCACAGCAGAAGAGAGAAAAAGGACGACGGTCTTCCCCAATGCTTTAGACGTAGGCTCTACAGTATGCTATGCTGTGTACAACACCTGAAGTGTGCCTTGCCATGAGTCAGTCAAGGGGTACAAGAATGATCCAGGAATGGATCACAAGACAGCGGTCAAACATTTCCTTAGTAACTAGTGGACTAAGGAATTTTCTCGATTATGGAGGTGGTAAAAGAGTTCGTCGTAAAGGGTTACGCCGATGCGAACTTTGACACTAATCCGGATTATTCTGAGTAGTAAACTGGAATCGTATAGTAGAACAGTTATTTGGAATAGCTCCAAATAGAGCGTGGTAGCTGCATCTAGGAGGTGACATAGAGATTTGTAAAGCACACACGGATCTGAAAGATTCAGACCCGTTGACTAGTAACCTCTCTCACAAGCGAGATATGATCAAACCCAATGGGTGTTGGACTCGTTACAATCACATAGTGATGTGAACTAGATTATTGACTCTAGTGCAAGTGGGAGACTGTTGGAAATATGCCCTAGAGGCAATAATAAAATGGTTATTATTGTATTTCCTTGTTCATGATAATTGTCTATTGTTCATGCTACAATTGTATTGACCGGAAATCGCAATACATGTGTGAATACATAGACCACAACATGTCCCTAGTGAGCCTCTAGTTGACTAGCTCGTTGATCAACAGATGGTCATGGTTTCCTGACCATGGACATTGGATGTCATTGATAACGGATCACATCATTAGGAGAATGATGTGATGGACAAGACCCAATCCTAAGCATAGCACAAGATCGTAGTTCGTTTGCTAAAGCTTTTCTAATGTCAAGTATCATTTCCTTAGACCATGAGATTGTGTAACTCCCGATACCGTAGGAGTGCTTTGGTGTACCAAACGTCACAACGAATCGGGTGACTATAAAGATGCACTACAGGTATCTCCGGTGTTTGTTGGGTTGGCACGAATCGAGATGGATTTGTCACTCCGTATGACGGAGAGGTATCTCTGGGCCCACTCGGTAATGCATCATCATAATGAGCTCAATGTGACTAAGTAGTTAGTCACGGGATCATGCATTACGGAACGAGTAAAGTGACTTGCCGGTAACGAGATTGGACGAGGTATTGGGATACCGACGATCGAATCTCGGGCAAGTAACATACCGATTGACAAAGGGAATTGTATACGGGATTGCTTGAATCCTTGACATCGTGGTTCATCCAATGAGATCATCGTGGAACATGTGGGAGCCAACATGGGTATCCAGATCCCGCTGTTGGTTATTGGCCAGAGAGCTGTCTCGGTCATGTCTGCATGATTCCCGAACCCGTAGGGTCTACACACTTAAGGTTCGATGACGCTAGGGTTATAAGGGAAGTTTGTATGTGGTTACCGAATGTTGTTCGGAGTCCCAGATGAGATCCCGGACGTCACGAGGAGTTCCGGAGGTAAAGATTTATATATGGGAAGTCCTGTTTTGGTCACCGGAAAAGTTTCGGTGCTATCGGATAGCATCGGGACCACCGGAGGGTCCCGGTCCACCTGTGGGGCCACCGGCCCTGGGGGCTGCGTGGGCCAAGTGTGGGAGGGACCAGCCCTGTGGGCTGGTGCGCCCCACCAGAGCCCAAGGCGAAGAGAGAAGGGAAGGGGAAACCCTAGGCTCGGATGGGCCTAAGGCCCACCTAGTGGTGCGCCCCTCTCTCCCCTTGGCCGCCCCTAGATGAGATCTAGGGCTAGCCGCCACCCCTAGGGGTGGAAACCTGGGTGGGGCGCAACCTCCCTTCCCCTATATATAGTGGGGTTTGGGGCTGCCACACATGAGAACATCTCCTCTTGGCGCAGCCCTACCCCTCTCCCTCCTCGTCTCTCGCAGTGCTTGGCGGCCTCCGCCGAGTGCCACGCCTCCATCACCACCACGCCGTTGTGCTGCTGCTGGACGGAGTCTTCCCCAACCTCTCCCTCTCTCCTTGCTGGATCAAGGCACGGGATACGTCACCGGGCTGCACGTGTGTTGAACATGGAGGCACCGTTCTTCGGTGCTTAGATCGGATTCGGCCGCGATCTGAATCGCTTCGTGAACGACTCCACCGACCGCGTTCTTGTAACGCTTCCGCATCGCGATCTTCAAGGGTATGAAGATGCACTCACCTCTCTCTCGTTGCTAGTATCTCCATAGATAGATCTTGGTGATGCGTAGAAAATTTTGAATTTCTACTACGTTACCCAATATAGTATTATTTTCGACATGCACCACATGTTGCCTCACTTCAATCTAAGTCATGTTTAGAAATAGCAGTATAACAGTAGCACGGAGATAAGAGAGGACACATCTCTCTATTAGCTACCTATAACAACCTAAATTAACCCCTAAAACCCCTACCACCTCCTTTAAAAAAAATCAGCCCCTGAAATGCTGACGCGTGGAAGCTTATTGGTCCCGATTGATGCTACCAACCAGGACCAAAGGCCCTCCTGCCTAGGCTCTCCGGAGCGGCCACGTGGAGGTCCATCTGTTCCGGTTGGTATAAGAACCCGGACTAAAGGCCTAGGGCATTAGTAACGACCTTTTAGTCCCGGTTCCACAACCGGGACATATGGGCCTTATGAACCGGGACAAATGGCCCTTTTTCTACTAGTGCAAGCCTCCCATGGAAGCTCCCATGCCTCCCATGAAAGCTTCCATGCCTCCCATGAGAGACACAAAACTCATGTCTCTCATGGTAGCTCCCATGGATGCCACCCATGGTAGCTCCCAAGCCTCCCATGGAAGCTCCCATGCCTCCCATGAAAGCTCCCATGCCCCCCATAGGTGCTCCCATGCCTCCCAAGCCTCTCATACCTCCCATGCACATCATTCTTTTTTGCATCAAGATTTGATCACAGAAAAGGTTGATGTACTCCTTTTGCCTCTCATCGAAGTTGGATGTGTCCACGAAGAACAAGTACTTCTCCCATTCCAATAATATTGCTTGCTCCTCCATGGCCAATTTTTCTCTTCCAACGCCACTTTCCTTTCCTTGGCCGCCACCCTCCTCTCCCCCTTTTCTTCCTTTCTTGCCTTCACAATTGCCTCCATAGCACTCTTTATCTCTTCTTCTTCTTCTTCTTCTTCTTCTTCTTCTTCTTCTTCTTCTTCTTCTTCTTCTTCTTCTTCTTTTCTTTTCTTTTCCTAGTTTCTCTCCTTGTGGTCTTTTTGGCTTCGAGTAGGCAACCGAGTTTGGTGTAGGGCTCCTCTCGCCGCCATCACTTGATGCCTCATTGTCATCATCATCCAAATCAATAGTTGCATTGTGTTTGTCTTCACGTTTTTTTCATTTCTCTTCATCCTTCAACACCTCGTAGCAATGGGGCAACACAATGCTCTCCCTTTCTTCACCTTGCCTTTCTTGGTCTTCTTCTTTTCAAAACAAGTTTTGTGCAATGTTGAGCTACAAACAAAATAACAAGTTATCACTAGAAACACAAAAGATGAAGCATGGACATAGAAGAAATGATGAGCATGGGATGCATGGGAGGCATGGGAAATGGCACTCACCCTATCTCTATCATTAGTGCCACTTGGGTTTATCTTGTCAACCGTCGTCATTGCCACCGCCCACTTTTTACAATCTTTGTTGATCTTCGACCACCGGGAAGAAAGAGATCTTTCGGTGCGCTCAATTCCACTCTTGTTGTATGTGTCAAAGAACTCCTTCATCTGAAGCGAATATGTATCTCTAGTTTGGTCCGTTCCAACGGTGGCATCCATAGACACATTCAACCATGTGTTGCAAAGCAAGACGTCTTCGACGACGGTGTAGTTGGAAGCCCCTCCTTTGGGTGCAAAGATCAATCACCCTCATCATCCACTTCATATTCGTTTTCATCAACTTCATTGGTTTGAGACCAATTGTTGGAGCCAACACCCATACTCGACATATATGCCTCATCATCGAAACTACAAAGTAGCATGACAAAGGAAAACTAATCAATCTAACATATGTGCACATTTGTCAACAACAACAAAACAAAAACAAAAATTATATCTTGTGGGCATTTCATCAAGCACTATGTGTGCATCGGCCGTCGGCGCAACAAATTGTGAGGTTTCTGGCGCTTCGGGCGGCGGAGGCGCGGCCGGCCTCACTCCTGCCTTCTTCATTATCACCGCTTTCCTCTTCTTTTGGGATGCTGTAGCCGTCGCCGTCGCCGTTGCCGTAGCCGTCATGGTGGCCGCCATGGTTCGTTTGGAGGCGGAGCTCCGTGGCTTCGCCGCGGGCGGCGGCGCGACGCCACCCTGCGCGCTCATCCGGGGCGGCATGAAGAGCCCGCGTGCGAGGCCGGCGTTGGGAGCCGCAACGGCGCCGACGGCGGAGGTCAAGCCCGCGCTAGGGTTTGCGGCAACGGCGGAGAGGTCGCGCGTGTATGGAGGGGTTAGGGGGATGTCGGAGCGCCCGTCCATGGCTGGAGGTCGCCGGCAGCGGCGCGGGGCAGGGTGAAAGCGGGCGCGGGCGAAGAGTTCAGCGGCGGTTGCTCGCTTCGCGCGTGATTTCTTTCTGTCGCGCGCGGGGTAGCGGACGCCTGGAAAAAGAAGCGTGCGATGCCGTTCTGTTCGGCGCGCGGAGTGGTTTTAGCGCGCACGGGATTTTTTGCGCGTTTGCTAGAGATGCCGATTCAGTCGCACGCATTAAAAATCTATTTTTGTAGACGCGCGACTTATTTAGCGCCTCTGTTGGAGATGCTCTAAGGAGGTAAACATCAGACCTTTTAATGACAGTCTATATACCTTGCAATTCTAGTGTCTAGGCAACTGGGAAAGAGTTATGGAGGAGGGGCCTTGAACTATTCGCGGCAACGTGATGATGCTATTGCCTTATGATGGATTCTCCAAACCATATTCTTATGCGTTCGACACAATGGAGATTCGGATTCAAATCCACGATTTGCCAAATGGGTATTATCCGCTTCTCAAATCTCACGGGGAAGCGACAAAATTTTAAGGGTAGTTTCTTCCGTGTGCGAGCCAAGGTTAATGTCAACAAACCGCCCAAGAACGCAGTGACTTTGTTTTGAAAGAAACGTGAAATTTGAAAACACTCAATGGGTTTGATTGTCCGGG
Source organism: Aegilops longissima (assembly GCA_021605205.1). Classification (NCBI taxonomy): domain Eukaryota; kingdom Viridiplantae; phylum Streptophyta; class Magnoliopsida; order Poales; family Poaceae; genus Aegilops; species Aegilops longissima. The sequence continues at coordinate 184,921,014 of CM038682.1, forward strand.
CAACACTTATGGGCTGCCGACAGACATCCGAGTTGGATCCCCAGCAATCTGTTTCCGGGGTAAACCTACTGTTGTTTTGTCACAACCAAGCTGGACGTCCGGAATGCAACCCGGATGATCCGGCAATAGCCTGGACATCTGGGTAGGAACCCGGACAATGCGATAGTAAAAGTGGAAGTGGCTATTTGACAAGATTGATTTTGTAGATAGGTTGATCAAGGACTTTTTGGTAGACATGTGAGTGCAATGATGCTGAGAAGATGTTGGGTTGAGCAAATATTTCACGAACCCTTTTCACCTTGGGAAACGTTTACATACGGTCGACCGGCCGAGTGTTCGGCCGGTCACACCGCTCGTTCTCGCTGCAGGCCCACCTTATCCCTTCGCGGGTGTCTTCTTCCTCAATTTGCTGCCTCTCCTTTTCCCGTTTTTCGCCACTATCCATGCGCTAGCTACAGCAGCTTCACGGCCTGCTCGCTGCCCAACCTCGCCCTCCACCGTGGCCGGCTAGCCCCTCTCACATCCGTCCCTCTCTTCATTTTTTGCATCCCCACTTGTTCCCGGCGGCCATGGCGCCCAACCCCGCTGCCATGGAAGCCATGGTTGTGCGCCTTCGACCGTCGTCATCCTCCTCATCATGGCAACGCCATGGCCGTGCTACAAGCTCCAGCTGCCATAGTGGAACCATGTTTGCTGCGTACCCCGACGGCACCCATGCATCACCGGAGACGGGTTTTGCTGCAACCGACGGTCTGAATCACACGGAACCGGCGAGTGATCATGTTGGAACCATAGGGAGAGGGCGCTCGCCGGAGTTGTCCTGCGAGGGAAGCTGCGCTCTGTATGCAAGAAAAGCTACAACCAGCATGTGGCGGAGCTGGAACCAACGGTGGAAAATGTTACAACCGGCTGTTAGTTTTGCTGGAACCAGCTAGGCGGGGGCTGTGCCCAGTGAGAGAGAGAAGTTGCAACCGGCAGCGAAAAATGCTACAACCTACAACCTAGGTAGCTTCAACCGGCAACATAAAAAGTTTCAAAGAACAACGAAGAAGCTGGTCGTCGGGGGACTTCCGCAACATAAGCTGCAACCGGCGGCCTATAAAGCTACAACCGGCGACGGGAAAGCTTCAACCGAAAATACGAAGAAGCTGGTGGTCGGGCACCGAACACAAAAAGCTGCAACCGCGCCTAGAAAGCTTCAACCGCGATCGGGAAAGCTTCAACCGGCTAATGAAGATTGCAGCAAGGCGAGCTGGGAAGTCGGTGCCCATGGTGACCATGGCGGGTGAGGAGGAGATGCGGCTGTGATGGTGGCCGGCGGTGACAACGCCGGGTGGCTGGCGAGGACGGGGCCGAGGACGAGCAAGGCGGCGCGGGGTGGCTGCCGAGCGCGGCGTCGTACAAGGCGAGGCGGAACGAAGAAGACGAACGCGAGGGGATCCAATCGAACGATCGCGTGTGGCTGAATCGAGCGGCTGGGGGCAGACCAGCCGAAATTTCGGCCGGTGCGCCGGCGCCTAACAGTCGCCTTTCACCTTTTAATAGTGTGGGATCCCTATAACTCATATTTAACCAAAAAAGCTACGCTTCTTTTCTCTCGTTTTCACCAGTCATATTCACTTTGGTGGGTCCTCGATCCACGCACATAGATGTCAGGAGGCTAACTTAATAGTGTGTATTCACTACTTAACATACATGATTAATTTAGGGGCAGTGTTAGGCGCCGGCGCACCGGCCCAAACTTTCGGCCGGTCGGCTGCCTAGCGTTCGATGGGACCGCCTTGAACGGTTGGATCTCATTCGATTGGTCAACGCATAATTCGCCCTCCGTCTTGCACGCGCGTCTAACAACCCCCGAAAGCCTCCACCCCATCCAGATCGCGTCTTCCACCACGCCGCATTGCCAGCAAACCTCCTCCTCCCATGCAGGAGGTCGCCGTTTATCGCCGCCGTCCCCTGCATCTTGCCTCCTCCTGTCGCCAGATTTCTTGCCGCTTGTAGCAGAGTGGTTGGTTGTAGCACAAAAACACACAGCGCAAAGGGACGAATGCCGTTTGAAGCAAAATCCATGGTTCCAACAAAACAATACGGTTGAAGCAAAATCCATGGTTTCAACAAAACAATACGGTTGAAGCAAAATTCATGGTTCCAACAAAACAAAAATGTGGTTCGAACAAAAGTTGACATGGTTTCCAACAAATTTTTATCTGATTTCCAGCAAAAAAAACACATGGTTCCAGCAAAAACGACATGGTTTTCAACAAAAAATGATATCGTTCCCAGCAAAAAAAACATGGTTCCAGCAAAAAAGTGATATTGTTCCAGCAAAAAATGACATAGTTTCAGCAACACCAATATAGTTCCCAGGAAAATTTACATGTTTCCAGCGAAAATTGTACATGGTTCCAGCAAAAAAATGATATGGTTCCAGCAAAAATTGTACATTGGTTCCAGCAACACCGATATAGTTCCCATCAAAATTTACATGTTTCCAGCAAAAATTGTACATGGTTCCAGAAAAAAAAATGATATGGTTCCAGCAAAAATTGTACATGGTTCCAGCAAAAAAATGATATGGTTCCAGCAAAAAAGTGATATGGTTTCAGCAGGATCGATATAATTTCCAGCAAAATTTGTACATGTTTCCAGCAAAAAAACTGGATGGTTCCAGCGAAAAACAGATGCAGTGGCATCATTCTGCAGCACCTTCCCCTCGCCGCCGTTGTAGCAGCACCTCGCCTTGCCCATGGTAGCATTTTACCTTGCCCGTGGGTAGCACAAAAAAGAGAAAAAGCTCACCGGTCCATGGTCGCAGCGCCGCCGCAGCCTGTATGGCGTCGCCGTCACCTTTTGCAGCTTCCACGCGAACACCGTTTGCAGCTCCCCTCAGACGTGGTTGTATCATGGTCGCGGCAGCCCCCGGTCACCCCAAAAACCAGGCCGTCCATGGCCGCCCCACTCGCAGCAATGGCAACATGCGGCGAGGACTAGCGACTTTCATCGCAGGTGTGTGGTCGGGCACATGGCGACGCTGAACCGGGCCGTGCGCGTGGGCAGCAGCTTGTAGCAGCAGTAGTGCGCAAGGTAGCAGGCAGCAGCTCCTTCGTGGGGAGGAGATGGAGGAAGAACCGATAGAGAAAGAGATGTGGATGGAGGAGGAAGAAAAGGAGTGGAGGAAAAGCACCGCAGCCGCGAAGGGATAAGGTCGAGACTCGAGAGGGTCCACATCCCACGCGTGTGAGCGAGAGCGACCGGCCGAGCGCTCGGCCGGTGTGCCGACGCGAAGAGTTTTCCTTAATTTAGTCCCCTATATATACTAGATCATGATGGCATGTGTTGCCACGCCCGTGTATTTTGACAAAAAGATGATAGGAATATTACAAAGATGTAGGCGCCAAAAATCTCTCTCTTTTTTCCCGACAATTCACACTATGGCCCCTCAATATAGGCAAGAAATATAAGAACAAACTCAAAGAAATTGAATTGTCAAAAATGGAATTAGATCAAATCACAGCCAGCCAAAGGAACATCATGCAAGTAAACGCTTGTTCTCCTGTCTAGAAATTAGTAAGGTTGATTATTAGGGAAAAAAAAAGTTGACCACGTAAACATGTTTATACAGAACAATCAATACACTATTTCCTCAAGAAATGTGCAAACTCTAAATAAACATCAAATTTTGAAGCATGCTTTATTTATTTATTTGAAGCATTTAAACATCAAATTCATGTGAAGACAGTACATTTCCTACCATGTTGCTCGAGGCTTATTTCGGTTTTATCACTACTACTAGTGTTAGATTCCCCGTTTTCTCGTGTTACTCCCTCCATCCGGGTTTATTGTGCCCCATTCATATTTTGAGTCAAACTTTGACCATTTGTAATACTAACAAAATATAAATTATATGATACAAAAATTATATTATTGGATTTGTATTTGAAAGATATTTTCCATAGTATAACTTTTGTGGCATATAATTTGCAATTTATTAGTTAAATTTTTGGGTCAAACTTTAGTCCAACTGAGAGGGGCCTAATAAACCCGGACAGTGGTAGTAGCAAACAAGCATGTTGTCCAAAATAAGGGCATTAAAAAAGTTGAAGGTTTAATCTAAGTGTGGTTAGAAGTAGGATGTTTTAGTTGGACTCTAAGAATAAATTGCACTATAGTTACAAGGTACGAAACGACGTACGAATTGCCCCTTTAGGAGTAGAGATGTAGGCGCCAGAAGTCTCTAGTTTTTTTTTTCGGACGGTTCACACTATGGTCCCTCAATATAGGCAAGAAATATAAGCGAACAAACTCAAGGAAATTGAATTGTCAAAATGGAATCAGATCAAATCAAAGCCAGCCAAAGGACCATCATGCAAGTAAAGTCTTGCTCTTCCATCTAGAAATTAATAAATTGATTATTGGAAGGAAAAAACAGGTGACACATAAACATGTTTTATACATAACAATTGATACACTATTTCCTCAAGAAATGCGCAACTCTGAATAAACATCAAATTTCGAAGCATGCTTTATTTATTTTTGTGAAATTTAAACATCAAATTCATGTGAAGACGATACATTTCCTACCATGTCGCTCGAGCCTTGCTTCGGCTTTATTTTTTTCGAAACGGAGGCAAAGATTGCCTCATCTATTAATTAAGCAGAAGAGAATTGCCCAGTTAATTACGGAAAACCGGGCGAAAACCGGAACAAGGGCCAAGCCCACTTCCAAAGACTGAAACACACAGGGCAAATCCCACCCTAATCGACAACATGTCGACCTACAGCCAGACAACACGGCTCCGACTCTGACGGAGAACTCAGAAGACCAGAACCAGGCACGGCTGGCGCCACGGAAGATCGCCGAAAGGGTCACCTGCAACCAGTACAATAGGGTGACAAGCTGCTTCAGCTTTATCATTACTACTAGTAGCAAACAAGCATAGGGTCCAAATAAGGGGCACTAAAAAAGTTGAAGGTTTAGCCTAAGAGCAAGTACAATAGGGTGACATAAGCAAGCTATAATATCTTTGCTTAGTTGGAAGAGTGAGAAGAGGAGAGAGAAGAGAAGCAAACTCTTGGTTAGTAGCCAACTGCAATACGAGACCCAAAACGCTTTGTGAGGATGTAAGGTGGGCCAACTATTGATAAACTAGTCATATTTAAAACTTACTATTGTACATGCCGGCTAAGAGGTTGGCTGTAGATGACATGACAATTTTTTATAGCCGACAGTTGGCTGTATTATTAACCATGCTCTAAATGTGGTTAGAAGTTGGACTCCAAGAATAAATTGCACTCTAATTACAAAGTAGGAAGTGGGCAGTGAACGTACATGACAAAGGAGTGCGGGTTAACTCGAGGAGAGAAAGTATCCTTGTTTTGTCTACCTACTGCTAAGACAAGTGTAAAACTGTAAACACATCCACGTACGGTTCCATTCCACCCCATCCTTGGTATAATCTTCGAGCCCACACCACACCACGGTTGGAATTAGGAGGCATTAGATGGCCATTTTCATTTTTCGTGATTGTTCAATCCGTCCCACTTAGATTCCTGTACATGTGGTTGGTGTATAAATTTGGGCGTCCTAGCTAGACTGGGTTAAACAAGCCCAGGTGTATACTACTGTAACTTCCAATGGCTTATCCTCCCTTGTTCTTGTACATCCTCCTGGTCGTATTTGGCAGCTACCTTTCCACCATTTCTGCTGCAGGCGACGGTGAGCAAAGCTTCGTTGTGGTGTCAACCAGGTCATTTCAGACACAAGATGTCTGCTCCACCTCCACATCCACAGGTACGTACACGTGCATGAATTGAGCGTGGCATAATTTTCGACGTTAATCGATCTGCATGTATGACGCTCGGATATATCTTTCAGTGGCGCCGCGGCCAAACGGCGCCGCTGTGCCGCTGGTGCACAGGCACGGACCCTGCGCCAAGTCGCCGTCGACCGACAAGCCATCATCTTTCGCCGAGACGCTTCGCAGAAGCCGCGTCCGCGCAGACTACGTCATGAGCACCATGCAGATGCAGGAACAGGAGGAGGGCAAGGTGAGCATCCCGGCGCACCTGGGCACCTTCGTGGACTCGCAGGAGTACGTGGTGACGTTGGGCCTGGGCACGCCGGCCGTGGAGCAGGTCCTCCTCCTGGACACCGGCAGCGACCTGTCGTGGGTGCAGTGCGCGCCATGCAACTCCACCGACTGCTACCCTCAGAAGGATCCCTTGTTCGACCCGCGCAAATCCTCCACCTACGCTCCCATCCCCTGCGGCTCCGACGTGTGCAAGACCCTCCAGTCCGACCACCACTTGAACAATGGCTGCAGCATGAACGACAATGGCACCCAGTCCCAGTGCGGGTATCGAGTCGAGTACGGAGGAGGGTCAAAGACCAGCGGCGTGTACAGCAACGAGGCGCTCACGCTGGCGCCCGGCGTCGTCATCAAGGACTTCCATTTCGGCTGCGGGTACAAGCAGGGTGGCCCCAACGACAAGTTCGACGGCCTGCTCGGGCTTGGCCGCGCGCCCGAGTCGCTCCCGGTTCAGACCTCCGCGCTCTACGGTGGCTCTTTCTCCCACTGCCTCCCATCAGTGAGCAGCGGCACCGGGTTCCTCGCCCTTGGCGTGCCCAGCAACACCTCGGGCTTCTCATTCACGCCCATGACCCAGTTTGTGGATTCCGTCACCGACTACGTGGTGAAGCTCACCGGCATCAGCGTCGGCGGTAAGCAGCTCCGCATCCCACGGAAGGTGTTCGAGGGGGGCCTGATCGTGGACTGCGGCAATATCATCTCACATCTGCCGTCGACGCCCTACGCGAAACTGCGGTCCGCGTTCCGAGCCGCCATGGCGGCTTACCCGCTCATCCCGAGCGACGAACACGACACATGCTACAACTTCACAGGATACAGCAACGTCACTGTGCCCAAGGTCGCTCTCACGTTCACCGGCGGCGTCACGGTCGACCTTGACGTCCCCAACGGGCTTCTGTTGGACAGTTGTCTGGCCTTCACCGAGTCTGGGGAAGATGGTTACGTCGGGTTCCTCGGCAATGTCCAAATGAGAACGATGGAGATGTTGTACGATGTTAGGGGTGGTAGACTTGGATTCCGGGCAGGTGCCTGCTGACCTCTCAATCGGGAGCTAGCTTACCAAAAAAATAAGATCGGTTTGCTGTTAACTGCTCGACTGCTCCACAGTGGGTGGCCCGTCCGATCATCGCCTCACTGTTATTTTTCCGTTTTTGTCCGCTTCTATCCCGTCGTCATTTGTGATAAGAGTATTTTTTCTAGAAGAGTATATATAATATAATAACTGCTCTACATTTTTGAAATTTGCAGCTAAGCAAGTACTATCATATGCAATACCTTGAATCTACCTTAACGGTGCATATATACTTAATGGTACAATCCTATACTATGTTAATGCAAGTATATCATATCCAAATCATCTATTATTATATGTAAAAAGTAGTTGATGAGAACACTAGAAAAAAGATAACACCCTAAAAAAATACCACAGTAATTATTATATGAGAAAAGTACCTGATGGGCTCACTACAAAAAAGATAAAGAGCCTAAAAAAATACCACAATAATTAGAAACGTCCGGCCTTTAATCCAGTGGGCCTATTTTTGTGAATATACTAGAACCTTTAGACCTTTATAATCGAGGTGGACCCATACCGTGCGCAACAAATTAGTATATGTAAAAAGTACTTGATGGTGTCACTAGAAAAAAGATAAATAACCTAGAAAATCCCACAAATCTGGCCTTTAATCCGGTGGGCCTATTTCCGTCAACATACTAGATCCTTTATTAGATCTTTATAATCCAGATGGACCCATACCATATGCATCAAAATCACAATCAATCTCATAAACCAGATGGACCCATACCCTCCAACCTACGCACAAAAATCACAACCAATCTCTTGATCCTAATCCATGTAAAAGGAGAATCTCTTGATCCTAATAGGTTGGACCATCACGTACATCTACACTTAAACTCCCGATCCAAACAGGTTGAACCATCCCAGGATTAAAAAAACGTCACACAGCTGAAGAAAAGTATAACTCTAATGATCCAAAAACTCAAAAAAAGTGTAAAAAGGTACAATCTGTGGACAGCGAGCTTATGGTGCTCGTTTTTTCAAAATAATAATAATTCAAAAACCACATTTACAAGTCTAAAAAAAATCAAACTTTTTTTGCGGAAACTTGTATGTGTTCGCTATGGGATCCCGTGAAAATTTGTTTTGAAAAAACACAATTTGCAAATTGTACAAAAATAACAAAATTCTGGCCCAAAAAAAACAAAAGTGTCCCATTTGAAAATACATATTTGTCTCTTTTTGTACGCCACATGTGAAAGTAAAATGTTATGAATTTTCGCACATATGCAGTATACATATGTATATGTTTGCAAAAAAATCAACTTTTTTTGCTTAGTAGAAAATGTTTTTTTAAATGGGCACCAAGGTGCCCGACCACCATTTGCATTTTCCGACAATCTGTGGTGTTTTCTTCTTTAATTATCCCAGAAAAAATAAAATTCTAGTGTGCCCAATTTTTTTTGGTGTTTTCTATTTTAGTGTTCACGTATCATAGAGAGTTCATGAATTTGGAAAATGTTCATGAAATTGTAAAAATAGCTTAAATTTAAAAAAAAGGTTCAGAAATTATATATAAAGAATTCACATTTTTAAATAAAAATAAAAGCGAAAATAGAAAAAGGAAAACAATAGACAACCCGAACAAAAAAACTGCTCAAAAACCCAGAGAAAGTGGACGAACCTTCTATAAGTTTTTTTAAACACAGTACAGACGCAAGCGCTCATACATACACGCATGCACTCGCCCCTATGAACGCAGGCACGCACGGCCTGCCCCTATGAGCACCTTCGAGAGACTGAGTCGGCATATCATCTTGTTTGAACTCTGGTGGGTTGAGGATACCACTGTCCCTCTAACCATCCAACTACAGGTTGGTTCGCGAACCTTCTATATGTTTACCACTTAAGATCTATCACTATGGGCCATGTACAGGAATACTTTGTCTAAAAATATTACGGGGATACGCTATACAGTGGGGGATCCTATTCCCCACTGTAATGGATCGGCCCACTAGTCTATTTTTGCAATTATTTTGTCTGTTCTCTTTCATTTTCCCCCTGTTCCATTTTCAGTTTTTTCCTTTTCCTTTTTTCCTTGTAAGTTTCCTTATTTTCCTTTTTTTCTCCTTTTTAATTTCCATTTTTCCTTTTTCAAATCTATAAAAAATTCTTGATCTTCATTCAAAGTTACATTTTTTTCAAATTCAATAACATTTTTTGAAAATCTTGAAATAATTCGAAATTCATGAACTATTTTCAAAATTTTAAACATTTTTAAAATCAAGAACAATTAAAAAATTCAATATTTATTTTTCAAATATGTGCACATTTTCATTCATGAATATTTTGAACTTTGATAATTTTAGAAGAATTTAGAAATTTGCGAACCTTTTGAACATCGTGAAAACATTCAAGAAAAGTGTAAAAGGGTACATTCTATGGGATTTTCTTCCTTAACAATGCCAGAAAAATGACCTCTAATGATCCCAGAAATTTGTGGTGTTTTCCTTTTTTATTGTTCCCAGTTTTTCTGAAAATTTCACGTATTGAAGGCAATTCATAAATTTTCAAAGTGATCATGATTTTGGAAAATGTGCATGAAATTAAAAAAATCTTGACTCTCTAAGAGTGTTTATGAATAAAAAAAATTCAGAAAGTTTTTATAAATATATATTTGAAATAAAAGGAAAATAAAAATAAAAGGAAGAAAACAAAAATAGTAAAAGGAAAATATCAGAAAATCTGGAATAAAAACAACTCAAAAACCGACAGAAACATAATGAACCTTCTATGAGGTTACCACTTAAGACCTATCACTATTGCTGGTGAGTGTGGGCCATGTATGGGGAGACTTTGTCTAAAAAAGTGGGGCATAAGGCTATACGATCGGGTGCAAGTAGGGGGATAGCGACCGAACGCGCACCCGCGCCCGCAGTAATGGGCCGGCCAGCTAGTCTATTTTTCAAACTTTTTTGTTTGTTTTTTCTTTTTCCTTTATTATTTTTGGTTTATTTAATTTTCCTTTTTTGTTTAGCCTAAAAAATCTCACAATAATTAGAAACATCTGGCCTTTAATCCGGTGGGCCTATTGTTGTCAATGTACTAGAACCTTTAGATCTTCATAATCCAAGTGGACCCATATTTTATGTAACAAAATCACAATCAATCTCATACACGAGGTGGACCCAGACCCTCCACCCTAAGTACAAAAATCACAACCAATCTCTTGATCCTAATAGGTTGAACCATCCCATGTACATCTCCACTCAAATTCCTAATCCAAACAGGTTGGGCCATCCCACGAGTAGAAAAAAATAGTCACACCGGTCCACAATAAAAATAAATCTAAATGTCACATGTATGAAGAAAAAATACCTATAATGATAACAGAAAAACTCAAACTAACGTGTAAGAGGGTACAATCTATCATGTTTTCTTTTGTAATGATCCAGGAAAAATATAGCGCCAATGATCCTAGAAATTTGTGGTGTTTTCCTTTTCATTGTTCACATTTTCTTTGAAAATTTTTCTTGCATTTTAGAAATTCCATGAATTGTAAAAAATGATCAAGAATATGGAAAATGTACATGAAATAAAAAATAACTTTAATTAAAAATGTTCATTAATGAAAGAATGTTCAAAAAAGATTATATAAAGAATTCATCTTTTAAAATGAAAAAAACAATCAAAAAGAAAATGAAGAAAAGGAAAAGTATAGAAGAAACCAAGCAGCAAACATCTAGAAAACACAAAGATACCGGATGAACCTTCTATACGGTTACCACTTAAGATATATGACTATTGCCGGTGAGTGTGTGCCTATTTTTGTCAACGTACTAGAACCTTTAGATCTTCATAATCCAAGTGGACCCATATCGTATGTAACAAAATCATAATCAATCTCATACACAAGATGGACCCATACCCTCCACTCTAAGCACAAAAATCACAACCAATCTCTTGATCCTAATAGGTTGGACCATCCCATGTACATGTCCACTCAAACTCCCAACCCAAACAAGTTGGCCAACCGAGGAGTAGAAAAAATAGTCTTACCGATCCAAAATAAACAATCTAAACAACACATGGCAGAAGAAAAATATAACTCTAATGATCCCAGAAAAATAAAAAAAAAATATGTAAAAAGGGTTGAGTATACCGTGTTTTCTTCTGTAATGATCCAGGAATTTTTTTAGCACTAATGATCCCGGAAATTTGTGGTGTTTTCCCAAACACCACAAAAATAGTAAAAGGAAAAGAATAGAAAAACCCAAACAAAAATAGCTAAAAACACAAAGAAACTCGACGAACCTTCTATACGTTACCATGTAACATTTTTTGAAACTCTGAACAAAAATTTGGAAAGTGAATATTTTTGGAATCCGTGAACAATTATGAAAAAGTACATTTTTGAAACTCAGAACAAAATTTGGAAATGAAAAATATTTTTGGAATAAAATCCGTGAACAAAAAATTTTGGAACACATTTTGAAATTTTAAAAATGAGATTTTTGAAATCATTATCAAAATTAGAAACTCTAAACTATCAAGAAAATACTAACAAACTTAAAAACTGCGAACAATTTTGAGAAACATGATATTTTTTAATACTTTCACTTTTTGAAAGTGTGAACAAAGTTCGAAATTATGAATACTTTGGAAAATGCAATCAATTTAAAATTTGGAATTTGCAAACATTTTGAACACACGAACAAATTTTGAATATTGAGAAATAAAATGGATGAACAATTTTGTAAACATGATTTTTTAAACTCTAAACTTTTGAAAACGTGAAAAATGTTGAAATGAAAAACAATATTTGGAAAACATGAACAAAATTTTGAAACTTCAAACTTTTGGACAACTTGAACAAATTTCAAAATTCTGAAGTTTTTGAAAACGTGAATAATTTTTAGGACAACAATAAAATTTGAAATTTCAAAAATATATAAAAAGAACTATTTTGGTAGATGTTAACATTTTAAATTTGCGATTTAAAAAAAGGATAACAAGAAAATAGAACTTGGAAAAGATACAGAAAACGAAAACAAAGAAATAAAAAAAGAAACAGATAAAAAGAAAGCAAAAAAATAAATGAAACATGAAAACAAAAAAAAAAACAATCAAGAAAATCCTTAAACCCGGTATAAAAAGAAAGACTGGTTTAGGAAACCGTCTGGAAGGTTACCAAAACTAGCTGCCTCGCTATGGGATAGTGGGCCGATTCAGTTCTTGCGCTCGGGAGGATCGCCTGTGCGAACCCTCGACAGTTTGACGCAGTTAGCGTCAAATAGGATTTTCCATCATAATCCTCGAGCGAGTGGGGCGATAACGACCGAAGATGCAACCTCACCTCCAGTAATGGGCTGGCCCGCTAGTCTGTTTTCATTTATTTTGTCGGTTTTCTTTTTTTTTCTTTTCTAATTTTTTCCTTTTCCTTTTTTCTTTTAGGTTTCTTTATTTTCATTTTGTTTCTGTTTTTTTTTCTTTTCAAATATGTAAATGTGTCTAAAAATTGTTGAACTTCAGTCAAACTTATTTTTTTCAAATTTATTAAATTTGTTGAAAATCTTGAACTATTTTCAAATTCATGAACCATTTTCAGATTTGTAAAATATTTTGAAATCAAGAACAATTGTCAGATACATGTTTTCTTTTCCAAATATGTGAACAGTTTTCAAATTCGTGAGCATATTTCAACCACTATCATTTTAGAAATTCCTAAACATCGGTTGAAATTTGTGAACAAAAAAATGTGTAAATGGTACAATCTATGGTGTTTTATTTTTAATGATCCTAGAAATTTATTTTCTTTTCTTTTTAGTGTTCACAATTTTTCTGAAAAATGTTCACATCTTTTAGAAAGTTCATGAATTTGAAATATGTTCATGTAACTGAAAACATATCATGATTTTTAGAAAATATCCATGAATTAAAAATGTGCAGAATTTTTTTATAAAAAATCATTTGAAATGAAAAAATAAAATAAAAAGGAAAGGAAAAAAGAAAATAAAAAACAAAAAGAATAGAAAAACATGAAAAAAAAACAGCTCAAAAACCCAGTGAAACCGGACAAACCTTCTAGAATGTTACCACTTAAGACCTATCATTGTGGCTGGTGAGTGGGGGCCTTGTACAGTGAAACTTTATCTACAAAAAGTATGGGGAGAGGGATCCCTATTACTCAAGATTTAACCCAAAAAGCTATGCTTTTTTTCTCGCTTTCACCATATGCTGGAGTCATATTCACTTTCATGCCTCGATCCACACACATAGATGCCAAGGGGACTAATAACTTGTGTATTCACTTAACAAACATGATTAGTCTCATGTGTGTACTAGATCATGATGGCATGCGTTGTTGCACCCGTCTATTTTTGACAAAAAGATTATAGATATATTAGAGAAAAGTATATTTTTCGTTCCTCAACTCTTGGTAGTCTAGATTTGGTCCCTCAACTCCGAAACCGGACAATTTGCACCCGAACTAGTAAAACTGGACAAGGTTCGTCCCTGGACACGGTTTTGACCGGTTTTGGTGCTGACTTTTGCCGCTTTTGACCGTGTTTTGACTCAAATTCGCGTACTTTCTTCAAATCCGTTTATTTTATTCAGGTCTGCATACCATTTTCAAGTTCAAGTGTTTTTTTTTAAATCCACGAATTTCTATAAAAGTTCATGAATTTGAAAAAGTATACGGATTTGAAAGCAGTACACGAACATGAAAAAAGTACGCGGATTTGAGAAAAATACGTGAACTAGAAAAAAGTATGCGAATTTGGAAAATTAAGTGAACTTGAAAAAGTATGTGGATTTGAAAATAGTGCGGATTTCAAAAAGGTATGTGAATTTGAAATTTTTACGCAAACTTGAAAAAGTACATAGATTTGGAAAAAGTACATGAATTTTAAAGGATTCATAGATTGGAAAGATATACACGTATTTAATTCAGCACCGGCCAAAACCGGGGTGATCCAGCACCAAAACCGCTCAAAACCGGGACCAGCAATGAATCGTGTTCGGTTTCAGTAGTTGGGGGTGCAAATTGTCCGGTTTGAAAGATGAGGGACTGACCCGCAAAAAGAAAGAAAGATGAGGGACCAAATCTAGACTCTGTCAAAAGTTGAGGGACGAAAAGTATACTTTTCTCGAAATATTACAAAGATGTAGGTGCCAGAAATCTCTATTTTTTTCGACAATTCACACTATGGTCCCTCAATATAGGCAAGAAATACAAGCGAACATACTCAAGGAAATGGAATTGTGAAAAATGGAATCAGATCAAATCAGAGCCAGCCAAAGGAACATCATGCAAGTAAAGGCTTGTTCTCCTCTCTAGTCTAGGAATTAATAATTAAGTTGATTATTAGAAAAAAAAACAGATGACCACATAAACATGTTTATACAGAACGATCGATGCACTAGTTCAAATGTGCAAACTCTGAATAAACATCAAATTTTGAAGCATGCTTTATTTTGTTGAAGCATTTAAACATTAGATTCATGTGAAAACTATAGAAGACGGTACATTTCCTACCATGTCGCTTGTGGCTTGCTTCAGGTTTTTTTTTTCCGAAACAAAGGCAAAATATTTGCCTTATATATTAAATAAGGGAGAGTACAGTTTTACAAGATCCCACGAATACTGTCATTACTAGTGTGAGATCCCCGTTATCTCGTGTTAGCAAACAAGCGTAGGGTCCAAAATAAGGGGCATTAAAAAAGTGAAGGTTTAGCCTAAGTGTGGTTAGAAGTTGGACTCTAAGAATAAATTGCACTCTAGTTACAAGGTAGGAAGCGGGCAGTGGACATACATGACAAAGGAGTGCGGGTTAACTCGAGGAGAGAAAGTTACTAAGTATCCTTGTTTTATCTATGTACTGCTAAGAAGAGTGTAAACACATCGGCGGCTCCACCTCATCCTTGGTATAATCTTCCCATTCTCCTTTTTCGTGATCGTTCAGTCAATCCCACATAGATTCTTGTACGTGTGCTTGGTGTATAAATTTGGGCGTCCTAGCTAGACTGAGTTAAACAAGCCCGGTGTATACTACTGTAACTTCCAATGGCTTCTCCCTTGTTCTTGTGTATCCTCCTGGTCGTATTTGGCAGCTACCTTCCCACCATTTCTGCTGCAGGCGACGGTAAGCAAAGCTTCGTTGTGGTGTCAACCAGGTCATTTCAGACACAAGATGTCTGCTCCACCTCCACAGGTACGTACATGCATGAATTGAGCATGGCATAATTTTCTACGTTAACCGATCTGCATGTTAGGAACAGTCGTATGACACTCGGATGTTTCTTTCAGTGACGCCGCGGCCAGACCGCGCCGGCGCCGCTGCGCCGCTGGTGCACAGGCACGGACCCTGCGCCAAGTCGCCGTCCACCGACAAGCCATCATCTTTCGCCGAGGCGCTTCACAGAAGCCGCGTCCGTGCAGACTACATCATGAGCCGAGCGCTGAGGGGAAGGGACACCACCACCACCACAGAGATGCAGGAGCAGGAGGGCAAGGTGAGCATCCCGGCGCACCTGGACACCTCCGTGGACTCGCAAGAGTACGTGGTGACGTTGGGCCTGGGCACGCCGGCCGTGGAGCAGGTCCTCCTCATGGACACCGGCAGCGACCTGTCATGGGTGCAGTGCGCACCATGCAACTCCACCGACTGCTACCCTCAGAAGGATCCCTTGTTCGACCCGCGCAAGTCGTCCACGTACGCTCCCATCCCCTGCGGCTCCGACCTGTGCAAGAGCCTCCAATCCGACCACTTCGACAATGGCTGCAGCATGAATGGCAATGGCACCCAGTCCCAGTGCGGGTATCGAGTCGAGTACGGAGGAGGATTAAAGACCAGGGGCGTGTACAGCAACGAGGCGCTCACGATGGCGCCCGGCGTCGTCATCAAGGACTTCCATTTCGGCTGTGCATACAAGCAGATTGGCTCCGACGACAAGTCCGACGGCCTGCTCGGGCTCGGCGGCGCGCCCGAGTCACTCCCGGTTCAGACCTCCACGGTCTACGGCGGCTCTTTCTCCTACTGCCTCCCGCCGGTGAGCAGCGGCACCGGGTTCCTCGCCCTCGGCGCGCCCAGCAACACCTCGGGCTTCTCCTTCACGCCCATGACCCCCTTCATGGATTACGCTACCTTCTACCTGGTGAAGCTCACCGGCATCAGCGTCGGCGGGAAGCAGCTCCGTATCCCGCCAAAGGTGTTCGAGGGGGGGCTGATCGTGGACTGCGGCAATATCATCTCACATCTGCCATCGACGCCCTATGCGAAACTGCAGTCCGCGTTTCGGGCGGCCATGGCGGCTTACCCGCTCATCCCGAGCGACGAGTACGACACATGCTACAACTTCACCGGATACAACAACATCACCGTGCCCAAGGTCGCTCTCACGTTCACCGGCGGCGTCACGGTCGACCTCGATGTCCCCAACGGGGTTCTGTTGGATGGTTGTCTGGCCTTCACCGAGTCCGGGCCAGATGATTACGTCGGGTTCCTCGGTAATGTCCAGATGAGAACGTTGGAGATGTTGTACGATGTCAGGGGTGGTAGACTCGGATTCCGGGCAGGTGCCTGCTGACCCCTCAAGCTGTATCACAATCGGGAGCTAGCCTACAAAAAAAATAAGATCGGTTTGCTTATAACTGTAGAATACTATAGGATGCAACTCAATTGTATTTATCAGAGTCTGCTACAATATAGATGATGTCTTATGTGACAAGCCAACTAACCCTACAATATTTCTAGGAGTTAACCTATACAAGGCTAGAGATGATAGGAGAATCGGTCTACAGATGTCACAGTTCAACACCCCGCAGTCGAAGCGTCGGCATCGGCGATGCAAAGACTGGAACGATGTCGCAGTTCAACACCCCGCAGTCGAAGCGTCGGCATCGGCGATGCAAAGACTGGAACGAAACTCCTTGAATGCAGCAGTTGGCACCCCCTGGTCATGATGTCGGCGAACTGTTGGGTAGTCGGTACGTGAAGAATACGAAGCTGACCCAACTGAACCTTCTCGCGCACAGAGTGAACATCGAGCTCAATGTGTTTGCTGCACTTGTGCTGCACCGGATTAGCTGCGAGGTAGGTGGCCGACACTTTATCGCAGAAGACCACAATAGCTTTCGGAAGGGTAATCCGAAGCTCACCAAGAAGGTGACGAAGCCAAAAGGTCTCCACGACCACGTTGGCAACAGCCTGATACTTAGTCTCAGCACTCGAATGGGAGACAGTAGGCTACCGTTTAGAGGACCATGAGACAAGAGAGTCACCGAAGAAGACACAATAGCCAGACGTGGAACGTCGGGTGTCAGGACAGCCAGCCCAATCCGCGTCAATATAAGCAATGAGCTCAGTCGAGGCGGAGGCGTGAAGACGAAGACCGTAGGTCGGCGTGCCGCGAATGTAACGAAGAATGCGCTTAACCAGAGACCGGTGAACAACACGGGGCGAGTGCCTATGCAAGCAAACTTGCTGCATCGCAAACTGAATGTCTGGTCTGGTGAGCGTAAGGTACTGAAGAGTGCCAACAATGCTGCGGTAGAGGGCGGCGTCAGCAGTGGGCTGGCCAGCGGTAGTGGAGAGCTTCAGCTTGGCCTCAGTGGGTGTGGCGGCCGGCTTGAAGTCAGTCATGCCGGCACGGTCCAGAAGATCAAAAGCATGCTGCCACTTATGAAGAAAGAACCCAGAGGCATCGCGTCGCACATTAATGCCGAGGAAGAAGTGCAACGCGCCTAGGTCCTTCAGCCGAAACTCAGAGCCAAGACGACCGATGATGTCGCGAAGAAGATCCTCTCGGGAGGCAGTGATGGCAATATCATCGACGTATAACAGAAGCATAGCCACATGATCAGACCGATGGAGCATGAACAACGACGTGTCAGAGGTGGTGCCGAGAAACCCGAGAAGGCCGAGGAACGTCGCGATGCGCTGGTACCACGCGCGCGGAGCCTGTTTGAGGCCGTATAACGACTGTGACATCATCTGGACGCTGAGGGTCAACAAACCCGACCGGCTGCTGACAGAGAACCCGCTCCTAAAGATGGTTGTACAAGAAGGCATTGTTGCTGTCGAGTTGATGTACGGGACAACGAGGAGAAGCGGCCAGCTAGAGGATAACACGGATCGTGGCGGGTTTGACAGCCGGAGAAGAAGTCTCGGAGAAGTCAACACCGGCACGCTGTACAAAGCCACAGACAACCCATCGAGCCTTGTACCTGTCAAGAGAACCGTCCGGGAGGAGTTTATGATGAAAAACTCACTTGCCGAAGATGACATTCGCCCCAGGAGGACGAGGAACGAGGGTCCAAGTCCGATTGGCTACAAGAGTATCATACTCAGCACGCATGGCGGCAGTCCAATGCGGATCACTCAACGCAGAACGCACCGAGCACGGAACTGGAGAGATGGTCGTGACGCTGAGGTTGTGGTAGCACGGGTTTGGCTGATGCACCCCGGCCTTGGCACGCGTCACCATGGAGTGATGAGGCGGCGGGGGAGGCGGATGTGGACCACGGCGAGGAGCCACAACCAGCGGCTCAGACGATGATGAATACGAGGGAGAGGCCACGGGCGTCGGAGTAGAGGGCGCAGACGGCAAGGCCGACGTTGCGGCCGAAGAGGCACCGGAGGGCCCGGTCGTGGGCAGTGACGAAGGCGCCGACAGGGTCGGCTCCTCCTGACCCAGCATGGTGGTCGGCGAGGCCAGCGGAGACCCAGCCGAGGGAGATGCCGTGGTCGGGGATGAGACCCCCAAGGGCCCGACTGGGGGAGAGGCCGGGAGCACCACTGGACCTGGGGAGGCCGGCTCCTCCTGAGCCGAGAGGTGAGAGACCGGCGAGGCCCGGGAGGCCGGCTCATCCTGAGCCAGCGAGGGAGTGCTAACTCTTGAGCACTGCGTTGGTTTTCCATTGAAGAGGAAAGGGTGATGCAGCAAAGTAGCGTAAGTATTTCCCTCAGTTTTTGAGAACCAAGGTATCAATCCAGTAGGAGGCCACGCACGAGTCCCTCGCACCTACACAAACAAATAAATCCTTGCAACCAACGCGATAAAGGGTTGTCAATCCCTACACGGTCACTTACGAGAGTGAGATCTGATAGATATGATAAGATAATATTTTTGGTATTTTTATGATAAATATGAAAAGTAAAGAAAGTAAAATAAAAACGGCGCTAGAAATAACTTGTTGAAGGGAGATTAATATGATGGAAAATAGACCTGGGGGCCATAGGTTTCACTAGTGGCTTCTCTCAAGAGCATAAGTATTACAGTGGGTGAACAAATTACTGTTGAGCAATTGACAGAACTGAGCATAGTTATGAGAATATCTAGGTATGGTCATGTATATAGGCATCACGTCCGAGACAAGTAGACCGACTCCTGCCTGCATCTACTACTATTACTCCACACATCGACCGCTATCCAAAGATGCATCTAGAGTATTAAGTTCATAAGAACAGAGTAACGCTTTAAGCAAGATGACATGATGTAGAGGGATAAACTCATGCAATATGATATAAACCCCATCTTGTTATCCTCGATGGCAACAATACAATCGTGCCTTGCTGCCCCTCACACCGGGAAAGGACACCATAAGATTGAACCCAAAGCTAAGCACTTCTCCCATTGCAAGAAAGATCAATCTAGTAGGCCAAACCAAACTGATAATTCAAAGAGACTTGCAAAGATAACCAATCATACATAAGAGAATTCAGAGGAGATTCAAATATTGTTCATAGATAAACTTGATCATAAACCCACAATTCATCGGTCTCAACAAACACACCGCAAAAGAAGATTACATCGAATAGATCTCCACAAGAGAGGGGGAGAACATTGTATTGAGATCCAAAAATAGAGAAGAAGCCATCTAGCTAATAACTATGGACCCGAAGGTCTGAGGTAAACTACTCACACATCATCGTAGAGGCTATGGTGTTGATGTAGATGTTGGAAATATGCCCTAGAGGCAATAATAAAAGCATTATTATTATATTTGCTTGTTCATGATAATTGTCTTTTATTCATGCTATAACTGTATCATCCGGAAATCGTGATACACGTGTGAATACATAGACCACAATACGTCCCTAGTGAGCCTCTAGTTGACTAGCTCGTTGGTCGACGATAGTCATGGTTTCCGACTATGGACATCGATGTCATTGATAACGGGATCACGTCATTAGGAGAATGACGTGATGGACAAGACCCAATCCTAAGCATAGCACAAAGATCGTAGTTCGTTTTGCTAGAGCTTTTCCAATGTCAAGTATCTCTTCCTTAGACCGTGAGATCGTGTAACTCCGTGATACCGTAGGAATGCTTTGGGTGTACCAAACGTCACAACGTAATCGGGTGACTAGAAAGGTGCATTACAGTATCTCCGAAAGTGTCTGTTGGGTTGACACGGATCGAGACAGGGATTTGTCACTCCGTATGACGGAGAGGTATCACCGGGCCCACTCGGTAGTGCATCATCATAATGAGCTCAAAGTGATCAAGTGTCTGGTCACGGGATCATGCATTACGGTACGAGTAAAGTGACTTGCCGGTAACGAGACTGAACGAGGTATTGGGATACCGACGATCGAGTCTCGGGCAAGTAACATACCGTCTGACAAAGGGAATAGTATACGGGGTTGCTTGAATCCTCGACATCGTGGTTCATCCGATGACATCATCGAGGAGCATGTAGGAGCCAACATGGGTATCCAGATCCCGCTGTTGGTTATTGACCTGAGAGCGTCCCGGTCATGTCTGCATGTCTCCCGAACCCGTAGGGTCTACACACTTAAGGTTCGGTAACGCTAGGGTTAATAGGAAGACTTGTATGTGATTACCGAATGTTGTTCGGAGTCCCGGATGAGATCCCGGACGTCACGAGGAGTTCCGGAATGGTCCGGAGGTAAAGATTTATATATGGGAAGTTGTCAAACGGCCACCGGAAAGGTTCCGGAGGACCACCGGGAGGGGCCACCCCTTTCGGGGGGCCACTTGGGCTGCGTGGGAGGCAGCCAGCCCCTAGTGGGCTGGGCGCACCCCTCCCCTTGGGCCATGCGCCTAGGGTTGAGGGGGGAACCCTAAGGGCGCCTTGCTTGGGGGCAAGCCCCTCCCTGGTCCCCCCTCTAGATGCATCTAGAGGGGCCGCCCTCCTCCCTTCCCCTATAAATAGAGGGGTGAGGGAGGGCTGCACACAGTTGAAGGCGCAGCCCTCCCTCCCAATACCTCCTTCTCCGCGCGCTTGCAAGCCCCTGCCGAGATCAGGACTCCACCATCATCACGCCGTCGTGCTGCTGTTGAGCTATCTTCCTCAACCTCTCCTTCCTCCTTGCTGGATCAAGACGGAGGAGACGCTGCCCGCACTGCACGTGTGTTGAACGCGGAGGTGCTGTCCGCTCAGCGCTTTGGTCATCGGTGATCCGAGTACGACTCCATCATCACCATCCCTCGAAGCTTCCGCACGCGATCTACAAGTGGTATGTAGATGCAAACTCACTCCCTTGACTCGTTGCTTAGATGAACTCATAGATGGATCTTGGTGAAACCGTAGAAAAATTTTAATTTTCTGCAACGCTCCCCAACAAAGGGCATCATGAGCTAGGTCTATGCGTAGTTCTCTATTGCACGAGTAGAACACAATTTAGTTGTGGGCGTGGATCTTGTCAACTTACTTGCCGCTACTAGTCTTATCTTGCTTCCGCGGTATTGTGGGATGAAGCGGCCGGACCAACCTTACACGTGCGCTTACGTGAGACCGGTTCCACCGACTAACATGCACTAGTTGCATAAGGTGGCTGGCGGGTGTCTGCTCTCCTACTTTAGTTGGAGCGGATTCGATGAAAAGGGTCCTTATGAAGGGTAAATAGAAGTTGACAAGATCACGTTGTGGTTATTCGTAGGTAAGAAAACGTTCTTGCTAGAACCCAATTGCAGCCACGTAAAAGATGCAACAACAATTAGAGGACGCCTAACTTGTTTTTGCAGCAATTGTCATGTGATGTGATATGGCCAAGTTGTGATGAATGATGAATGACATATTGTGATGTATGAGATCATGTTCTTGTAATAGGAATCACGACTTGCATGTCGATGAGTATGACAACCGGCAGGAGCCATAGGAGTTGTCTTTATTTTGTATGACCTGCGTGTCATTGAAGAACGCCATGTAAATTACTTTACTTTATTGCTAAACGCGTTAGCCATAGAAGTAGAAGTAGTCGTTGGCGTGACAACTTCATGGAGGCACAATGATGGAGATCATGATGATGGAGATCATGGTGTCATGACGGTGACAAGATGATCATGGAGCCCCGAAGATGGAGATCAATGGAGCTATATGATATTGGCCATATCATGTCACTACTATATAATTGCATGTGATGTTTATTATGTTTATACATCTTGTTTACTTAGAACGACGGTAGTAAATAAGATGATCCCTTACCACAATTTCAAGAAGTGTTCCCCCTAACTGTGCACCGTTGCTAAAGTTCGTCGCTTCTAAGCACCACGTGATGATCGGGTGTGATGGATTCTTACGTTCAAATACAACGGGTGTAAGACAGATTTACACACGCAAAAACACTTAGGGTTAACTTGACGAGCCTAGCATGTACAGACATGGCCTCGGAACACGGAGACCGAAAGGTCGAACACGAGTCGTATGGAAGATACGATCAACATGAGAATGTTCACCGACGATGACTAGTCCGTCTCACGTGATGATCGGACACGGCCTAGTCGACTCAGATCGTGTAACACTTAGATGACTAGAGGGATGTCTAATCTGAGTGGGAGTTCATTTAAATAATTTGATTAGATGAACTTAATTATCATGAACTTAGTCTAAAACTTTTGAATGATATGTCTTGTAGATCAAATGGCCAACGCTCATGTCAACTTGAACTTCAACGCGTTCCTAGAGAAACCAAGCTGAAAGATGACGGCAGAACTATACGGACTGGGTCCGAACTTGAGGATCATCCTCATAGCTGCCAGAAACAATATGTCCTAGAAGGACCGCTAGGTGACGCTCCGTCTCTGCAGAACCAAGACATTATGAATGCTTGGTAGTCTCGTCTTGATGATTACTCCCTCGCTCAGGCGGCATGCTTTACACTTAGAACCGGGCTCCAAAAGCGTTTTGAGCATCACGGAGCATATGAGATGTTCGAGGAGCTGAAACTTGTTTTCCAAGCTCACGCCGGGTCGAGAGATATGACATCTCCGACAAGTTCTATAGTTGTAAAATGGAGGAAAATAGTTCACGTCGGTGAGCACATTCTCAAGATGTCTGGGTTGCACAACCGTATGACCCAGCTGAATATTAACCTCCCTGATGAGGCGGTCATTGACAGAATCCTCCAGTCGCTCCCACCAAGCTACAAGAGCTTTGTGATGAACTACAATATGCAGGGGATGGTAAAGACCATTCCTGAAGTATTCTCTATGCTGAAGTCAGCCGAGGTTGAAATCAAGAAAGAACATCAAGTGTTGATGGTCAATAAGACCACTAAGTTCAAGAAGGGCAAGGGCAAGAAGAACTTCAAGAAGAACTTCAAGAAGGACGGCAAGGAGGTTGCCGCGCCCGGTAAGCAAGTTGCCGGGAAGAAGTCAAAGAATGGACCCAAACCCGAGACTGAGTGCTTTTATTGCAAGGGGAGGGGTCACTGGAAGCGGAACTGCCCCAAATACTTAGCGGACAAGAATGCCGGCAACACCAAAGGTATATTTGATATACATGTAATTGATGTGTACTTTACCAGTACTCGTAGTAACTCCTGGGTATTTGATATCGGTGCCGTTGCTCATATTTGTAACTCACAGCAGGAGCTGCGGAATAAGCGGAGACCGGCAAAGGACGAGGTGACGATGCGCGCGTCGGGAATGGTTCCAGTCGATGTGATCGCCGTCAAGCACGCTACCTCTTCATTTACCTCGGGATTAGTTTTGAACCTTAATAATTGTTATTTGGTGCCAAGTTTGAGCATGAATATTGTATCCGGATCTCGCTTAATGCGAGATGGCTACTCATTTAAATCCGAGAATAATGGTTGTTCTATTTATATGAGAGATATGTTTTATGGTCATGCTCGATGGTCAATGGTTTATTCTTAATGAATCTCGGCGTAGTATTACACATGTTCATAGCGTGAATACCAAAAGATGTAAAGTTGATAACGATAGTCCCACATAGTTGTGGCACTTGCCGCCTTGGTCACATTGGTGTCAAGCGCATGAAGAAGCTCCATGCTTGATGGACTTTTGGAGTCTTTAGATTATGAATCATTTGACACATGCGAACCATGCCTCATGGGCAAGATGACCAAGACTCCGCTTCTCCGGAACAATGGAGCGAGCAACCAACTTGTTGGAAATCATACATACCGATGTAAAAGCGGTCCAATGAGCGTTGAGGCTCATGGAGGATATCGTTATGTTCTCACTCTCACGATGACTTGAGTAGATATGGGTATGTCTACTTGATGAAACACAAGTCTGAGACCTTTGAAAAGTTCAAGGAATTTCAGAATGAAGTAGAGAATCAACGTGACCGAAAGATAAAATTCTTACGATCGGATCGTGGAGGAGAATATTTAAGTCATGAATTTGGTACACACTTAAGAAAATGTGGAATCGTTTCACAACTAACGCCACCGAACACCTCAACAGAACGGTGTGTCGAACGTCGTAATCGCACTCTATTGGATATGGTGCGTCTATGATGTCTCTTACTGATTTACCGCTATCATTTTGGGGATACGCTCTAGAGACAGCTACATTCACTTTAAATAGGGCACCGCCTAAGTCCGTTGAGACGACACCGTATGAATTATGGTTTGGGAAGAAACCTAAGCTATCGTTTCTAAAAGTTTGGGGATGCGATGCTTATGTCAAGAAACTTCAACCTGAAAAGCTCGAACCCAAGTCGGAAAAATGCGTCTTCATAGGATACCCTAAGGAAACCATAGGGTATACCTTCTACTTAAGATCCGAGGGCAAGATCTTTGTTGCCAAGAACGGGTCCTTTCTGGAAAAAGAGTTTCTCTCGAAAGAAGTAAGTGGGAGGAAAGTAGAACTCGATGAAGTACTACCTCTTGAACAGGATAGTAGTGCAGCTCAGGAAAATGTTCCCGTGATGCCTACACCAACCAAGAGGAAATTAATGATGATGATCAAGGTACTTGGATCAAGTTGCTACTGAACTTCAGAGGTCCACAAGGACACGCCCGCACTGCAGTGGTACGCAACCCTGTCCCGGAAATCATGTTGTTAGACAACGGTGAACCTTCGAACTATGAAGAAGCGATGGCGGGCCCAGATTCCAACAAATGGCTAGAAGCCATGAAATCCGAGATAGAATCCATGTATGAAAACAAAGTGTGGACTTTGAATGACTTGCCCGATGATCGGCGAGCGATAGAAAACAAATGGATCTTTAAGAAGAAGACGGACGCAGATGGTAATGTCACCATCTATAAAGCTCGACTTGTCGCTAAGGGTTATCGGCAAGTTCAAGGGATTGACTATGATGAGACTTTCTCTCCCGTAGCGAAGCTTAAGTCCGTCCGAATCATGTTAGCAATTGCCGCATACTATGATTATGAGATATGGCAGATGGACGTCAAAATAGCGTTCCTTAACGGTTATCTTAAGGAAGAGCTGTATATGATGCAGCCGGAAGGTTTTGTCGATCCTGAGAACGCTAACAAAGTATGCAAGCTCCAGCGATCCATTTATGGGCTGGTGCAAGCATCTCGGAGTTGGAACATTCGCTTTGATGAGATGATCAAAGCGTTTGGGTTTATGCAGACTTATGGAGAAGCCTGTGTTTACAAGAAAGTGAGTGGGAGCTCTGTAGCATTTTGATTCCCTCTCTTATCCTTAGCGGATCTTGTTACTCTTGGGTGTTCGAGCACCCTAGACGGTTGAGGTCACCTCGGAGCCATACTCCATTGTGGTGAAGCTTCATGGTGTTGTTGGGAGCCTCCAATTGTTGTGGAGATAGCCCCAACCTTGTTTGTAAAGGTTCGGTCGTCGCCTTCAAGGGCACCAATAGTGGAATCACGGCATCTCGCATCGTGTGAGGGCGTGAGGAGAATACAGTGGCCCTAGTGGCTTCTTGGGGAGCATTGTGCCTCCACACCGCTCTAACGGAGACGTATTTCCCTTAAAGGAAGGAACTTGTAACACATCCTCGCTCCATCGGCTCCACTCTTGGTTAATTCGTGCCTTTACTTTTGCAAGCCTACTTGTGTTACTTCCATTGCTTGCTTATGTGCTAGTTGTTATTTGCATCATATAGGTTGCTCACTTAGTTGCACATCTAGACAACCTGTTTTGTTGCAAAGTTTAATTTGGTAAAGAAAAGCTTAAAAATTGTTAGTTGCCTATTCACCCCCCCTCTAGTCAACCATATCGATCCTTTCAATTGGTATCAGAGCCTCATCTCTTTTTAAGGACTTTACCGTCCAAGAGTATGGTTGATTTCAGAGATGATGTGGGGAGCACTCAAGTCTTGAATCCGATATCATCTACGGGAGATGGGAGTACCTCGATCTCTCGTGAGGAATTCAATGTGACGTTGGACACATTGAAAACCTCCATGACGACCGAGGTCAAGGACATGTTTAAGGAATTCCTAGAAGGGCTTAAACTTTCCACTGCACCCGTGAAAGTGGGTGATCCCGCCAACACGGGAGCGGATGCTAACTCCGATAAGGGGGAAGCTACTAGTGAGAAAGCCCCATCGTCTAGTGGTAGAAATGGCACCGGCATCTTTGCCCATGTGGAACCTCCAGTTTATGGAGGGCCGATTCCTTCAACTCATTTGAATCATGCTGGTCCTCCTCCTAAATATGAAAAGCATGAAGATTTTGATTCTTGGGTTTATTGCTTCAAGCGTCATTTAAAGCATGTGAATACTAACCTTTGGAGAATCATTGAAGAAGGTTTCTATCCTCATGACCCAAGCAACTTCACCCCCCGAGAAGCCGTGGACAATCAATTCAATGAGAGCGCTCTCTTCATCATCCAAGAAGCAATTCTTCCCGAAGATCTCCCTCATCTTCGACCTCATACCATGGCTAAAGAAGCATGGAAATGTGTTGAGTCTCTCTATCGAGGAAGTGCTAGCATTCAACGCTCCAACTATGAAGTGGTGTAAGATGAAGCCGATGAGTTTGCAATGAAAGAAGATGAAGAACCTCGTGAGCTCTTTCGAAGAGTGACCAAACTCGCGGTCTCACTCCGAGATCATGGAAGCAAGGACACGGATGACAATTGGATCAAGCGCCAAGTTCCTCAAGGCCATGATGCCCTACAACAAGGCCATGTCCTCCGTCATTCGTCAAAGACCGGACTTCCACTCCATGACCTCAAGTGAAGTGTTGGATGAGTTCGTTGCAATGAGCATCTTGGACAAGACCGCCGACAATGCGGTGCTCCGTTCTCAAAGGGTAAAGAAGCCCAACCTTGCATTGAAGGCCAAGGTCATCATAGAAGAAGAGGATGAAGTGGAAGTTGAGGAGAGCAACCTCGAAGACACCAAGTACGATTATCATGAGCACATGGCCCTTGCTTCAAGACAATTTTGGAGCAAGAAAAATACAAGGCCCAACTTCAACAAGAGAAACCCTAGTGGAGTCAAGGGCAAGAAACGAGTTAGAAACTGCTTCAACTCTGGCAATGTGAGCCATTTCGTTGCGGATTGTCCTTATGAGAAGCGGGAAGACAATGGTGGCAAGTTCATCCGAAAGGACAAATCCAAGTCCTTCCCCAACAAGAACAACTTCGCCAAGAAGACTCCTACTCGTGGGTTGGTGGTTCAAGAAGAATACCATGAGGATGACGATGATGATGAAAATGAAGAAGCAATGGCCATGGCATCCGTTTCCATTGCTACTACTCCCCGGGCGTCTCTCTTTGATTCACCCAATGAGAACATCACCGCCAAGTGCCTCATGGCTAAAGCTTCCAACAAGGTAACCCCCAACATCAAAACCACCATAATTACTAATCCCTCCGTGGAGGAGTGCATTGATGATCATGATGGGTCTAATGATAAAGTGAATGAATTTGAGTATTTTATGAGTAAGCTCAAGGGCAAATCCAAGAAGCACTTTGTGGCTCTCTTGGAACAACTTGGTGAGGCCAATGACATGATCGAGGCTCACGAAGAAACCATCTCTAAGATGGAAGGTCATAGTCATGACTATGCCGATGAGATATCGGATCTCTCTAATGCTCTTTAGGAAGAGCGTGTGCATCTTTTGACTTTTGAGGAGTCACACAACGATGACCATGCTAAGTTAAAGAAAGATCTTGATCATGCTCTTGTTATGTCTCTGTGTTATCTTCTGAGCAGGATAAACTTGGGGTTGATCATGCTAGACTCAAAGAGGAGTTTGAGATACTTGACAAGGCTCACAAGATCTTGAAGGGTGCTCACGCTAACCTCAAAGAGTCTCATGCTCAGCTCCAAGTTAAGCTAACCAAGGAAAAGGCCACCTTTCCTCATATGGTATTAATTGACAATGCATGTGCTACTAACCCGTGTTGTGAGCATGTGCATCTTGTGGTGGAGAATGCCAAGTTGAAAGATCAACTTGAGAAAGGCCTTGTGTCATGCATTCAAGGTGAGAAGAACCTCAATGACCTTTTGAGAAATCAAAAGGAAGTTGTGGCCAAGGAAGGAATTGGGTTTGCACCAAAGTCCAAGAGCAAGAAGAAGAAGAACGACAAGACCAAACGTCCTCCTCCTCTCAAGCAAACGTTTGTGAAAGAGGGAGAGGGTGCTCCTAAGGAGAAGAAATAAAAAGTGAAGGGAGTTGATATCCAAAAGGGCAAAAGCATGTCCTCAAACAAAGCCGGCGACTTTAACCCGTCATATGTGTTGTGTCGTGCTAGTGATGGACATGTTTATGCTAAATTTGTTGGTTCTCCTTATGAGTACATTGAATGGTCTATTTGGGTTCCCAAGACCCTTGTTACTAACATCAAAGGACCCATTACTAAATGGGTACCTAAAACCAAGCATTGATATCTTGTAGGTGATGAAATTCCTCCCCAAGCCATAAGAAGAATGGGTGTTGGTTTTATCCTACCCGTTGAGGAACCCCTTGTAGCCGAAGGAGAAGGACAATGCTCCACTCAAGTGGAGCCATCACCGACCCAAGGCCCACACGCTTCCGAAGAACAAAGTGAAGGCCCTCAACCTCATGAACAAGACCAAGGGCAAGATCGTGCTCAAGACGATGATGACACTCCAAATGATGCCCAAGGTCAAGTTCTCTCCCCCGAGCATGCTCAAGATGAAGAACATGCTCAAGACGGCGCTCAAGATGATCAAGTGACCCCTCCTCATCCCACCTCCGAGGAGGAATTAGAGCGTCGTGCCGCCAAGATTGCTTCCAAACTCGCCACCAAAGGCCATCTCATGGAGAATGTGGTTGGAAGCCTAATAAAAGGGGTAAGCACTCGTAGACAATTGGCAAACTATTGTGAACATCACACGTTTGTCTCTTGTGTTGAACCCCAAAAGGTCTATGAGGCGCTCGAAGACTCGGATTGGCTCAATGCCATGCATGAAGAACTCAACAACTTCGAGTAAAACAAGGTGTGGAGATTGGTGCCAAGGCCATCGGGGAACCACAACGTCATTGGAACCAAGTGGATCTTCAAGAACAAGCAAGATGCTCATGGGAACATCATTCGCAACAAGGCAAGATTGGTAGCACAAGGCTACTCCCAAGTCGAGGGTATCGACTACGGTGAAACCTTTGCTCCCGTTGCTCGTCTTGAATCCATTCGTTTGTTGATTGCTTATGCTTCCCATCACAACTTTAAGTTACAACAAATGGATGTGAAAAGTGCTTTTCTTAATGGTCCTATTAATGAGTTGGTCTATGTCAAGCAACCCCCCGGGTTCGAGGACCCCTACTTCCCGGATCACGTGTATCAACTCGATAAGGCACTCTATGGCCTTAAACAAGCCCCACGTGCGTGGTATGACCACCTTACCGAGTTGTTACAAGACCGTGGATTTGAAGTGGGGCAAATCGATCCCACTCTTTTTACTAAGAAGGTCAATGGGGAGTTGTTTGTATGCCAACTATATGTTGATTATATTATCTTGGTTCTCCTAACAAAGCTTTCAATGAGGAATTTGCCGCTCTCATGACCTCCAAGTTCAAGATGTCTTCGATGGGAGAGTTGAAGTTCTTCCTTGGTTTCGATATCAAACAAAGAAGAGAAGGAACCTTCATCAACCAAGCCAAATACACTCAAGACATGCTCAAAAGATTCAAGCTAAGTGATGTCAAGCCGGCTACTACACCAATGCCTACCAAGTGCCAACTTGACATTGATCCCAATGGTAAAGCGGTGGATCAAAAGGTATATCGCTCCATGATTGGCTCCTTGCTTTACCTTTGTGCATCTAGACCAGATATCATGTTGAGTGTGGGAATGTGTGCACGGTTTCAAGCCGCACCGAAGGAAAGCCACTATGTGGTGGTCAAGCGAATCTTTCGATATTTGGCTCATACCCCAAACTTTGGCTTATGGTACCCAAGAGGAGCAAACTTCAAGCTTGAAGGATTTACGGATTCGATTGGGCGGAGACAAAGTGGATAGGAAGTCCACTTCCTGAGGGTGCCAATTTCTTGGTTGCTCCTTGGTAAGTTGGTCTTCCAAGAAGCAAAGTTGTGTGTCTCTCTCGTCCACCAAGCGGAATATGTGGCGGCGGTAGTTGTTGTGCTCAACTCCTTTGGATGAGGCAAACTTTAAAGGAGTACGGTGTCATTTGTGACAAAGTGCCTCTTTGGTGTGATAATGAAAGTGCCATCAAGATTTCTCTCAACCCGGTGCAACACTTCAAGACGAAGCACATTGAGATTCGGTATCACTTCATCCGGGATCACATTAGGCAAGGGGAGATCGAGCTCAAGTATGTCAACACTCATGATAACCTTGCAGATATCTTCACGAAGCCCTTGGATGAAGCAAGATTTCGCGAGTTAAGGCATGAGCTAAGTATCATTGATTTGAGCAATGTGACTTGAACCCTTGCACCCCCCCACCACACTCATCTTGTTGTCTAGTTTAGGTGTAGGCATGGACATAGGGGGAGTGTTGTGTATCTCAATGAACTCTTCCTCCCCCCATTATGCATAAAACGATCAACTCTTTCACATTAGCCACTTTTGATGGTACTTGTGCTTCAAAGACGAGTTTTGGTCATGGGCCCAAGGATAGTTCTTCGCGGTGCCATACCAATTGACTCAAACATAGGTGGCTCCGGCCACCGCCCTCTCTTGAGAGAGGCCAGAGCTCGCTCCTCTTTAGTTTGGTTGTCTTGAAAGAGTGGTTTCTGGACCTTTGTTAGTGTGAGTGTTGCCTTGTTGTTCTTGTTTCTTGTCCTTGCCTTCCCTTTCTCCTTGTTGTGCTTGAGTTTTTTTGTCTCGAGGCCTTTTTGGTTGCTGGCGGTACTACCGCTGCTGGCGAGCGGTACTACCGCCCTCCAGCGCGGTATTACCGCTGTGAGGCGCGGGCAGGGGGTCATATCGGGGCAGGGGGAGTTTTCTTCTCCCCCATACCCATTCGCTCGCCCCTCGCTCTATTCCTCTCTCTCTCCAGCAACCGGCACCGCGGGAGGGCTCCGACGGATCTCCCTCTCCGGGGCGTCCCTCTCCATTTCCTTCGGTGGAGTCGATCCCCACCTTGTCCTCTTGCCATGGATGCCGGTATTGCCCCCGTTCTCTCTTTCTTTTTGTCTAGATTTCCCATCCAGCTTCTTAGGGGCAGTAGCAGTTGCATCTCTAGATTTTTGACCAAATCTAGGCTTGAGTAGAATGGAGAATGCTTCTAGACAGTTTGGATTGATGTTTGGTTGGAGTATTTTTGAATTTGGTAGGACGGTAGTGCCGGATCTGTCCACGGTAGTAGGAAACCGCTGTTTCCCCGTCTCGAGCGGTACTACCGCTCTCTCCAGAGCGGTACTACCGCTTGGAGCGGTACTACCACTCTCTCCGGAGCGGTACTACCGCTTGGAGCGGTACTACCGTTATCAGGGGCACGGTACTACCGCCCCCTACCAGATTCCATCATGCTCTTACCTTTCAGTGATCCTTTTGCTTGTGTTTTATGGCTTTTGATCGTTCTTTCTGGTTGTTTGCGTGTTTTTGTGTGTGGTTCCAGGTGATGAGCTTCCTGAGCATCCGGCTCGTCGTGTCAACCCGGTCGTGCCACGCCCAAGCGCTACCGCTGCCATCGAGTCTGCGGAGCTTCCTCAAGTGCTCCACCTCCACCTCCACCTCCACCTCAACTCCAAAAGAAGATTGGTGTCAAGCCGAAGAACTCTGGCAAAACCGTGCCAGAAATGTCACCTAAGGAGTTACAGGCGGCGTCGCCAAGAACCCATATGAGGCAGACCAAGATCCCACTATGGTCAACCGTCTGCTCGGAACAAGTTTCAGTTCGCCATCTTCTTTGATGTTCTCAAGGCCAAGAAGAATCTCTTTGTCAACGTGCACTCCATCGACACCGACCATATGGAAAAGGATCCTGAATACTTTGGTGAAGCTCTTTAGATGTGCACCCAACTGAACATTCTTAGGGTCATGCAATTCAACAAAGATTTTGATGCTGATATTGTGGCCCAATTCTTTGCCACGGTTCATCTCGGGACTGATGAGGACAGGACACTGACTTGGTTGACCAATGGCAAGTTGCTTTCAGTCAAGCGGAAAGCTTTCATGAATTTGATTGGGGTGCAAGATCTAGGACTTGAGACTCCTGTCGGCTTTTTGAAGGAAATATGCCCTAGAGGCAATAATAAAGTTATTATTTATTTCCTTATATCATGATAAATGTTTATTATTCATGCTAGAATTGTATTAACCGGAAACATAATACATGTGTGAATACATAGACAAACAGATAGTCACTAGTATGCCTCTACAAGACTAGCTCATTAATCGAAGATGGTTATGTTTCCTAACCATAGACATGTGTTGTCATTTGATTAATGGGATCACATCATTAGGAGAATGATGTGATTGACATGACCCATTCCGTTAGCTTAGCACTTGATCGTATAGTATGTTGCTAATGCTTTCTTCATGACCTATACATGTTCCTGTAACTATGAGATTATGCAACTCCGTTTACGGAGGAACACTTTGGTACTACCAAGCGTCACAACGAATGGGTGATTATAAAGGAGTACTACAGGTGTCTCCAAAGGTACTTGTTGGGTTGGCGATTTGAGATTAGGTTTTGTCACTCCGATTGTCGGAGAGGTATCTCTGGGCCTTCTCGGTAATACTCATCACCTAAGCCTTGCAAGCATTGCAACTAATGGGTTAGTTGCGAGATGATGTATTACGGAGCGAGTAAAGAGACTTGCCGGTGACGAGATTGAACTAGGTATTGGATACCGACGATCGAATCTCGGGCAAGTAACATACCGATGACAAAGGAACAAAGTATGTTGTTATGCGGTTTGACCGATAAAGATCTTCGTAGAATATGTAGGAGCCAATATGGGCATCCAGGTTCCGCTATTGGTTATTGACCAAGAATAGTTCTAGGTCATGTCTACATAGTTCTCGAACCCGTAGGGTCCGCACGCTTAAGGTTTCGATGATGATATATTATGAGTTTATGAGTTTTGATGTACCGAAGGAGTTCGAGTCCCGGATGAGATCGGGGACATGACGAGGAGTCTCGAAATGGTCGAGACGTAAAGATCGATATATTGGACGACTATATTCGAGTTCGGAAAGGTTCGAATGATCCGGTATTTTTCGAGTACCGGAGAGTTACGGGAATTCGCCGGGGAGAAGTATTGGGCCTTATTGGGCCTGCAGGGAAAGAGAGAGGGCTGCCTAGGGCAGGCCGCGCGCCCCCCCAAGGCCTAGTCCGAATTGGACTAGGGAAGGGGGCCGCACCCCTTCTTCTCCTCCCCTTCCTTCTCTCCTATTCCTACTAGGAAAGGAGGAGTCCTACTCCCGGTGGGAGTAGGACTCCCCCCCTTGGTGCGCCCTCCTAGGCCGGCCACCTCCTCCTGTCTCCTTTATATACGGGGCAGGGGCACCCCATGACACACAAGTTGATCTATGGATCGTTCCTTAGCCGTGTGCGTGCCCCCTCCACCATATTCCACTTGGTCATATCGTCATGGAGCTTAGGCGAAGCCCTGCGCCGGAGAAGTCATATCGTCACGGGCTTAGGCGAAGCCCTCGTCGGTGGAGCATCATCATCGTCACCACGCCGTCGTCTTGACGGAACTCATCCCGACACTTTGCTGGATCGGAGTCCGGGATCGTCATCGAGCTGAGCGTGTGCAGAACTCGGAGGTGCCGTCGTTCGGTGCTTGGATCGGTCGGATCGTGAAGGCGTCGACTACA
The DNA here is from genome assembly GCA_021605205.1 of Aegilops longissima. Taxonomy (NCBI): domain Eukaryota; kingdom Viridiplantae; phylum Streptophyta; class Magnoliopsida; order Poales; family Poaceae; genus Aegilops; species Aegilops longissima. Next base: position 184,955,546 of record CM038682.1, read on the forward strand.
TCAACAGCGTTGTTATAACGCTTCCGCTTTCGGTCTCACGAGGGTGCGTGGGCGGACACTCTCCCTCTCGTTGCTATGCCATCACCATGGTCTTGCGTGATCGTAGGAAATTTTTGAAATTACTCGTTCCCCAACAAAGGGTATCGAGCCTGGTTTTATGCGTTGATGTCATGTGCACGAGTAGAACACAAGTGAGTTGTGGACGATACAAGTCATACTGCCTACCAGCATGTCATACTTTGGTTCAGCGGTATTGTGAGATGAAGCGCCCGGACCGACATTACGCGTGACGCTTACGCGAGACTGGTTTCACCGCTCCGAGCACTCGTTGCTTAAAGGTGACCGGCGGTGTCTCTCTCTCTCTCACTTTAGTTGAACCGAGTGTGGCTACGCCCGGTCCTTGAGAAGGTTAAACGCGAGTCTATTTGACGAAATATCGTTGTGGTTTTGATGCGTGGTAAGAACGGTTCTTGCTCAGCCCGTAGCAGCCACGTAAAACTTGCAACAACAAAGTAGAGGACGTCTAACTTGTTTTTGCAGGGCATGTTGTGATGTGATATGGTCAAGACGTGATGCTATATTTTATTGTATGAGATGATCATGTTTTGTAACCGAGTTATCGGCAATCGGGCAGGAGCCATATGGTTGTCGCTTTATTGTATGAAATGCAACGCCATGTAATTGCTTTACTTTATCACTAAAGAGTAGCGATAGTCGTAGAAGCAATAGTTGGCGAGGCGACAACGATGCTACGATGGAGATCAAGGTGTCGCGCCGGTGACGATGGTGATCATGACGGTGCTTGGCGATGGAGATCACAAGCACAAGATGATGATGACCATATCATATCACTTATATTGATTGCATGTGATGTTTATCCTTTATGCATCTTATCTTGCTTTGATTGACGGTAGCATTATAAGATGATCTCTCACTAAAATTATCAAGAAGTGTTCTCCCGAGTATGCACCGTTGCGAAAGTTCTTCGTCTTTGAGACACCACGTGATGATCGGGTGTGATAGGCTCTACGTTCAAATACAACGGGTGCAAAACAGTTGCGCACGCGAATACTCGAGTTAAACTTGACGAGCCTAGCATATAACAGATATGGCCTCGGAACACGGAGACCGAAAGGTCGAGCGTGAATCATATAGTAGATATGATCAACATAGTGATGTTCACCATTGAAACTACTCCATCTCACGTGATGATCGGACATGGTTTAGTTGATTTGGATCACGTAATCACTTAGATAACTAGAGAGATGTCTGTCTAAGTGGGAGTTCTAAAGTAATATGATTAATTGAACTTTAATTTATCATGAACTTAGTCCTGGTAGTATTTTGCAAATTATGTTGTAGATCAATAGCTCGCGTTGTTGCTTCCCTATGCTTTTATATGTTTGTTCCTAGAGAAAAATTGTATTGAAAGATGTTAGTATCAATGATGCGGATTGGATCTGTGATCTGAGGTTTATCCTCATTGCTGCGCAGAAGAATTATGTCCTTAAAGCACCGCTAGGTGACAGACCTATTGCAGGAGCGGATGCGACGCGTTATGAGCGTTTGGCTAGCTCAATATGATGACTACTTGATAGTTTAGTGCACCATGCTTAACGGCTTAGAATCGGGACTTCAAAGGCGTTTTGAGCGTCATGGACCATATGAGATGTTCCAGGAATTGAAGTTAATATTTCAAGCAAATACCGAGTTGAGAGATATGAAGTCTCCAACAAGTTCTATAGCTAAAAGATGGAGGAGAATCGCTCAACTAGTGAGCATGTGCTCAGATTATGCAGGTACTTCAATCGCTTGAATCAAGTGGGAGTTAATCTTCGAGATAAGATAGTGATTGACAGAATTCTCTAGTCACCATCACTAAGTTACTAGAACTTCGTGATGAACTATAGTGTGCAAGGGATGACAAAAACGATTCCCGAGCTCTTCGTGATGTTGAAATCGATGAAGGTAGAAATCAAGAAAAACATCAAGTGTTGATGGTTGACAAGACCACTAGTCTCAAGGAAAATGGCAAAGGGAAGAAGGAACTTCAAAAGGAACGGCAAGCAAGTTGCTGCTCGAGTGAAGAAGTCCAAGTCTAGACCTAAGCACGAGACCGAGTACTTACACTGCATAGGAAATGGTCACTTTGAAGCGGTAATACCCCAAATATTTGGTGGATAAGAAGGATGGCAAAGTGAACAAGGTTATATTTGATATACAGGTTATTGATGTGTACCTTACTAGTGTTTATAGTAGCCCTGAGTATTTGATACTGTTCGGTTGCTAAGATTAGTAACTCAAACAGGAGTTCTGAATAAGCAGAGACTAGTTGAAGGGAAGTGACGATGAGTGTTGGAAGTAGTTCCAAGATTGATATGATCATCATCGCACACTCCCTATACTTTCGGGATTAGTGTGGAACCTAAATAAGTGTTATTTGGTGTTGAGCATAAATATGATTTGATCATATTTATTGCAATCTGATTATTCATTTAAGTAAGAGAATAAATTGTTGTTCTGTTTACATGAATAAAACCTTATATGGTTACACACCCAATGAAAATGGTTCATTGGATCTCGATCATAGTGATACACATATTCATAATATTGAAACCAAAAGATGCAAAGTTAATAATGATAGTGCAACTTAGTTGTGGCACTGCCGTTTAGGTCATATTGGTGTAAAGCGCATGAAGAAACTCCATGCTGATGGGATTTTGGAATCACTTGATTATGAATCACTTGATGCTTGCGAACCATGCCTTATGGGCAAGATGACTAAAGACTCATTCTCCGAACAATGGAGCGAGCAAATGACTTATTGGAAATAATACATACTGATGTATGCGGTCCGATGAGTGTTAAAGCTCACGGCAAGTATCGTTATTTTCTAACCTTCACAAGATGATTTGAGCAGATATGAGTATATCTACTTAATGAAGCACAAGTCCGAAACATTTGAAAAGTTCAAATAATTTCAGAGTGAAGTGGAGAATCATCGTAATAAGAAAATAAAGTTTCTACGATCTGATCGTGGAAGAGAATATTTGAGTTCTGAGTTTGGCCTTCATATAAAACAATGTGGAATAGTTTCACAGCTCACGCCACATGGAACACCATAACGTAATGGTGTGTCCGAGCGTCATAACCGTACTTTATTTTGATATGGTGCGATCAATGATGTCTCTTACCGATTTACCAATATCGTTTTGGGGTTATGCATTAGAGACAGCTGCATTCACGTTTAATAGGGCACCATCTAAATCCGTTGAGATGACACCGTATGAACTATGGTTTAGCAGTAAACCTAAGCTGTCGTTTCTTAAAGTTTGGAGTTGTGATGCTTATGTGAAAAAGTTTTCACCTGATAAGCTCGAACCCAAATCGGAGAAGTGCGACTTCATAGAATACCCAAAGGTAACTATTGGGTACACCTTCTATCACAGATCCGAAGGCAAGTTTTTCGTTGCTAAGATGGATCCTTTCTAGAGAAGAAGTTTCTCTCGAAAGAAGTGAGTGGGAGGAAAGTAGAACTTGATGAGGTAATTGTACCTTCTCCCTTATTGGAAAGTAGTTCATCACGAAATCAGTTCGATGATTCCTACACCAATTAGTGAGGAAGTTAATGATGATGATCATGAAACTTCGATCAAGTTGCTACCAAACCTCGTGGGTCTTCGAGTAAGATCCGCACCAAAGTGATACGGTAATCCTATTCTAGAAGTCATGTTACTAGACCATGATGAACCTACGAACTATGAGGAAGCGATGATGAGCCCAGATTCATGAAATGGCTTGAGGCCATGAAATCTGAGATGGGATCCATGTATAAGAACAAAGTATGGACTTTGATTGACTTGCTCGATGATCAGCAAGCCATGTAGATAAATGGATCTTCAAGAGGAAGGCGGACACCGATAGTGGTGTTACTATCTACAAAGCTCGACTTGTCACAAAAGGTTTTCGACAAGTTCAAGGTGTTGACTACAATGAGACTTTCTCAAGCAGTAGCGATGCTTAAGTCTGTCCGAATCATGTTAGCAATTGCCACATTTTATGAAATCTGGCAAATGGATGTCAAAACTACATTCTTTAATGGATTTATTAAAGAAGAGTTGTATATGATGCAACCAGAAGGTTTTGTCAATCCTAAAGGTGCTAACAAAATGTGCAAGCTCCAGCGATCCATCAATGGACTGGTGCAAGCATCTCGGAGTTGGAATATACGCTTTTGATGTGTTGATCAAAGCATATGATTTTATACAGACTTTTTTTTAAGAAGCCTGTATTTACAAGAAAGTGAGTGGGAGCACTACAGCATTTCTGATAAGAATATGTGAATGACATATTGTTGATCGGAAATAATGTAGAATTATTCTGCAAAGCATAAAGGAGTATTTGAAAGGAGTTTTTAAAGAAAGACCTCGGTGAAGCTGCTTACATATTGAGCATCAAGATCTATAGAGATAGATCAAGACACTTGATAAGTTTTCAATGAATACATACCTTGACAAGATTTTGAAGCAAGTTCAAAATGGAACAGTCAAAGAAAGAGTTCTTGCCTGTGTTACAAGGTGTGAGATTGAGTAAGACTCAAAACCCGACCACGGCAGAAGATAGAAAGAGAATGAAAGTCATTCCCTATGCATCAGCCATAGGTTCTATAAAGTATGTCATGCTGTGTACCAGATCTATTGCATACCCTACCACTAAGATTGGCAAGGAGTGCAATAGAGATCTAGGAGTAGATCAATGGACAGCGGTCAAAATTATCCTTAGTAGAATAAGGATATATTTCTCGATTATGGAAGTGAAAAAGGTTAGGTAAGTAAAAGGTTACGTCGATGCAAGTTTTAACACTAATCTAGATGACTCGAGTCTCAATCTGGATACATATAGAAAGTGGGAGCAATTAGCTAGAGTAGCTCCGTGCAGAGCATTGTAGACATAGAAATTTGCAAAATACTTACGGCTCTGAATGTGACAGACCCGTTGACTAAAATTATCTCACAAGCAAAACATGATCACACTCTAGTAAACCCTTTGGGTGTTGGTCACATGTCGATGTGAACTATGGGTGTTAACCACATATAGATGTGAACTATTGATGTTAAATCACATGGCGATGTGAACTAGATTATTGACTCTAGTGCAAGTGGGAGACTGAAGGAAATATGCCCTAGAGGCAATAATAAAGTTATTATTTATTTCCTTATATCATGATAAATGTTTATTATTCATGCTAGAATTGTATTAACCGGAAACATAATACATGTGTGAATACATAGACAAACAGATAGTCACTAGTATGCCTCTACAAGACTAGCTCATTAATCGAAGATGGTTATGTTTCCTAACCATAGACATGTGTTGTCATTTGATTAATGGGATCACATCATTAGGAGAATGATGTGATTGACATGACCCATTCCGTTAGCTTAGCACTTGATCGTATAGTATGTTGCTAATGCTTTCTTCATGACCTATACATGTTCCTGTAACTATGAGATTATGCAACTCCCGTTTACCGGAGGAACACTTTGGGTACTACCAAACGTCACAACGTAATCGGGTGATTATAAAGGAGTACTACAGGTGTCTCCAAAGGTACTTGTTGGGTTGGCGTATTTGAGATTAGGTTTTGTCACTCCGATTGTCGGAGAGGTATCTCTGGCCTTCTCGGTAATACTCGTCACCTAAGCCTTGCAAGCATTGCAACTAATGGGTTAGTTGCGAGATGATGTATTACGGAACGAGTAAAGAGACTTGCGGTGACGAGATTGAACTAGGTATTGGATACCGACGATCGAATCTCGGGCAAGTAACATACCGATGACAAAGGGAACAAAGTATGTTGTTATGCGGTTTGACCGATAAAGATCTTCGTAGAATATGTAGGAGCCAATATGGGCATCCAGGTTCCGCTATTGGTTATTGACCAAGAATAGTTCTAGGTCATGTCTACATAGTTCTCGAACCCGTAGGGTCCGCACGCTACAAGGTTTCGATGATGATATATTATGAGTTTATGAGTTTTGATGTACGAAGGAGTTCGAGTCCCGGATGAGATCGGGGACATGACGAGGAGTCTCGAAATGGTCGAGACGTAAAGATCGATATATTGGACGACTATATTCGAGTTCGGAAAGGTTCGAATGATCCGGGTATTTTTCGAGTACCGGAGAGTTACGGGAATTCGCCGGGAGAAGTATTGGGCCTTATTGGGCCCTGCAGAAAGAGAGAGGGGCTGCCTAGGGCAGGCCGCGCCCCAAGGCCTAGTCCGAATTGGACTAGGGAGGGGCCGCACCCTTCTTCTCCTCCCTTCCTTCTCTCCTATTCCTACTAGGAAAGGAGGAGTCCTACTCCGGTGGGAGTAGGACTCCCCCCATGGTGCGCCCTCCTAGGCCGGCCACCTCCTCCTGTCTCCTTTATATACGGGGGCAGGGCACCCCATGACACACAAGTTGATCTATGGATCGTTCCTTAGCCGTGTCGGTGCCCCCTCCACCATATTCCACTTGGTCATATCGTCATGAGCTTAGGCGAAGCCCTGCGCCGAGAAGTCATATCGTCACGGGCTTAGGCGAAGCCCTGCGTCGGTGGAGCATCATCATCGCTCCCACGCCGTCGTCTTGACGGAACTCATCCCGACACTTTGCTGGATCGGAGTCCGGGATCGTCATCGAGCTGAACGTGTGCAGAACTCGGAGGTGCCGTCGTTCGGTGCTTGGATCGGTCGGATCGTGAAGACGTCGACTACATCAACCGCGTTGTTATAACGCTTCCGCTTTCGGTCTCACGAGTGTACGTGGGCGGACACTCTCCCTCTCGTTGCTATGCCATCACCATGGTCTTGCGTGATCGTAGGAAATTTTTTGAAATTACTACGTTCCCCAACACTTTTGCCCACACCGCAACACCAACTCCACTCACAAGCAAGCTCTGTGGCCCTACTGCACTTTGAGGATCAATCCTGAGACGAAGAAGGAAACTTATGAGCTGCCTGCCTATCTGGATATTCTTCACCGTATCTTCAGAGAGACTCTTTTCCCTCGTATCAGGAATCTGGATCAGGTTCACTCCTATCTCGTGGACATGCTTCTCTTTTGCCAGCGTCAGAAGGAACAGAACACCGAAGAGTCCCTGGATATTTCCCATGTCATGTGGTCTGAGCTGTTATCTGCTATCTCCGAGCGCAAGTGCCCGATTTACGGTCCGCTCATCATGCTGCTTATTGAGAAGGCCTGGGCTCGTATCTATCCCAAGGTGGTGCTGGAGACTGGAGAGTTGGTGTCTCACGACATCAAGCGTCTGAGGAAGAAGGATAACTGGGGCACTCAGGCCCCTAAGACTGGAGTTCCTTCGCCTGCTACTGCCATGGAGATCGAGGAGGAGACTGGGGATGATGATGATGATGATGATGACTACATGCCTTCTGAGGCAGAGCCCTCTTGGGCAAAGAAGCTCAAGTCTAAGATGAAGAAGTTGTTCTGCATGGAGGCTCACGGTCAGTACATGACTCATGTGGCTGAGAAGAAGGCTCGTGGTCGCCACAAGGAGCTCATGCGTCTGTTGGGTGCTACAGTCAACAGTGGATCGGAGGACCAGCTTACTGAGGAGGAGGAGTGGATTCAGCAGCACTGCCCGTGGACCGATTCTGATGCCGAGCACTTCCCGACCGACGACGGTGGCGCAGATGGTCCCGCTGACATCTGATGTGTGTGTCCGTCTTCTGCTATCACCTGGAGCCGTAGCAGCACTCCCTCTCCTTTTTGGTGTCTCGATGCCAAAGGGGGAGAGAGTTTAGGGATTTGTGCTTTGTGTCTTCCGTCTTCTGTGTTTGTGCTTTCCTCGCTATTTGCTTTGTTGGTTTGTGTCAGTGAGACCTAAGTTCCCGTCATATGGTGTGAGACAAATGCTACCTATGCTACCTTTTATTTCCAGTATCATTATCTATGTCACCATATCTTATGAGTTGCATGCTTATCTCGTTAGTTTATCTATGCTCCTCTCATATATCCTGCTTAGGTGTTTGGTCAGTCTCTAAAATGTAGGGGGAGCGTTGATCCTAGTATGTGTGCCGTGCAGTCCAAAGCACTTATCGAGATAGCACACATCTAGGGGGAGCCCATCTACATTTTAGGACGTGGGTTTTAAACTGTCCTTTATCTCTCTTGTTTGCAAAATCCGTATTGTCATCAATCCACCAAAAGGGGAGATTGTAAGGCATGTTTATCCCCAAGTTGTTTTGGTGATTGATGACAGTGCTTTTGCGGACTAATCATGTGAGTTAAGTTCTTTCAGAGATTCATCCATTGGCACGAGACGTTTACCTCCCCTCGGTGTTGTATTCAAGACGGTGTAGCTCCTTCGCTTCGTTGTTGGTGGACTAGTTTCGTAGGAGTCACCGTACTATCAAGAGGGGATCCGCTGTGGTAAGACTTGGGTGGAATCAGCACGTACACATCCTTATCACACCCGTCGTCTTCCTTCCGCATCTTTGGAGCTGCCCTTTGTTCTTCCGTTCCTGCTCCGTTCTGTCCCAGCGGTAGTACCGCGGTCAACAGCGGTAGTACCGCCGAAGCTCTCCAGCGGTAGTACCGCTCCACGAAGCGGTAGTACCACTCTCAGCGGTAGTACCGCTCTGCAGAGCGGTAGTACCGCTTGGGGGCTTCGGCTGTAGTACCGCAGTAGTTCCGCGCTAATACCGCCTCGATTCGATACCGGTGTTTTTCGTGTCGGGTTTTGCGGTACTAGGAGCGGTAGTAGTGGCGGTAGTACCGCTCCAAGCGGTAGTACCGCTCTCACTACCGCGGTAGTACCGCTCTGGGGCCAGGGCCCTGTCTTCCTCGTCAGCTCGGCAGTACCGCTGATTGGGAGCGGTAGTACCGCCCTGGAGCGGTAGTACCGCCCTGCTCAAGCGGTAGTACCGCTCTGTGCGTGGCTGTTCAGTGGGGTAACGGTTGGATTGTTTCCCCCACTATATAAAGGGGTCTTCTTCCCCAAAGTTGACCTACCTCTTTCCCCCAAAGCTCCATTGTTGCTCCAAGCTCCATTTTCGCCCGATCTCTCTCCCTAGCCAATCAAACTTGTTGATTTGCTCGGGATTGGTTGAGAAGGCCCCGATCTACACTTCCACCAAGAGAAATTTGATTCCCTCTCTTATCCCTAGCGGATCTTGTTACTCTTGGGTGTTTGAGCACCCTAGACGGTTGAGGTAACCTCGGAGCCATACTCCATTGTGGTGAAGCTTCGTGGTGTTGTTGGGAGCCTCCAATTGTTGTGGAGATAGCCCCAACCTTGTTTGTAAAGGTCCGGTCGCCGCCTTCAAGGGCACCAATAGTGGAATCACGGCATCTCGCATCGTGTGAGGGCGTGAGGAGAATACGGTGGCCCTAGTGGCTTCTTGGGGAGCATTGTGCCTCCACACCGCTCTAACGGAGACGTACTCCCCTTAAAAGGAAGGAACTTCGGTAACACATCCTCGTCTCCACCGGCTCCACTCTTGGTTAATTCGTACCTTTACTTTTGCAAGCCTACTTGTGTTACTTCCATTGCTTGCTTATGTGCTAGTTGTTATTTGCATCATATAGGTTGCTCACTTAGTTGCACATCTAGACAACCTATTTTGTTGCAAAGTTTAATTTGGTAAAGAAAAGCTTAAAAATTGTTAGTTGCCTATTCACCCCCCCCCCCCTCTAGTCAACCATATCGATCCTTTCACTCTGCAAGCACTCAAATTATAGGTAACGGATAGTTTTGTGATAGGATAATTTGTAACAAGCAACAAGTAACAAAAGTAAATAAAGTGCAGCAAGATGGCCCAATCCTTTTTGTAGCAAAGTACAAGCCTGGACAAACTCTTATATAGAGAAAAGCGCTCCGGAGGACACATGGGAATTATCGTCAAGCTAGTTTTCATCACGTTCATATGATTCGCGTTCGGTACTTTGACAATTTGATATGTGGGTGGACCGGTGCTTGGGTGCTTCCCTTACTTGGACAAGCATCCCACTTATGATTAACCTCTATTGCAAGCATCCGCAACTACAACAAAAGTATTAAGGTAAACCTAACCATAGCATGAAACATGTGGATCCAAATCAGCCCCTTACGAAGCAACGCATAAACTAGGGTTTAAGCTTCTGTCACTCTAGCAACCCATCGTCTACTTATTACTTTCCAATGCCTTCCTCTAGGCCCAAATAATGGTGAAGTGTCATGTAGTCTACGTTCACATAACACCACTAGAGGATAGACAACATACATCTCATCAAAATATCGAACGAATACCAAATTCACATGACTACTAATAGCAAGACTTCTCCCATGTCCTCAGGAACAAACATAACTACTCCCAAAGCATATTCATGTTCATAATCAGAGTTGTATTAATATGCATAATGGATCTGAACATATGATCTTCCACCAAATAAACCAACTAGTATCAACTACAAGGAGTAATCAACACTACTAGCAACCTACAGGTACCAATCCCGGACTTAGAGACAAGAATTGGATACAAGAGATGAACTAGGGTTTGAGAGGAGATGGTGCTGGTGAAGATGTTGATGGAGATTGCCCTCTCCTGATGAGAGGAACGTTGGTGTTAACGATGGCGATGATTTCCCCCTCCCGGAGGGAAGTGTCCCCAGCAGAACAGCTTTGCCGGAGCCCTAGATTGGTTCCGCCTTGTGGCGGCGGAGTCTCGTCCCGAAAGCTTGCTTATGATTTTTCTTCGGACGAAAGACCTCATATAGAAGAAGATGGGCACCGGAGGGCCAACAGGGGCCCACGAGGCAGGTGGTGCGCCCAGGGGGGTAGGGCGCGCCCCCCACCCTCGTGGCCAGGTGGAGGCCCCCCTGACGTACTTCTTCCGCTCATTAATTTTTATTATTTCCAAAAATAACTTTCGTGGAATTTCAGGACTTTTGGAGTTGTGCAGAATAGGTCTATAATATTTGCTCCTTTTCCAGCCCAGAATTACAGCTGCCGGCATTCTCCCTCCTTATGTAAACCTTGTAAAATAAGAGAGAATAGGCATAAGTATTGTGACATAATGTGTAATAACAGCCCATACTGCAATAAATATCGATATAAAAGCATGATGCAAAATGGACGTATCAACTCCCCCAAGCTTAGACCTTGCTTGTCCTCAAGCGAAAGACGATAACGATAAATATGTCCACATGTTTAGAGGTAGTGGTGTCGATAAAATAAAATACGGACATGAGGGCATCATGATTATTCTCATAACAGCAACATATATAGATATTGTAATATGATTTCTTATGCTCAAGTAATAATCTGTTCACAATGCAAAGTATGAATTAGAAACTTTATTGAGAACCAACAAACTATAATCTCAGTCATTGAAGCAATTGCAATTTATCATAACATCAGAAAAGAGTCTATGTCAGAGCTTTCTAGCAAGTCCACATACTCAACTATCATTTAGTCTTTCATAATTGCTAACACTCACACAATACTTGTGGTTACAGAGTTTTAACCGGACACAGAGAAAGATAGGGGCTTATAGTTTCGCCTCCCAACCTTTTACCTCAAGGGTAATGTCAACAATAATAGTTCATGCTAACTTACATCCAGTTAGATATATTGTAACGCCCCGAGACCGACGCTCCAGAAGACTTCCAGCTACTCCGAGTTTTGTCGTGTGATTTGTTTTGTTTGTGCATTCATCATGTCATCTCTTGCATTGCATCATGTCATCATGCCATCATGTCATTTAATTTTTAAAACTCTTCTAAATAAAATCATATGGATCTTCGGTCCATTTAAATCGAGGGATTCACATGGTGATTTCTCTTTATAACATATTAAAGCCTCTCAATATTATTAGGGAGCTATAATAAAATAATTCCATTGTTTCAGTATCACCATAACACGCTTGCAAATAATTCTCCATGCCTTTGTTATCTCATTTCTTGGTCTCCAACCTTGCCCATAAATTATTTCGTCATTTTTTGGAGCTCCACCAAAAATCCGAACATTTTTGGACCTTCCTTTTATCAAGTCCTAGTTCAAACCCATTTGAATTAAATTCAAATGAGTTTGAATTTACATCTTTCAACCGTGGCCTTTCTATTTTTCTTGGAACGAGCATATTTTTGTGAGTCCGGGAAAATTATCCCCTTGCGCATTTTCTTTCCCTAACCCCCCCTCTTCATTTTCCTTCTCTCTAATGCTTTCTGTTAGAAATATAAGAGAGAGGGAGAAGAGAACCCAGCAGGCCATCGAGGCCGGCCCAGCCTCTAAGGCCCGTTCCACAGGCCCAACTGCTGCACCTCTAACCCTAGCCCGACCCCCTAGCTCGATCCATCTCTCCCCGAGCGCCTTCTCCCCTCGCGCCGCCACACACGCACATCGCCAGGGAGAGGATCCCACGATCCTCCCGCATCTCTCCCTCGATCCATCTCCTCCTCCTCCTCGTTCCCACGCAGCGCTCGATCCCCTCCTCCCTTGTTGCGGCGTCGCAGAGAGAGAGAGAGAGGAGCGCCGCGGCCTCAACCGCTCCTCCTCTGCCTCGCGTCGCCCTCCAGCGCCGCCCCCGTCCGGATCCATCGGGCCCTGCCATGGCCGCGCCTCCCTGCTGCCGAGGCCCCGCCGCCAAGTCCCGCCTGCGGCGTCCTGGCGAGCGCCGGGTTGAACGGCAGCAGCTCCTCCTCGCCTCGTCCACGTCAACGGGAGCCGTGCCTTGGACCTCTGCAACCTCGCCGGAGTGAGTTCGTCCCCGCCGCGCCAAGCCCCTCTCCATCGACCCCGCACGCCGTCGCAGAAACTTCGTCACCGTCAGCCGGTGCAGCAGCGCCACCGCAGTACCGCCCCGACCTCCGCGACCAGCGCCTCCACTACCTCCCCGTCGCTGCGCCAGCCTCCTGCATCGCTCCAAGTCCCAGCATCGCGCCCCTGTTGCTGTTGACGCCAAGTCCAACGGTCACCGAGCGTGGAATTTTCCAAGTACCACCAAGTTCCTGATGGATGCGCCAAGTCCCCAGCGAGACCTGTTTTCGTCAAGTTCGACTACACGGCTATGACCTCGGAGTTGGACCGCAAGCGCCAAGTACCCCACCGGCAAGACCACACGGACGCTTGAACGACTACAGACCGAAATGTCAAGTACCTCGACACGCGTGTACGACTACCGTCGCCGAAGTCCGCGAGTACCACTACTTCCACTACCCTCGTCGTGTAGCACTACTTCCTCCACGACCGTCCCGAGAACGACTACTTCCCACGACGGCCCGTGAACAACTACTTCCTCTACACCGCTTTGAACTCGATCCACTCCGAAATGCACGCTTTGAAGGTATAACCCCGAGACGACCGCCCGTGAACGAATGCATGTGTTGTATGAGATGCTCGTGTTTGCACCGTGTCCGAGAGAGGTCTTTGCACGTTCCGCGTTTGCCATGCCGTCGACCCGTGGGAACCCGGTAGTCGGGAGCACCCCACCATCTCTTGCGTGTTCTACACATCCGCACACTTCTCGTTTGCATCGGTATCTCAATCAAGTTATCGAGATCGATATGTTGCCGTGGCATCATTTCTGAATTCGTTGCCGTGGCACCCCTTTCGTTCCGCCACGGTGAAAAATGCTTCATAACATGCTCATGTTAACATTTTCATAAAACTTGCATATGTCATCCGCATCATGTTAACAACATTTAAATGGTTAAAATTGTTGTTGTTTTAAATTGCTAAATAACATGAGGATTTTCCGGAATCGTTGTTTGTTGTTCCCGGCCTCATTTAAACTTGCCTAAATAGGTAGTTTAATTATGCTTCACCCCTTGCCATGTTTAATAACATTTAATATTGTTGGGTCCATAACCGAGAGAGAAACTAAATAATTGATGTGGTGTTTCGTCAATATGCAACTCGTTGCATATTGAGCTCCACTTAACTTGTAGTATTGCTTGTTGCACTTTTCCATGCCATAAATCATTAATCGGACATGCATCATACTTGTTTGCGCATCATGCCATGTTTATGTGATGGTTGTTTACTATGTTGTTTGTTTCTTTCTGGGTTGCTTCTCTCGTTAGCTTCGGTTTCCTTCCGGAGTTGTGAGGATTCGTTCGACTACATCCTTTTGTCTTCTTCATGGATTCGTTCTTCTTCCTTGCGGGATTTCAGGCAAGATGACCATACCCTCGAAATCACTTCTATCTTTGCTTGCTAGATGCTCGCTCTTTTGCTATGCCTATGCTATGATACCTACCACTTGCTATATCATGCAACCCATATTGCCATGTCAAACCTCTAACCATCCTTTCCTAGCAAACCGTTGTTTGGCTATGTTACCGCTTTGCTCAGCCCCTCTTATAGCGTTGTTAGTTGCAGGTGAAGATGAAGTTTGTTCCTTGTTGGAACATGGATATGTTGTTCCTTGTTGGAGCATGTTTACTTGTTGGGATATCACAATATATCTTATTTAATTAATGCATCTATATATTTGGTAAAGGGTGGAAGGCTCGGCCTTATGCCTGGTGTTTTGTTTCACTCTTGCCGCCCTAGTTTCCGTCATACCGGTGTTATGTTCCTTGATTTTGCGTTCCTTACACGGTTGGGTGATTTATGGGACCCCCTTGACAGTTCGCTTTGAATAAGACTCCTCCAGCAAGGCCCAACCTTGGTTTTATCATTTGCCACCTAAGCCTTTTTCCCTTGGGTTCTGCAGACTCAAGGGTCGTCTTTGTTTACCCCCCCCCCCCCCGGGCCAGTGCTCCTCCGAGTGTTGGTCCAAACTAGAGCACCGTGCGGGACCATTCCTTGGCAACTTGGATTACGTCGGTACCTGTACGCTTCGCTTATCCGGTGTGCCCGAGAACGAGATATGTGCAGCTCCTATCGGGATTTGTCGGCACATTCGGTGCTTTGCTGGTCTTGTTTTACCATTGTCGAGATGTCTTGTAGTCTGGGATTCCGAGATCGATCGGGTCTTCCCGTAGAAGGAATATCCTTCGTTGACCGTGAGAGCTTATGATGGGCTAAGTTGGGACACCCCGCAGGTATTATCTTTCAAAGCCGTGCCCGCGTTTATGAGGCAGATGGGAATTTGTTAATGTCCGTTGTAGAAAACCCGGTTGAGCTTAATTAAAATACATCAACCGCGTGTGTAACCGTGATGGTCTCTTCTCGGTGGAGTCCGGGAAGTGAACACGGTGTTGGAGTTATGTTTGACGTAAGTAGTTTCAGGATCACTTCTTGATCGCTACTAGCTTCACGACCGTGCTTTGCCTCCTCTTCTCGCTCTCTTTTGCGTATGGTAGCCACCAGATATGCTAGTCGCTTGCTGCAGCTCCACCTCACTACCTTCTCCTACCCATAAGCTTAAATAGTCTTGATCTCGCGGGTGTGAGATTGCTGAGTCCCCGTGACTCACAAATACTTCCAAAACCAGTTTGCGGTGTGCCGATGAAACCGTGCGGTGGCCTTTTCGAGCTCAAGGAGGAGCTCGATGAAGATCTTGTTCATTGTGTTGTTTCGTTTCAGTTGATCAAGAGTGGAGCCAGTTGGGACGATCGGGGATCTGTGTAGCATTTGGGGTAGTCTTCTTTTATTTTGGTTCCGTAGTCGGACCTTGATTGTATCTGTATCATGTAATGCTTTATTTATGTATTGTGTGAAGTGGCGATTGTAAGCCAACTATGTATCTCTTTCCCTTATGTATTACATGGGTTGTGTGAAGATTACCTCACTTGCGACATTGCTTTCAATGCGGTTATGCCTCTAAGTCGTGCTTCGACACGTGGGAGATATAGCCGCATCGAGGGCGTTACATATATCTATCAAGATCTTTCCAACATCCTGTGCTTGCCAAAGGATAAAATGTAAAAAGGAAAGGTGAAGATCACCATGACTCTTGCATAAGGTAGAAGATAATAGTAAAAGATAGGATCTTCGTAGAGGGAAGCAGAGGTTGCCATGCGCTTTCAAGGTTGGATGCACAAAATCTTAATGCGAAAGAACGTCACTTTATATTGCCACTTGTGATATGAACCTTTATTATGCAGTCCGTCGATTTTATTTCTTCCATACCACAAGATCGTATAAAGATTATTTCCTCCACACCAATCAATCATACATATTTAGAGAGCAATTTTTATTGCTTGCACCGATGACAACTTACTTGAAGGATCTTACTCAATCCATAGGTAGATATGGTGGACTCTCATGGCAAAACTGGTTTAAGGGTTTTTGGAAGCACAAGTAGTATCTCTACTTGGTGCAAAGAATTTGGCTAGCATGAGGGGGAAAGGCAAGCTCAACATGTTGGATGATCCATGACAATATACTTTATCTCAGATATAAGAAAACATAACCCATTACGTTGTCTTGTCCAACATCAACTCTTTAGCATGTCATATTTTAATGAGTGCTCCCAATCATAATGGATGTCTAAGATAGTATATTTATATGTGAAACCTCTCTTTCTTTATTACTTCCTATTAATTGCAACGATGACCAAAGCTATGTTTGTCAACTCTCAACAACTTTTAATCATCATACTCTTTCTATGTGAAGTCATTACTCTCAATAAGATCAATATGATCTCTTTGTTTCTTTTTATTCTTTTCTTTTTATTTTATTCACTCAAGATCATAGCAAGATAATCAAGCCCTTGACTCAACACTAATCTTTATTATATAGCTTACGGACTCGATTACATAGAGGGATCATAAAGCAAAACTCAAAACTAGATCATACCAAAACTTTATTCTACTAGATCAAGATACTACTAAAAGGATCGAACTTAAGAAAAACTATAAAGATAGGAGATGTGGTGGTGATACGATACTGGGGCATCTCCCCCAAGCTTGGCAGTTGCCAAGGGGAGTTCCCATACCCTTGTGATTATGTCTCCTTTGCTGGTGAAGAAGGTGGAGTTGTTGATGATGGGTAATCGCACATTGAGCGTAAGAGATCCTCCAACTTGCGGATAATGCCCTTGAGTGCGACAATATGCTCCTTCAACAAAATATTTTCACGGGTGAGATACTTGTTTTGTATACGAGCTAACTCAATCATCTTGAAATCTTCGGTCTTAGTTGGGGTAAGAAGATTGTGATCAGGTTGAAGGGTGTCTCCTGCAGCCGGAACTTGGTCCTCCGTGGCCTTCTTGATCCCTTCATCCTTGTTGATCTCCACGGGTTCCTCCCTCTTCAGCTCTATCTTCATTAGCCAAGCATCGTTGTCACCATTGTTGGAGGAGGGAGACGACATGATGATCTAGATCTGTCAGAAAAACAGCTTGAAACAAGAACAGAGGATATTTGTGTGATACAGGAGTCAAAACCTTCGGGAGAATATATAATGAATTTTTACCAACCAAAATACGTATCGTGCAAGAAAACGGAGTCCGGAGAGCACACGAGGTGCCCACGAGGTAGGGGGGCGCGCCCTCCACCCTCGTGGAGCCCTCGTGTCCTTCCCAGACTGCTTCTTATTTTTCTATTTTTCTAAATGTTCCAAAACGGGGAAATATTGCCATTAGAACTGTTTTGGAGTCGGTTTACTTACCGTACCACGTACCTATTCCTTTTCGGAGTCTGAAACGTTCCAGAAAGTGTCCCATATGTATTCCTCTGGGGTTATAGTTTCAATAACATTGGTTTCAACATTTATAGGATTACCTGAGATATAATGTTTGATTCTTTGACCGTTCACCACCTTCGGATTTGTGCCTTCGAAGTTGTTGATTTTTATGGCACCGGAACGATAGAACTCCTCGATAACATAAGGGCCTTCCCATTTAGAGAGAAGTTTTCCTGCAAAAAATCTTAAACGAGAGTTGTATAGCAATACATAATCACCTACATTAAACTCACGCTTTTGTATCCTTTTGTCATGCCACCTTTTAACTTTTTCTTTAAACAACTTGGCATTTTCATAGGCCTGGGTTCTCCATTCATCAAGTGAGCTAATGTCAAATAACCTCTTCTCACCGGCAAGTTTGAAATCATAATTGAGCTCTTTAATAGCCCAATATGCCTTATGTTCTAGTTCGAGAGGTAAGTGACATGCTTTTCCATAAACCATTTTATACGGAGACATACCCATAGGATTTTTATATGCAGTTCTGTAGGACCATAATGCATCATCAAGTTTCTTGGACCAATTCTTCCTAGATCTATTAACAGTCTTTTGCAAAATTAATTTGAGCTCTCTGTTGCTCAATTCTACTTGACCACTAGACTGCGGGTGATAAGGAGATGCAATTCTATGATTAACATCGTATTTAGCAAGCATTTTACGAAAAGCACCATGAATAAAATGTGAACCACCATCAGTCATTAAATATCTAGGGACTCCAAACTTTGGGAAAATAACTTCTTTAAGCATTTTAATAGAAGTGTTATGATCAGCACTACTAGTTGGAATAGCTTCTACCCACTTAGTAACGTAACCAACAACAACTAAAATATGTGTATATCCATTAGAGGCAGGAAAAGGTCCCATATAATCAAAACCCCAAACATCAAATGGTTCAATAACGAGTGAATAGTTCATAGGCATTTCTTGACGTCTACTAATATTACCTATTCTTTGACATTCGTCACAAGATAAGACAAACTTAGGCCAATAAAAAATCGGATTGCAATACCTTATGTGCAGTTCTATCTCCAGCGTGGTGTCCCCCATAAGCCTCGGAGTGACACTTGCGTAGGATCTGTTCCTGTTCATGCTCAGGTACACAACGTCTAATAACAGCATCTACTCCTTCTTTATAAAGATGTGGGTCATCCCAAAAGTAATGTCTCAAATCATAGAAAAACTTTTTCTTTTGCTGGTATGTGAAACTAGGTGGTATAAATTTAGCAACAATATAATTAGCATAATCAACATGCCATGGAGCAGTACGAGAAGCATTTATGACATTTAATTGTTCATCTGGAAAGCTATCATCAATAGGTAGTGGGTCATCAAGAACATTTTCTAACCTGGACAAGTTGTCCGCAACGGGGTTCTCGGCTCCCTTTCTATCAACAATATGCAAATCAAATTCTTGTAGCAAGAGAACCCATCTAATAAGTCTAGGTTTAGCATCTTTCTTTTCCATAAGATATTTAATAGCAGCATGATCAGTGTGAATAGTTACTTTAGAATCAACAATATAAGGTCTGAACTTATCACACGCAAATACAACTGCTAAGAATTCTTTTTCAGTAGTAGCATAATTTCTTTGAGCATTGTCTAGAGTTTTACTAGAATATTGGATAACATTTAATTTCTTATCAACTCTTTGCCCTAGAACAACACCTACAGCATAATCACTAGCATCACATATAATTTCAAAGGGTAAATTCCAATCAGGTGGCTGAACGATAGGTGCAGAAATCAATGCTTTCTTAAGTATTTCAAATGCTTCTACACAATCATCATCAAAGACAAATGGTATATCTTTTTGTAATAGATTAGTCAGAGGCCGAGAAATTTTTGATAAGTCCTTAATGAACCTCCTATAAAAACCGGCATGACCAAGGAAACTTCTTATACCTTTGATGTCCTTGGGACATGGCATCTTTTCAATAGCATCAACCTTGACTTTATCAACTTCAATACCTCTTTCAGAAACTTTATGCCCCAAGACAATACCTTCATTAACCATAAAGTGGCACTTCTCCCAATTCAAGACAAGATTAGTTTCTTCACATCTCTGCAATACTCGATCAAGGTTGCTCAAGCAATCATCAAAAGAGGATCCATAGACGGAGAAATCGTCCATGAAAACCTCACAAATCTTTTCACAAAAGTCAGAGAATATAGCCATCATGCATCTTTGAAAGGTAGCAGGTGCATTACATAAACCAAAAGGCATACGTCTATAAGCAAAAGTACCAAAAGGGCAAGTAAAAGTGGTCTTTGATTGATCATCGGCTGACACAGGTATTTGAGAGAAACCAGAATAACCATCTAGAAAGCAAACATGTGTATGTTTGGATAATCTTTCTATCATTTGATTGATAAAAGGTAAGGGGTAATGATCCTTTTTAGTAGCTTTATTTAATTTGCGGAAATCAATTACCATCCTATAACCTGTAATAATTCTTTGCGGGATCAATTCATCTTTATCATTAGGAACGATGGTAATACCTCCCTTCTTAGGGACACAACGGACATGACTTACCCACTGACTATCAGCAACGGGATAAATTATACCTGCCTCAAGGAGCTTTAGTATTTCCTTTCTTACCACTTCTTTCATCTTAGGATTCAGCCGTCGTTGATGATCACGAATTGGTTTGGCATCTTTCTCCAAATTTATTTTATGTTGACATAGAGTGGGACTAATGCCCTTAAGATCATCAAGAGTATATCCAATAGCAGCACGGTGCTTCTTCAGAGTTTTCAATAATCTCTCTTCTTCATGCTCTGAAAGGTTAGCACTAATAATAACAGGATATATCTTTTTCTCATCAAGATAAGCGTATTTAAGAGTATCAGGTAACGGTTTAAGCTCAAACACGGGATCACCCTTGGGTGGAAGAGGATCCCCTAGGATTTCAACATGCAAATTGTGTTTCAGGATATGTTCCTGTTTAAAGAATACTTCATCTATTTCCCTTCTTTCATTCATAAACATATCATTTTCATGGTCTAGCAAATATTGTTCTAAAGGATCACTAGGAGGTACGGCAATAGAAGCAAGACCAATAATTTCATCCTTACTAGGCAATTCCTCTTCACGGTGTTGTCTACTAAATTTAGAAAAGTTAAACTCATGAGACATATCACCCAAACCAATAGTAACAACATCCTTTTCGCAGTCTATCCTAGCATTAACGGTGTTCAAGAAGGGTCTACCAAATATAATGGGACAAAAGCTATCTTGTGGGGAACCAAGAACAAGAAAATCAGTAGGATATTTAGTTTTCCCACACAAGACTTCAACATCTCTAACAATTCCAATGGGTGATATGGTATCTCTATTGGCAAGTTTAATGGTAACATCAATATCTTCTATCTCAGCAGGTGCAATATCATTCATAATTTCTTTGTATAAGTCATGAGGTATAGCATGAGCACTGGCACCCATATCACATAAGCCATGATAACAATGATCTCCTATTTTAACAGAAATAACAGGCATGCCTACCACAGGTCTATGTTTATCTTTAGCACAAGGTTTTGCAGTTCTAGCAGTTTCATCACGGAAGTGAATAACATGCCCATCGATATTATCAGACAAGAGATCTTTAACAATAGCAATATTAGGTTCAACTTTAATTTTCTCAGGAGGTGTATAAGTTCTAATATTGCTTTTACGGACCACAGTTGAAGCTTTAACATGATCCTTTATCCTAACAGGGAAATGTGGTTTCTCAACATAAGAAGTAGGAACAATAGGATCATTATAAGTGATAGTATTTTCTTCAACTTTAATAGGTGCAGCTACTTACTTCTATGGGAGGATGATATTTAAACCACTTCTCCTTAGGGATATCAATATGAGCAGCAAAAGATTCACAGAAAGAAGCTACTATCTCAGAGTCAAGTCCATATTTAGTGCTAAACTTACAGAAAACATCGGTATCCATAAAAGATTTAACACAATCAAACTTAGGTGTCATACCTGACTCCTTACCTTCGTCGAGATCCCAATCTTCAGAGTTGCGTTTAATTCTATCCAATAAATCCCATTTGAATTCAATAGTCTTCATCATAAAAGAGCCAGCACAAGAAGTATCGAGCATGGTGCGATTGTTATCAGAAAGCCGAGCATAAAAAATTTGAATAATTATTTCTCTTGGGAGCTCATGATTGGGGCATGAATATAACATTAATTTAAGCCTCCCCCAAGCTTGAGCGATGCTTTCTCCTTCGCGAGGCCAAAAATTATATATATAATTGCGATCACGATGAACAAGATGCATAGGATAAAATTTCTGATGAAATTCCAATTTCAATCGTTTGTAGTTCCATGATCTCGTATCATCACATAGCCTATACCATGTCAATGCATCTCCCTTCAAAGATAAAGGGAAGACCTTCTTCTTAATAAAATCACCGGGTATACCTGCAAGCTTAAATAATCCACAAACTTCATCCACATATAGTAGGTGCTCATCAGGATGCTTTGTTCCGTCTCCTGCAAAAGGATTAGCTAGCAGTTTTTCTAACATACCCGAAGGAATCTCAAAGTGGACATTTTCATTTTCAGTAGGTTCAGTAGGTTGAGGAGCAACTCTTTGCTCTCTGGTCGGGTGAAGATACCCGAACAAGCCCCTCAGAGGATTACTTTCCATAGTAACAAGTGACAGATGAAATTTCAGCACACTATATAAATTTTTCCTTACCAAATTCCACCTACCAAAGGCGCTTCACTCCCCGGCAACGGCGCCAGAAAAGAGTCTTGATGACCCACAAGTACAGGGGATCTATCATAGTCATTTCGATAAGTAAGAGTGTCGAACCCAACGAGGAGCAGAAGCAAATGATAAGCGGTTTTCAGCAAGGTATTCTCTGCAAGCACTGAAATTATAGGTAACAGATAGTTTTGTGATAGGATAATTTGTAACGAGCAATAAGTAACAAAAGTAAATAAAGTGCAGAAAGATGGCCCAATCCTTTTTTAGCAAAGGACAAGCCTGGACAAACTCTTATATAGAGAAAAGCGCTCCCGAGGACACATGGGAATTATCGTCAAGCTAGTTTTCATCACGTTCATATGATTCGCGTTCGGTACTTTGATAATTTGATATGTGGGTGGACCGGTGCTTGGGTGCTGCCCTTACTTGGACAAGCATCCCACTTATGATTAACCACTATTGCAAGCATCCGCAATTACAGCAAAAGTATTAAGGTAAACCTAACCATAGCATCAAACATGTGGATCCAAATCAGCCCCTTACGAAGCAACGCATAAACTAGGGTTTAAGCTTCTGTCACTCTAGCAACCCATCATCTACTTATTACTTCCAAATGCCTTCCTCTAGGCCCAAATAATGGTGAAGTGTCATGTAGTCGACGTTCACATAACACCACTAGAGGATAGACAACATACATCTCATCAAAATATCGAACGAATACCAAATTCACATGACTACTAATAGCAAGACTTCTCCCATGTCATCAGGAACAAACGTAACTACTCACAAAGCACATTCATGTTCATAATCAGAGGGGTATTAATATGCATAATGGATCTGAACGTATGATCTTCCACCAAATAAACCAACTAGTATCAACTACAAGGAGTAATCAACACTACTAGCAACCTACAGGTACCAATCCCGGACATAGAGACAAGAATTGGATACAAGAGATGAACAAGGGTTTGAGAGGAGATGGTGCTGGTGAAGATGTTGATGGAGATTGCGCTCTCCCGATGAGAGGAACATTGGTGATGACGATGGCGATGATTTCCCCCTCCCGGAGGGAAGTGTCCCCAGCAGAACAGCTCTGTCGGAGCCCTAGATTGGTTCTGCCAAGGTTCCGCCTCGTGGCGGCGGAGTCTCGTCCCGAAAGCTTGCTTATGATTTTTCTTCGGACGAAAGACCTCATATAGCAGAAGATGGGCACCGAAGGGCCAACAGGGGGCCCACGAGGCAGGGGGGCGCGCCCAGGGGGTAGGGCGCGCCCCCACCCTCGTGGCCAGGTGGAGGCCCCCTTGACGTACTTTTTCCGCTCATTATTTTTTATTATTTCCAAAAATAACTTTCGTGAAGTTTCAGGACTTTTGGAGTTGTGCAGAATAGGTCTCTAATATTTGCTCCTTTTCCAGCCCAGAATTCCAGCTGCCGGCATTCTCCCTCCTTATGTAAACCTTGTAAAATAAGAGAGAATAGGCATAAGTACTGTGACATAATGTGTAATAACAGCCCCTACTGCAATAAATATCGATATAAAACATGATGCAAAATGGACGTATCAAAGGAGTACGTCGGTGGAGCAACAAGGGGCCCACGAGGGTGGAGGCCGCGCCCAGGGGGGTAGGCGCGCCCCCCTACCTCATGGCTTCCTGGTTGATGTCTTGACGTAGGGTCCAAGTCCTGCGGATCACGTTCGTTCCAAAAATCACGTTCCCGAAGGTTTCATTCCGTTTGGACTCCATTTGATATTCTTTTTCTGCGAAACTCTGAAATAGGCAAAAAAAAGCAATTTTGGGCTGGGCCTCCGGTTAATAGGTTAGTCCCAAAAAATAATGTAAAAGTGTATAATAAAGCCCAATAATGTCCAAAACAGAATATAATATAGCATGGAACAATAAAAAATTATAGATACGTTGGAGACGTATCAAGCATCCCCAAGCTTAATTCCTGCTCGTCCTCGAGTAGGTAAATGATAAAAACAGAATTTTTGATGTGGAATGCTACTTGGCATAATTTCAATGTAATTCTTCTTAATTGTGGTATGAATATTCAGATCCGAAAGATTCAAGATAAAAGTTCAATATTGACATAAAAATAATAATACTTCAAGCATACTAACTAAGCAATTATGTCTTCTCAAAATAACATGGCCAAAGAAAGTTCATCCCTACAAAATCATATAGTTTAGTCATGCTCATTTTCGTTACACAAGAATGCTCTCATCATGCACAACCCCGATGACAAGCCAAGCAATTGTTTCATACTTTAGTAATCTCAAACTTTTCAACTTTCACGCAATACATGAGCGTGAGCCATGGATATAGCACTATGGGTGTAATAGAATATAATGATGGGGGTTATGTGGAGAAGACAAAAAAGGATAAAGTCTCACATCAACAAGGCTAATCAATGAGTTATGGAATGCCCATCGATTGATGTTAATGCGAGTAGGGATTGCCATGCAACGGATGCACTAGAGCAATAAATATATGAAAGCTCAACAAAAGAAACTAAGTGGGTGTGCATCCAACTTGCTTGCTCACGAAGACCTAGGGCACTTGAGGAGGCCCATTGTTGGAATATACAAGCCAAGTTCTATAATGAAAAATTCTCACTAGTATATGAAAGTGACAAAACAAGAGACTCTCTATCATGAAGATCACGGTGCTACTTTGAAGCACAAGTGTGGTAAAAGGATAGTAACATTGTCCCTTCTCTCTTTTTCTCTCAGTTTTTTGGGCCTTCTTCTTTTTTTATGGCCTTTCTCTCTTTTTTTATTCCTCACTTGGGACAATGCTCTAGAAAATGATGATCATCACACTTCTATTTATTTACAACTCAATGATTACAACTCGACACTAGAACAAAGTATGACTCTATATGAATGCCTCCGGCGGTATACCAGGATATGCAATGAACCAAGAGTGACATGTATGAAAAAATTATGAACGGTGGCTTTGCCACAAATACTATGTCAACTACATGATCATGCAAAGCAACATGACAATGATGAACGTGTCATGATAAATGGAATGGTGGAAAGTTGCATGGCAATATATCTCGGAATGGCTATGGAAATGCCATAATAGGTAGGTATGGTGGCTGTTTTGAGGAAGATATAAGGAGGTTTATGTGTGAAAGAGCATATCATATCAGGGGGTTTGGATGCACCGGTGAAGTTTGCACCAACTCTCAATGTGAGAAAGGCCAATGCACGGTACCGAAGAGGCTAGCAATGATGGAAAGGTGAGAGTGCGTATAATCCATGGACTCAACATTAGTCATAAAGAACTCACATACTTATTGCAAAAATGTACAAGTCATCAAAAACCAAGCACTACGCGCATGCTCCTAGGGGGATAGATTGGTAGGAAAAGACCATCGCTCGTCCCCGACCACCACTCATAAGGAGGACACTCAAAGAACACTTCATGTTTCAAATTTGTTACATAATGTTTACCATACGTTCATGCTACGGGACTTGCAAACTTCAACACAAGTATTTCTCAAATTCACAACTACTCAACTAGCACAACTTTGATATCACCACCTCCATGTCTCAAAACAATCATCAAGCATCAAACTTCTCTTAGTATTCAACACACTCCTAAGAAAGTTTTTACTAGTCTTGAATACCTAGCATATTAGGATTATTTAAGCAAATTACCATGCTGTTTAAGACTCTCAAAATAATCTAAGTGAAGCATGAGAGAATAATAATTTCTATAAAACAAATCCACCACCGTGCTCTAAAAGATATAAGTGAAGTACTAGAGCAAAAACTATATAACTGAAAAGATATAAGTGAAGCACATATAGTATTCTAATAATTTCCGAATCATGTGTGTCTCTCTCAAAAGGTGTGTACAGCAAAGATGATTGTGGTAAACTAAAAAATAAAGACTCAAATCATACAAGACGCTCCAAGCAAAATACATATCATGTGGTGAATAAAAATATAGCTCCAAGTAAAGTTACCGATGGAAGTAGACGAAAGAGGGGATGCCTTCCGGGGCATCCCCAAGCTTTGGCTTTTAGGTGTCCTTAGATTATCTTGGGGGTGCCATGGGAATCCCCAATCTTAGGCTCTTGCCACTCCTTGTTCCATAATCCATCAAATCTTTTACCCAAAACTTGAAAACTTCACAACACAAAACTTAGCAGAAAATCTCGTGAGCTCCGTTAGTGAAAGAAAACAAAAGACCACTTCAAGGTACTGTAATGAACTCATTATTTATTTATATTGGTGTTAAACCTACTGTATTCCAACTTCTCTATGGTTTATAAACTATTTTACTAGCCATAGATTCATCAAAATAAGCAAACAACACACGAAAACCAGAATCTGTCAAAAACAGAACAGTCTGTAGTAATCTGTAACTAACGCAAACTTCTGAAACTCCAAAAATTCAGCCAAAATAGGACGACGTAGAAAATTTGTTTATTGATCATAAGCAATTGGAATTAATATTTTATCACGTTCTGGTGATTTTTAACAATTGCTTTCGTGAACAGAATGTTTCTGGAATTTACAGCAAGATCAAATAACTATCATCCAAGAAGATCCTATAGGTTTAACTTGGCACAAACACTAATTAAAACATAAAAACACATCTAACCAGAGTCTAGAACAAATATTTATTCCTAAACAGAAGCAAAGAGCAAAAAAAAACTAAAAATAAAATTGGGTTGCTTCCCAACAAGCGCTATCGTTTAACGCCCCTAGCTAGGCATAAAAGCAAGGATAGATCTAGGTATTGCCATCTTTGGTAGGCAAATATTTAATAATACATCTATCACCCTTAGGAGTTTCTTTCTTTTTGTTAATTATCAAACTTCTAGGAACAAAATCAAAAAATTCATTTGTAGCAAATGGTTCCTTAATGATAGCAAAAAGATTGGGATGAATACTTATAGATTTGAGATCCGCGGTTTCCTTACTAGAGGATTCACCCTTGTTTTTAGGAACATACATAAGCTTGGCAATTTTAGTTGGAGGACTTGGAGTATTCTTTACGGAAGAAAAAGCGGTTCCCAAGTTGGTAATGATACCCTCAAGTTTATCGATTCTAGTGGAGTCTTGATTTATTCTTTCATTAACTATGGCTTCCTTCTCCTTAATATTTTTCAAAGTGACTCCTACTTTAGATCCATATTGGGTAATTTGGTTGCAGATCTTTTTATCCAGATTTTCAATTAACTCTACGATAGCAACTTTATTTTCAATAATTTGAATTCTTTGCACTACATGCTCCAAAGTTAACATAGTTCCATTAACCAAAAGAGGTGGTGAGGCAAACAAATCTATCATAGCATTATAAGAATCAAAAGTATGGCTACCCAAGAAATTCTTTTCAGTAATGGTATCAAGGATGTATCTATACCAAGGAGTAGCACCTACATAAAAATTCCGAAGAAGAACGGAAGTTGATTGCTTCCCGGTAGATCTATTTTGAGCATTGCAAATTCTATACCAAGCGTCTTCTAGATTTTCTCCCTCCCTTTGCTTAAAATTTAGAACTTCATTCTCGGGAGACAACGGAGAATATAGAGGACTAGCCATAACGACAAGCAAACGAAAAAGAGGCAAACAGAAAAGAGAGGGCGAATAAAATGGCAATGGTGAAGTGGGGGAGAGGAAAACCAGAGGCAAATGGCAAATAATGTAATGCGGGAGATAAGGGTTTGTGATGGGTACTTGGTATGTTGACTTTTGCGTAGACTCCCCGGCAACGGCGCCAGAAATGGCTCATTGTCGGTAGTCCAAATCTTGACTTGACTTCGCGTGAGCCTCCCCGGCAACGGCGCCAGAAATCCTTCTTGCTACCTCTTGAGCACTGCGTTGGTTTTCCCTTGAAGAGGAAAGGGTGATGCAGCAAAGTAGCGTAAGTATTTCCATCAGTTTTTGAGAACCAAGGTATCAATCCAGTAGGAGGCCACGACGAGTCCCTCGCACCTACACAAACAAATAAATCCTCGCAACCAACGCGATAAGGGTTGTCAATCCCTACACGGTCACTTATGAGAGTGAGATCTGATAGATATGATAAGATAATATTTTTGGTATTTTTATTATAAAGATGCAAAGTAAAGAAAGTAAAATAAAAACGGCGCTAGAAATAACTTGTTGAAGGAAGATTAATATGTTGGAAAATAGACCCGGGGGCCATAGGTTTCACTAGTGGCTTCTCCCAAGAGCATAAGTATTATGGTGGGTGAACAAATTACTGTTGAGCAAT
Organism: Aegilops longissima; assembly: GCA_021605205.1. Lineage (NCBI taxonomy): Eukaryota > Viridiplantae > Streptophyta > Magnoliopsida > Poales > Poaceae > Aegilops > Aegilops longissima. Next base: position 184,984,125 of record CM038682.1, read on the forward strand.
TGACAGAATTGAGCATAGTTATGAGAATATCTAGGTATGATCATGTATATAGGCATCACGTCCGAGACAAGTAGACCGACTCCTGCCTGCATCTACTACTATTACTCCACGCATCGACCGCTATCCAGCATGCATTTAGAGTATTAAGTTCATAAGAACAGAGTAACGCTTTAAGCAAGATGACATGATGTAGAGGGATAAACTCATGCAATATGATATAAACCCCATCTTGTTATCCTCGATGGCAACAATACAATACGTGCCTTGTTGCCCCTGCTGTCACTAGGAAAGGACACCGCAAGATTGAACCCAAAGCTAAGCACTTCTCCCATTGCAAGAAAGATCAATCTAGTAGGCCAAACCAAACTGATAATTCAAAGAGACTAGCAAAGATAACCAATCACACATAAGAGAATTCAGAGGAGATTCAAATATTGTTCATAGATAAACTTGATCATAAACCCACAATTCATCGGTCTCAACAAACACACAGCAAAAGAAGATTACATCGAATAGATCTCCACAAGAGAGGGGGAGAACATTGTATTGAGATCCAAAAAGAGAGAAGAAACCATCTAGCTAATAACTATGGACCCTAAGGTCTGAGGTAAACTACTCACACATCATCGGAGAGGCTATGGTGTTTATGTAAAAGCCCTCCGTGATCGATGCCCCCTCCGGCGGAGCTCCGGAATAGGCCCCAAGATGGGATCTCACGGGTACAGAAGGTTGCGGCGATGGAATTAGGTTTTTGGCTCCGTATCTGGTAGTTTGGGGGCACGTAGGTATATATAGGAGGAAGGAGTACGTTGGTGGAGCAACAGGGGGCCCACGAGGGTGGAGGGAGCGCCCAGGGGGTAGGTGCGCCCCCCTACCTCGTGGCTTCCTGGTTGATGTCTTGACGTAGGATCCAAGTCCTCTGGATCACGTTCGTTCCGAAAATCACGTTCCCGAAGGTTTCATTCCGTTTGGACTCCGTTTGATATTCTTTTTCTGCGAAACTCTGAAATAGGCAAAAAACAACAATTCTGGGCTGGGCCACCGGTTAATAGGTTAGTCCCAAAAAATAATATAAAAGTGTATAATAAAGCCCAATAATGTCCAAAACAGAATATAATATAGCATAGAACAATAAAAAATTATAGATACGTTGGAGACGTATCAGGGAGACGCCGAGGGCGGCGGGGCCGTGACCAAGGACGAAGAGTCCAACGGGGTCGCAGCCGCGCCCAGGCGACTTGGCGGAGGGAGCGCAAGGGCTCCACGGACCCGTCAAGGAGGGGCGTCCGGAGACGGCGAGGAACACATCGGTGCCCGCTGAAAAGGAAAAACAACCTCATCAAAATAAATGTGTCGGGACACGATCACACGATGGGACTCCGGGTCATAGCAGCGGAAGCCTTTGGTGTTGGGTTGGTACCCAAGAAAGACACATGAATGGGAATGAGGCGCCAACTTATGTGGCGCCATGGTTGTGATGTTAGGATAACAAAGGCAACCGAAAACATGAAGATCATCATATGACGGAGTTGACCCGAATAGGAGATGATTGTTGGGGAACGCAGTATTTCAATTTTTTTACCTACGATCATGCAAGATCTATCTTTGAGATGCATAACAACGAGATGGGAGAGTGTGTCCACGTACCCTCATAGTCCGAAAGCAGAAGCGTTTAGTAACGCGGTTGATGTAGTCGAACGTCTTCACGATCCAACCGATCCAAGTACCGAACGTATGGCACCTCCGTGTTCAGCACACGTTCAGCATGATGACGTCCCTCGAGCTCTTGATCCAGTTGAGGACGAGGGAGAGTTCCGTCAGCACGATGGCGTGGCGACGGTGATGATGAAGTTACCGGCACAGGGCTTCACCTAAGCACTACGACGATATAACCGAGGTGTGTAACTGTGGAGGGGCGCACCGCACATGGCTAAGAGAAGACTTGCTGTGCCTTTGGGGTGCCCATTCCCACGTATATAAAGGAGGGTGGGAGAGAGGCCGGCCCTAGAGGGGGCGCGCCAAGGGGGAGTCCTACTTGGACTCACGGTCCAAGTAGGATTCGCCCCCCCTTTCCTGTTCCAACTAGGAGAAGGAAGGGAAGGGAGAAGAGGGGAGAAGGAAAGAGGGGGGGGCGCCTCCTAGTCCAATTCGACCAGCCCATGGGGGCGGCCACCCCTTGAGGCCCTTCTCTCCTTTCCACTAAAGCCCATTACTTCCCGGGGGGTTCTGGTAACCTCCCGGTACTCCGAAAAATACCCGAAACACGTTGGAACCATTTCGGTGTCCGAATATAACCTTCCAATATATCAATCTTTATGTCTCGACCATTTCGAGACTCCTTGTCATGTTCGTGATCTCATTCGGGATTTCAAACAAACTTCGGTCACCAAATCACATAACTCATAATACAAATCGTCATCGAACGTTAAGCGTGCGGACCCTACGGGTTCGAGAACTATGTAGACATGACCGAGACACATCTCCGGTCAATAACCAATAGCAGAACCTAGATGCTCATATTGGCTCCTACATATTCTATGAAGATCTTTATCGGTCAAATGGCATAACAACATACGTTGTTCCCTTTGTCATCATCATGTTACTTTCCCGAGATTCGATAGTCGGTATCATCATACCTAGTTCAATCTCGTTACCAGCAAGTCTCTTTACTCATTCCGTAATGCATCATCCCGTGACTAACTCATTAGTCACGTTGCTTGCATGGCTTCCAGTGATGTGCATTATCGAGAGGGCCCAGAGATACCTCTCCGATACATGGAGTGACAAATCCTAATCTTGATCTATGCCAACCCAACAAACACCTTCGGAGACATCTGTAGAGCATCTTTATAATCACCCAGTTACATTGTGATGTTTGATAGCACACAAGGTGTTCCTCCGGTATACGGGAGTTGTGTAATCTCATAGTGAGAGGAACATGTATAAGTCATGAAGAAAGCAATAGCAATAAAACTAGAGATCATAATGCTAAGCTAACATATGGGTCTTGTCCATCACATCATTCTGTAATGATGTGATCCCGTTCATCAAATGACAACACATGTCTATGGTTAGGAAACTTAACCATCGAACCCAATAACAGTCGCGCAAGGGGCACTCTCTTGTGATGTCCACGTCGGATGAGAAAAGGACAAAAGGAACACGATCAAGTCATCTCGCTCACGCACGCACGATTGGCCAGAGTAGTAGAAATCCTAACCTAGCCCGGGTATGCCCACCACGCCCTTTCTTCTCCTTTGCCGCCGCCACCTCCTCTCCTCTTCTCTGGTTCTCCCAATGGTGACTTCTGCCGTTCCATCTTCATCGCCAGCCTCCGCTGCTGTCGCTCTCGAAGTGGTCGACGTTGACGAGGACTCAGTCCTGTACCCTGGCAAGGTGCGTGCTACGGGATCCCGGTGTTGTACTCTCCTCGTTGTGATTTGGTGCCGTCCGCTTCCCGCTTCTCCTCTGGATTTGTGATTTTTTACTTGGTGGTGGAGTGATCACGACTCTACTTTTGGATCTGGTTGCAGTTCAGGAGCGAGCTCAGAGCGCGGGTCAAGATGATGGTACCGATTGCGGATGGGATTGGCGTGATGCGGACGTGGGTGCTGCGGCCCAGCAATCTGTCGGGCCAGGCAATTCAAGCTTCGCGAGGTTCACTGCTGGATGTGCAAGGTCTCAATTGCTCAAGGTATTCAAAGCAGTCATCCACAATTCCACATCAAGCAGTCCCTCCAGGCGGTTGACGTACTCGGGTCTGGCTCGGGTCCGTTGTATTTTTGCCTGTGTAGTTTTTTAGGATATTTTTCTACCAGATTTGACCTGTCTGCTACTTTGGTATTTGTGTCTTGCTTGTTACGAATTCTTCTCAGCTTGATGAATGGCCTTTTGTTTTGAACGTGGTGTAGGATTCTAGCTTGTCTAAGAACTCAGATTTGGGCAGACAAATTAGGGATGTCCATAAGTCCTTTGGGGACAAGCGTTTACTGCAAGGTGTCAATTTCAAGGTGAATCCTGGTAGGAGCATGTGCATTTTCCACTTCTTGCTGATTGTTCTGGTTCAGTGCCTGTCATTCACCTTGCATCTTGGTTACTAGGTTTTCCTCTGCATGTTCACATTGTTGCCAATATTGTCTAAACTCTCATATTATTGCTAACTATTATGGTTTAGTGCCTAAACTATTATTGTGAATAGAGCTTGCTGGCCAAGCGGACGCTTCTCTCCTCCTCATCTTTGACGGACATATCATCCCTCTGTATCGAGGGCAGGGATTTGTTCTTGTGCATGCGTATTAGAGGCAGGAGCACAACTGTGGAGTACAGGGACATCAACGTCGGTGGCACCAACAACAATGACAGGAGGTAGGCGACCTTGTAGTGCATTGTCCATGTTGTTTTGGCAGAGGTCACAAAGTATATGCACTTGGTTATCTCTATTGAAGTTCTGTAGTTGATTTTCTTGCATAAGTATGCCATGAACTATATGTATCACTGCGTAAAGTTTTCTTTTATGAGCAATTGTTCACTTTGTTTTATTATCTTTCATTATGTTTTTAGTAATCTCTGAGTGCAAGTTTTGTGGACATGTGATAATTATTTATTGTTTGTGAACCAGAGATGGTGATAATAGAATCCAAGAATTTAGCACTACACAATGATAATATATAATATTCTCTCGATCAGTCTTATGCATCACACTCATGAGCTTCTTTTGTGTTATTTTTGTTCTACAGTTTAGAAATGATGGGCAGGTTTTCCTTTATGCTCTTGGAAGCACGCATGGTTCTTTCATCAACAAAACTCAAACTGAATATTTCCAATTCATCCAAGGACTTCTAATATGTTTGTTTGATAATGTTGATACCATGCAACTATGTGTTCTCTTCTCATGTATGCACCTCATTGTTCATTTTTGTCTCAAACACACATTTTTTTATTAAGGATAAGGGCGTTAATATGACGCAGACCGCGTCGTTGTTCATGCTATTTTGTTTTCAAAAAACACTACAATTTGTGTTGATGGCATTCTTATTCTATTGTATTTTTGTACAATTTGTATTTTTGTACTTTGAATAGCATAGAGGATCTCACAACCAAATGAATGGTCAACCCTATTTCCTTGGGCATGGGGACCAAGCTATCTTACACAAGAGTCAAACTTTTTGACAAAATGCACTCCATCAATCTATTTGACTAGGCATGTAAACCAAGCTCACCGTGACATTGGTAATCCACAGTAGGAGACATGATTAGATGCATCCGTGACTACATTTTGTAATATTACAGGAAAATGATGTGAGAATAGTTACCATCTCCTTTTGCAATGTTGGCTTATTGTTATGTAATTTAACAATGAAGCGGTTCAGTCGGACAGTTTATGATTGCATTTGTAGATTGTATGTCAGTGTAACATATATGAAGGAGGACAGAAGGAGACTCTTGTCAAATACATGCCGGAGAAGGTACCTGTATCTTCAGAAAACATGAGACGAGACTGAGCATTTGCATATATCTTAGTTACAACTACCGATGAATGCTGTTACAGGCTGCCGACAGAGAAGAGACAGTGGCCGGGTGGATGGCAGAAGCAGATCCTCTAAATTTAAGTGTACTATCGGGTAATATATATGAGTAATTAACTATGGTTTCCGCGGCCTTTTGTCAAATGCCTTTGCCCCTTGGTAGTCATTTACTATTGCAAAGTTAAATGAAACATCATTTATATGTCTGATTATTAAGTGCCAATTATAGTTTCTGTGCAACCGTTTATATTTTCAGGGTTAATGTCGCTCTTCTCACTTCTCTGAGCATGGTTGTTTCATAATTATCATAAGATCTGTAGACATGGGAATGCTCAAGTGTCAACTGTCATGAGACAATGAGAACAACAACATTTACAGAAGGTAGAATCTGAGCCTCAAGACAGGCAACCCATAGTAACCTTAGTTGAGAAGTTCATCGATTATTTTGGACTAATTGAATGTGGTCTTGCCAATCTAATATGTGTACTGCTACCTCTGGAAGACTAGCAAGTAGCAATAGTTAAATGATGCAAATTGTGAATGATGAACTTGTACAACTGATAGGTGGGGAGGGCAGGTCTGCAAGGTGTTGGGAAAACCCTTCTTGATGTGAACAATATGCTCTGTTATTGTTGTTAGTTGTCACTCGATCCAGGATTCAACCTCGTTTGCAGATTCAAGTGGTTTATTTGAAGGATGATGCAAATCACACACAAGGAACATGCTTATGTGCATACTATTGTTATTACTCATTTGTGCAACATATATATTTCACCATAGCAATTGAGAACTAACTGGTGTACATGTTGAGTTTTGTGTGTTCTAAGTTCTACAACTATCAAGTGCTATTGGTTCTGAAAATTATTCACAAACATGTGGGCTCTAACCTAATTTTCTTGAAATATCTTTCTTCTTTGCAGTGAGTTGTGCTGATTCGAATTAAGGTGCAATGAGACTATCTGAAACCATTTTATTTCGTCTTCCCATCGGCTACTTTGAAGAGTGGGGCATCCTGATGCTTTTCTTGGATGTGCACCCTATCCCTCTGTTTTTACACTGCTATTTTTCCATTCTTTTGTTTCAGTGTATATGATGCATTTCTTTTTTCTAAGTTAACTCTTCATTTTTCTAATATGCTCTTCCAGATTGGTTACCCTTTAGACACTCAAGTAAATGTTTCACATTTTCTCTAAAGTTTATTTTCTTGGAGGATCATATATCTATGTCAGATCATGGGATTTAGTTGTCTATGCTCTCTTTTTTCACTTAATATTATAAATGTTTGTTGCTTGGAGAATCACATTTTTTCACTCTTAGTATATGAGGACTATTTACAACTCCCATTTATTTTGAAAGGGAGTATCAGCTTTGAATAGTCATTATCTTTGACCATTTTATAGTGAGTTGATAGAATAATTTCTCATTTCCATGTCCACTCCCATGCTCCTCGAAGATTATACATTTTTGTGAATTCTTTATTTCAGGTTCTGAAGAGGATGTTTCTGCACCCCTATTATGCTTACAAAAAGGCACCAGAAGGCTATGCATTTTCTATAGTGGGCACATTCGCTCTCTGGTCTTCCGATGCAACACTGTATGTGTCGTCGAATTTTGGATTTTGGATGTTTGTGTGGTGTCGCCCTAAATAAATAGATCAGTCAGATGCATTGTGGCCATTTGTGCTTTGGGTAAATAAATGAAGAAATCTATAGGAACATATATTCGGTGCTATGTGATCCACCTTGTAAGATTGTCACCTCTCTGTCAATATAGACCTATAACCTTGATTTGCTTGCTCTGCTTTATGAGTGCGTGCTCTGCTGCTACAGTTATATTATGTCTTTTTTAACAACTGGTGTTTATTTGGACTGCATACACGTTCACAAGTGCATCATAAGGATTAGTGTGCAGAGTACCGCAGAGGAGGCGCGCCAAGGGCGCGCCCCTGTTACTAGTATTTGATAAATAAGCTAGTCAAGTAGAGGCATACTAGGGACACAGTGTTTTGTCTATGTATCCACACATGTATCAAGTTTCCGGTTAATATAATTCTAGCATGAATAATAAACATTTATCATGATATAAGGAAATATAAAATAACAACTTTATTATTGCCTCTAGGGCATATTTCCTTCAATAATGAGGTGTGTAGTTCCATCGGGGTTTACAAGATCGGATGTTGAGAAGAAGTGTAGCTGTGGCAAGAGCATTGGGCCAAAATTGGGCATGCATGTGTGCATGGAAAAGCAAAGTGCGAACACTCTCATTGAGCGTGCGAAGAACATGTTCGGCATGACCGTTTTGCTGTGATGTATATGGACATGTGAGGCGAAAAATGGTGCCATGAGTGGATAAAAGAGTGCTAATAGCGAGGTTATCAAATTCTTTTTCATTGTCCGTTTGGAGATGGGAAATGGTGCAATGAAATTGGGTGGCAACATAAGTGTAGAAAGCATGAAGAGTCAAGGCGACGTCGGATTTGCGGTGTAACGGAAAAGTCCAAGTGAAGTGAGAAAAATCATCTAAAATCACGCGGTAATATGATAAACCCGAATTACTAGGCACGAGAGATGTCCAAACATTATAGTGAATGACATCAAAAGGAAAAGTGGCAATTGATGATGAAGAAGAAAATGGCAAACGAACATGTTTTCCTACGCGATAGGCATGACAAGTGTGTGCCTCTGATTTATTACATGAAAACGGAAAAGTCCGCAAAACTTTATGAAGAACGTCGGCGCCGGGATGACCAAGAAAAGCATGCTAGAGGGAGACGTCAGCGTGAAGGTTGACGGGACCGCTGCTCGTCGTTGGGTGATACGTCTCCAACGTATATATAATTTATGAAGTATTCATGCTATTATATTATCCATCTTGGATGTTTAATGGGCTTTACTATGCACTTTTATATTATTTTTGGGACTAACATATTAACCCAGAGCCCAGTGCCAGTTCCTGTTTTTTCCCTTGTTTCAGTGTTTCGAAGAAAAGGAATATCAAACGGAGTCCAAACGGAATGAAACCTTCGGGAGAGTTATTTTTGGAACGGAAGCAATCCAGGGGACTTGGAGTGCACGTCAGGGAATCAACGAGGAGAGCACGAGGCAGGCGCACCACCCCTGGGCGCGCCTCCACCCTTGTGGCCCCTCGTGGCTCCCCGACCGACTTCTTTCGCCTATATATATATATATATATATATATATATATATATATATATATATATATATATATATATATATATATATATATATATATATATATCCATATACCCTAAAACCTTCGAGGAACAGAATAGATCGGGAGTTCCGCCACCGCAAGCCTTTTTAGCCACCAAAAACCAATCGAGACCCTGTTCCGGCACCCTGCCGGAGGGGGGATCCCTCACCAGTGGCCATCTTCATCATCCCGGCGCTCCCCATGAGAAGGAGGGAGTAGTTCACCCTCGGGGCTGAGGGTATGTACCAGTAGCTATGTGTTTGATCTCTCTCTCTCTCTCTCTCTCTCTGTGTTCTTGAGGTGATACGATCTTGATGTATCGCGAGCTTTGCTATTATAGTTGGATCTTATGATGTTTCTCCCCCTCTACTCTCTTGTAATGGATTGAGTTTTCCCTTTAAAGTTATCTTATCGGATTGAGTCTTTAAGGATTTGAGAACACTTGATGTATGTCTTGCCGTGCTTATCTGTGGTGACAATGGGATATCACGTGATGCACTTGATGTATGTTTTGGTGATCAACTTGCGGGTTCCGCCCATGAACCTATGCATAGAGGTTGGCACAGGTTTTCGTCTTGACTCTCCGATAGAAACTTTGGGGCACTCTTTGAAGTACTTGGTGTTGGTTGAATAGATGAATCTGAGATTTTGTGATGCATATCATATAATCATACCCACGGATACTTGAGGTGACATTGGAGTATCTAGGTGACATTAGGGTTTTGGTTGATTTGTGTCTGAAGGTGTTATTCTAGTACGAACTCTATGATAGATCGATCTGAAAGAATAACTTTGAGGTGGTTTCGTACCCTACCATAATATCTTCGTTTGTTCTCCGCTATTAGTGACTTTGTAGTGACTCTTTGTTGCATGTTGAGGGATAGCTATATGATCCAATTATGTTATTATTGTTGAGAGAACTTGCACTAGTGAAAGTATGAACCTTAGGCCTTGTTTCCTAGCATTGCAATACCGTTTGTGCTCACTTTTATCATTAGTTACCTTGCTGTTTTTAGATTTTCAGATTACAAAAACCTATATCTACCATCCATATTGCACTTGTATCACCATCTCTTTGCCGAACTAGTGCACCTATACAATTTACCATTGTATTGGGTGTGTTGGGGACACAAGAGACTCTTTGTTATTTGGTTGCAGGGTTGTTTGAGAGAGACCATCTTCATCCTACGCCTCCCACGGATTGATAAACCTTAGGTCATCCACTTGAGGGAAATTTGCTACTGTCCTACAAACCTCTGCACTTGGAGGCCCAACAACGTCTACAAGAAGAAGGTTGTGTAGTAGACAACGAGCTCTTTTCTGGCGCCGTTGCCAGGGAGGTGAGTGCTTGAAGGTATATCTTTAGATCTTGCAATCCAATATTTTTGTTTCTTGTTTTATCACTAGTTTAGTCTATAAAATAAAACTACAAAAAAATGGAGTTGAGTTTGTCTCATACGCTTCATATTTTTAATATCTTTCGTGAGAATGATGGAAAGGAGAATTGTGCTCAAGTGCTAGGAGAAGAAATCTATAAAATGTTTAGCACTAAATCTTTGAATGATGAGCATGATTGCAATGTTGTTAGTATGAACTCTTTGAATATCCATAGTACTAATGATGATTGCACTAGTCATGATGAAAATATCTCGTATAAGCATGTCGATTTTTGTGGAGTGCATAGAGTTTGCAAATACATACCAAAAAGGGAAGATAGATTTTGTTAGAGGCATAAGTACTTAGAAACTAAATGGTTGCAAGAAAGGCTAGATGTTTGTGCTGAAAATTTAAATTTTCTTAGCCGTACTTGTGAACTTTGCAATGAACAAGGTCATTTAACTATCCGATGCAAATTGTTTCATGATATAATCGTTTCCAAAAATTGTGATGACTTGATTTCCCCTGCACATCATAATGAACTTAGTTTGCTTATGGGTAATGAAGAAATGAAACGTATAACTAACTATCTTCAAGTATTTGCCCGTGATAAACTTCTTGGATTTGATCTTGAGGAAATTTATATGTATTGTGCGGTGAATTGCATTAAAAATCCTTATATTGCCAATTACATAAAGAAAAGGAAAAAAATAGAAGATGAAGAGAATACTAATAAAAGGGAAGAGACTTCCCAACATCCTCCTATTATTTCTTATGATGAATCAGGTAACGAGGAGGAGCCTTCTATTCAAACAATCTCATTAATAAGGAGCTCCAAAAAGAGGATTGAACCCACACATGATGTGGTGAAGAATAAGAAAATAAAAAGGAAGAGAGGTAAAAATATATCTCTCCCAAATAATGTTGCTCCTATTATTGTTGTGCCTCATGAAAATGAATCAAAAATAATTATGGAAGATGATGCACTTGATGATCTCGTTATGCCTATTGCTTGTTGTGATGATTATGATTGGGAAGATAATGATACTTCTTATGATCTTGAAAACCTTTTTGGCACTTGCTTGGAAGAATATGATAATAATGTTTGCTATACTATTGGTGTATCCATACTATTAATGATGAGAGTGATTATGCTTATGGTATGAAAAGGCCCAAGCTTGGGGATGCTATGTTTGATGAAGATGATGTTTTTGAGAATATATTTGCTGCAATTAATGTTTTTCCCAAGCTTGGGGATGCTACGTTTAATGAAGATGATATTTTTAGTCTCCCAAGTTTTGATATGCAAATTTATAATGATGATAGCATGCCTCCTACTTATGATGATTATATTGATGAAAGTGGGTTTGGAAGAGTGTCAACTTTAGTAAGTAATGATCCCACTATTTTGGAGGATGTTGAATCTTATAATATTTATGAAAGTGGATTTTGAGAGGTCATGACTTTATTTAGTGATGAGTCCACTATCTTGGAAGAGGTTTCAATCGATTATGAACAAAGTTGCTACTTATGATGATTATTGTGATAAAACTTATGCTATAAAAAGTAGTGATGGTTATATTTTTAAAACTTGTCATGATTATTATTACCCTTTTTCTTAACATTACTCTTTTAATGTGGAAACAATTTATAGTATTCAAGTCTCTTATGATACTCCCCCTATTCCGAATGAGAAGAATTTTGCTTATGTGGAGAGTAGTAAAATTTCTATGCAAGTAGGTCATGAAAAGAATGCTTTAGGTGCTGGTTATATTGTTGAATTCATTCATGATTCTACTGAAAATTATTATGAGGGAGGAACATGTGCTTGTAGGAATTGCAAAAATATCAAGTTTCCTCTCTATGTGCTTAAAGTTTTAAAGTTATGCTTGTTTTGCCTTCCTATGCTAGTTGATTATTGTTCCCATAAGTTGTTTGCTCACAAAATCCCTATGCATAGGAAGTGGGTTAGACTTAAATGTGCTAGTCATATTCTTCATGATGCTCTCTTTATGTTTCAATTCTTATCTTCTATGTGAGCATCATTGAAATCATCATGCCTAGCTAGGGGCGTTAAACGATAGCGCTTGTTGGGAGGCAACCAATTTTATTTTAGTTTCTTGCTTTTTGGTTATGTTTAGGAATAAATAATCCATCTAACTTCTGTTTAGATGTGGTTTTGTGTTTTAATTAGTGTTTGTGCCAAGTAGAACCTTTGGGAAGACTTGGGTGAAGTCTTTATGATCATGCTGTAAAAAACAGAAACTTTAGCGCTCACGAGATTAGCTAAAACTTTTTACTGGAGAGTGATATTTAGTTGGTTCTTTTTGCAGATGATTACTAGACAAATTACTCAGGTCCACCAATTTATTCTAGAATTTTTTGAGTTCGAGAAGTATACGTTTGATACAGATTACTACAGACTGTTTTGTTTTTGACAGATTCTGTTTTCTATGTGTTGTTTGCTTATTTTGATGAATCTATGGCTAGTAAAATAGTTTATAAACCATAGAGAAGTTGGAATACAGTAGGTTTAACACCAATATAAATAAAGAATGAGTTCATTACAGTACCTTGAAGTGGTGTTTTTTTTCTTTTGCTAACGGAGCTCATGAGATTTTCTGTTAAGTTTTGTGTTGTGAAGTTTTCAAGTTTTGGGTAAAGATTTGATGGACTATGGAATAAGGAGTGGAAAGAGCCTAAGCTTGGGGATGCCCCGGATGGCATCCCCTCTTTCGTCTTCGTTCATCTGTAACTCTACTTGGAGCTATATTTTTATTCACCACATGATATGTGTTTTGCTTGGAGCATCGTTTTATTTTCTTTAGCTTTGCTTGCTGTTTGAATAAAATACCAAGATCTGAAATTCTTAAATGAGATAGAGTCTTCACATAGCTACATAATTATTTAACTACTCATTGATCTTCACTTATATCTTTTTGGAGTAGTTTGTCATTTACCCGTGTGCTTCACTTATATCCTATGAGTAAATGTTTGAATGAATTGAATATCATAAATCTGAAATTATATATGTTTCATATGCTTATCCCATGGGGAGTAATGACTTCACATATAAGAAGTAGAGGTGGTAAATTTATTGAAGGTTAGCAAACATTGTATTGGTCACTTGAACAATTCATGAAAGAATATTGAATTAAGACATATTTCACATATAAATATACTATCTTGGACATCTTTTGCAATTGTGAGCACTCATTAAAATATGACATGGTAAAAGGTCGATGTTGGACAAGGAAGACAATGTAATGGGTTATGTTTTCTTATATCTGAAATAAAGTATATTGTCATGGATCGCCCAACACGTTGAGCTTGCCTTTCGCCCTCATGCTAGCCAAATCCTTTGCACCAAGTAGAGATACTACTTGTGCTTCCAAACATCCCTTAAACCAGTATTGCCATGAGAGTCCACCATACCTACCTATGGATTGAGTAAGATCCTTCAAGTAAGTTGTTATCGGTGCCTGCAATAAAAATTGCTCTCTAAATATGTATGATCTTTTAGTGTGGAGAAAATAAGCTTTATACGATCTTGTGATATGGAAGCAATAAAAGCGACGGACTACATAATAAAGGTCCCTATCACAAGTGGCAATATAAAGTGACGTTCCCTCGCATTAAGATTTTGTGCATCCAACTATAAAAGCGCATGGCAACCTCTGCTTCCCTCTGCGAAGGGCCTATCTTTTATTATTGTCTTTAACCTTCTGCAAGAGTCATGGTGATCTTCACCTTTCCCTTTTTCATTTTATCCTTTGGCAAGCACCTCGTGTTGGAAAGATTCAGATATATATATATATAGGGAAAATCCATCCTACCACCCGGTGGTAGTTACCCCACATGTCTCATATACTACTATAGTGTACTATATATACTATTTTATTATTTTAAATATGTTCATATACTATATCTAAGATATTTCAAATCAAGTTACATGAAAAAATTGCATATAAGCCCATAGTTTTTGTGATATTTGTGAAATACGTACATATTTGTACGTAGAAAAGTGCATACTCAAAAAGTGGTACATACTACCTAAAAATTAGTATATATACTACCTAATCATTGTTATATACTACATACTACACATACATACTCTCGGTTTCGACAGATACTACATACAACATACAAAACGCAAGTGGTGGTAACTACCACTGCTTGTAGGAAACATTTGTCCTATATATATATATATCCAATTGGATGCAAGGCATCATGAACTATTATTGTTGACATTACCCTTGAGGTAAAAGGTTGGGAGGCGAGACATTAAGCCCCTATCTTTCGCTGTGTTCGATGAATACTATTTGTTCTAAAAATATGCTTTGAGTGGTAGGAATCTGATACGTCTCCGTCGTATCTACTTTTCCAAACACTTTTGCCCTTGTTTTGGACTCTAACTTGCATGATTTGAATGGAACTAACCCGGACTGACGCTGTTTTCAGCAGACTTTCCATGGTGTTATTTATGTGCAGAAACAAAAGTTCTCAGAATGACCTGAAACTCCACAGAACATCTTTTTGGAAAATATTAAAAATACTAGAAGAAAAATCCATGTCATGGGGCCCACACCCTGTCCACGAGGGTGGGGGCGCGCCCACCTGCCTCGTGGCCCCCCTGACGCTCCACCGACCTCAACTCCAACTCCATATATTCACTTTCGGGGAGAAAAAATCAGAGAGAAGGATTCATCGCGTTTTATGATACAGAGCCACCGCCAAGCCCTAAAACCTCTCGGGAGGGCTGATCTGGAGTCCGTTCGGGGCTCCGGAGAGGGGGATTCGTCGCCGTCGTCATCATCAACCATCCTCCATCACCAATTTCATGATGCTCACCATCGTGCGTGAGTAATTCCATCATAGGCTTGCTGGACGGTGATGGGTTGGATGAGATCCATCATGTAATCGAGTTAGTTTTGTTAGGGTTTGATCCCTAGTATCCACTATGTTCTGAGATTGATGTTGCTATGACTTTGCTATGCTTAACGCTTGTCACTAGGGCCCGAGTGCCATGATTTCAGATCTGAACCTATTATGTTTTCATGAATATATGTGAGTTCTTGATCCTATCTTGCAAGTCTATAGTCACCTACTTTGTGTTATGATCCGGCAACCCCGAAGTGACAATAATCGGGACCACTCCCGGTGATGACCGTAGTTTGAGGAGTTCATGTATTCACTATGTGTTAATGCTTTGTTCCGGTACTCTATTAAAAGGAGGCCTTAATATCCCTTAGTTTCCATTAGGACCCCGCTGCCACGGGAGGGTAGGACAAAAGATGTCATGCAAGTTCTTTTCCATAAGCACATTGATGAATTGGAGTTAGTTCTGTGTCACCATATGTTATGACTGTTACATGATGAACCGCATCCGACATAATTCTCCATCACCATCCAATGCCTACGAGCTTTTCACATATTGTTCTTCGCTTATTTAATTTTTCGTTGCTACTGTTACAATCACTACAAAACACAAAAAACATTACTTTTGCTACTGTTACCTTTGTTACCGTTACCACTACTATCATATTACTTTGCTACTAAACACTTTGCTGCAGATACTAAGTTATCCAGGTGTGGTTGAATTGACAACTCAACTGCTAATTCTTGAGAATATTCTTTGTCTCCCCTTGTGTCGAATCAATAAATTTGGGTTGAATACTCTACCCTCGAAAACTGTTGAGATCCCCTATACTTGTGGTTTATCAAGACTATTTTCTGGCGCCGTTGCCGGGGAGCATAGCTCTATTCTTTGAGTCACTTGGGATTTATATCTGCTGGTCACTATGAAGAACTTGAAAGACGCTAAGACAACAATTTATCCCTCAACTACGAGGGGAGGTAAGGAACTGCCATCTAGCTCTGCACTTGATTCACCTTCTGTTTTGAGTAAGCTTGGGACACCTAAACCTGCTTCTGCTATTCATTCTGATATGTCGCATGTTATTGACGATGCCACTTCTGCTATGCATGATACTTATGATGAAACTACTACTATGCTTGATATTACTGTGCCACTTGGTGAATTTCTTGATGAACAACTTGCTAGGGTTAGAGAGAATGAAATTATTGAAACTGATAACATTGATGAAAGTGATGATGAAGACTCTCCCCCTAATAAATATGAATCGCCTGTTATTATTGAGGGTTATGTTCTAGAAAAAGAAGCTGCTTTAGCTATTTTAGCTTGCAAAGGTAGATACGAGCTCAAAAGGTTATTAGCTAAATGGAAGCAGCAATCTCTTAATGCTGGAATGAAACCTGACCCTGCTTTTGCTACTTCACCTATCTGTGTTACGGATAAGGATTATGAATTCTCTGTTGATCCTGATATAATTACTTTGGTCGAATCTGATCCGTTTCATGGCTATGAATCTTAAACTGTTGTGGCACATCTTACTAAATTAAATGATATAGCCACCCTGTTCACTAATGATGAGAAATCTCGCTACCTATATATCCTTAAAATATTTCCGTTCTCATTAAAGGGTGATGCTAAGATATGGTTTAATTCTCTTGATCCTGGTTGTGTGCATAGTCCCCAGGATATGATTTATTACTTCTCTGCTAAATATTTCCCTGCTCATAAGAAACAAGCTGCTTTAAGGGATATATACAATTTTGTGCAAATTGAAGAAGAGAGTCTCCCACAAGCTTGGGGGAGGCTTCTCAAGCTACTTAATGCTTTGCCTGATCATCCTCTCAAGAAAAATGAAATACTTGATATATTTTATAATGGACTAACCGATGCTTCCAGATATTACCTGGATAGTTGTGCTGGTTCTGTTTTCAGGGAAAGAACACCGGATGAAGCTGAAATTCTATTGAATAATATGTTAACAAATGAAAATAATTGGACACTTCCTGAGCCAGTTCCTGAGCCTATTCCTAAACCAACTCCGAAGAAGAGGGGTGTTCTATTTCTCAGTCATGAAGATATGCAAGAGGCAAAGAAATCTATGAAGGAAAAGGGTATTAAAGCTGAAGATGTTAAGAATTTACCTCCTATTGAAGAAATACATGGTCTTAATTTACCGCCTGTCGAAGAAATATATGATCTTAATCCATCACCTATTGAAGAAACTCATGGTCTTGATAACCCGACACAGGTAGTAAAGGTAAATTCTCTCTATAGATATGACAAAGCTGAAATCCCTCCTACTAAGTTTGCTAGCCAATGTTTGGATGAATTTGATGATTTTATGGTTAAGCAAGAAGATTTTAATGCTTATTTTGGTAGACAGTTAAAACAAAATGCCTATATGCTTGAACACTTGGGTGATTATATGTCTAGAGTTAAAGGTGAACTTAAACTCATTACTAAACATGCTTGTGAGGTTACCACTCAAGTAGAACAAGTACTTAAAGCTCAAAATGATTTGCTCAATGAATTGAATAGCAAGAATAATGATTATGCTGTTAGAGTGGCTACTAGAACTGGTAAAATGACTCAGGAACCTTTGTATCCTGAAGGCCATCCTAAGAGAATTGAACAAGATTCTCAGAGAAATAATATTGATGCACCTAGTCCTTCTAAAAAGAAGAAAAAGAAAAATGATAGGACTTTGCATGCTTCTAGTGTACCTATTGCTGAACCACCTGAGAATCCAAATGATATTTCTATTTCTGATGCTGAAACACAATCTGGTAATGAACATGAACCTAGTGAAAATGTTAATGATGATGTTCATGATGATGCTCAACCTAGTAACGATAATAATGTAGAAATTGAACCTGTTGTTGATCTTGATAACCCACAATCAAAGAATCAACGTTATGATAAGAGAGACTTTGTTGCTAGGAAACACGGTAAAGAAAGAGAACCTTGGGTTTAGAAACCCATGCCTTTTCCTCCTAAACCATCCAAGAAAAAGGATGATGAGGATTTTGAGCGCTTTGCTGAAATGATTAGACCTATCTTTTTGCGTATGCGATTAACTGATATGCTCAAAAATGAATCCTTATGCTAAGTATATGAAAGAAATTGTCACTAATAAAAGAAAGATACCAGAAGCAGAGATTTCCACCATGCTTACTAACTATACTTTTAAGGGTGGAATACCAAAGAAACTAGGAGATCCAGGAGTACCAACTATACCGTGCTCCATTAAAAGAAACTATGTTAAAACTGCTTTATGTGATCTTGGAGCCGGTGTTAGTGTTATGCCTCTCTCTTTATATCGTAGACTTGACTTGAATAAGTTGACACCTACTGAAATATCTTTGCAAATGGCTGATAAATCAACTGCTATACACCGGTATTTGTGAGGATGTGCTGTTGTGGTTGCAAACGTTACTATTTTAACGGACTTTGTTATTCTTGATATTCCCGAGGACGATAGTATGTCTATTATTCTTGGAAGACCTTTTTTGAATACTGCAGGGGCTATTATTGATTGCAACAAAGGCAATATCACTTTTCATGTTAACGGTAATGAGCATACGGTACACTTTCCGAGGAAACAACCTCAAGTCCACAATATCAATTCTATTGGAAAAGTTCCATCGATTATTTTGAGGTTTTGAATTTCCTCTTCCTACTGTCAAGAAGAAATATGATATTCTTATTATTGGGGATGTGCATATCCCCGTTGAGGTAACATAGTGTTATTCGAAATTTCTCCGGTTCCATGTTATTCGGAATGAGTTTGTTAACAAGACTTGATCAACCTTGTTAGTGGATTCCTTTTGATGAGCATGAGATGGATGAAACTAGAAGGCACAACCTTTTGTACCCTCCTTTTACTTTCTATTATTTAGATGAAATAAAGTAAAAATAGTATTTTTCTGTCTGTTTCCTGAATTATCCGTGCAATATAAAAATACCCCGAAAATAGAAGTTCTCCAAATGCCCTGAAAATGGAATATGATTTTTCTGAATATTTGAGAATATCTGCACCGAGAACACAGCAGGGAAGCAAGCACCAGCCACGAGGGTCCAGGCGCGCCCACCCTGCTGTATGCGCCCCCTACCTCGTGGGCCCATGGTGGCTCCCCTCCACTTATTCCTACACCCACACACTTCTTCTTCCTACCAAAAAAATCACCATCCAGCTCAAGCATGAGTTCTAGCTCATTTTGCTGCGATTTTCGATCTCCTTGCTCAAAGCACTTCTCACAAAACTGCTTGGGGAGATTGTTCCTTGGTATGTGACTCATCCATTGGTCCAATTAGTTTTTGTTCTAGTGCTTTATTCATTGCAAATTTGTGCTGCCTAGGTGACCATGTTCTTGAGCTTGCATGTCAAATTTATATGGTTCCAAGTAGTTCTAATGCTTGATATAGGCTCTAGGCACTTGTTGGAGTAGTTGCTATCAATCTTGTTGAGCTTGGTTCACTTTTATTTTGAAGTTACTAAAAATTTTAGAAATTTTTTCAGAGGAAGAAATATGCTTAGGAAAATGTTCCAAGGTGGTTCTTCAAGGAAGCAAGGACCCAGGCTTGCAATGCGTGATGCTGACAATGAGCCACCAAGGGACGCTCCAGTGCGGCCTTGTGAATGGCCTTCAGAAAACTTTATGGATTGAGCGGGAATCAAGGAAGAATTTAACGCATATTTGTGTAACGCTGACCTTGTGAGCTTCGAGGCAGAGAAGTGCCGCCAATACCACTATCTCACTAGTTCATTTGTGAGGAGGTTTGAATTTTCATCTTCACATAATTCTCCAACTGTCCTGTTTGATCTTTATGAAAAATCTTATACGATGGACTTAGTGGATTTTACCACTGCTTGCAAACTCCCACAATGGGGTAGTGCTAGTGAACCCTGCAAATCTGAATTTAGAGATTGTCTTGCTAGTATAACTGTGGGGGAATCTAGAGACATAGCACAAGCTACCATAGGGAGCATTCATTTTCCTGCTATACATTATTTTGCTCTCTTCATAGGTAGGTGCATAAATGGTAAGGATGAAGCATGTCACATGTGTGTCCCCGACCTCAGTATTCTTAGGAGAGCTGTGTTAGGAGACAAATCTTATAATTTGGGAGCCATTGTTGCACGTAGGTTGCATCATAATAGATTTAATGGAGATTTCTTTGGTGGAATTTATGCAACCCGCTTAGCTAATTTTCTTGGTGTGGACATACGTGAGGATGATATTGAGTTGCCACCTACCTATTTAGACTTTAATGCTATGGTTCACCACCAGTTTGTTGAGAGGAATGAATCACCTCTCCGGTATCGCTTAATCTTTGACAGACGTCGTGTCTGTCCAGACATTTCCTCTGCTCCTGCCTTCTTTGATTATCAGGCAAAAGGAAGATATGTTATTACAAGAGAGGAGGCAGATGAGTAGGAGAGGAGGGCGGAGGCAGCTCGCCGCCACGCTGCAGCTCAGGAGGCGATAGCCACTGCATCTCAGTACGACCCCGGCTACAACTATGGATATCCGCCAGGCTATCCGTGGCAATAAACCAACTTAGGCCAAAAGCCTAAGCTTGGGGGAGTACGTATTTCCCACCGACATTACATTTATGTTCACACACTCATTGCTAGTTGTCGGTGCTCATACTCTTTCACTGTAATATCCATGCTAGTTTATTTTATTTTTCTTGCTTTCTTCTTGTGTGTTTGTTAAACCTTAAGAAAAACCAAAAAAAATTAGTGTAGCTTGTAGCTAGTTTACTTTCTTGCTGTAGTAGAAATATTTAAAAAAACCCAAAAAGATTTCCTGTTCTTCTTTTGCTTGTTGGGAGCTTTCCCGTGTAAATAGTTTTTATTTCTTTTCTTTTCTTTGGGGGTCGATAGGAGAAGACCATGATTAAATTGTTGAAGTGGCTCTTATATGCACTATTGTTGATTTAACCAAAAGTCTGTATTGCCTTGTCTTCTCCTGTTTATTGAATGCTCACAGATTCCAGCTTAGTCCAATGCACGTGCACTCTTATTATTTTCACATCGTTCGGTCGTGCAAGTGAAAGGCAATTATGACGATATATGATGGACTGACTGAGATGAGAAAAGCTGGTATGAACTTGACCTCTCTTGTTTTTGTAAATATGATGAGTTCATCGTTCCTGATTCAGCCTATTATGAATAAACATATTTGCAATGACAATTAGAGATCGTAGTTCTTATGCCATGCTTGATTAGCTATGAGTTATAATGGTTTACCTTGCATGCCAACATGCTATTAAAATGGTTGTGATGTGGTATAGTGGGGTGGTATCCTCCTTTGAATGATTTAAGTGACTCGACTTGGCACATGTTCACACATGTAGTTGAAACAAATCAACATAGCCTTCACGATATTTATGTTCATGGTGGATTATATCCTACTCATGCTTGTACTCAATGTCTATTAATTTTAATGCATGTTCATGACTATTGTCGCTCTCTAGTTGGTCGCTTCCCAGTCTTTTGCTAGCCTTCACCTGTACTAAGTGGGAATACTGCTTGTGCATCCAATTCCTTAAACCCCAAAGTTATTCCATATGAGTCCACTATACCTTCCTATATGCGGTATCTACCTGCCGTTCCAAGTAAATTTGTATGTGCCAAACTCTAAACCTTCAAATGAAATTCTGTTTTGTATGCTCGAATAGCTCATGTATCAACTAGGGTTTTCCGTATTTTCCATGCTAGGCGGGTTATTCTCAAGAGGAGTGGACTCCGCTCCTCACTCACGAGAAAATGGCTGGTCACCGGGATGCCCAGTCACATGCTTTATGCAAACTAAATCAAAATAATTGCAAACAAAACTCCCCCTGAGACTGTTGCTAGTTGGAGGCACTCGTTGTTTCGAGCAAGCTATGGATTGATGCTTGTTGGTGGAGGGGGAGTATAAACGTTACCATTCTGTTTGGGAACCGCCTATAATGTGTGTAGCATGGAAGATATCGCCATCTCTCGGTTGTTATGTTGACAATGAAAGTATGCCGCTCAAAATATTATTTATCTCTATTTCAAAACCGAGCTCTGGCACCTCTACAAATCCCTGCTTCCCTCTGCGAAGGGCCTATCTATTTACTTTCATGTTGAGTCATCACCCTCTTATTAAAAAGCACTAGATGGAGAGCACTGCTGTCATTTGCATCCATTACTATTAATTTATATTGGGTATGACTATGACTGGATCTCTTTTACCATAAATTACAAATTTTAGTCAGTCCTTGATCTTTAAAGGTGCTCTGCATTTATGTTTTGCGGTCTCAGAAAGGGCTAGCGAGCTACCATCTTGTTATATCATATCATGATTGTTTTGAGAAAGTGTTGTCATCCGAGATTTATTATTATCGCTCGCTAGTTGATTATGCCATTGACATGAGTAAACATGAGACCTAAGAGTTATTGCGAATGTGGTTAGTCATAATCTTTGCTGAAAACTTGAATGCTGGCTTTACATATTTACAATAACAGGAGCAAACAGAGTTTGTAAAAGTTTTTCTTTATCACTTTTAGTTTATCAACTAAATTGCTTGAGGACAAGCAATGGTTTAAGCTTAGGGGAGTTGATACGTCTCCGTCGTATCTACTTTTCCAAACACTTTTGCCCTTGTTTTGGACTCTAACTTGCATGATTTGAATGGAACTAACCTGGACTGACACTGTTTTCAGCAGACTTTCCATGGTGTTATTTATGTGCAGAAACAAAATTTCTCGGAATGACCTGAAACTCCACGGAACATATTTTTGGAAAATATTAAAAATACTGGAAGAAAAATCCATGTCAGGGGCCCACACCCTGTCCACGAGGGTGGGGGCGCGCCCCCTGCCTCATGGGCCCCCTGACGCTCCACCGACCTCAACTCCAACTCCATATATTCACTTTCGGGGAGAAAAAAATCAGAGAGAAGGATTCATCGCGTTTTACGATACAGAGCCGCCGCCAAGCCCTAAATCCTCTTGGGAGGGCTGATCTGGAGTCCGTTCGGGGCTCCGGAGAGGGGGATTCATCGCCGTCGTCATCATCAACCATCCTCCATCACCAATTTCATGATGCTCACCGTCGTGCGTGAGTAATTCCATCGTAGGCTTGCTGGACGGTGATGGGTAGGATGAGATCTATCATGTAATCGAGTTAGTTTTGTTAGGGTTTGATCCCCAGTATCCACTATGTTCTGAGATTGATGTTGCTATGACTTTGCTATGCTTAATGCTTGTCACTAGGGTCCGAGTACCATGATTTCAGATCTTAACCTATTATGTTTTCATGAATATATGTGAGTTCTTGATCCTATCTTGCAAGTCTATAGTCACCTACTATGTGTTATGATCCGGCAACCCCGAAGTGACAATAATCGGGACCACTCCCGGTGATGACCGTAGTTTGAGGAGTTCATGTATTCACTATGTGTTAATGCTTTGTTCCGGTACTCTATTAAAAGGAGGCCTTAATATCCCTAAGTTTCCATTAGGACCCCGCTGCTACCTCTTGAGCACTGCGTTGGATTTCCTTGAAGAGGAAAGGTGATGCATCACAGTAGCGTAAGTATTTCCCTCAGTATTTGAGAACCAAGGTATCAATCCAATAGGAGGCTACGAGCGAGTCCCTCGTACCTACACAAAGCAAATAACTCCTCGCAACCAACGCGATTAGGGGTTGTCAATCCCTTCACGGTCACTTACGAGAGTGAGATCTGATAGAGATGATAATATTTTTGGTATTTTTATGATAAAGATGCAAAGTAAAATAAAAGAAAAGTAAAAGCAAAGGCAATAAATAAAGTGATGGAAGATTAATATGATGGAGATAGACCCGGGGGCCATAGGTTTCACTAGTGGCTTCTCTCAAGAGCATAAGTATTTTACGGTGGGTGAACAATTCTGTTGAGCAATTGATGAATTGAGCATAGTTATGAGAATATCTAGGTATGATCATGTATATAGGCATCACGTCCGAGACAAGTAGACCGACTCCTGCTGCATCTACTACTATTACTCCACTCATCGACCGCTATGCAGCATGCATCTAGAGTATTAAGTTCATGAAAACAGAGTAACGCTTAAGCAAGATGACATGATGTAGAGGATAAATTCATGCAATATGATAAAAACCCCATCTTGTTATCCTCGATGGCAACAATACAATCGTGCCTTGCTGCCCCTCATCACCGGGAAAGGACACCGCAAGATTGAACCCAAAGCTAAGCACTTCTCCCATTGCAAGAAAAACCAATCTAGTAGGCCAAACCAAACTGATAATTCGAAGAGACTTGCAAAGATAACCAATCATACATAAAAGAATTCAGAGAAGATTCAAATATTGTTCATAGATAATCTTGATCATAAACCCACAATTCATCGGTCTCAACAAACACACCGTAAAAAGAAGATTACATCGAATAGATCTCCACGAGAGAGGGGGAGAACATTGTATTGAGATCCAAAAAGAGAGAAGAAGCCATCTAGCTACTAACTATGGACCCAAAGGTCTGAGGTAAACTACTCACACTTCATCGGAGAGACTATGGTGATGACGTAGAAGCCCTCCATGGTGATGCCCCCTCCAGCGGAGCTCCGGAACAGGCCCCAAGATGGGATCTCGTGGGTACATAAGGTTGCGGCGGTGGAATTAGGTTTTTGGCTCCGTATCTGATCGTTTGGGGGTACATAGGTATATATAGGAGGAAGAAGTACGTCGGTGGAGTAACAGGGGGCCCACGAGGGTGGAGGGCGCGCCTGGGGGGGGGGGGTAGGCGCGCCCCCTACCTCGTGCCCTCCTCGATGCTTCCTTGACTTAGGGTTCAAGTCTCCTGGATCACGTTCGGTGAGAAAATCACGTTCCCGAAGGTTTCATTCCGTTTGGATTCCGTTTGATATTCCGTTTCTTCGAAACTCTGAAATAGGCAAAAAACAGCAATTCTGGGCTGGGCCTCCGGTTAATAGGTTAGTCCCAAAATAATATAAAAGTGGAAAATAAAGCCCAATAATGTCCAAAACAGTAGATAATATAGCATGGAGCAATCAAAAATTATAGATACGTTGGAGACGTATCAGGCATCCCCAAGCTTAATTCCTGCTCGTCCTCAAGTAGGTAAATGATAAAAACAGAGTTTTTGATGCGGAGTGCTACTTGGCATAATTTCAATATAATTCTTCTTAATTGTGGTATGAATATTCAGATCCGAAAGATTCAAGACAAAAGTTCATATTGACATAAAAATAATAATACTTCAAGCATACTAACTAAGCAATTATGTCTTCTCAAAATAACATGGCCAAAGAAAGTTCATCCCTACAAAATCATATAGTTTAGTCATGCTCCATTTTCTCACACAAGAATATTCTCATCATGCACAACCCCGATGACAGGCCAAGCAATTATTTCATACTTTAGTAATCTCAAACCTATAAACTTTCACGCAATATATGAGCGCGATCCATGGACATAGCACTATGGGTGGAATAGAATATGATGATGGGGGTTATGTGGAGAAGACAAAAAAGGAGAAAGTCTCACATCAACGAGGCTAATCAACAGGCTATGGAGATGCCCATCGATTGATGTTAATGCAAGGAATAGGGATTGCCATGCAACGGATGCACTAGGGCTATAAATGTATGAAAGCTCAACAAAAGAAAACTAAGCGGGTGTGCATCCAACTTGCTTGCTCACGAAGACCTAGGGCACTTGAGGAGGCCCATTGTTGGACAAGCCAAGTTCTATAATGAAAAATTCCCACTAGTATATGAAAGTGATAACTCAAGAGACTCTCTATATGAAGAACATGGTGCTACTTTGAAGCACAAGTGTGGAAAAAAGGATAGTAGCATTGCCCCTTTTATTTCTCTTTTTTGGGGCCTTCTTTTTTTATTTGGCCTTTTTTGGGACAATGCTCTATTAAATGATGATCATCACACTTCTATTTATTTAAAACTCAATGATTACAACTCGATACTAGAACAAAGTATGACTCTATATGAATGCCTCCGGCGGTGTACCGGGATATGCAATGAACCAAGAGTGACATGTATGAAAGAATTATGAATGGTGGCTTTGCCACAAATACTATGTCAATTACATGATCATGCTAAGCAATATGACAATGATGAATGTGTCATGATAAATGGAATGGTGGAAAGTTGCATGGCAATATATCTCGGAATGGCTATGGAAATGCCATAATAGGTAGGTATGGTGGCTGTTTTGAGGAAGATATAAGGAGGTTTATGTGTGAAAGAGTGTATCATATCACGGGGTTTGGATGCACCGGCGAAGTTTGCACCAACTCTCAATGTGAGAAAGGGCAATGCACGGCATCAAGAGGCTAGCAATGATGGAAGGGTGAGAGTGCATATAATCCATGGACTCAACATTAGTCATAAAGAACTCACATACTTATTGCAAAAATCTACAAGCCATCAAAAACCAAAGCACTACGCGCATGCTCCAAGGGGGATAGATTGGTAGGAAAAGACCATCGCTCGTCCCCGACCGCCACTCGTAAGGAGGACAATCAAAGAACACCTCATGTTTCAAATTTGTTACATAACGTTTATCGTACGTGCATGCTACGAGACTTGCAAACTACAACACAAGCATTACTCAAATTCACAACTACTCAACTAGCATGACTTTAATATTATTACCTCCATATCTCAAAACAATCATCAAGCATCAAACTTCTCTTAGCATTCAACACACTCATAAGAAAGTTTTTACTATTTTTAATACGTAGCATATTAGGATTATTTAAGCAAATTA
Source organism: Aegilops longissima (assembly GCA_021605205.1). Lineage (NCBI taxonomy): Eukaryota > Viridiplantae > Streptophyta > Magnoliopsida > Poales > Poaceae > Aegilops > Aegilops longissima. The sequence goes on from CM038682.1 coordinate 185,010,908, forward strand.
CCATGCTATTTAAGACTCTCAAAATAATCTAAGTGAAGCATGAGAGATCAATAGTTTCTTTAAAACAAATCCACCACCGTGCTCTAAAAGATATAAGTGAAGTACTAGAGCAAAACTATAAAACTCAAAGGATATAAGTGAAGCACAAAGAGTATTCTAATAATTTCCAAATAATGTATGGCTCTCTCAAAAGGTGTGTACAGCAAGGATGATTGTGGTAAACTAAAAAACAAAGACTCAAATCATACAAGACACTCCAATCAAAACACATATCATGTGGTGAATAAAAATATAGCTCAAAGTAAAGTTACCGATGGAAGTAGACGAAAGAGGGGATGCCTTCCGGGGCATCCCCAAGCTTTGACTTTTTGGTGTCCTTAGATTATATTGGGGGTGCCATGGGCATCCCCAAGCTTTGGCTCTTGCCACTCCTTGTTCCATAATCCATCAAAAGATTTCACCCAAAACTTGAAAACTTCACAACACAAAACTCAACAGAAATCTCGTGAGCTCCGTTAACGAAAGAAAACAAAAGACCACTTCAAGGTACTGTAATGAACTCATTATTTATTTATATTGGTGTTAAACCTACTGTATTCCAACTTCTCTATGGTTTATAAACTATTTTACTAGCCATAGATTCATCAAAATAAGCAAACAACACATGAAAAACAGAATCTGTCAAAAACAGAACAGTCTGTAGTAATCTGTAACTAACGCAAACTTCTGTAACTCCAAAAATTCAGAAAAAATAGGAAGACATAGGAAATTTGTTTATTGATCAGCATAAATTTGAATCACTATTTTATCACGTTCTGGTGATCTGTAAAAATTGTTTTCGTAAACAGAAAGTTTCTGGAAATTACAACAGGATCAAATAACTATCATCCAAGAAAATCCTATAGGTTTAACTTCACACAAACACTAATTAAAACATAAAAACACATATAACCATAGGCTAGATCTAAGATTTATTCCTAAACATAAGCAAAAGAAAAAAAACTAAAAATAAAATTGTGTTGCCTCCCAACAAGCGCTATCGTTTAACGCCCCTAGCTAGGCATAAAAGCAAGAATAGATCTAGGTTTTGCCATCTTTGGTAGGCAATCCATAAGTGGCTCTCATGATAGATTAATATGGTAATTTTATTTTATTCCTAGGGAAGTGTTCCATGCCTTTCTTTAATGGAAATTGGAATCTAATATTCCCTTCCTTCATATCAATAATTGCACCAATCGTTCTAAGAAAAGGTCTACCAAGAATAATAGGACATGAAGGATTGCAATCTATATCAAGAACGATAAAATATACGGGCACATAATTCCTATTTGCAACAATAATAACATCATTAATGCTTCCCATAGGTTTCTTAATCATGGAATCCGCAAGGTGCAAATTTAGAGTGCAATCATAAAAATCGCGGAAATCTAGCAAATCGCACAAAGTTCTGGGAATAGTGGAAACACTCGCACCCAAATCACATAAAGCATAAAATTCATGATCCTTAATCTTAATTTTAATAGTTGGTTCCCACTCATCATAAAGTTTTCTAGGGATAGAAACTTCCAACTCAAGTTTTTCTTCATAAAATTGCATCAAGGCATCAACGATATGTTTAGTAAACGCTTTATTTTGACTATAAGCGTGAGGAGAATTTATCACGGATTGTAACAAGGAAATACAATCAATCAAAGAGCAACTTTCATAATTAAATTACTTGAAATCCAAAATAGTGGGTTTAGAAACATCTAGGGTTTTTATTTCTTCAATCCAACTTTTATCAATTTTAGCATCAAGATCTAAAAACTCCGAATTCTTGGAACGCCTTCTAGGTAAAGGTGGATCATATTCAGTCCCATCATTATCAAGATTCATATTGCAAAACAAAGATTTAATAGGGGACACATCAATAACTTTTAGATCTTCATCTTTATTTTCATAGAAACTAGAAGAACACACTTTAATAAAGGCATCTTTCGTAGCACGCATCCTAGCGGTTCTTTCTTTGCACTCATCAATGGAAATTATCATGGCTTTGAGAGACTCATTGATATCATGCTTAGGAGGAATAGATCTAAGCTTTAAAGAATCAACATCAAGAGAAATTCTATCAACGTTCCTAGCCAATTCATCAACTTTAAGCAATTTCTCTTCAAGCAAAGCATTGAAATTATTTTGCGAATTCATAAACTCTTTAACACTAGTCTCAAATTCAGAGGGAATCTTATTAAAATTTCCATAAGAGTTGTTGTAGGAATTTCCATAATTATTAGAGGGATTACTATGATAAGGCCTAGGATTAAAGTTTCCTCTATACGCGTTGTTACCAAAATTATTCCTACCAACAAAATTCACATCCATAGATTCATTATTATTCTCAATCAAAGTAGACAAAGGCATATCATTAGGATCAGAAGAAACACTCTTAGTAGCAAATAATTTCATAAGTTCATCCATCGTTCCACTCAAAACATTAATTTCTTCTATCACATGCGCTTTTTTATTAGTAGATCTTTCAGTGTGCCATTGAGAATAATTAACCATAATATTATCTAGGAGTTTAGTAGCTTCTCCTAAAGTGATTTCCGTAAAACTGCCTCCCGCGGCTGAATCTAAAAGATTTCTAGAAGAAAAATTAAATCCGGCATAAATTTTTTGTATAATCATCCACAAATTCAAACCATGAGTGGGGCAATTACGTATCATTAATTTCATCCTCTCCCAAACTTGTGCAACATGTTCATGATCAAGTTGCTTAAAATTCATAATATCGTTTCTAAGAGAGATGATCTTATCGGGAGGAAAATACTTAGAGATAAAAGCATCTTTGCACTTGTTCCAAGAATCAATACTATTTTTATAGGCAAAGACGAAAACCAAGCTTTAGCACGATCTCTAAGCGAAAAAGGAAATAGCTTCAATTTAACAATATCATTATCAACATCTTTCTTCTTTTGCATATCACACAAATCAACGAAGCTATTTAGATGAGTAGCGGCATATTCACTAGGAAGGCCGGCGAATTGATCTTTCATGACAAGATTCAACAAAGCAGTATTGATTTCACAAGATTCAGTATTGGTAAGAGGAGCAATCGGAGTGCTAAGGAAATCATTATTATTGGTATTGGTAAAGTCACACAATTTGGTATTATCTTGAGCCATCGCGACAAAGTAGCAATCCAACACATGAGCAAACAAAAAGCAAGCGAAAAAGAGGCAAACGGAAAAGAGATGGCAAATAAAACGGCAAGGGTGAAGTGGGGGAGAGGAAAACAAGAGGCAAATGGCAAATAATGTAATTCGGGAGATAAGGGATTGTGATGGGTACTTGGTATGTTGACTTTTGCGTAGACCTCCCCGGCAACGACGCCAGAAATTCTTCTAGCTACCTCTTGAGCACTGCGTTGGATTTCCTTGAAGAGGAAAGGTGATGCAGCACAGTAGCGTAAGTATTTCCCTTAGTTTTTGAGAACCAATGTATCAATCCAGTAGGAGGCTACGCGCGAGTCCCTCGTACCTACACAAAGCAAATAACTCCTCGCAACCAACGCGATTAGGGGTTGTCAATCCCTTCACGGTCACTTACGAGAGTGAGATCTGATAGAGATGATAGATAATATTTTTGGTATTTTTATGATAAAGATACAAAGTAAAATAAAAGAAAAGTAAAAGCAAAGGCAATAAATAAAGTGATGGAAGATTAATATGATGGAGATAGACCCGGGGGCCATAGGTTTCACTAGTGGCTTCTCTCAAGAGCATAAGTATTTTACGGTGGGTGAACGAATTACTATTGAGCAATTGACAGAATTGAGCATAGTTATGAGAATACTAGGTGTGATCATGTATATAGGCATCACGTCCGAGACAAGTAGACCGACTCCTGCCTGCATCTACTACTATTACTCCACTCATCGACCGCTATCCAGCATGCATCTAGAGTATTAAGTTCATGAAAACAGAGTAACGCCTTAAGCAAGATGACATGATGTAGAGGGATAAATTCATGCAATATGATAAAAACCCCATATTGTTATCCTCGATGGCAACAATACAATACGTGCCTTGCTGCCCCTACTGTCACTGGGAAAGGACATCGCAAGATTGAACCCAAAGCTAAGCACTTCTCCCATTGCAAGGAAAACCAATCTAGTAGGCCAAACCAAACTTATAATTCGAAGAGACTTGCAACGATAACCAATCATACATAAAAGAATTCAGAGAAGATTCAAATATTGTTCATAGATAATCTTGATCATAAACCCACAATTCATCGGTCTCAACTAACACATCGCAAAAAGAAGATTACATCGAATAGATCTCCACGAGAGAGAGGGGGAGAACATTGTATTGAGATCCAAAAAGAGAGAAGAAGCCATCTAGCTACTAACTATGGACCCGAAGGTCTGAGGTAAACTACTCACACTTCATCGAAGAGGCTATGGTGATGACGTAGAAGCCCTCCGTGGTGGATGCCCCCTCCGGCGGAGCTCCGGAACAGGCCCCAAGATGGGATCTCGTGGGTACATAAGGTTGCGGCGGTGGAATTAGGCTTTTGGCTCCGTATGTGATCGTTTGGGGGTACATTGGTATATATAGGAGGAAGAAGTACGTTGGTGGAGCAACAGGGGGACCACGAGGGTGGAGGGCGCGCCTGGGGGGGGGGGGGGGGTAGGCGTGCCCCTACCTCGTGCCCTCCTCGAAGCTTCCTTGACTTAGGTTCCAAGTCTCCTGGATCACGTTCGGTGAGAAAATCACGTTCCCGAAGGTTTCATTCCGTTTGGACTCCGTTTGATATTCCGTTTCTTCGAAACTCTGAAATAGACAAAAAACAGCAATTCTGGGCTGGGCCTCCGGTTAATAGGTTAGTCCCAAAAATAATATAAAAGTGGAAAATAAAGCCCAATAATGTCCAAAACAGTAGATAATATAGCATGGAGCAATCAAAAATTATAGATACGTTGGAGATGTATCACCCGCTGCCATTGGAGGGTAGGACAAAAGATGTCATGCAAGTTCTTTTCCATAAGCACGTACGACTATATTCGGAATACATGCCTACTTTACATTGATGAATTGGAGCTAGTTCTGTGTCACCCTATGTTATGACTATTACATGATGAACCGCATCCGACATAATTCTCCATCACCGATCCAATGCCTACAAGCTTTTCACATATTGTTCTTCGCTTATTTACTTTTCCGTTGCTACTGTTACAATCACTACAAAACACTAAAAATATTACTTTTGCTACTGTTACCTTTGTTACCGTTACCACTACTATCATATTACTTTGCTACTAAACACTTTGCTTCAGATACCAAGTTATCCAGGTGTGGTTGAATTGACAACTCAACTGCTAATACTTGAGAATATTCTTTGGCTCCCCTTGTGTCGAATCAATAAATTTGGGTTGAATACTCTACCCTCGAAAACTGTTGCGATCCCCTATACTTGTGGGTTATCACAATCATGGAAGACTAAATGATAGTTGAGTATGTGAAGTTTTCTGAATCAAAGCTCTGACATAGACTCTTACTGAAAGTAAGATGAATTGTAATTGTTTGATGACTAATAACATGGTTTGTTAGTTTCAAGAAAGTTTATGATCTATACCTTAACATGTGAGTAGTTTGTTACTTGATCATGCAAAGCTTTATGATATGAGCTACTGTTATGACATATAATGATGCTAGAAAAGGTGATTGAAATTATCATTGATCAAACTTGTGCACCTGCTAGCCTTCACACTTCATAAATTTTTTGTTTTATCATTTACCTACTCGAGGACGAGCAGGAATTAAGCTTGGGATGCTGATACGTCTCCAACGTATCTATAATTTATGAAGTATTCATGCTATTATATTATCCATCTTGGATGTTTAATGAGCTTTACTATGCACTTCTATATTATTTTTGGGACTAACCTATTAACCCAGAGCCCAGTGCCAGTTCCTGTTTTTTTCCCTTGTTTCAGTGTTTCGAAGAAAAGGAATATCAAACGGAGTCCAAACGAAATGAAACCTTCGGGAGAGTTATTTTTGGAATGGAAGCAATCCAGGGGACTTGGAGTGCACGTCAGGGAATCAACAAGGAGAGCACGAGGCAGGGGGCGCGCCCACCCCCTGGGCACGCACTCCACCCTCGTGGGCCCCTCGTGGCTCCCCTGACCGACTTCTTTCGCCTATATATATCCATATACCCTAAAACCTTCGGGGAACAGAATAGATCGGGAGTTCCGCCGCCGCAAGCCTCAGTAGCCACCAAAACCAATCAGGACCTGTTCCAAGACTCGCCGGAGGGGGGATCCTCACCGTGGCCATCTTCATCATCCCGGCGCTCTCCATGACGAGGAGGGAGTAGTTCACCCTCGGGGCTGAGGGTATGTACCAGTAGCTATGTGTTTGATCTGTCTCTCTCATGTTCTTGAGGTGATACGATCTTGATGTATCGCGAGCTTTGCTATTATAGTTGGATCTTATTATGTTTATCCCCCTCTACTCTCTTGTAATTGATTGAGTTTTCCCTTAGAAGTTATCTTATTGGATTGAGTCTTTAAGGATTTGAGAACACTTGATGTATGTCTTGCCGTGCTTATCTGTGGTGACAATGGGATATCACGTGATCCACTTGATGTATGTTTTGGTGATCAACTTGCGGGTTCCGCCCATGAACCTATGCATAGGGGTTGGCACACGTTTTCGTCTTGACTCTCCGGTAGAAACTTTGGGGCACTCTTTGAAGTACTTTGTGTTGGTTGAATAGATGAATATGAGATTTTGTGATGTATATCCTATAATCATACCCACGGATACTTGAGGTGACATTAGAGTATCTAGGTGACATTAGGGTTTTGGTTGATTTGTGTCTTAAGGTGTTATTCTAGTACGAACTCTATGATAGATTGATACCAAAGAATAACTTTGAGGTGGTTTCGTACCCTACCATAATCTCTTTGTTTCTTCTCCGCTATTAGTGACTTTGGAGTGACTCTTTGTTGCATGTTGAGGGATAGCTATATGATCCAATTATGTTATTATTGTTGAGAGAACTTGCACTAGTGAAAGTATGAACCTTAGGCCTTGTTTCCTAGCATTGCAATACCGTTTGTGCTCACTTTTATCATTAGTTACCTTGCTGTTTTTAGATTTTCAGATTACAAAAACCTATATCTACCATCCATATTGCACTTGTATCACCATCTCTTCGCCGAACTAGTGCACCTATACAATTTACCATTGTATTGGGTGTGTTGGGGACACAAGAGACTCTTTGTTATTTGGTTGCAGGGTTGTTTGAGAGAGACCATCTTCGTCCTACACATCCCACGGATTGATAAACCTTAGGTCATCCACTTGAGGGAAATTTGCTACTGTCCTACAAACCTCTGCACTTGGAGGCCCAATAACGTCTACAAGAAGAAGGTTGTCTAGTGAACCTATTGTTGACACACCTGAGAATCCCAATGATATTTCTATTTCTGATGCTGAAACACAATCTGGTAATGAACATGAACCTAGTGATAATATTAATGATGATGTTCAAGATGATGCTCAACCTAGCAATGATAGTGATGTAGAGATTGAACCTGCTGTTGATCTTGATAGCCCACAATCAAAGAATCAACGTTATGATAAGAGAGATTTCATTGCTAGGAAGCATAGTAAAGAAAGAGAACCATGGGTTTAGAAACCCATGCCTTTTCCTCCTAAACCATCCAAGAAAAAGGATGATGAGGATTTTGAGCGCTTTGCTGAAATGATTAGACCTATCTTTTTGCGTATGCGTTTGACTAATATGCTTAGAATGAATCCTTATGCTAAGTATATGAAAGATATTGTTACAAATAAAATAAAGATATCGGAAGCTAAAATTTCCACCATGCTTGCTAATTATACTTTTAAAGGAGGAATACCAAAGAAACTAGGAGATCCAGGAGTACCAACTATACCATGCTCCATTAAAAGAAACTATGTTAAAACTGCTTTATGTGATCTTGGAGCCGGTGTTAGTGTTATGCCTCTCTCTTTATATCGTAGACTTGATTTGAATAAGTTGACACCTACTGAAATATCTTTGCAAATGGCCGATATATCAACTGCTATACTAGTCGGTATTTGTGAGGATGTGCCTGTTGTGGTTGCAAACATTACTATTTTAACGGACTTTGTTATTCTTGATATTCCCGAGGACGATAGTATGTCGATTATCCTTGGTAGACCCTTTTTGAATACTGTAGGGGCTATTATTGATTGCAACAAAGGCAATGTCACTTTTCATGTTAATGGTAATGAGCATACGGTACACTTTCCGAGGAAACAACCTCAAGTCCACAGTATCAATTCTATTGGAAAAACCTCAACAATTACTATTGGAGGTTTTGAATTTCCTCTTCCTACTATCAAGAAGAAATATGATATTCTTATTGTTGGGGAGGTGCATATCCCCGTTGAAGTAACCTAGTGTTATTCGAAAATTCTCTGGTTTCATGTTATTCGGAATGAGTTTGTTAACAAGACTTAATCAACCTTGTTAGTGGATTCCTTTTGACGAGCATGAGATGGATGAAGTTAGAAAGCACAACTCTCTGTACCCTCCTTTTACTTTCTGTTATTTAGATTAAATAAAGCAAAAATAGTATTTTTGGTCTGTTTTCTGAATTATCCGTGCAATAAAAAATATTTCGAAAATAAAAGTTCTCCAAATGCCCTGAAATTGAAATACATTTTTTTGTAGAATATTTAAGAATATTTAGCACTGAGAACACATCAGAGGGGGCAACCACCTGGCCACGAGGGTGCAGGGCGCGCCCCTGCCTCATGGGTCCCACGTGGCCCCCCTCCACTTATTCCTCCACCCACAAACTTCGTCTTCCTCCAGAAAAAATCACCACACAGCTCAGACCCATGTTCTAGCTCGTTTTGCTGCGATTTTTGATCTCCTTGCTCAAAGCTCCATTCGCAAAACTGCTTTGAGGGATTGTTCTTCGGTATGTGACTCCTCCAATGGTCCAATTAGTTTTTGTTCTAGTGATTTATTTATTGCAAATTTTTGCTGCTTAGGTGACCCTATTCTTGAGCTTGCATGTCAAATTTATTTGGTCCCAAGTAGTTCTAATGCATGATATAGTCTCTAGGCACTTGTGGGAGTAGTTGCTATCAATTTTGTTGAGTTTGGTTCACTTTTATTTTGAGTCACTAAAAATTTTAGAAATTTTTCAGAGGAAGAAATATGTTGAGGAAAATGTACCAAGGTGGTTCCTCAAAGAAGCAAGGACCCAGGCTCGCGATACGCGAGCCGGACTATGAACTACCAAGAGAAGCTCAAGTGCGGCCTTGTGAATGGCCGTCAGAAGATTTTATGGTCCAAGCAGGAATTAAGGAGGTATTTGACGCGTATGTGCGTAATGCTGAACTTGAGGGCTTCGTGTCAGATAATTGCCCCCAATATTACTACCTAACTGATTCCTTTGTGAGAAGGTTTAAATTTACATCATCACGCAATTCTCACACTGTCCTATTTGATCTTTATGATAAATCTTATACCATGGACTTAGAAGATTTTAATACTGCTTGTAAACTCCCGCAGTGGGGTAATGCTAGTGAACCTCGCAAATATGAATATAAAGACTTTCTTGCTAGTATAACTGTGGGGGAATCTAGAGAAATCACGAAAGCTAGCATAGGGAGCACCCATTTTCCTGCCATACATTATTTTGCTCTCTTTATAGGTAGATGTATTAACGGTAAAGATGAAGCCTGTCACATGTGCGTTCCAGACCTTAATGTCCTCAAGAGTGCAGTATTAGGAGATAAACAATATAACTTGGGGGCCATCGTTGCACGAAGGTTGCATCATAACAGTATAAGTGGAGATTTGTTTGGTGGCATTTATTCAACTCATTTAGCTAATTATCTTGAAGTACCCATACATGAAAATGATATGGAGTTGCCTCCTGCTTATCTAGATTTTAATGCTATGGTTCGCCATCAGTCTGTTGAGAGGAATGAACAGTCTCTCCAGTACCGACTAATCTTTGACAGAGGACTCGCTGTCCATATTGCTCTCCCTGCTCCTACTTTCTTTGACTTTCAGGCAAAGGGGAGATATGTCATAACCAGGGAGGAGGCGAACGAGTATGAGAGGAGGATGGAGGCAGCTCACCTCCAAGCTGCAGCTCGTCAGGCAGTAGCTGTTGCATCTCAGTACGACCTTAGATATAACTTTGGATATCCACCAGCCCAGCCGTGGCCCTAGACCAACTTAGGCCAAAAGCCTAAGCTTGGGGGAGTACGTATTTCTCACCGACATTACATTCATGTTCACACACTCATGCCAGTTGTCGGTGCTCATACTTTTTCATTGTACTATCCATGCTAGTTTATTTTCTTTTCTAAGCCTTCTTCTTGTGTGTTTGAATAACCTTATGAAAAACCAAAAAAATTAGTTGTAGCTTTTAGCTAGTTACTTTCCATGCCTGTAGTAGTAATAATTAAAAGAAAACCCAAAAAGATTTCTCGTTCTTCTTTTGCTAGTTGGGAGCTTTCCCATGTAAACAGTTTTATTTCCTTTCTTTTCTTTGGGGGTCAAGAGGAGAAGACCTTGATGAAAATGTTGAGTGGCTCTTATATGCATTATTGTTGATTTAACAAAGAGCCCATATTACCTTGTCTTCTCCTGTGTATTAAATGCTTGCAGATTCCAGCTTAGTCCAATGCACGTGCACTATCATTATTATCCACACTGTTCGGTCATGCAAGTGAATGGCCATAATGACGATATATGATGGACTGATTGAGATAAGAAAAGCTGGTATGAACTCGACCTATCTTGTTTTTGTAAATATGATTAGTTCATCGTTCCTGATTCAGCCTATTATGAATGAAACATGTTTGCAATGACAATTAGAGATTATAGTTGCTCATGCCATGCTTAATTAGCTAGGAGTTTATAATGGTTTACCTTGCGTGCAGACATGCTATTAAAATGGTTGTGCTGTGGTATGATAGGGTGGTATCCTCTTTTGAACGATTCGAGTGGCTTGACTTGGCACATGTTCACGCATGTAGTTGAAACAAAATCAACATAGCCTCCACGATATTTATGTTCATGGTGAATTATATCGTACTCATGCTTCACTCAGTGTTGATTAATTTTAATGTATGTTCATGACTGTTGTCGCTCTCTAGTTGGTCGCTTCCCAGTCTCTTTCTATCCTTCACTTGTACTAAGCAGGAATACTGCTTGTGCATCCACTTCCATAACCCCAAAGTTATTCCATATGAGTCCACCATACCTTCCTATATGCGGTATCTACCTGCCGTTCTAAGTAAATTTGTATGTGCCAAACTCTAAACCTTCAAATGAAATTCTGTTTTGTATGCTCGAATAGCTCATGTATCAACTAGGTTTGTCTGTATCTTCCATGCTAGGCGGGTTATTCTCAAGAGGAGTGGACTCCGCTCCTCACTCACGAGAAAATGGCTGGTCACCGGGATGCCCAATCCCATGCTCAAATCAAAATAATTGCAAACAAAACTCCCCCAGGATTGTTGTTAGTTGGAGGCACCCGTTTTACCGAGCAAGCCATGGATTGATGATTGTTGGTGGCGGGGGAGTATAAACTTTACCATTCTGTTTGGGAACCGCCTATAATGTGTGTAGCATGGAAGATATCGAGATCTCTTGGTTGTTATGTTGACAATGAAAGTATGCCACTCAAAATATTATTTATCTCTATTTCGAAACTCGAGATCTGGCACCTCTACAAATCCCTGCTTCCTTCAGCGAAGGGCCTATCTATTTACTTTTATGTTGAGTCATCATCCTCTTATTGAAAAGCACCAGTTGGACAGCACCGCTGTCATTTGCATGCATTACTATTAGTTTATATTGAGTATGACTGGATCTCTTTTACCATGAATTACAATGTTTAGTCAGTCCTTGATCTTCAGAGGTGCTCTGCATTTATGTTTTGCGGTCTTAGATAGGGCTAGCGAGATACCATCTTGTTATATCATATTATGATTGTTTTGAGAAAGTGTTGTCATCCGAGATTTATTATTATTGCTTGCTAGTTGATTATGCCATTGATATGAGTAAACATGAGACCTAAGTGTTATTGTGAATATGGTTGCTCCATAATCTTTGCTGAAAACTTGAATGTTGGCTTTACATATTTACAACAGCAAGAGCAAACAGAGTTTGTAAAAGTTTTTCTTTATCACTTTCAATTTGTCAACTGAATTGCTTGAGGACAAGCTAAGGTTTAAGCTTGGGGGAGTTGATACGTCTCCATCGTATCTACTTTTCCAAACACTTTTGCCCTTGTTTTGAACTCTAACTTGCATGATTTGAATGGAACTAACCCGGACTGACGCTGTTTTCAGCAGAATTTCCATGGTGTTATTTTTGTGCAGAAATAAAAGTTCTCGGAATGACCTGAAACTCCACGTAGAATATTTTTGGAATATATAAAAAATACTGGCGAAAGAATCAAGACCAAGGGGGCCACACCCTATCCACGAGGGTGGGGGGCGCGCCTACCCCCTGGGCGCGCCCCCTGTCTCGTGGGCCCCCTGAGGCTCCACTGACCTCAACTCCAACTCTATATATTCACGTTCGGGGAGGGAAAAAACAGAGAGAAGAATTCATCGCGTTTTACAATATGGAGCCACCGCCAAGCCCTAATCTCTCTCGGGAGGGCTGATCTGGAGTCCGTTCGGGGCTCCGGAGAGGGGAATCCGTCGCCGTCATCATCATCAACCTTCCCCCATCACCAATTTCATGATGCTCACCGCCATGCGTGAGTAATTCCATCGTAGGCTTGTTGGACGGTGATGGGTTGGATGAGATTTATCATGTAATCGAGTTAGTTTTGTTAGGGTTTGATCCCTAGTATCCATTATGTTCTTAGATTGATGTTGCTATGACTTTTCTATGCTTAATGCTCACTAGGGCCCAAGTGCCATGAATTCAGATATGAACCTATTATGTTTTCATGAATATATGTGAGTTCTTGATCCTATCTTGCAAGTCAATAGTCACCTACTATGTGCTATGATCTGGCAACCCCGAAGTGAAAATAATCGGGACCACTCCCGGTGATGACCGTAGTTTGAGGAGTTCATGTATTCACAAAGTGTTAATGCTTTGGTCCGGTACTATATTAAAAGGAGGCCTTAATATTCCTTAGTTTCCAATAGGACCCTGCTGCCATGGGAGGGTAGGACAAAAGATGTCATGCAAGTTCTTTTCCATAAGCACGTATGACTATATTCGGAATACATGCCTACATTACATTGATGAACTAGAGCTAGTTTTGTGTCACCCTATGTTATAAATATTGCATGAGGAATCGCATCTGAAATAATTATCCATCACTGATCCAATGCCTACGAGCTCTTCACATATTGATCTTTGCTTAGTTACTTTACCATTACCACTGTTACAATTACTCAAAGTTGGAAAAGGCGGTAGGCGTAAGCGAGGCGGTTGGCCTTCGCCTAGTGCCTAGGCGGTGCTTAAGCGCACTAGGCGCGGCCTAGGCGGTAATATAGTTTTACTATCAGGATGTATTTGCGAGTATTATATCTCTGTAGATATTAATTTAGGGCAAATAAATAAGTTAATTTCTAGCCACTCCCATTGTAATATGGTCTGTTTGGTATACTAGTGCAATATGGCATGATTCTTCACTTGGGTAGACAATTCCTTGCTTGCCCTGCCTAGACTTCCATTTATGCCCTAGGCGAGGCGTTTGGCCATCGCCTAGCGCCTAGGCGTGCCTAAGCGCCTCCTAGGCACTGCCTTTTCCAACAGAGCAATTACTACAAAACTGCTACTATTACCTTTGCCACTGTTACCGTTACTTCCATACTACTTTGCTACTAAATACTTTGCTGCAGAAATTAAGTCTTCCAGGTGTGGTTGAATTGACAACTCAACTGCTAATACTTGAGAATATTCTTTAGCTCCCCTTGTGTCGAATCAATAAATTTGGGTTGAATACTCTACCCTTGAAAACTGTTGTGATCCCCTATACCTGTGGGTTATCAGGGGCATGGAGTAGGCATGAACCACCCCGGTCCAGGGGTTGTACCCCGTGAGCCAAGGCGAGGGCACCGAGGCCGGGCGGCGATGTGGCGGGCGGCTGGCGGGGGCTGGGAGCCTGACTTGCGGGCCCGCCCATCGCGACCTCTCGTCTCTTCTGGCGGCTGGCGGCGGTGGAGCCGGCACGCGAGGAGGCTGCTGGGGGGCAGCGGGGCCCCCAATGGTGCTGACGTGGAGCGCGGCATGAGGCACCTACTGGGCCGCATGACGGAGGCATTTCTCCTCCATCCGCAAGTATGTGACAGCCTTCGCGGAGGAGGGCATGGTGAGGGAGAGGTTGGCGGCGGACTGGCCAAGGACGGGGTGGAGGCCGCGGAGGAGGTTGGTGAGGAGGACCGAGTCATCGACCACCATGCCGGCGCCGCGAAGCTCAGCAGAGAGAACATTCAGCTTGGTGCAGTACTCGTCCATCATGAGATCGTTTTGCTGCATAGTGAAATACTTCCCTTGGAGGAACACGCGACGCTGGAGCTGATTGTCGAGGAAGAGGTCGCAAAGCCGCGTCCAGATGATGTCCGTGGACGGGTTGCGGCAGTTCACCATGTCGAAGAGCCCTTGCGAGATCGTGAGGAACAACCACTTGACGATGCAAGCATCGACGGCCAGCCATTCGTCGTCGCCTTTCATGTCACGGATGTCGATGCTCCCATCAACATCATCGATGAGGTAGTAGGAGCGGAAAAGAAGCACGAAGTAGCTGCGGCACGCATTGTAGGAGGGGGAGTCGAGATCGAGAACGACGGGAACGTGGTCCTTGAAGATGAGTTCGTTGAGGTGATCAGAGGTGAAAGCGAGGACGGTGGTGGAGCTGTCGAGGGAGGAGGAGGATTCCACCATGGTGAGAGATGGGTGCGGCGACGACTTGGAGAAAAAGCGGCGGCGACAAGGAGGGTTGGAGGTGCGGGGACAGCGGCGGTGGCTTAGGAGGGAAGGAGCGGCGGCGGCATGGGAGGGTTAGGGTTTTGTGGCGGCGGCGGCTTGTGAAGGTAAGCGGCGTCGGCGGTGTGGTAGGGATTAGGGTTTGGATGCGGCGGCGGCTTGGGAGGAAGCGGCGGTGGCGGCAGGGAAAGAGGAGGCGACAACGGCGTGAGACGCGGCGGCGGCCTTGGGCGGAAGCGATGGAGATCGGTAGAAAACTGATACCATGTAGAAGACTATAGGATGCAACTCAATTATATTCATCGGAGTCTGTTACAATATATATAGGTGATGTCTTGCGTGACAAGCCAACTAATCCTATAATATCTCTAGGAGTTAACCTATATAAGGTTAGAGACGATAGGAGAATTAGTCGACAATAAATACAGATATGTCACAGTTCAACAATAACAGCTCGACTGCTCCACAGTGGGTGGCCCATCTGATTATCCCTTCACTGTTATTTTTCCCCTTTTTCTGATTCTATCTTGTCATCATTTGTGATAAGAGGATATATAATATAATGACTGCTCTAAATTTTCAAACTCTGCAACTAAGCAAGTACTATCATATGCATTACCTTGAATCTACCTTAAAGGTGCATATACTTAATGTACAATTCTATACTATATTAATGCAAATATATCATGTCCAAATCATCTATTATTATATGTAAAGAGTACTTGATGGGATCACTAGAAAAAAGATAAACAACCTAAAAAATACCACTATAATTAGAAACATCCGGCCTTTAATCCGCTGGGCCTGTTTTTGTGAACGTACTAGAACCTTTAGACCTTTATAATCCAGGTGGACCATACCTTACACAACAAATTATTTTGATCATGAATTTGGAAAATATTCATGAAATTGAAAAACAAATATTGAATTAAAAAAAGTTCATTAGTTAAAGAATGTTCTAATATTTCATATAAAGAATTCATGTTTTAAAATGAAAAGTTAAAAAAATTAATAATGAAAAAATAGTAAAAGTAAAAGAATAGAAAACAAACAAACAAAAAAACAGCTAAAAAACACAGAGAAACTAGACCAACCTTCTATATGATTACTACGTAAGACATGTTCTGTAGCTAAAAAACCGCTTCTGGCTCTCTCGATCGGCTCGATGGAATGTTCCGAACGGCTCAATCCCTATCGCGCGTGTCCTAGCTCGGCTGCAACCGCGACAATCACAGCCCAAAACCTGGCCAGGGCGGCGAGGCGATGCGGACTGGCGGCGGACAAAGAAGACTTCGTGGACTCGTAGCGTCCTGCCTGGGCACAGGCTTGGAGATACCGATGGAGCGGATAATGGTTTCGGCTAACACGGCAGAAACCACCGCCCGCCGGTTATGTCTATAGAGAAAACATAGAAGAGATGGAGGAGGCAGACGATCTGCTGATGAATGTTGAAGGGCGAATAGGTCATACATTCCGGGCATGATCTTCAAACTCCGTTCTCATCCATGCCAAGATGCACTTGTTTGTACGTACGTAGTGTCCTTGCCTACTGTCTCAGTTGACCATGGTGATCAGTTCAACAAGGTAGAGGACTACTTCTGGCGTGCGGTGGCCATCGAGCTGCTCGGCGGCGAGGCGATGCGGACGAATGCCATGCTCCATCGGCAAACCTGCGGCGATCTCGCCGACCTCGCTGACGAGGAGCCCCGGAGGATATGGTCACTAGCGCACCAGACGACAACAACAACCACCGGAGCAGCCGTTGACCTGCGCCATCAATTCCGGCGGCAACAACGACACCGAATAAAAAACAATCATCGTAGGCCCAATCTTGAGCCAAAGAGAAATTAAGATGGACCACAGCGACAGGTGTCTCCATGAAGTTCTCCTGGTGGCGCTCGGCTCTCCCGCCGTTCCCGGAATTCCGCTGTTCCCGCCTGCAGGTTTGGGCCCGCAGTTGCAGCCGAGCTGGGACGGGCGCGATAGGGAGTTCAGAACATGCTATCGAGCCGATCTAGAGAGCCATCAGCGGGCGAGCGCGGGATTGCGTCCGATGCGCCGAAGGGACAAGTGTCACCAGATTAGAGCGGGTACGCATGGGCTGGGATTTGCAGACGGTATCCACGGAATTTTTTTCCGTTGTGTACCCGCTCTGATCTGGTGACACCTGTCCCTCCACCTCATCTGACGCAATCCCGTGCTCGCCCGCTTCTGGCTCTCTCGAGATCGGCTCGATGGCATGTTCCGAAAGGCTCGATCCCTATCGCGCGTGTCCCAGCTCGGTTGCAACCGCAACAATCACGGCCCCAAACCTGGCCACGGCGGCGAGGCGATGCGGACTGGCGGCGGACAAAGAAGACTTCGTGGACTCGTAGCGTCCTGCCTGGGCACAGGCTTGGAGATACCGATGTAGCGGATAATGGTTTCTGCTAACACGACAGAAACCACCGCCCGCCGGTTATGTCTACAGAGAAAACATAGAAGAGATGGAGGAGGCAGACGATCTGCTGATGAATGTTGAAGGGCGAATAGGCCGTACATTCCGGGCATGATCTTCAAACTCCGTTCTCACCCACAATTCATCGGTCTCAACAAACACACCGCAAAAAGAAGATTACATCAAATAGATCTCTATGAGAGAGGGAGATAACATTGTATTGAGATCCAAAAAGAGAGAAGAAGCCATCTAGCTACTAACTATGGACCCGAAGGTCTGAAGTAAACTACTCACACTTCATCGGAGAGGCTATGATGATGATGTAGAAGCCCTCCATGGTGGAATCCCCTTCCGGCGGAGCTCCAGAACAGGCCCCAAGATGGGATCTCGTGGATACAGAAAGTTGCAGCGGTGGAATTAGGTTTTTGGCTCCGTATCTGATCTGTTGGGGGTACGCAGGTATATATTGGAGGAAGGAGTATGTTGGTGGAGCTTCGGGGGGCCCACGAGGCAGGGGGGCGCCCTCCACCCTCGTGGCCGCCTCCCTCCTTTGTTGACCGAGGCTCCAAGTCTCCTGGATTTTATATGATGAGAAAATCATGTTCCCAAAGATTTCATTCCGTTTGGACTCCGTTTGATATTCCATTTCTTCGAAATACTAAAATAGGCAAAAAACAGCAATTCTGGGCTGGGCCTCCGGTTAATAGGTTAGTCCCAAAAGTAATATAAAAGTGGAAAATAAAGCCCAATATAGTCCAAAACAATAGATAATATAGCATGGAGCAATCAGAAATTATAGATACGTTGGAGACGTATCACGCATCCCCAAGCTTAATTCTTGCTCGTCCTTGAGTAGGTAAATGATAAAAAGAGAAGTTTTGATGCGTAGTGCTACTTGGCATAATTTCAATGTAATTATTCTTAATTGTGGTATGAATATTCAGATCCGAAAGATTCAAGACAAAAGTTCATATTGACATAAAAATAATAATACTTCAAGCATACTAACAAAGCAATCATGTCTTCTCAAAATAACATGGCCAAAGAAAGTTATCGCTACAAAATCATATAGTCTCGCTATGCTCTATCTTCACCACAAAAAGTATTTAAATCATGCACAACCCCGATGACAAGCCATGCAATTGTTTCATACTTTTGACATTTTCAAAACTTTTTCAATCTTCACGCAATACATGAGCGTGAGCCATGGATATAGCACTATATGTGGAATAGAATGGTGGTTGCGGAGAAGACAAAAAGAGGGAAGATAGTCTCACATCAACTAGGCGTATCAACGGGCTATGGAGATGCCCATCAATAGATATCAATGTGAGTGAGTAGGGATTGCCATGCAACGAATGCACTAGAGCTATAAGCATATGAAAGCTCAACAAAAGAAACTAAGTGGGTGTGCATCCAACTCGCTTGCTCATGAAGACCTAGGGCAATTTGAGGAAGCCCATCATTGGAATATACAAGCCAAGTTCTATAATGAAAAATTCCCACTAGTATATGAAAGTGACAAAACGAGAGACTCTCTATTATGAAGATCATGGTGCTACTTTGAAGCACAAGTATGGTAAAAGGATAGTAACATTGTCCCTTCTCTCTTTTTCTCTCAATATTTTCTTTTTTTTATTTGGGCCTTTTCTCCTTTTTTTATGGCCTCTTTTTTTTCGTCCGGAGTCTCATCCCGACTTATGGGGGAATCATAGTCTCCATCATCCTTTCCTCACTTGGGACAATGCTCTAAAAATGATGATCATCACACTTTTATTTTTCTTACAACTCAATGATTACAACTCGATACTTAGAACAAAATATGACTCTATATGAATGTCTCCGGCGGTGTAACGGGATATGCAATGATTCATAAGTGACATGTATGAAAGAAATATGAACGGTGGCTTTGCCACAAATACGATGTCAACTAAATGACCATGCTAAGTAATATGACAATGATGGAGCGTGTCATAATAAACGGAACGGTGGAAAGTTGCATGGCAATATATCTCGGAATGGCTATGGGAGTGCCATGATAGATAGATATGGTGGCTGTTTTGAGGAAGGTTTTATGGTGGGTGTATGATACCGGCGAAAAGTGTGCGGTATTAGAAAGTCTGGAAGGGTGAGAAAAATGCGTATAATCCATGGACTCAACATTAGTCATAAAGAACTCATATACTTATTGCAAAAATCTACAAGTTATCAAAGCAAAGTATTACGCGCATGCTCCTAGGGGGATAGATTGGTAGGAAAAGACCATCGCTCGTCCCCGACCGCCACTCATAAGGAAGACAATCAATAAATAAATCATGCTCCGACTTCATCACATAACGGTTCACCATACGTGCATGCTACGGGAATCACAAACTTGAACACAAGTATTTCTCAAATTCACAATTACTCAACTAGCATGACTCTAATATTATCACCTTCATATCTCAAAACAATTACCAAGCATCAAACATTTCTTAGTATTCAACACACTCAAAAGAAAGTTTTACAATTCTTGAATACCAAGCATATTATTATTTTAAGCAATTTCCCATGCTATTTAAGACTCTCAAAATAATCTAAGTGAAGCATGAGAGATCAATAGTTTCTTTAAAACAAATCCACCACCGTGCTCTAAAAGATATAAGTGAAGTACTAGAGCAAAACTATAAAGCTCAAAAGATATAAGTGAAGCACATAGAGCAAAACTATAAAGCTCAAAAGATATTATTAAAGCACATAGAGTATTCTAACAAATTCCAATTCATGTATGGCTCTCTCAAAAGTTGTGTACAGCAAGAATGATTGTGGTAAACTAACAAGCAAAGACGCAAATAATACAAGACGCTCCAAGCAAAACACATATCATGTAGTGAATAAAAATAAAGCTCCAAGTAAAGTTACCGATGGAAGTGGACGAAAGAGGGGATGCCTTCCGGGGCATCCCCAAGCTTTGAATTTTTGGTGTCCTTGGATTATCTTGGGGGTTCCATGGGCATCCCCAAGCTTAGGCTCTTGCCACTCCTTGTTCCATAATCCATCAAAAAAATTTCACCCAAAACTTGAAAACTTCACAACACAAAACTCAACAGAAATCTCGTAAGCTCCGTTAGCGAAAGAAAACAAAAGACCACTTCAAGGTACTGTAATGAACTCATTCTTTATTTATTTTGGTGTTAAACCTATTGTATTCCAACTTCTCTATGGATTATAAACTATTTTACTAGCCATAGATTCATCAAAATAAGCAAACAACACACGAAAAACAGAATCTGTCAAAAACAGAACAGTCTGTAGTAATCTGTAACTAACGCAAACTTCTGGAACTCCAGAAATTCAGCCAAAATAGGACGACCTAGGAAATTTGTTTATTGATCAGAAGCAATTGGAATCACTATTTTATCACGTTCTGGTGATTTTTAACAATTGTTTTCCTGAACAGAAAGTTTCTGGAAATTACAGCAAGATCAAATAACTATTATCCAAGAAGGTCCTATAGGTTTAACTTGGCACAAACACTAAACAAAACAAAAAACTAAAAATAAAATTGGGTTGCCTCCCAACAAGCGCTATCGTTTAACGCCCCTAGCTAGGCATAGATAATTTTAATGATGCTCACATGAAAGACAAGAATTAAGCGCAAAGAGAGCATCATAAAACACGTGACAAACACCTCTAAGTCTAACATACTTCCTATTCATAGGCATCTTATAAGCGAACAAATTTGCAAGGCAAGCAAAAACTAGCATATGCAAGGAAGAAGAAAGTGACGATAGCAATCTGAACATGAAGAGAGTTAATTTAGTAACATGAAAACTTCTACAACCATATTTTCCTCTCTCATAATAATTACATGTAGGATCATAAGCAAATTCAACAATATAGCTATCACATAACATATTCTCAACACGATCCACATGTATGCAAAGTTGACACTCTTCCAAAATAGTGGGATTATCATTAACTAAAGTCATGACCTCTCCAAACCCACTTTTATCAAAAACTTCATAAGATTGATCAAAAACCAAATATGTGCGATCTAAAGTCGACACTCTTCCAAACCCACTTTCAATACTATTGCAAAAATTATTATCAATCTCATATTCATCATGGGGCTTAAATAAATTTTCAAGATCATAAGAAGAATCACCCTAATCATGATCATTGCAAAAAGTAGTAGACATAGCAAAACTAGCATCCCCAAGCTTAGGGTTTTGCATATTATTAGCACAATTGAAATCTAGAGAATTTATAGTAAAATCATTGAAATCATGCTTTTCATCGAGGGAACTATCAAGCATGGGTGCAATAGCAACAATCTCATTTTTAACATAAGGAACTATAGCAAATTCGTCTTCATAAATACTGGCATCATGGCCACACGAATAGCAAGCATCTTGTTCATCAAGGGATATTTCAACCAAATCATCGGAATCATCATTATCTATAGATTCATGCATATCATTATTTTCTTCCAAAGCAACGGTCATTCTTTCAACAAATTCTTGGACATAGACATTATGAGCAAGGTTTTCATTGCAATATTTAAGTATGATGGAATTTTCAGATTTGTTGAGAGTAAAATCATACTTTTCAATCAAAGAAGCAACTTCATGAGCACCCTTAAAAACGACAAATTCTTCAATTTGTTTGATATCATAGTAACTTTTAACACCCTTTGCATAAGAAGATAAGATTTCAATTGAACTCACAAAGGTAGGGAAGGTGTTTTTTAGGGTTCTTAGAGCAACAAGTAAAATCACAAATTTCACAAAGATTCCAAGCATAGCATAGCGAACTATTTATATGATACCATAAGAGCTTCCCCTTCTCAGATAAACGATGACGCACAAAATGAGCATGCTCATCTAAAGATTTCCCATCAACTAGGCTAGTTGGGGTTTCAGCACGAGCGCATAAGGATCGAAGATGATCCAAGTAGAACACTTTAAGTGGATCCATATCAATAGGTTTTCAGCAAGCGAAGATGCAAGCATATAGAAGGCACAAGGAAACACAAACAAAGATACATACGGGAAGAAGGCGAACAAAAAAGAGAGGGCGAATAAAACGGCAAGGGTGAAGTGGGGGAGAGGAAAATGAGAGAAAATGGCAAATAATGTAATGCGAGAGATAAGGGATTGCGATGGGTACTTGGTATGTTGACTTTTGCGTAGACTCCCCGGCAACGGCGCCAGAAATGGCTCGTTGTTGGGAATCCAAATCTTGACTTGACTTTTGCGTAAGCCTCCCCAGCAACGGCGCCAGAAATCCTTCTTGCTACGTCTTGAGCTTGCCTTGGTTTTCCCCAAAGAGGAGAGGATGATGCAACAGAGTAGCGTAAGTATTTCCCTCAGTTTT
This sequence comes from Aegilops longissima, assembly GCA_021605205.1. Lineage (NCBI taxonomy): Eukaryota > Viridiplantae > Streptophyta > Magnoliopsida > Poales > Poaceae > Aegilops > Aegilops longissima. The sequence continues at coordinate 185,033,697 of CM038682.1, forward strand.
TGAGAACCAAGGTATCAATCCAATAGGAGGCCACCCGCAAGTCCCTCGTACCTACACAAAGCAAATAACTCCTCGCAACCAACGCGAATAGGGGTTGTCAATTCCTTCACGGTCACTTACGAGAGTGAGATCTAATAGAGATGATAGATAATATTTTTGGTATAAAGATGCAAAGTAAAATAAAAAGGCAAAGTAAAAAGCGAAGCAAAAATAAAGCGTAGGAAGATTAATATGATGAAAATAGACCCGGGGGCCATAGATTTCACTAGTGGCTTCTCTCAAGAGCATAAGTATTTTACGGTGGGTGAACGAATTACTGTTGAGCAATTGACAGAATTGAGCATAGTTATGAGAATATCTAGGTATGATCATGTATATAGGCATCACGTCCGAGACAAGTAGACCGACTCCTGCCTGCATCTACTACTATTACTCCACTCATCGACCGCTATCCAGCATGCATCTAGAGTATTAAGTTAATGAAAACAGAGTAATGCCTTAAGCAAGATGACATGATGTAGAGGAATAAATTCATGCAATATGATAAATACCCCATCTTGTTATCCTCGATGGCAACAATACAATACGTGCCTTGCTGCCTGTCGGTGTCAAAACCGGCGGATCTCGGGTACGGGGTCCCGAACTGTGCGTCTAGGCGGATGGTAACATGAGACAAGGGACACGATGTTTTTACCCAGGTTCGGGCCCTCTTGATGGAGGTAAAACCCTACTCCTGCTTGATTAATATTGATGATATGGGTAGTAGAAGAGTAGATCTACCACGAGATCAAAGAGGCTAAACCCTAAAAGCTAGCCTATGGTATGATTGTTGTTCGTCCTACGGACTAAAACCCTCCGGTTTATATAGACACCGGAGAGGGCTAGGGTTACACAGAGTCGGTTACAATGGGAGGAGATCTACATATCCGTATCGCCAAGCTTGCCTTCCACGCCAAGGAAAGTCCCATCCGGGCACGGGACGAAGTCTTCAATCTTGTATCTTCATAGTCCAGGAGTCCGACCGAAGGTTATAGTTTGGCCATCCAGACACCCCCTAATCCAGGACTCCCTCAGTAGCCCCTGAACCAGGCTTCAATGACGATGAGTCCGGCGCGCAGATTGTCTTAGGCATTGCAAGGCGGGTTCCTCCTCCGAATACTTCATAGAAGATTTTGAACACAAGGATAGTGTCCGGCTCTGCAAAATAAGTCCCACATACCACCGTACAGAGAATAATATGTGCACAAATCCAATCTGCTGACGTATTCCATAGCGTGACATTGCACCACGGCCAAGCCTTTATTCGAATCGTTTTTACTGTCCCACCTCAGCGCACTTAGCGAGGCGGTTTCCTTGGCACGTCTTGTCGAAGCAGAGATCGTGTCCCCTTATTCCGGGATTCTCATTAATACGGGCGTGGGTAACCCAATCGTGCCCGTTGGTATGTCTCCTCAATCGAAGGCGAGTCCCAAACGGTCACGGGGAGGGCTCTTGGTATTCAACCTCTTTATAAAGAGACCAAGGCTCTACTCCTTTCTTTCAATCTCAATCGAATCCGCCTCTCGCCTCGAGTTCCAACACCCAAAGCTCCAGATTCAGGCGCTTCGGACCTTTGATGATGTCCGGCTCCGACCTTCAAGGCCGGTGGATGCCTTCCTCCGTTACGGAAGAAGACGTGCTAAAGCTAAGAGATGCCAGGTATCTAACCGGCGAAATCTCGCATAGGCTGCCTGCTCAAGGGCAGGTTATTCCCACTCCCAAGCCTGGTGAGAGCGCGGTGTTCGCGTCTCACTTCCTTCGTGAGGGGGCTCATGTTTTATTACGGGCTGGAATTTCACGACTTGGCTCCGGAGTCCATCCTCCATATCTCATCGTTCATCGTCGTGTGCGAAGCCTTCCTCCGTATTACTCCTCACTTCATATTGTGGCTTAAGACCTTCAAAGTAGAGCCGAAGATGATCGAGGGGCGGCACATAGAGTGCGGAGGTGCTGTTATAAGCAAGAATGCTGACGCTCCATGGCCGGAGGGCTCTTTTCAAGAGGAGTTCAGCTTATGGCAACGAGAGTGGTTTTATATCACAGCTCCCAGGGGCACGAAGTGGGTGGCGCCACCTGCCTTTCGCTCGGGTCCCCCACCACAGCTAGCGTCATGGGTCAATAAAGGGTTTAACTGGGGGCCGTCCAAGGACGTGCCCTTGTTGCAGGGCCGCATTCGAGACCTCCTAGAGAGAGAGATCAATCTGGTCATAGTGACGCAGGTCATGTTGATTCGCCGCACCTTGCCCTGCAAACGTCGCCCCCTCCGTCTGTGGGAGTTTAATCTGGAGGGACCACGAGCTCTCCAACATTTTACGGGCACGACGCCCATGGAGATGTACAAATTGTTCTTCGGATCGCAAGCAATGTGTCCGTACTCGACCGAGGACGCAGGTCTGAGCTGCAATTACCCGGATACTCAAGTAAGTAGCCCTGTACCCGGACACACTATCCGTATATTTATCATAAAATTGCCCTTAAAAGAGTTGTCCCTTAAACAGGAGTGGATAGCGAAAGCAAAGCTAATCAGGTCTCCGGCCCCCCTCCCTGAGACCGCGCCGGATCCCGTGTTAACCAGGATGCTGGAGGTTGCGCCTTTGGAAGAAGGCGAAGGGGGGAACAAGGAAACTACCGCCTCCTTGAAGGAGGCTGTCAGGAAAGGAGGAATCGAGAATTCCTCTATCCAGGGGAAGAAGAGGACCGCCTCTGAAGACCCGGAGACCATGGTCTCAAAGCGGGGGAAGAAATCTTTGTCGGAGGGTCCTGCGCCGGGGGATGCCTCGGCCGCACTATGCCCCCAAGGGGATCAGCCCACCACCGAGCCGTAAGTAGAGAAGGGGGTTTTAAAATAAGAGACATCCCTGTTCTATTTCTGAGGAAGATAACCGAAATTTTACCTTGTAGTTCGGATCTCAGCCCTTCTCAGCAGAGCTCATCTTCAGGGGATCTTCGTCCGGAGATGATGGAGAGCGGAACAACTCCCCCTGCCGTACCGCCTTGCGAGGCGGGCGACCCTGAGGTGTTGTCACGGAGGGTTTCTCAGAATCCGACAGGGCCGGAAGGCAGTCGTATGGCCCCCCAAAGCCCTCCGTGTCCGGCCTTCGAAAAAGGCCATCAGACGAGTCCGGCACCGTCCGGTGCATAGTTGGAGGAGCTGAAGGATCTGCTCGGGCGAGCGCCTGTCTCAGAAGAACACCGTGCGTTGATGGGCATGGTGATTGAAAGGATTTCATCCGCGGAGAGCGGGTTGTACGAGGCCGTCAGGAGTTTACTGACAGGCTTTGAGGTACGTGAAATGATGTACCTTTTGACAGTTCTGCATATATAAGATGCGCCCTGTATAGATAGTAGCCCCTGAGACTCGGTGCGTTGTCAAAAATGACGGCGCGCCGAGGATCATAATCCCAGGTATAATATGTCGCCCTTCCTATGTAGGTGGCGAAGTGTCCGGTGGCTAGCCGGACTGATGAATTTGCCGAGCTAAAGCAGCAACTTGACGTGGCAGATGCTGACATCGCGCTTGTCAACAAGCGGCTAGACGAGTCACAAGGTATGCAATTTCTCCACGGACACCTGGTAAGGGGGCGTGATGCCCATGCCTTACAACATGTATGCTTGACGCAGATGGTGCCGCTGCCATGGAGAACCTTCGGGCGAAACTCGCCTGAGCCAAGGAGCAGGCCAGGAAAAGTAATGCGGCTGCCTTAAAGGTGGCTAAAGAGCTGAAATCCGAACAGGCTGCTCACTGCCGAAGCAAGAAGGAAATGTCCGAGATGGCTGTGAAGTTGAAGAATGCTGCCGACCGCTGCAAGCTTCTTGAAAAAGAAGATCGGCCGGAACAGAAGGACCTGGAGAAGGCCACTACTGAGGCCAAGGATGCTCGCTCTGCAATGAGAGCTATGAAGGAGGAGCTACGTCAGGCCGGAGATATCGCGGCTGGAAAGTCCTTTATGCTGCGGATGAAGTTCGGGGATCCTAAATATGCTCAGTTGGACCGGCTGTGGAGTGTGGCGGATTCTTATCTGGACTTGGCAGCGAGTGCCGCGGACGCGGCCGAACACTTCCGAGATCAAAAGGATCATGAAGTGGAAAAGCTTTTTTGGTCGCAGTTCCACAATCCAGAGAGCCCACTTCCATTAACTGATCGTCTGGCCGCATGGGCGGAGCTGAATAGGTTATCCGGACTCTCCATGAAGTGTGTCGTGAGTCATCTGTGGCCGAAAAGGCCCGAGCTGAAGAGTTATTTTAGCTTGGTGCAGTAGTTCCTTGGTGCGGTGCCGCATATTAATGCAATGAAGAGGTCAGCATGCATAGAGGGTGCGTGAATGGCTCTTGCCCGTGTCAAGACATACTGGGCGGAGATGAAGGCCACCGCTGTTGCATCCCAAGATTCGGACGAGAGCCGAGTACCTGCCGAGCACTATTTTCAGGAAGTTCTGCAAGGCGCTTGTTTAATAGAGACGCAGTGCTCGAAGGATATTATGCTCGAATAACATTTATTGTAGAACAATGTTTCGAGGGAATATAAAAGCTTTTTATACTTGTGCCTTCAAGAATTAAAATACCTCCTGTGCGGCCGTTAATGTATATGTGTATATAACCTGAAAGATGGCAGTCTTCGGCTTCAGCCCCCATGCACATAATGCGGGGGTGTTCGCAGAAGGCGCATTTTCACACTTGATCCAACGTCTTGGTCCTATTAAGGAGGTGATAGCGCAGCGAACTAGGCAACCGGACTATAATGCTTTATCACTTTCACTTAGCCATAGGAGTTTGACAGTGGGGCTACTATATAGCCCCTAGGGGCACCGCGCTCACCCGAATTCGGGGCGCGTGTGTGCCTGGCCGGGAAACGACCCTTCGTTAATGCGGAGGAATCCTAAATATTCCGACGGGTCATCGAGTGGTTGACCAGTCTCACGCTATATCATGACAGTCAGTTTTCGGCTTTCTCTACTGAGGTGCTCACCTGGCCGAACCGGGGCACAATCACAGTAGTTCTCCTGGTGCCGCCTTAGCCAATAGAGCGGAACGTAAGGCAGCAAAACACAGGAGCCGGGCAAACCCAACATTTAACCAAAGACATGATTCGGAGCTGATGCATATAAGGCCAAACTCGCGACGCCGAACACTCCCTAAGGTATTCGGTCTTTATGAAAACGGGCTGAACAACGCCCTTGGTAATAAGCCCCTGGTGTCCAGGTACATGCAAAATTCTGACGTGGCCACATGCCAAGACGCCAGCCTCCTCCTCAGTTATAGCAAGAAACCGGGGGATGTGTATCAACAAGAGACAGTAAAAAAGGTTTACGCAGGGTCTTAATCTGAAAAGAATCCTTGGAACGGGTCCCTACTGCACGTCCGCGCCTGTGTCTCCGTTGTGCCGTATCCTGGACGGGTGTAGCACGGTGTTCATCTTTAAAAGAGAGGAACTTAGTTGAAAAAGATCGTGCTAAAATGTATGTCATATTAAATAAACAAAGTATAATTTCAACAAATGGGTAAAATTGAGCTTTATTGTCTCTTGTTGTACATGCGCGGAGCCCCTTGTACGGGGGTATGCGGCTAGTAAGCCCTTGTATGTTTACGCCGGACTCTTCTAGCCATGTCCGGGGTCTGAACGACTTGTTTAGGTTCTTTGATTAGTGAAGCCGGTTTAGTGCTGTCAAGGCAGCCGCACAGTCTTCCGCGCTCGAGGAACACTCGATATTTCCCTTTAATGAGATGATGCCTCGAGGACCGGGCATTTTAAGCGTAAGAGATGCATAATGCGGTATTGCGTTAAAGCAGGCGAAAGCTTTGCGTCCCAGTAGTGCTTGATAGTTACTTGTAAATGGGGCGATGTGGAAGGTTAGCTTTTCACGGCGGAAGTTGTCGGGGGAGCCGAACAAAATTTCTAGCAGGAGAGAACCCGTACAATGGGCATCTGGGCCTGGGGCTACCCCTTGAAAGGAGGTGTTGCTATGGCGAATTTTTGTTGGGTTTAGACCCATTTTGCGGATTGTGTCCTGATATAACAGGTTTAGACCACTGCTGCCGTCCAATAGGACTTGTGTAAAGTGGAGTCCGTCAATTATCGGATCTAATATCAAGGCAGTCCAGCCTGCGTTCCGGATACTTCTAGAGTAATCCTGTTCGTCGAAGGTGATTGGTTTTAACAACCAGTGGCGGGACTCCTCTGGGATAGGCCGATGGCGCATATCTCTATAGGCGCCACTCTGTTTTCCCCTTTGGTCACGTGAAGTGAGTTTACTGTTTTGACTTCTTGTGGGAAATTCTTTTGTTTTCCGGTGCTCTGCTTGTGGGGTTCGTCATCGTCCTCGCTTGGTGTGTCGAGCCCCTTGTGTTCGGCGTTGAGTTTGCCGGATTGCTTGAAGACCCAACAATCTCTGTGGGTATGGTTTCCAGGCTTCCCGGGAGTACTGTGAATTTGGCATATCTTATCCAAGATTTTGTTTAGGTTAGATAGCTCGTCCCTGTTATCCTTGAGGGGCAGCTTTTTCTGATTCTGCCGAGAGCTTTTGAATCCGGCGTTGACTGCCGTGCTCTTCGGGCTGTCTCCCTTGGTCTGGCGCTGGTCCTTGCTGCGTCGTGGTTTCCCGTTTCCATCCCTAACTTCGCATGTACTTGGGTCGCTGGTACTGCATCTTGCCAACCAGCTATCCTCTCCTACGCAAAAGCGGTTCATGAGGCTTATGCGGCCATTGTTCTTGGCTTTTCTTGGCCGAGGTGTCTGGCAAGCCATTCGTCTCAAACACTGTGTTTGAAAGCTGCTAAGGCTTCGGCGTCCGGACAGTCGACTATCTGGTTCTTTTTAGTAAGAAATCTGTTCCAGAGTTTCCGGGCTGACTCTCCGGGTTATTGAGTTATATGACTTAAATCGTCAGCATCCGGAGGTCAGACGTAGGTCCCTTGAAAATTTGCCCGAAAGGCATCCTCGAGCTCTTCCCAACTTCCAATGGTGTTTTCGGGAAGGCTTTTAAGCCAATGCCGGGCTGGCCCTTTGAGCTTGACGGGTAAGTATTTTATGGCGTGGAGGTCATCTCCTCTAGCCATGTGTATGTGGAGGATATAATCCTCGATCCAGACTCCAGGGTCTGTTGTTCCGTCGTATGCCTCTATGTTTACGGGCTTGAATCCTGCTGGAAATTCATGGTCCAGCACCTCATCGGTGAAACATAGGGGGTGTGCGGCACCCCTGTATTTGGGTGTGTCGTGATGTTCGGATACTTGTTGCGTTGCGTTGCTTACTAGAGCTTGCTTTCTTGGCCCGTAGATAGATCTGGCTGGGCCATCCTTTTGATGCGAATCCTTGTGCGGATCGCGTGCCGGCTTGTGTGCGGCGCCGTTTGCCGCACTATGTTGGCCATGGGGTCGTTTATCCAACCGGGTGGCTTCTTTATTTTTTGATTGCGGAGGCTCTAAGGCTTCTTTATCAAATTCCGGCAGTAATTTTCGCTTCGGATAGCTCTTTGTGTGGCGACTGTCACCGTATTTGTCTGCGGTGTTGAGTACTTTGCTCCATCTAATTCTGAGTGCATCTTCCGCTGTTTTGAGCTTCGTTTACCTTTTTTTCAGGCTACGCGCGATGGCGGCGAGCCTTTTTTGGAGGTTCTTCTGCTCCAGCAACGTGTCCGGCGTGAGGACGTCCAGACTGTTATCTTCGCCGGGGACGGGTTGTTTATCCAAGTTGCCCTATTCAGACGGTTGATCGATGGCATGTTTGTAAGTGCATCTAGTGCCCCTTAGTGATTTTGGTGTATTGAAGACTTATAGGTTAAGGGACTAATGTGTTTATGAGTGTACACAGGTCTATAAGTCTATGAGGAGTTTGATATTCTGAGAAAGTCGATCCCTAAAATGAAGTTCTTCGATCAAGACTTTGATATTCGAAGACTTTCAAGACTTTGAAAGTGAAGAAATTGGTGTGACCTTGAAGACTTGGTATTCATTTGAGGAACATGAAGCGAGAAGACTTTTGTTTTCGTAGTTTCGTTTTCTCTTTCTTGAGTCATAGGAAACACCGTCTTCGTTAAAGGGGTCGAGGAAATACTAAGGAAAAATTTCCATGTGATTCTCAACTCAAAATCCTACACCTACAAATCCCTTGAGTGAAGCCTTTGAAATCTCATACAGTTCAGTCAATTTCTTGATGTGAGAGACGAAGTTCTTCCGTCACGAGAATTTGTTCGACCGAGGAGTTAGGAATTCGCCAAAGTCGGATTACCTACACAATGAGGAACATGATAGCCCCGAGGAATTTGAGAGTCAAATTTACGACGACCGTTCTTTGTGCTATCGCCACCTGTACCAAAATATCTTATCCACATAACGGTCATATCATTGAAGGGCATTTATGTCTTATCATGTCGGGCTGCTCCCTAGGCTATAAACAGCCGCCCCTACAACCACTAGCTGGTTGGCTGCTCCGAGAGAACTTGACACTTGTCATTTGAGAGCAACCCATCCTCAGAGGACTTTGGCGAAAATCATCGAGTGAGGAAAACCCAAAACCAAACCCCTACAAACCCAAAGTGATTGAGCATCATCAAGAGATTGATCCTGCGTGGATCGGCGCTTGTTACCTTTGAAGACTATGCTTCTTCCAGACGGTTAGGCGTCATGGTCTAGAGCATCCAAGAGGAATTGTGGATCGCCGAGTGACCGAGTCTGTGAAGGTTTGGAAGTCGCTGAAGACTTACCACGAGTGATTGGGCGAGGTCTGTGACCTTAGTTCAAGGAGAATACGGTGAGGACTTGGTGTCTGAGCTGCGTGCTCAGCGACTGGTGTCCGGACTGTGCGTCCTCGAGTTTAAATACTCAGCCGCTCCAACCAGACGTACAACCGAGACAGCGGTTGGAACTGGTCTACCAAATCATTGTCTTCACCAACCTAATCGGTTCTATTTCCTCAACTCTTTCATTTCCTCATTCTTGTGTTGAGTGTTTGTTCATATATGTGTTTGAAGACTTGATCAAGACTTTCTCAATTTCCTCAGTTCAATTTCTTGATCTGCTTTGTCTTCATCTTGTGTTATCCTGTGTTTACGGTTTCTGTACTCTTTGATTGTCTTCATTTCATCATGATGACCATGCTCGCATTCTGTTATGCTTACTTCTGAGTACTTGTTCCGCTGCAAGTAGTTCTTCACTTAGGAATTTCCTCACCGGCAAATTCCTCATTGAAGAATTCATAAAAATCGCCTATTCACCCACCCTCTAGTCGATATAACGCACTTTCAATTGGTATCAGAGCAAGGTACTCCCTTGTTCTGTGTGATTTTGGTGTAACCACCTGGAGTTTTAGTTATGTCGATCGCAGGTATGATCTAGGTCTCGGCTGGGTGTCCTACCTTTCATGGGACGGACTACCCCTACTGGAAAAACAAGACGCGAATGCATCTTGAGGCAATTGACAACGATCTCTGGTATGTTGTGGAAAATGGTGTTCCCTCTATCTCACCTCACTGAACGCTGCCGATGTGAAGAGATTCAAGCAACTCGATTCTCAAGCGAAGAATATCATATGTGGCCATCTGAGCAAAGGACAGTATGGAAGAGTGAGTGCTTTGGAAACTGCTAAGCTCATCTGGGACAGGCTGTCCAAAGTAAATGAAGGAGTCTCAACTCAGCGTGACTCTTGAGTTGATGTTCTTCGAAATCTCTTCAACCGCTTCAAAAGACTCGACAATGAAAATGTTCAACAAACCTTCGATCGCCTCACTGACATCTCAAATGAGCTTCAAGCGCTTGGTGCCATCGACATCACCGACCATGAGGTGGTGAAGAAATTGTTGAGATCGCTGATTCCTCATTTGATACTCTAGCGCTGATGATACAAGAGCGTGCTGACTACAAGTCACTTGATCCAGCTGATATCCTCGAGAGGCTAAATACTCATGAGTTCCAGCTTGCTGAAAAGAGAGATCTCTATGGTTCTAGCTATGGAAAATCACGTGCCACAAGGCCAAGGCTGTGTCTCGAATCTGATTGTGAAGACTCTGGTAGTAGCCTTGGAGATCCTGAAGAATTGAGCCAGGAGCTAGCACTGCTCGTGAAGAAATTCCAGAAGTTCTCAAGACGTGGTCACTTTGGAAAATCCTCAAGGAGCAGTGATTCCTCATCCAGTGAGTATAAGAGAAGACTATGCCACAAATGCAAGAAACCTGGTCACTACATTCAAGATTGTCCTCAGTGGGAAAAGGAATTAAAGAAGAAGAAATACAAGGATTACAGTTCTGATGACGCTAAGAAGAAGAAGAAATCGTTGAAATATTCATCATCAAAATCCTCAAAGTCTTCATCTCACAAGAAGAGCAACTCCAAGAAGGCTCGGGCATTCATTGGCAAGGAAATGGACTCTGAAGCTGAATCTGAGGAACATGAGGAAGAGGAGGCATCAGAAGAGTCCGAGTCTGGTGTGGCGAGTCTGGCTCTCGATACTGCATTCGTCAACAAGTCCATCTTCTACTCTGAACAAAATGACCTCACCAACAAAGCTGATGAAGATAGTGATGACTACGCTCCCACCTATTGCTTCATGGCAAAGGGTGCAAAGGTACTCAAATATACCTCCTCTGAATCTAGTGAAAATGGATCTGATGAAGATCTCAAGCCCAGCTACTCTAAACTTGCTAAGATTGCTGTAAAACAACAAAGGGCTTTTGAAAAGGTTCAAAACATGCTAGATAAAAGTGATGATATGTTGGGTGAAGAAATGGATCGCATTAAAGCCCTCGATCGAAAATCTTCGAGACTTGATCTAGGTTTGACAGCCTTCAAGGTCATCATAACACTCTCTTGTCTGATCATGAGAAACTTTCTTATGAATTTCTTCAAAGAAAGCAGGATCTTGAGAAGCTAAGAGTGAGTTATGAAGATCTATAGAAGGAACGCGATTCATTACTTGCTCAACAAATCAGCGCTTCTCAGGAAGAATTTGTTCCTCCATGCTTAAAGTGCATTGAACGTGAGTCTGCTAATTCTTCACCTGAATGTTCAAATGCTTCAACTGTTACAAATTCTTCACCTGCCTCTGCTATCACTAATTCCTCATCCGAGGACATTGCTAGTATCACTGACGATGCAGGGCTGAAGGAATTGTACATGACAGGCATGTACAAAAGCCTCAAAGGGCATCAAACTCTTTGTGATGTGCTTAAAAAGCAGATCCTCAACAGAAACCCTAGGAAAGAGGGTATTGCCTTTGAGAGGAAACTCAATGCTGATGGAACATATTGGAAGCCTGAGCAGTACCCCAAAACCTCATGGGTTGCTGCAAAGGGACCTCCAGTTGATCCATCTAAATTATCTGGCTTTACATGGTGAATCTCCTCATTCTTCGATGAGTCATTTGACTCCAACTATAAACTGTTCAAAAATCGGAATGGTGAAGTATTTGCTAGATATGTTGGCACTAACTGCAGGAACGGTTCTCCTATGAAGAAAATCTGGGTTCCCAAGAAGTGCCTTGAAAGTCTTCAGGTGAATGTCCTCATGACACCACCTGTGAAGAATAGGAACCCCAGATCAAACTCTTCATATGGATCAAATTCTTCAAAAGGATCAAAGTCCTCATATGATTATCATCGTGCTAACAACTCTGTTTCGCAGGGTAGAGCTAAGGGCTATGAATATGTGCATTATTCTTCAAACCAATATGTTCATAAGTCCTCGAAGAATTTCTCTGCTTATTCATATGCTTACCCTAACCCCTCTTATGTGAAACGAAATGGATTGGCTTCTATGCTACCATTCTCATATGGAGCTCGCAGAGTGATGAACTCTTTGCCACCCCTTCAGATGTGGGTGGTGAAGAAAAAGAACTAATTTCCTCTGCAGGGTCAGGTCTCCAGACGTGCTTTAACGTCTGAAGAATTTGCTGGGGACCTGACAATATTGCCTGAAAGGACACAGGCTAATCATGAAGAAATGAACTTTCATTTCACACGTCCTCATACTGCTATATCTGTTTTACTGCTTGATGAAATTCATCTGATGAAATTGATATCATATTCTTCACTGATGAAGTATATGAGATCGTAACTTGCACTAATTCATCTGCAGGATGATCAACCCAAAGCAAATGAGTGGGTCCTCGATCATGGTTGTACAAATCACATGACTGGTGACAAGAATCTATTGATGGATGCTCCCTTATCAATGTCACATCTGAAGCATATCATCTTTGCTGACAAAGGCAAAAGTCGGGTATTGGGTCTTGGTAAGGTTGCAATCTCTAAGGACATACACATGGACAAAGTCATGCTTGTTGAGTCCTTAGGATACAACCTCATGTCAGTCTCAATGCTTTGTGATCTTGATATGGTTGTTGTCTTTGGCAAGTATCGTTGTGTTGTGATCATGGAAGCTGACAATTCCAAAGTCTTCGAAGGCTTTAGGAGAGGAGACTTGTATATTGTTGATTTCTCTACAGGACCACAACCAGCCGTGTGTCTACTTGCAAAAGCTTCAGAAGGCTGGCTATGGCATCGACGACTTGATCACGCAGGCATGAGGAATTTGCACACGCTTGCGAAGAAGAAGCATTTCATTGGCATTGAAAATGTCAAATTCCTCAAGGATCACTTGTGTGGAGCCTGTGAAGCTGGAAAAATGACCAAGGCCAAGCATTCAGCGAAGACTATCATGACCACTACTCGTCCATTCGAATTGCTTCACATGGACCTCTTTGGTCCTAATCATTACTCAGCAGTCACTAATGATGCATCTCTATATGGCTTTGTTATTGTTGATGATTACTCCCGTTACACATGGGTACACATTGTCACTTACAAACATGAAGTGCAGGAAGTCTTCAAACGATTTTCCTCGAGGGCTTCAACCAACTTTGGTGTGAAGATCAGGCACATCAGGAGTGACAATGGAACTGAGTTCAAGAATTCTGGTCTTGATGACTATCTTGATGAACTTGGTATTACTCATGAGTTATCTGCTCCTTATACTCCTCAGCAAAATGGCGTCGTGGAGCGCAAGAACAGAACTCTTGTTGAGATGGCTCGCACTATGCTTGATGAATACAAAACGCCTCGTCATTTTTGGATTGATGCAATTGATACTGCGTGCCACATCATCAACAGAGTATATCTTCACAAATTCTTCAAGAAGACTGCCTATGAACTCCTCACTGACAAGAAACCCAATGTGAGTTATTTCAAAGTCTTCGGTGCTAAATGTTGGATTAGAGATCCTCATCACAATGCTAAATTTGCACCGAAAGCACATGAAGGTTTTATGCTTGGTTATGGAAAGGACTCGCACACCTACAGAGTCTTCAACATCGCTCTTCACAAGATTGTTGAAACTATAGATGTGTGGTTCTATAAGACTAATGGCTCGCAAAGAGAGCACCTACCTTCTGTGATAGATGAACCAGCACCTGAGGAATCTATCAAGTTCAAGGCGACTGAGGATGTCATTCCTACTGAAGAATCTGCTGAAGAATTCATTCCTGAACACGAAGAACGTCGAGTGATGCACTGAAGATAATGTCAAGAAAATGGTGTTGAAGAAAATGCTGATCAAATTCCTCGACGACAACCAGCTCATCCTCGCGTTGCAAAAGAAGTGCAAGTTGACAAGATCATCGATGACATTGAAGCACCAGGTCCTCTCACACGCTCAAAAGCTTCACATTTATCTAACTTTTGTGGGCACTATGCTTTTGTCTCTATCACAGAGCCCACTAAGGTAGATGAAGCATTTCTAGAGCCTGAGTGGATTCAGGCCATGCAAGAAGAATTACATCGATTCGAGCTCAACAACGTCTCGGGACTGGTCAAACGTCCAGATCCTCGCAAGCATAATATCATTGGCACAAAGTGGATCTACCGCAACAAGCAAGATGAAAATGGCCTTGTGGTGAGAAATAAGGCACGACTTGTAGCTCAAGGCTACACACAGGTTGAAGGAATTGATTTCGATGAAACTTTTGCACCTGTTGCTAGACTTGAGGCTATTCGCATATTGCTTGCTTATGCTAACCATCATAATATCACTTTATATCAAATGGATGTGAAAAGTGCAATCCTCAATGGTAAGCTTGAGGAAGAAGTATATGTTGCTCAACCCCCAGGTTTTGAAGATCCAAAGAATCCCGACAAAGTCTTCAGACTCAACAAGGCCCTCTATGGCCTCAAGTAGGCCCCACGGGCGTGTGATGAATTTGCCTATATGATGAGTGAAGAATATCAAATGTCTATGATGGGAGAGTTGAAATTCTTTTTAGGTCTTCAAATTCATCAACAACACAATGGCATATTCATATCTCAGGAGAAATACCTCAAAGATGTTCTGAAGAAATTCGGCATGCAAGATTGCAAAGGCGTCAAAATTCCTATGCCCACAAATGGCCATCTATGCACTGATGAAAATGGTATTGACTTTGATCACAAGGTATACCGCTCCATGATTGGGTCTTTATTGTACTTATGTGCATCTAGGCCAGATATAATGCTTAGTGTTTGCATGTGTGCCCGATTTCAAGCTACACCAAGGAATCACACCATAAGGTGTGAAGCATATTCTTGATATCTAGCTCACACACCAACACTAGGATTATGGTACCCCAAGGGCTCTACTTTTGATCTCATTGGATATTCTGACTCGACTATGCTTGGTGATCGCGTGGACCGCAAGTCAACATCTGGTACTTGTCATTTCCTCGGACGATCTTTGGTCCATTGGTCCTCGAAGAAACAGAATGCGTATCACCGCTCTCTGCGGAAGCTGAGTACATTGCTGCTGGTTCTTGCTGTGCTCAATTGCTATGGATGAAGCAAACTCTCAAGGACTACGGCATCAACGTGAAGAATGTGCCTCTCTACTGTGACAATGAGAGTGCCATCAAGATTGCTCACAACCCAGTTCAGCACTCGAAGACAAAGCACATTCAGATTTGTCATCATTTTCTTCGTGATCATGTGTTGAAGGGCGACATCTCCATCGAGCATATGAAGACTGAAGAACAGCTAGCCGATATCTTCATAAAGTCCTTGGATGAGAAGAGATTTAGCAAGTTGCAGTGTGAGCTAAATATCTTAGAATCTTCGAATGTTCTTTGAAAAGGACACGCATCCTGAGACTTATGCAAAATTGATGACTTAGATGTGCAACACATGAAGAAACGTTTTTCTTCAATCAATGAAGAATAACACTCTAAGTGTGAAGAAATTAATGAAGAATTTGATTCTCAGAACCCTACGACAATTGTACGCGGTGTCTGAAGTCATCATTCTTATACGGTGGGTCACGCCACCACCAAAGTTGAAAATCTTCAATTTGAGTTTTTCCTCAGTTTTGAAATTCTTCAGTTTTTCAAATTCTTCAACTTTGCAAAATCTTCACCGTTTCCGTTGTTTTTCTTCATTGGCTATATTTATATATGGGTTTATGTCCTCTACAACATTCACTTATAGCTATTTCTTCAAGTTGCTTTTTCTGCTAAGTGAATGTGATCGGACCCTTCCCCCTCTATGCTATACTCAACCCAATCTATTCACAAATTCTTCATGCGCGTTCTATTTGAAACTCGTTCAAAATCTTCACTGTGTCCTTGTCAGCTGAAGAAATTGCGAACGGAACTTTTAACTTATCTTATCCAAATTTTCGGCTTTGCCGCTCAATCCGTTCCGCATCCCACGATAAACTTATCTATTCACCCACGATCTAACAAGATCTCCACTTTTCAGTACGTGGGTGACACATGTCAAGCGAATGAGAAGGGTCAGGGGCACGTTCGTCCAAAATCTTCGGGCGAACAGTTTTTCACCGTGGCTATATATACCCCCTCTCCCATTCCTCACTTCCTTTACTCCGCTCGACCGCTCTCTCTCTCGCTCGAGCTTCTCAAACCCTAAGCGCGCCGCTTCTCCATCGTCGCTTTGTGAGGAAGTGCTTCACTACCTCGACCTGCGTCGCCGTTGTACTCGCGCCCGACCATGAAATCTTCACTCCGCCGCCGCCGTAGTTGTCTTCCTCCGCCGAGTTAGGGCGTGGGAGATCTGAACTGACGAACTTCTAATCTACACTTCTCAGTTCGTCGTGTTCTTCAGTCCGGGTAATTAAAAGTTACTTTTATTACTCGCTTTGATTCAAAGGTGTTTATTCTTCAAATCTTCACACATATGAACACCTCAAATGTAATATGCTCTTGATTCGTTTCTCTAAGCATCATTTTTCTTCAAGATTCCTCAATTGTGTGGATCTTCGATATACAACTCTGGAACCTAAGACAAAGAACGCTTAGTGAAATTCTTCAAGGCTCATCTGGTCAAATTCCTCAAACTAGTTCTTTTTGAAAAACCTTGTGAGAACGCATATGACCTCTCCAAATTCCTCGCAACTATACTCTGTTCACAGGTACTCATGTCCGCTGCTGAATCACTAGGTTCTCATCAACTTAACTCATTTACAGCGTTCCTCTAAGAAAAGTTGCATACTTCTTCAGAGAATTCGATTGTTCAAATTTCTCAGCCGAAGAATATGGCAGAAGGAAAGAAGCCACAGAAAGGAGGAAAGAGGCCTGAGGTCATGACTGCTTTTGAAATACCTGAGGACATATACGCTGACTATTGCACACCTGATGAAGCCAAGTTTGGCAAGGAAAACAAAAATCAGCGCAAGGTGCGCATTCAGAGGATTGAAAGGAGATGGGCAAGAGAATGGAGGGAGTACAGGTATGTTACTCCAAAGTATATGAAGAAATTTGCACTCAATCCTCCATGCCCAAGAGCTCCATTGGCAGCTGGCCAAGAAGCTGACCCCACAAGCATCAAGCGTGGTGAGGATTTTCCTGAAGAATGGGCCAAGCGCCAAGCCAAGTTGGCGAGACAAGCCAAATAAGCAGTGAGGAAATTTAATGAAGACTCTGCTACTGCTGCTGCCACTGAGGCCCCTGTCAAGCCCAGAAAATCAATGGCAAAGAAGCCAGCGCACAAGCCAAGTGCTTCACCAATAGTGCCCTCACGGCCAAAATCCTCAGCAATGCCCTCACGGACAGAATCTTCAATGACCTCACGGCCAGTTCCTCATGCTGCTCCTGCTCCTCCCAAATCCTCAGCTCCTACAAAGTCCTCAGCAGCTCCTCCAAAGTCCTCAGCACCTGTGCATCTGGCCACGTGCCAAAGGACTGCAGGCATCTCTATTGCCTCTGGTGTCTTAGCAAGTTCCTCAACTGCACCAAATTCTTCATCAGGCCCCACTCTGCTGAAGAAAAAGGCAACTGCTGGACGAGGTCCTCGGCCAAGTCCGAAGAAGAAACAGGTTGCCTTCCAAGTGCCATCTGATGATGAAGGTGATGATGATGAACTTGCAGAAATCATCAGAGACCGACAAGAAAGGGCCGCTAGAGCCAAAGGCACACCTGTGCCACTGCTTTTGGATCCAAGGGCGATCCTTGAATACATTGATCTATGGCACAAGGATCCAGAGACACCTATGCCTGATTTTCATTTGACTCCTGGACAAAGTCACATGCTGACCCATTTCATCTCTGAAGAGAAATGGAAATTTGAGAAGGCAAGGCAGATCAAGAAGGCTCAGTTCAGGAAAGAGAAGTTCCCGAAGAAAAACATTGTTAGAATGACAACTGAGGAACTCCTCAAGATCCAGTCTGAAATCAAAGCCCTCAGTGATAACTTTGATGCCTATTATGCTGATTGGCAAGGAGCCAAAGTCAGATTTGTTAATCTGACAAAGAAGTTCACAATTGTTGCAGCCCCAACGCAACAAAAAATTCCTCAGGCTGGAGCCTCTGCTCAGCCTGCTGAAGAACATGCCAGCACCATTGATGAATTTCAGCCTGCTGAAGACAATGCTAGTTCCAGGGCTGATGACTCCATTCCAGCCGCTGAAGAAATTGCCGGGGCATCCACTAGTGGTGCGCTGAAGAAATCGAAGAAGTCAGGCAACTGCATCGATTCTTACCGAGGAAATTCAACCAGATTCCTCGGCTCCTCCGCGCCTACACCAACTCCAATCCTTCCATCGCATCGATGAAGAAGACCAAGGCTGCAGAGCGAGCTGCAGTGAAGAAAAGGAAAGCATCAACTGCGTCAAATTCTTCGGCCCTAAAGAAGATGAAGCCAATGACCAGCTCATTTGAAAATCCAATCAATGTTGTTCCAATTTCCTCCATTCCATCAAAGGACCTTGTTCCTTTTGGTGAAGAGTATGAGATTCCCAGCGGATCTGATGAAGAAAATCATTCTGCTGCTTCGTCAGAGCAGATTGATGAAGAAATTGAAGTGGATGCAATCCCTTCAACACCAATCATTTCCTCACCTATGCCTCAGTTCACAACTGAAGAGGCTGGTGTTGAGGAAATTGAATACGAAGACGTGGATATTGGATGCAACACACCTGTGATGAACGATGACTTTTGGGAAAGTCAGCATCCCAATTCTCCACTCTTCACCCCAATCCAACAGATTCCTCAGTCCCCTGCACCAACAGTTCAAATGGGCTCTGAAGAAACTCATCCCACCTCATCCGTGCATGAAGAAATTCCAGCCACTAGTCCTGAAGAACCTGCTGCTGCTGATCCTTTGAACACGATCTCGCATATGAAGAGGAACCAGAAAATCCTCACTGAAGAACCGAGATTGCGATTCCCGAGGTAGTGATGCAACTCA
Organism: Aegilops longissima; assembly: GCA_021605205.1. Classification (NCBI taxonomy): domain Eukaryota; kingdom Viridiplantae; phylum Streptophyta; class Magnoliopsida; order Poales; family Poaceae; genus Aegilops; species Aegilops longissima. The sequence goes on from CM038682.1 coordinate 185,052,386, forward strand.
TCGACACTCCATCGCCAAAGCCAAAGAATCCATTCTCAACGAAGCAAAAGTTCAAGGCTGAAGATTTCTTCATGACATGTATTCTTCATCGACTACAACCCATATGACTCTGCTCGCATAAGGAAGAGGCATTTCTGGACTGCTAGTCAAGCCAACTTCTATTCCTCTGTGCTATTCAACAAAGACAAAGTCTTCGATCATGCACATATTCCTCACGTGGACATGGAATCTCTGCCAAGCTTCGAGCCAGTCCTCAGTGTTCTACATGATGCAGGATTGCTGAATTTCCGCACTGACATCTGTGATTGGAATGAAGAACTCATTCTTCAATTCTATGCGATGCTGCACATCACCGGAAACTCTGAAGATGTGAACTCATGGGTATTGGACTGGATGATAGAAAATACTCACTACAAGGCACCAACAACTGAATTGCTTCGTGCCCTCCCACTCAGTCCTCCCCTTGATGGTGCTCGTTGCATCTACAACGAACCTGAGCTTTCAAATCATTACATGCAAGTGCCGATGAAGCCTTTGAAGCCAGGGCAGGCCCCACGAACCAAATTCTTCGTCAAGGAATTACTATATGTGCCTCGGACTGTTTATCGCATTCTGACGAAGACAATGAGTCCTATCAAAGGCCACGACTCAAATGATGAAGAAGTCGATGGCATCATGAAGAATATGCTTTTCAATATCATTCATGGTGTTCCCGTCAACTTCCATGATTTCTTCATGAGGACTCTGGAAAACATTGCTATGTCACCATTTGAGCTGAAGCCTTATGCACCATGGATTATGAGGTTCATCAGGACAAGGTCTTCACTCAATTACAAGGCTGATACTCTGAACCACTGTAGCTACTTGCCTCCAATTGAAGTCCTCAAACGTACATTTTCCTCAGCTGATGACAAAGGCAAGGCAACTATTGTGATAGATGAAGGCATTCGTCCATTGGATGGTCAATTTTGCAAAGCTGCATCCTACTCCACCAATGATGACTCTGCCGCCAATACCTCAGCCAAGCAAAATCCTCAAGCCACAGCACCCAGGGTGATGGCTGATCGTGAGTTACTCCTCAGTCTTCATCAGAAGGTTGATCGCAATCATAAATGGGTCAAGCGTCAGTTTGGTTCAATTATTCACAACATGACCTCAACACACAATGCGGTGAAGAAAAACTAACACTACCTCCATGAAACCTTCAACCGTACCTGGGCTGTTCTATCTCATCTCTACAGCGCAGAAGATCTGAAGAAAATGGGTCTCAAGGAAGAATTTGATTGGTCTGCACCTCCGCCGAAGAAATTCAAGAAGGTCAAGGTTCCTTCCTTGGTGGCCAGCTCCTATTCTTCATCGCGCGACACTGATGAAAATGAAGACTTGGACGACACTGCGGCATGCCCTACTACGACAACCGACCCCGAAAACGCTGGCGCTCCTTCATCAACTTGAAATTCTTCAGGGGCGTTAGTCCTCAGTTTCAATCCGTTTGGTCATTCGATGACAAAGGTGGAGAAATTTGAGTTAGTCTTCAAGCAGGTCTATTATATGGGTGTTTTTTTGCTAAGTTACAACTCTCGTTCTTCTGAAACTTTTATTGGATCGAGTTGTACTCTTAAACCCGATGGTGCTCTGATACTTTTGATGTGTTCCTCTGCATGCTTATTCTTCGTTATGTGTTAATACACGCATACTGAATTACATCAGTCACCATATTTCATCATGCATTTCAAATTCTTCATATTATATGTCAAATGTGTGTATGAATTACAAGATATAGTGGGAGATCTCCATGATTCAACTCTTCAAATGTGCAATGCCTCAAAAGCAAATTCCTCACTATGCACATCTTCAGGGGGAGTTCTTCTATATCTTGCAATCAAATTCCTCAATATCAGTATTTACACTTCATATGTTTATCCCCGTTGAAAACATAACCTATATTGTCATCAATCACCAAAAAGGGGGAGATTGTAAGTGCATCTAGTGCCCCTTAGTGATTTTGGTGTATTGAAGACTTATAGGTTAAGGGACTAATGTGTTTATGAGTGTACACATGTCTATAAGTCTATGAGGAGTTGGTATTCATTTGAGGAACATGAAGTGAGAAGACTTTTGTTTTCGTAGTTTCGTTTTCTCTTTCTTGAGTCATAGGAAACACCGTACTGTTAAAGGGGGTCGAGGAAATACTAAGGAAAAATTTCCATGTGATGCTCAACTCAAAATCCTACACCTACAAATCCCTTCGAGTGAAGCCTTTGGAAATCTCATACAGTTCAGTCAATTTCTTGATGATGAGACGAAGTCCTTACAGTCGCCGAGGAATTTGTTCGGACCGAGGAGTTAGGAATTCGCCAAAGGCGGATTACCTACACAAGAGGAACATGATAGCCCCGAGGAATTTGAGAGTCAAATTTCCGACCGTTCTTGTCTTACTGCCCACCTGTACCAAAATATCTTATCCACATAACGGTCATATCATTGAAGGGCATTTATGTCTTATCATGTCGGGCTGCTCCTAGGCTATAAATAGCCGCCCCTACAACCACTAGCTGGTTGGCTGCTCGAGAGAACTTGACACTTGTCATTTGAGAGCAACCCATCCTCCGAGGACTTTGAGCGAAAATCATCGAGTGAGGAAAAACCCAAAAAACAAACCCCTACAAACCCAAAGTGATTGAGCATCACTGAAGAGATTGATCCTGCGTGGATCCGACGCTTGTTAGCTTTGAAGACTGTGCTTCTTCCAGACGGTTAGGCGTCATGGTCTAGAGCATCCAAGAGGAATTGTGGATCGCCGAGTGACCGAGTCTGTGAAGGTTTGGAAGTTGCCTGAAGACTTACCACGAGTGATTGGACGAGGTTTGTGTGATCTTATTTCAAGGAGAATACGGTGAGGACTTGGTGTCCTGAGCTACGTGCTCAACGACTGGGTGTTCGGGACTGTGTGTCCTCGAGTTTAAATACTCAGCCGCTCCAACCAGACGTACAACTGAGACAGCAGTTGGAACTGGTCTACCAAATCATTGTCTTCACCAACCTAACTGGTTCTATTTCCTCAACTCTTTCATTTCCTCATTACTATGTTGAGTGTTTGTTCATATCTGTGTTTGAAGACTTCGACTGAAGACTTTCTCAATTTCCTCAGTTCAATTTCTTCAGTCTGTTTGTCTTCATGTTGTGTTATCCTGTGTTTACGCTTTCTTTACTCTTTGATTGTCTTCATTTCATCATGATGCCATGCCCGCATTCTGTTATGCTTACTTCTGAGTACTTATTCCGCTGCAAGTAGTTATTCACTTAGGAATTTCCTCACCGGCAGATTCCTCATTGAAGAATTCATAAAAATCGCCTATTCACCCCCCCTCTAGTCGATATAACGCACTTTCAATATTCGTCGTCCGCCGATTCGCCCTGCTCTATGGCTGGGTCCGTATGGCTACTGTCTCTGTCGAGGTGGGGTTTGGAGCGGCGCTTACGCCGCCGCTTTGACCGCTTTTCGAGGGAATGATCCCTCGTTGCGTCCCTTTGTTCCTCATCGTCGTTACTTTTAGGTGTGTCCACCATGTATACATCGTGAGATGAGGTGGTTGTCCAGTGCCCTATAGGCGCTGGTTCCTGCTCGTCTCCTACATCGTCGTCCATACCGTCGATGTCTTCGGAGTCGAAGTCGAGCATGTCGGTTAAATCATCGACAGTGGCTACAAAGTGGGTGGTGGGTGGGCTTTGAATTTCTTCGTCGTCCGCATCCCAAACTTGCTGACCATAGTTCGGCCAGGGCTCTCCTGATAAAGAGAGAGGCTTTAATGAATTCAGAATGTCGCCGAAGGGCAAGTGCCGAAAGATGTCCTCGGCGGTGAACTCCATGATCGGCGCCCAATCGGATTCAATTGGCAGGGGCGCGAAAGGTTCGGAGTCCGGAGAGGAGTCCGGCACCTTGGAGTCGCGAGCTTCGCAAAGGACAAGGCTGGTATTTGGCTCGATCGCCGTAGAGATTGCAGCCCCTGAGGCGGTGTCTAGCCGCCCGTCCTCGATTGGCGCAGTCGGCTCCGAGCTAAGGGTCAGAGCGGGCACTGGTGCGGCCTCGAGGCACCTTTGATGGCGGCGAGCTAGATCATGCCCATCGTGATGGTCTTGGCGCGCTTAGCTGTGGCTCGAACCCGTCGAAGATCAAGTCTCCGCGACGTCGGCCGTGTAGTTCAAACTTCAAATCTGACCCGATGGCGGGCGTAGCTTCGATCTGCTCCGGATGGCCAAGCGAATTAGCCAATTGGCCAAAAGCCGCCCGAATCGAAGATCTGTCCGGGAGAAAGGTCTCACCCTGGACCGCATCATTCTTGATGATCGGAGGAGCCATCGGGCCTAAAGGTGACGACACAGAGGAACTCTCAACGAAAGCACCAATGTCGGTGTCAAAACCGGCGGATCTCGGGTAGGGGGTCCCGAACTGTGCGTCTAGGCGGATGGTAACAGGAGACAAGGGACACGATGTTTTTACCCAGGTTTGGGCCCCCTCGATGGAGGTAAAACCCTACTCCTGCTTGATTAATATTGATGATATGGGTACTACAAGAGTAGATCTACCACGAGATCAAAGAGGCTAAACCCTAGAAGCTAGCCTATGGTATGATTGTTGTTCGTCCTACGGACTAAAATCCTCCGGTTTATATCACCGGAGAGGGCTAGGGTTACACAGAGTCGGTTACAATGGGAGGAGATCTACATATCCGTATCGCCAAGCTTGCCTTCCACGCCAAGGAAAGTCCCATCCGGGCACGGGATGAAGTCTTCAATCTTGTATCTTCATAGTCCAAGAGTCTGGCCGAAGGTTATAGTCCGGCCATCCGGTCACCCCCTAATCCAGGACTCCCTCACTGCCCTTACTGTCACTAGGAAAGGACACCGCAAGATAGAACCCAAAGCTAAGCACTTCTCCCATTGCAAGAACTACCAATCTAGTTGGCCAAACCAAATGGATAATTCGAAGAGACTTGCAAAGATAACCAATCATACATAAAAGAATTCAGAGAAGATTCAAATATTGCTTATAGATAATCTTGATCACAAACCCACAATTCATCGATCTCAACAAACACACCACAAAAAGAAGATTACATCGAATAGATCTCCACGAGAGAGGGGGAGAACATTGTATTGAGATCCAAAAAGAGAGAAGAAGCCATCTAGCTACTAACTATGGACCCGAAGGTCTGAAGTAAACTACTCACACTTCATCGGAGAGGCTATGATGATGATGTAGAAGCCCTCCATGGTGGAATCCCCTTCCGGTAGAGCTCCGGAACAGGCTCCAAGATGGGATCTCGTGGATACAAAAAGTTGCGGCGGTGGAATTAAGTTTTTGGCTCCGTATCTGATCTATTGGGGGTACGTAGGTATATATAGGAGGAAGGAGTACGTCGGTGGAGCTTCGGGGGCCCACGAGGTAGGGGGGCACGCCCTAGGGGGGGGCGCCCTCCACCCTCGTGGCCGCTTCCCTCCTTTCTTGACCAAGGGTCCAAGTCTCCTGGATCTTATCTAATGAGAAAATCACGATCCCGAAGATTTCATTCTGTTTGGACTCCGTTTGATATTCCGTTTCTTCGAAATACTGAAATAGGCAAAAAAACAGCAATTCTGGGCTGGGCCTCCGGTTAAAAGGTTAGTCCCAAAAGTAATATAAAAGTGGAAAATATAGCCCAATATAGTCCAAAACAATAGATAATATTGCATGGAGCAATCAAATATTATAGATACATTGGAGACGTATCACGGTGGCCATCGAGCTGCTCGGCGGCGAGGCGATGCAGACGAACGCCAAGCTCCATCGGCAAACCTGTGGCGATCTCGCCGACCTCGCCGACGAGGAGCCCCGGAGGATATGGTCACTAGCGCACCAGACGACAACAACAACCACCAGAGCAGCTGTTGACCTGCGCCATAAATTCCGGCGGCAACAACGACACCGAATAAAAAACAGTCATCGTAGGCCCAATCTTGAGCCAAAGATAAATTAAGATGGACCTCAGCGACATGTGTCTCCATGAAGTTCTCCTGGTGGCGATCGGCGCTCCCGCCGTTCCCGCGTGCAGGTTTGGGCGCGCGGTTGCAACCGAGCTGGGACGGACGCGATAGGGAGTTCGGAACATGCCATCAAGCCGATCGAGAGAGCCATCAGCGGGCGAGCGCGGGATTGCGTCTGATGCGCCGAAGGGACAGGTGTCACCAGATTAGAGCGGGTACGCACGAGCTGGGGTTTGCAGATGGTATCCACGGATTTTTTTCCATTACGAAAAAAAATTCCGTGGATACCATCTGCATACCCCGGCCCGTGCGTACCTGCTTTGATCTAGTGACACCTGTCCCTCCGCCTCATCTGACACAATCCCGCGCTCGCCCGCTTCTGGCTCTCTTGATCGGCTCGATGGAATGTTCTGAATGGCTCGATCCCTATCGCGTGTGTCCCAGCTCGGCTGCAACCGCGACAATCACGGCCCCAAACCTGGCCACGGCGGCGAGGCGATGCGGACTGGCGGCTGACAAAGAAGACTTCGTGGACTCGTAACATCCTGCCTGGGCACAGGCTTGGAGATACCGATGGAGCGGATAATGGTTTCGGCTAACACGGCAGAAACCACCGCCCGCCGGTTATGTCTACAGAGAAAACATAGAAGAGATGGAGGAGGCGGCGTCTGGCGATGAATGTTGAAGGCGAATAGGTCGTACATTCCGGGCATGATCTTCAAACTCCGTTCTCATCCATGCCAAGATGCACCTGTTTGTACATACGTAGTGTCCTTGCCCACTGTCTCAGTTGACCATGGTGATCAGTTCAACAAGGTAGATGACTACTTCTGGCGTGCGGTGGCCATCGAGCGGCTCAGCAGCGAGGCGATGCGGACGAACGCCATGCTCCGTCGGCAAACCTGCGGCGATCTCGCCGACCTCGCCGACGAGGAGCCCCGGAGGATATGGTCACTAGCGCACCAGACGACAACAACAACCACCGGAGCAGCTGTTGACCTGCGCCATCAATTCCAGCGGCAACAACGACACCGAATAAAAAACAGTCATCGTAGGCCCAATCTTGAGCCAAAGATAAATTAAGATGGACCTCAGCGACATGTGTCTCCATGAAGTTCTCCTGGTGGCGATCGGCGCTCCCGCCGTTCCCGGAATTCCGCCGTTCCCGCGTGCAGGTTTGGGCCCGCGGTTGCAACCGAGCTGGAACGGACGCGATAGGGAGTTCGGAACATGCCATCAAGCCGATCGAGAGAGCCATCAGCGGGCGAGCGCGGGATTGCGTCTGATGTGCCGAAGGGACAGGTGTCACCAGATTAGAGCGGGTACGCACGGGCTGGGGTTTGCAGATGGTATCCACGGATATTTTTTCCATTACAAAAAAAATTCCGTGGATACCATCTGCATACCCCGGCCCGTGCGTACCTGCTTTGATCTAGTGACACCTGTCCCTCCGCCTCATCTGACACAATCCCGCGCTCCCCCGCTTCTGGCTCTCTTGATCGGCTCGATGGAATGTTCCGAATGGCTCGATCCCTATCGCGTGTGTCCCAGCTCGGCTGCAACCGCGACAATCACGGCCCCAAACCTGGCCACGGCGGCGAGGCGATGCGGACTGGCGGCTGACAAAGAAGACTTCGTGGACTCGTAACATCCTGCCTGGGCACAGGCTTGGAGATACCGATGGAGCGGATAATGGTTTCGGCTAACACGGCAGAAACCACCGCCCACCGGTTATGTCTACAGAGAAAACATAGAAGAGATGGAGGAGGCGGACGATCTGCTGATGAATGTTGAAGGGCGAATAGGTCGTACATTCCGGGCATGATCTTCAAACTCCGTTCTCATCCATGCCAAGATGCACCTGTTTGTACATACGTAGTGTCCTTGCCCACTGTCTCAGTTGACCATGGTGATCAGTTCAACAAGGTAGATGACTACTTCTGGCGTGCGGTGGCCATCGAGCGGCTCGGCGGCGAGGCGATGCGGACGAACGCCATGCTCCGTCGGCAAACCTGCGGCGATCTCGCCGACCTCGCCGACGAGGAGCCCCGGAGGATATGGTCGCTAGCGCACCAGACGACAACAACAACCACCGGAGTAGCCGTTGACCTGCGCCATCAATTCCGGCGGCAACAACGCCACCGAATAAAAAACAGTCATCGTAGGCCCAATCTTGAGCCAAAAATAAATTAAGATGGACCTCAGTGACACGTGTCTCCATGAAGTTCTCCTGGTGGCGCTCGGCGCTCCCGCCGTTCCCGGAATTCTACCGTTCCCGCGTGCAGGTTTGGGCCCGCGGTTGCAGCCGAGCTGGGACGGGCACGATAGGGAGTTCAGAACATGCCATCGGGCCGATCGAGAGAGCCATCAGCGGGCGAGCGCGGGAATGCGTCCGATGCGCCGAAGGGACAGGTGTCACCAGATTAGAGCGGGTACGCACGGGCTGGGGTTTGCAGATGGTATCCACGTAATTTTTTCCCTCATCTGATCTAGTGACACCTGTCCCTCCGCCTCATCTGACGCAATCCCGCGCTCGCCCGCTTCTGGCTCTCTCGATCGGCTCGATGGCATGTTCCGAATGGCTCGATCCCTATCACACGTGTCCCAGCTCGGCTGCAACCGCGACAATCACGGCCCCAAACCTGGCCACGGCGGCGAGGTGATGCGGAATGGCGGCGGACAAAGAAGACTTCGTGGTCTCGTAGCGTCCTGCCTGGGCACAGGCTTGGAGATACCGATGGAGCGGATAATGGTTTCGGCTAACACGGCAGAAACCACCGCCCGCCGGTTATGTCTACAGAGAAAACATAGAAGAGATGGAGGAGGCAGACGATCTGCTGATGAATGTTGAAGGGCGAATAGGTCGTACATTCCGGGTATGATCTTCAAACTCCGTTCTCATCCATGCCAAGATGCACCTGTTTGTACGTACGTAGTGTCCTTGCCCACTGTTTCAGTTGACCATGGTGATCAGTTCAGCAAGGTAGAGGACTACTTCTGGCGTGCGGTGGCCATCGAGCTGCTCGGCGGCGAGGCGATGCGGTCGAACGCCATGCTCCGTCGGCAAACCTGCGGCGATCTCGCCGACCTCGCCGACGAGGAGCCCCGGAGGATATGGTCACTAGCGCACCAGACGACAACAACAACCACCGGAGCAACCATTGACCTGCGCCATCAATTCCGTCGGCAACAACGACACCGAAAAAAAACAGTCATCGTAGGCCCAATCTTGAGCCAAAGATAAATTAAGATGGACCTCAGCGATAGGTGTCTCCATGAAGTTCTCCTGGTGGCGCTCGGTGCTCCCGCCGTTCCCGGAATTCCGCCGTTCCCGCGTGCAGGTTTGGGCCCGCGGTTGCAGCCAAGCTAGGACGGGCGTGATAGGGAGTTCGGAACATGCCATCGAGCCAATCGAGAGAGCCATCAGCGGGTGAGCGCGGGATTGCGTCCGATGCGCCGAAGGGACAGGTGTCACCAGATTAGAGCGGGTACGCACGGGCTGGGGTTTTCAGACGGTATCCACGGAATTTTTTTCCCATATTATTGTTGCTGGTGAGCGTGGACCATGTACATGGAGACTTTGTCTAAAAATAGTACCAGGACACGGCTATATGCGGGGCGGGGGGTCCTCGCCTCCAGTTATGGCTAGCCCGCTAGTCTTTTTTTGCATTTATTTTGCCCGTTTTCTTTCATTTTTTTTCTTATTTGTTTTTTCCTTTTCCCTTTTTCTTTTAGGTTTCTTTATTTTTTTTCATTTTCTATTCCTTTTCCAAATCTGTAAAGCCGTTGAACTTCATTGAAAGTTATTTTTTTCAAATCCACTAACTTTTGTTTGGAAATCTTGCACTATTTTCAAATTCATTTACCATTTTTGAAATCTATATAAATTTTGAAAATCAAGAACAATTGACAAATTAAATATATTTTCTAAACTTGCGCACATATTTTTCAAATTCGTGAACAATTTCCAACTTTGATCATTTTAGAAATTCCTAAACGTTTTTTGAACTTCGCAAACACTTTCAACCTCGTGAAAAAACTCAAAAATGATGTAAAAGGGTAAAATCTATGGTGTTTTATTCTTTATCGATGCTAGAAAAAAAATAACTCTAATGAACCCAAAAATTTGTGTTGTTTTCTTTTGTAATGTTCCCACTTTTTTTTAAAAATGTTCACGTATTTAAGTGCATGAATTTGGAAAATGTTCCTGAAATTGAAAAAAAAGTCTTGAATTTGAAAAAATGTTCATGAATTAAAATAAGTACAGAATGTTGTTATGAATAATTCAATTTTTGGGATGAAAAAAGAAAACAAAAAGGGGAAAGGGGAAAACAAAAATAGAATGAGGAAGAGAATAGAAAAAACGAACAAAAACTGCTTGAGCTCCTCGTTGCGTCGGATCTCTTGTACTCCTTTCGTATGTAATCTGTTCATCTTGTGAAATAGAGCAGCAGTTTTGCCTTGGAACATCAAGTGATTGTTGATTCTGTGTAAATAGAGTAATTTTGTATTGTGAAATTCATTCCTTCGCCGTCAATTCTTGGAACAACAAGTGTTGATGGATACTGTAGTGTTCGTCGTCGTCCATTCGCTGTACTTGGACTGTTGGGTCAGGGCTTTTTTAACAAAAAAGTTCTTTGCCGTCTGTGATTTTTTAGGCTGACCGCAAATATACTTTTCTTTGCCATCTGTTATTATAGGGCTGACGACAAAGCCATAGTTTAGCTGACGGCAAAATCTTTACCGTCTGCCCGATGAAAAGCTGACGGCAAAGTACTCTTTGCCGATTTAGGCTGTGCCGACACTCTCTATCGTCTGCCAGCTGACGGCATTTCAGCCTTTGCCGTCTGTACTTGCCTGACGGCAAACTGTCTAATTCATGTAGTGCTGCATGGAAATCTGGGACGATGTCGGGAACGCCCGGGGTAGCCCGGTTGAAAACACTCCTGTGTTTGATTGTCCGGGCAACACTTATGGGTTGCTGACAGACATAGGGGTTGGATCCCGGACTATCCGGTTCCAAGGTAAACTTATTGTTGTCTTGTGATAGCCAAGCTGGATGTTTGGAATGCAACAACCTGGATGAACCGGCAATAGCGCGGACATCCGGGGTAGGAACCTGGACAATGCGAGAGTGAAAGTGGAAGTGGCTATTTGACAAGATTGATTTTGTGGATAGGTTGACCAAGGACTTTTTAGTAGAGATGTGAGTGGAATGACGCTGAGAAGATGTTGACTTGAGCAAATATTTCATGAACCCCTTTGATCATTTTTTAATAGTGCGGGATCCCTATAACTCAAGATTTAACTGAAAAAACTACGGTTATTTTCTCGTTGTCACCATACTGGAGGCATATTCACTTTGGTGCCTCGATCCACACACATAGATGCCAAGGGGACTAATAACTTGTGTATTCACTTAACAAACATGATTAATCTCCTGTACGTACTAGATCAGGATGGCACGCATAGTCGCACCCATATATTTTAACAAAAAAATGATAGGAACATTACGAAGATGTAGGCACCAAAAATCTCCAGTTCTTTTTCGACAATTCACAATATGGTCCCTCAATGTAGGCAAGAAATATAAGTGAACAAACTCAAGGAAATTGAATTGTGAAAAATGGAATCAGATCAAATTACAGCCAGCAAAAGGAACATCATGCAAGTAAAGGCTTGTTCTCCCGTCTAGTCTAGAAATTAATAGTTAAGTTGACCATTAGAAAGAACAGATGACCACATAAACCTGTTTATACAGAACAATCGAGACACTATTTCCTCAAGAAATATGCATACTCTGAATAAACATCAAATTTTGAAGCATGCTTTAATTTATTTGAAGCATTTAAACATCAAATTCATGTGAAAATTATAGAAGACGGTACATTTCCTACCATGTTGCTCGAGGCTTGCTTCGGCTTTATCATTACTCGTGTTAGCAAACAAGCATAGGGTCCAAAATAGGGGGCATTAAAAAAGTTGAAGATTTAACCTAAGTGGTTATAAGTTGGATGTTTGAGTTGGACTCTAAGAATACATTGCACTCTAGTATCTAGTTACAAGGTAAGAAGTGGACGGTGAACGTACATGACAAAGGACTGCGGGTTAACTCGAGAGAGAAAGTATCATTGTTTTTTGTGTAGTTACTGCTAAGACGAGTGTATTATAAACACATCCACGTACGGCTCCACCCCATCAATCCTTGGTATAATCTTCGAGCCCATTTTCATTTTGGTGATTGTTCAGCCCACATAGATTCCTGTGTGGTTGGTGTATAAATTTGGGCGTCCACCCTTGTTGCCCTGGTGTATACTACTGTAACTTCCAATGGCTTCTCCTCATTTGTTCTTATGCATCCTCCTGGTCGTATTTGGGAGCTACCTTTCCACCATTTCTGCTGCAGGCGACGGTAAGCAAAACTTCGTTGTGGTGCCAACCAGCTCATTTCAGACACAAGATGTCTGCTCCACCTTCACATCCACAGGTACGTACGTACATGAATTGAGCATGGCATACTTTTCTACGCTAATCATCTACTCCCTCCTTCCCAAAATATAAGACACGATTTGATTTTTCTGGTCTTAGTTGCACAACTTTGACTATATTTTTTATGTATTATATGTCTATAAAATTATTATACATACATATGAAATAAAATTGCTTTGCAAGACATATACATCAATGTCATTTATACATGTTCAATCCATATACTTTGATATATATTAGTGGTCAAAGTTATGCATCAAAGACCGTAAAAAGTCAATCGCGCCTTATATTTTGGGAAGGAGGGAGTATCTCAATGTTAGGAACGTACAGTATGACACTTTACTCTGTGCGTTCGGTTTATTCGGTTTACATGGTTCGGTTTATATGGCTTTTCGGTTTGTACGGTATTAATACTTCGGTAAATACAGTATGAAATTAAAATATGGTTCTGTTTCGGTATATATCAAATTATTTCGGTATGGTTTTGGTATATACCATAATAACCAAAGTTGACGCGAATTTGAAAATGACGACATAACAATTTACAAATTTATGACTCAAAACACATAGCACTATTTTACACAAATACTATATAACTATATATATAAGTATATATGCATGAATTGATTCATCCCTTGATTGTTATGGACATGCTTAGCATTTTTTAAAGAGAAAAATAACTATGTTACAAGAAAAATGTACGTGCTTGGTAGTGAATTTGACTCATGTACAAGAAAAATGATAACTTGTATGGTTGTTTGCCTCAAGAAATATAAATTTATTTTTACTTCGGTTTATTCGGTTAACCATTCGGTTTTTCGGTATATACCATAAAAACCGAAGTTCAAAACGGTATGAAAAGTTCATAACATACCAAAACCAGAAACCATAAAACCGTAAAATTGGTTTGGTTCAGTTTATTTTCGGTATGGTATTTCGGTTTGGTTTCAAAATGCACAGAGTGAATGACACTCGGATGTTTCTTTCAGTGACGCCGCGGCCAAACCGCGCCGGCGCCGCTGTGCCGCTGGTGCATAGGCACGGACCCTGCGCCAAGTCGCCGTCCACCGACAAGCCATCATCTTTTGCTGAGGCGATTCACAGAAGCCGCGTCCGCGCAGACTACATCATGAGCAGAGCACTGAGGGGGAGAGGCACCACCACCACCATGGAGATGCAGGAGCAAGAGAAGGGCAAGGTGAGCATGCCGGCGCACCTGGGCGCCTCCGTGGACTCGCAAGAGTACGTGGTGACGCTGGGCCTGGGCACGCCGGCCGTGGAGCAGGTTCTCCTCATGGACACCGGCAGCGACCTGTCGTGGGTGCAATGCGCGCCATGCAACTCCACCGACTGCTACCCTCAGAAGGATCCCTTGTTCGACCCGCGCAAGTCCTCCACCTACGCTCCCATCCCCTGCGGCTCCGACGTCTGCAAGAGCCTCCAGTCCAACCACTTGGACAATGGCTGCAGCATGAACGGCAATGGCACCCAGTCCCAGTGCGGGTATCGAGTCGAGTACGGAGGAGGTTTAAAGACCAGGGGCGTGTACAGCAACGACGCGCTCACGCTGGCCCCCGGCGAAGTGGTCAAGGACTTCCATTTCGGCTGCGCATACAAGCAGCGCGGCGCCGACGACAAGTCCGACGGCCTGCTCGGGCTCGGCGGGGCGCCCCAGTCGCTCCCGGTCCAGACCTCCGCCCTCTACGGCGGCTCCTTCTCCTACTGCCTCCCGCCGGTGAGCAGCGGCACCGGGTTCCTCGCCCTTGGCGCGCCCAGCAACACCTCGGGCTTCTCATTCACGCCGATGACTGACTTCATGGATGACGGAACCTCCTACCTGGTGAAGCTCACCGGCATCAGCGTCGGCGGGAAGCAGCTCCGCATCCCACGGAAGGTGTTTGAGGGGGGCCTGATCGTGGACTGCGGCAATATCATCTCACATCTGCCGTCGACGCCCTACGCTAAACTGCGGTCCGCGTTCCGGGCGGCCATGGCGGCTTACCCGCTCATCCCGAGCGACGACGACGACACATGCTACAACTTCACCGGATACAGCGATGTTACCGTGCCCAAGGTCGCACTCACGTTCATCGGAGGCGTCACGGTCGACCTCGACGTCCCCAATGGGGTTCTGTTTGATGGCTGTCTGGCCTTCACCGAGTCCGGGTCAGATGGTTACGTCGGGTTCCTCGGCAATGTCCAAATGAGAACGTTGGAGATGTTGTACGACGCTAGGGGTGGTGGACTCGGATTCCGGGCAGGTGCGTGCTGACCCCTCAAGCTATATCTCAATCCGGAGCTAGCTTGCCAAAAAATAAGATCGGTTTGCTGTTAACTTCTCGACTGCTCCACAGTGGGTGACCCGTGTCCGATCATCCCGTCGCTGTTATTTTCCGTTTTTGTCCAATTCTATCTTGATGTCATTTGTAATCTGTTCTATCTACTTTAAAAAATGTAAAGTTTCATCTTTCACTTTTCTTCCCTTTCATCCAACCTTTCTCGTATGATAATCAATCATATTAATTTGCTTACCTTTTGAATCAATTTCATTTTAATTTACTTATCAAAATTCTCATCAAACGATAAGGTAAATCACATGCATAATTTTAAAAATATTTACTTACACAATTGCCAATATGGGCAGATAAATCATAAACTAACGTATTAGAATATTTATACCCGTTGCAATTGTTCTAGTAAGAGGATATAATGTAATAACTCCTCTACATGTTTAGACTCTGCAACTAAGCAAATACATCATATGCAATACCTTGAATCTACCTTAATGGTACATATAATTAATGGTACAATCCTATACTATGTCAATGAAAGTAAAGTAGTATATCATATCCAAATCCATCCTATTATTATTACATATAAAAAATACTTTATGGGATCACCAGAAAAAAGATAAATAACTTTAAAAAGTCCCACAATAATTGGAAACATCTAGCCTTTAATCCGGTGGGCCTATTTTCGTCAATGTACTAGAACCTTCAGTAGATCTTCATAATCCAGGTGACCCGTACCTTACGCAGCAAAATCGCAATAAATCTCATAAGCCAGGTGTACCCTCCACCCTACCCACAAAAATAACAACCAATCTCGATCATAGTAGGTTGGACCATCCAACGTACATCTGCACTCAATTCCCAATCCAAAAAGGTTGGACCATCCAGGATTAGAAAGAAAAAGTCACACTGGTCCCACAATAAAAAATCTGAACATCACATGTGTGAAAAAAAATAACACTAATGTTCCTAGAAAAAATCAAAAACATGTGTAAAAGGGTACAATCTCTCGACAATCAAACATGACCAAACTCTCACGAGTCTGTACAAAGATACAACCTCCAAAGAAAACCAAACTAGTAGATAAGACTTCTCGGCATCCAAACAACCTTTCTTCCCACCATGCAAACATGATCAACTCAGCCATCCTAAAATACGTGCTCCAGGCAATGCTTCGACCAACAAAAAAATTCGTTGTCCTCTAGATTTCAAAGTACCCCTTCTAAATCATCATCCTCTGGAGTCAACAAGTGGCACTTTGGCATTGTCTTCCTGCAGTGGTTCATCGGACATTCGGTGCAATCACCGGAGAGTGCATAAGGTTTAAGAAGGGTTAATGTGCAGCTAAGTCCCAGATGTACCGGACACCGGAGTATACCGAAAATCCGTTGGCCTACTCTTACGATAGATATACTGGATTCCCGGAGCTTACCCGACATCCTGTGACACAGGGGGCACCGGACATCTGGAGAACACCAAAACTCCGTAGGTTTCCTCTCTGGACAGGTGTAGTAGAATTCCGAATAACACCGGGCATCCGTTATGTAGCGAGCCGACCCGAATGGATCAAGTCTCTGTGCTTAGGTGTCATCCCTGGATCGGTATGCTGACACACACAGTACTCGAAGGATTTATAACAGAGGTAAATCACATGTATAAAGTAGCGTAAATACTATTACCTCGATCCAAAATATAGCGGAAGCAACAAGGTTGTGGATTCCCATCAACACCAACGGCAAAATTGAGTATAGGAAATCGTAACCCTAACGTATCACTTACTCGTCGTCTGAAAAAGTCTGCAACATGAAACGTTGCAGCCCGAAAACGGGTCAGCGCACGGAATATGCTGGCAATGTAACACATAGAGAGTAATGAAGGAATAAGCATATTCTACATGCATATATGGCTGGTGGAAAAGCTCTATGGTTATAAGGTTTTGCGAAAAGCCAATTTTTCCATACTGCAAAGGAATAAATTTATTTAACTATCATGGTGGTTGTTGAACATTGAGAATGGTTGACAGCATCCTCAATCTCAATTAAAAGTACTCATTAAACCCAAACAAATTATATTAAGTAACGTGTTGAGATCAACAGGATAATCCAAGAACTAGATACTCAAAATTGTCCATAACCGGGGACACGGCTAACCATGATTAGTTTATACACTCTGCAGAGGTTTGCGCACTTTTCCCCACAAGACTCGATCGCCTCCGTTTGGTTTCTCGCACTACAGGGTGTTTGAGAAACGGATGACCGAGACATAGTCTTTCAGAAGCGCTAGCACCTTACATGTGGGTAGACCGTACCAACCTACATCCCCTACATCTGCTAGCCTACCCGTAAGAGTTCGCACAACTTAGTCAACTACGCAAGAGCCCATAATGGCTTGTGGCTGCACACGGAAATTTCTAGTTTGAATAATCTCATGATCCCTTTGAGCCTGGGCGGCGGTCCGAAGAAATACAGGCAAATCCTGTCTACCCAGGTGCCTTGATAGGCAAATCCTGGAATAGCCAGGTGCCTCAATCCACCCAGATGTGTGTTTAAGTTGCCACCTTAAATAAACCATTAAATAACAATCTCACATCTTCATGGAAATTCACTCACCCAATCCACGTCTACTAGCATAGCATGGCATAATAAGCAAACGTAGAAGTAACTCCCAAGGTTTGATAATAAAACAGGTAATAGGTACTACCTCAACTACTTCCCATCCCACAATTTAATTAGATCCTAATCATGCAAGTGTTTGAGGATAGATCTAATGCATAAAAACTGGGTATGAGAAGAGGTATGATCAAAGTGTTACTTGCCTGCAAAGTTGATGAAGATGATTCGCACTCAAAACTCTTGATAGCTCTACTCATCACACTCCGGTCAATCTATCGTAAGCAATCAATGGTAACCACACATAAGCAATCACTCAAAAGATCGGAAAGAACGAAGAAAACGAATCGGAAAACATCAAAACCAAGCAAATAACTCTTGCAACATAAAACAATTTCTAACAGTACCAAAATTATGTGAATTTGGCCTTATCATAAAGTTTAGGTCAAGAGCTCCGATTTGCAAAAAGAATCAACTAAATCGGAGTTACGAAACTCAAGTTATGATCAAACGAAGTTTAAATACAAATCTGTTTGAATTCAAATTTTAAAACTTTCAAAAACATTTTTAAGTTGGATTACTGGATAGAGGGGATCATAACGAAGAAGTGGGCGTTGGTTTCGTTGAATTCCGACTAACGAGCAAAAAGTTACGGTCGTTTGAAAACCAGGGGCTAATCTGTAAATAAATATATTCACGGGTAGGTCCCTGACGGAAATTAAAAATAAAAAGAAAAATCTATCGAGCGAACGCTCGCTACAGAACCGAGATCTAAACAGCGAACACTCACTATATAAACTAACCAAATAAAAAAAACGGGTTTTTTTAAACCAAACCGAAACCCTAAAAAAACCGAACTTAAAGAAAAGAACCGGGTCGGTTTATACCGGTTCGCGGCGGTTTGCGAAGAAAACCGGCGGCGGCGGTGAGGTCGAACTCAGCGAGGCAATGGCGAGGCTCGTGGCGGCTCCGGTCATCGGAGGAGACGGCGAGGCGACGGGAGGACGGCAGCATGGCGGCAAAGGCAGTGGTGGCGGCAGCGGTGGGCATAGGCGGCGAGGTGGCGGCTTGAGGGCGGATCTCGGCCAAGCGACGACTTAGGCGGCGGGCGAGCGAGGGGAGAGAGGAGAGACGGGGCCCGGGGCTCCGGATTTATAGGGCGGGAGGAGGCGGCGCTCTTGCGTGGAGGAGGGGAAACGGAGAGGCGGTGGCCGGTGGCGGGGCGGCGCCGGACTCCGGGGAGGAGTCCCGGTCGGGGACAGAAGGGAGGCGGCGAGCGGCGCGGGCTGGGCCTTGGCCCAGTCGGCGGAGAAACCTTTTCTTTTAAACATTTGTTTTTTTAAACAGAGACAAATAAAAATAATAAAACCAAAGAAATAAAAATATTATATAGGCATATAATATATCAAAATTTTCAGAAAAATATTTTCTACAACATGAACATTATTCTAGCTTCAAATAAATTACACAAAAATTCAAATAAAGCAAAGAGTGCTTCTGCTCTAATAAAATCCAACAAAAATCATTTAAAAAATACCAAATGACTTCAAATTAATTTCTCTCCAATTTTCTGATGTACGGAATCATGTTACCCTATTTTCCATATATTTTATTTTTGGAGAAAAATAATTTGAATAAAACTCAAATAACTCCAAATTGAAAATAAATTGAAAGAACTTTGAATTTAATTCTTTGAAACTCCCAACTCATATTTCATAAAATTTGAAGAAGTCATTTTATCTTCGCTCTTGAAAATCATTGAGTTGCATAAAGTTTCAGAATTGGAAATATTTTTCCAAATGAAATTCAAATATTTTCAACACCCTTGTCATTTAAATAAATGGAAGAAGTCATGTCATCTTCCCTCCGTGGTTTTGTGATGAAAAGAATTTGAATTCGAAGATCATAAAAGCAAAATGAAAGTTTGGGAAAGTCCTTTTATTCCTCTCATTTAACTTTCAAAAGTTTCAATTCACTCACTTTCAGTCAATCAATCAAACAATCAATCAAAACTATCTATTTGTTTATAATATTCCAAAATTTAGAATTTTGGGATGTTACAAACTACCACCCTTAAAATGAATCTCGTCCTCGAGATTCGGAGAGGCTAGAAAGAAATAGGTTAGGTTTGGGGGTCTTCTAAAAAATCCATCGATCGTCTCCGGGGTCTCGGTTGCTACCACCCTTAGAAGCATTGTTAAGGTTCCATCAAAACTCATATACTCCATCCTTATCGTTGACAGTGTCGGTCTTCTCAGATCATAAGGATAATTCCTTCTCTGGGCTCTTCCGGTAGCGGCATAACCTTTTCCTTAATCTCTTCTGTCCTTTTTATCTTGGTAAGGTTATTCCGAGACTGGGTCTTCATTGCTGATAGGTCTGGCGCCAATACTAATCAACTATCGATATCTCATGGTGGTCAACAGTTTATGGTTTCTCCTGCAGAAAACGGGTCTTGGTTGAACCTCACCGTATATCCTACGATTGGCAACAACTGTCGTGTACAAGGGAAAAAAATTCTTATACCAATCTAAGGTTCAAACAAGGTTTTGATCGTCATCTCTCTACTATAGGTAAGTCACTCAGATTTACCATCACATATAGCAAAGCGAATAATAAGGGTAAGTCGGTATGGTGATCAATCCATCCCGCACCCAAATCATTACCTTGTACATGGTTTAGTGAATCTCACATTCTAACACTCAGTCATCCTCACAAGCATTGCATAATTTCTCTTGTCGACGAACCAAGTTCGGATAAATCCATTGATTCTGCAAGCCAAACAAACATCTATCGTTCCTTAACAACTCTCAAGTTTTGCGTAAACTCCTATAGGATCGTCTGTCTATAAGGGCATACCCTCTTCCAGGGTTTCTCCTTCAGCAAGAGTGTGCTTGCCTGTTGGCAGGTCCTGGGGCCTGTGGGTAATGGCCCATCTCATCACTTGCAAAACTGGAATTCATCATTAGGGCAACTGATCCTTATTCTAACATCCAGCTTCCTGTCATTCTTAAATCCATCCAATAGTACTGTCTTCCTTCCTTCTATTGGCACCAAACTAGGACATAATTACTCAGACTCATCATGGAATTTCCATTGATCCATAGTTCCAACATCATACCTCCTTTATATCCAGTAGTAATTCATCTCTTCATCCTCGTGGGATATCCCACGTACCGAGATAAAACTTATACTTATAAAGTCCATACTCCACTTCGTGGAACATCATTATCCTTCCTAGGGTCAAGCGTCCTTACAGGGGAATATTGGCCATCTCTGCATGGCACTTCTTCAACTGGGAAACGTGATACACATCATGAACTCCTGACAGTCCTTCGGGTGACTCCAATTTGTTGGTAACTTCTCCCATACGCTCCAAAACTCGGTATGGTCCTACAAATCTCGGGGCTAACTTTCCCTTAACTCCAAATCGTTTAACTCCCCGTAGAGGGGGCACACGAAGACATGCTCTGTCTCCAATTTCATAGACTACCTCCTTGCGTTTTTGAGTCTGCATAACTCTTTTGCCTGGACTGAGC
Organism: Aegilops longissima; assembly: GCA_021605205.1. Lineage (NCBI taxonomy): Eukaryota > Viridiplantae > Streptophyta > Magnoliopsida > Poales > Poaceae > Aegilops > Aegilops longissima. The sequence goes on from CM038682.1 coordinate 185,073,338, forward strand.
TACCTTCAGTCTATCTCGTAGCAACTTAACATTCTCTTCCGAATCCTTGATCACATTTGGTCCAAACAACTGACGGTCTCCAACGTCATCCCACACTCTCTTGGGGTATCAAACATATCGAGACAAAACTCATATTCATTTTATCCGAAATCCATTCGATGGGTATCCTTATCTTTCCAGGGTCAACGGTTCTTACAAGGTACTACCACCCTTAAAATGTTCCAATATTCCATAGACCATATTTCTCATATCCTCAAAATTGGTCAACATCTTTCCTCATAGGGTAACTCATAAAATCCAAAGCAGTACGAACACTGCTAACTTTATTGATTCTTAAATTATTACAGTCATCTCGCTTTTCCATTACATGTCTCAACTTAACACCTCAATATAAAAGAAAAAAAAAGCTCTCACTTCTACTACTCCATTTATTCTGTTACAAATTCAACTATATATCACCAGTCTCCTTCTCCTTCGGACAATCTCTGGCAAGGTGCCCTGCTACATTACAACGGAAACATATTACTTCTGACAGGTTTTGAGGTTTCCTCATGATCACATAGTCTCCTTGGGTCCGCGGCTTCCATTTTGGGCAAGTGTTGATGTAGTGCCCTGACTCCTTGCATTTGTAACATGTGACATGACTAAGGTCCTTCCTAGAATCCAATCTATTCCTCTTCCTGGACCTTTCTGTTCCAATCAGGGCTTCTATTTCCTGTGGGTCATACTCTACTTCCTCTATCGGGAATTCTACTAGATCTCCATTCAGACAATCTTGGGAGATGTGTCCTTCTTCTCCACATGAATAACATGACTTGGTGCGGGATTTAATTTTGTTTCCTTTGTGTGTGTCCTCAACATCTTCCTTCGTCACAGGTTCTTCTAACATCTCCATGAGGGCTCCTTTCATTTCTTTTTTCTTCTGCTGGATGGTTCTCTGCACCATAGTGTAAATGTGACACTAAGCAGGGTAGTGGGTAGTTCCTTCACACAAGAAACAAGTAATCTGTCTAGTTGGGCATTCTTTAGTTGGGTGACTTCCTTCACAATTAGGGCATTCATCCTGGTGTTCCTTATGGGTGTGTCCTATTTCTCCACAGAGCTTGCATGCACAAGGTTTCTTCATATCCTTTCCCGAAGGCTTCAATTTCTGGGACACAAACCGAGACATTAGCAAAGTCAACTTACTTTCTCCCCAAGTGGTTACTCCTTGCCATCTGTTGATGGTTTGGTACATCCTCCACCAGGTAGCAGCACCTCTTTCAAAGCACTCAATAGCATGCTGGGTCATATCCTTTCCGGCTATAGGGTTATTCTCCATATGATCCTCCATGTTCTGAATCCATCGGTCTGTCTCAAATTGACTCATTGGTCCAGAAAATACAAGCTCATCTCCATCCATCCTCTAATGGGTCCATGGGTTTGGGGTGGGATAAGAGAGATCGAGAGGGATGCACACAATTTAAACAAAAGTTTTGAAAAGACAGGTTTTATTGTGGCTGGTGGAAAAACATCAAACAAATGACAGCTCACAATCGTCGCATCTAACGAAGGTATATAACTGGGGTTTGGTCTCCTAAAGGTCAAATGAATCTTCAATGCCATCAAACTCTTCAAGTCTTGGTCATGTCTCCGATGGCTTCTTCTGATCATGCTTGTCCTTCTCAAGTTCTTTTGCAAGATCATCTCTATTGACGCAGAGTCTCTCGTGGCGTCCTTTAATATTCCTCGAGTTGCATTCCAAACTTCGGTTTCAACTTCCTTGACATGAACCATGATCCTCATCGTCCTTGATCTGATTTAATCTTTGATGTCTCAAGGTTTTGCTCCTCCAGCTTGGCTACTTTCAGTTTCAGGTTCCTGAATTCTTCATGAATTGCTTCCTTGTCAAATACGGCTTCCTGTAGATCCACCCTAAACTTCTTGATGTAACACTCCAGATCCTGGTGATACACCAGTAATGTTAAAACTGCATCCTTCGCTGACAGATGCTCCTTCAGACTTCTACCATCCAATCCTTTCATGCATATGCATGCTTAACTCAGCACGGTGTCAATAGCATAAACGGGTGATAACATCATGGATAGCGTGTTTCTGCTCTTGTCATTTCCATGTGCTATCCTTCCATAGTTGATATCTCCTGCCTTAGGGTTTTCCTTGACAAAACTTTGAGTTTCTAACTCTCCATGTTCCGGTCTTACTCCAATACACCTTGATCTCGGGTATTGATAACTTCCATAATCTGTCAAATTCCATAAGCGTAACCTTCCTAGGTCATAAAAATCTGGGAATTCTTCAGAGCCTTCAAAATCTCCTAGTCTTCGGAGTCTTCAACCGTTGTAGTTTCCATTTACACGGTAAAATCCTCTTCATTCCAAATGGTCTTAGTTGTCCAATATCTTATCTCCTTGGAGTGTTCTCATCAGCCGAATCTTCGAGTGGTCAAAAGGGAAAAGGGGTATGGTCTCACTAAAAGGGAATATTTGAATAAGCTCAGAAGTGAAGAGAGGTAAAAGATCTTTTTGAAAATGAAGTTGTAGAAAAATCTTTCCTATGGGCTTGCCGTTTCTAGGGTCACGTCCTCATACCAACATGTGCTCGATACCATCTTGTAGCGACCCGACCCGAATGGATCAAGTCTCTGTGCTTAGGTGTCATCCCTGGATCGGTATGCTGACACACACAGTACTCGAAGGATTTATAACAGAGGTAAATCACATGTATAAAGTAGCGTAAATACTATTACCTCGATCCAAAATATAGCGGAAGCAACAAGGTTGTGGATTCCCATCAACACCAACGACAAAGTTGAGTATAGGAAATCGTAACCCTAACGTATCACTTACTCGTCGTCTGAAAAAGTCTGCAACATGAAACGTTGCAGCCCGAAAACGGGTCAGCACATGGAATATGCTGGCAATGTAACACATAGAGAGTAATGAAGGAATAAGCCTATTCTACATGCATATATGGCTGGTGGAAAAGCTCTATGGTTATAAGGTTTTGCGAAAAGCCAATTTTTCCCTACTGCAAAGGAATAAATTTATTTAACTATCATGGTGGTTGTTGAACATTGAGAATGGTTGACAGCATCCTCAATCCCAATTAAAAGTACTCATTAAACCCAAACAAATTATATTAAGTAACGTGTTGAGATCAACAGGATAATAGAAGAACTAGATACTCAAAATTGTCCATTACCGGGGACACGGCTAACCATGATTAGTTTATACACTCTGCAGAGGTTTGCGCACTTTTCCCCACAAGACTCGATCGCCTCCGTTTGGTTTCTCGCTTTCTGTGGTGTTTGAGAAGCGGATGACCGAGACATAGTCTTTCGAAGCGCTAGCACCTTACATGTGGGTAGACCGTACCAACCTACATCCCCCTACATCTGCTAGCCTACCCGTAAGAGTTCGCACAACTTAGTCAACTACGCCAGAGCCCATAATGGCTTGTGGCTGCACACGGAAGTTTCTAGTTTGAATAATCTCATGATCCCTTTGAGCACAGGCGGCAAATCAAAGAAATACAGGCAAATCCTGTCTACCAGTGCCTTGATAGGCAAATCTGGAATAGCCAGTGTCTCAATCCACCAGGATGTGTGTTTAAGTTGCCACCTTAAATAAACCATTAAATAACAATCTCACATCCGTCATGGAAATTCACTCACCCAATCCACGTCTACTAGCATAGCATGGCATAATAAGCAAACGTAGAAGTAACTCCCAAGGTTTGATAATAAAACAGGTAATAGGTACTACCTCAACTACTTCCCATCCCACAATTTAATTAGATCCTAATCATGCAAGTGTTTGAGGATAGATCTAATGCATAAAAACTGGGTATGAGAAGAGGTATGATCAAAGTGTTACTTGCCTGCAAAGTTGATGAAGATGATTCGCACTCAAAACTCTTGATAGCTCTACTCATCACACTCCGGTCAATCTATCGTAAGCAATCAATGGTAACCACACATAAGCAATCACTCAAAAGATCGGAAAGAACGAAGAAAACGAACCGGAAAACATCAAAACCAAGCAAATAACTCTTGCAACATAAAACAATTTCTAACAGTACCAAAATTATGTTAATTTGTCCTTATCAGAAAGTTTAGGTCAAGAGCTTCGATTTGCAAAAAGAATCAACTAAATCGGAGTTACGAAACTCAAGTTATGATCAAACGAAGTTTAAACACAAATATGTTTGAATTAAAATTTTAAAACTTTCAAAAACATTTTTAAGTTGGATTACTGGATAGAGGGGATCATAACGAAGAAGTGGGCGTTGGTTTCGTTGAATTCCGACTAACGAGCAAAAAGTTACGGTCGTTTGAAAACCAGGGGCTAATCTGTAAATAAATATATTCACAGGTAGGTCCCTGACGGAAATTAAAAATAAAAATAAAAATCTATCGAGCGAATGCTCGCTACAGAACCTAAACCGACGAAAACCGTTCCCTAATGAGATCTAAACAGCGAACACTCACTATATAAACTAACCAAATAAAAAAACGGGTTTTTTTAAACCAAACCGAAACCCTAAAAAAACCGAACTTAAAGAAAAGAACCGGGTCGGTTTATACCGGTTCGCAGCGGTTTGCGAGGAAAACCGGCGGCGGCGGCGAGGTCGAACTCCAGCGAGACGGCGGCGAGGCTCCGACGGGCGGCTCCGGTCGTCGGAGGAGACGACGAGGCCTGGGAGGCGGCACTGGGCGCGGGTGCGGTGGTGGCTACGGCGGTGGGCATAGGCGGCGGGTGGCGGCTTGGGCGGCGGCTGGGGAGGATCTCGGCCATGGCGACTTGGCGGCGGGCGGCGAGCGAGGGGAGAGAGGAGAGACGGGGCCCGGGGCTCCGGATTTATAGGGCGGGGGGAGGCGGCGCTGTTGCGTGGAGGAGGGGCAACGAAGAGGCGGTGGTCGGTGGCGGGGCGGCGCCGGACTCCGGGGAGGAGTCCCGGTCGGGGACGGGAGGGAGGCGGCGAGTGGCGCGGGCTGGGCCTTGGCCTGGCTTCGGCGGAGAAACCTTTTTTTTAAACATTTGTTTTTTTTAAACAGAGACAAATAAAAATAATAAAACCAAAGAAATAAAAATATTATATAGGCATATAATATATCAAAATTTTCAGAAAAATATTTTCTACAACATGAACATTATTCTAGCTTCAAATAAATTACACAAAATTCAAATAAAGCAAAGAGTGCTTCTGCTCTAATAAAATCCAACAAAATCATTTAAAAATACCAAATGACTTCAAATTAATTTCTCTCAATTTTCGATGTACGGAATCATGTTACCCTATTTTCCATATATTTTATTTTTGGAGAAAATAATTTGAATAAAACTCAAATAACTCCAAATTGAAAATAAATTCAAAAGAACTTTGAATTTAATTCTTTGAAACTCCCAACTCATATTTCATAAAATTTGAAGAAGTCATTTTATCTTCGCTCTTGAAAATCATTGAGTTGCATAAAGTTTCAGAATTGGAAATATTTTTTCAAATGAAATTCAAATATTTTCAACACCCCTTGTCATTTAAATAAATGGAAGAAGTCATGTCATCTTCTCTCCAGGGTTTTGTGATGAAAAGAATTTGAATTCCCGAAGATCATAAAAGCAAAAATGAAAGTTTGGGAAAGTCCTTTTATTCCCTCTCATTTAACTTTCAAAAAGTTTTGAATTCACTCACTTTCAGTCAATCAATCAAACAATCAATCAAAACTATCTATTTGTTTATAACATTCCAAAATTTAGAATTTTGGGATGTTACACGTTAGGACCAGACTTATGTTAATTTCTTCTCTCTATAGTGTTATTGGATATCCGGTGGTTACCAGACATACGGTACAGGATAACAGACCAGACATCCGGTACGTAACGGATATCTAGTGGAACAATGAAGACAGAGAATGCACCACCAAGCCCTATGAGTGTATATTTTTGTGAACATGTATACTAGGGCATTATTGTAGGTGCATATGTGTATCACAAGAGTATGATGAGAGTGATGTGTGTAGGGACATTGATGTGAGTGGAGAATATTTGCAAGAAGATGTGAACTTGAGCATATCTATTACATACCCCAATGATCCTCTTTTCATAATACGGGATCCCTATACTCAAGAACAAACCTAAAAGGCCTACCTTCATATCTTTGCTTCTTCATTGTTGAGCAATATCAAAATACGTGGGTCCGTGATCCACACACATATGATTCTATTGTTGGGGAACGAAGCATGAAAATCAATAAAATCCCTACAAACACCCAAGATCTATCTAGGAGAAGCATAACAACGAGACGGGAGAGTGTGTCTATGAGAAAGCGAAAGCGTATATAACGCGGTTTATGTAGTCGTACTCTTCGCGATCCGATCACGATCCAACCGATCTAGTGCCGAACGGGCGTCACCTCCGAGTTTAGCGTACGTGCGGCTCGATGACGTCTCCTCCTCCTTGATCCAGCAAGAGAAGGCGAAGAAGTAGATGGGATCACAACCAACACGATAGCATGGTGGTGGTGGAGCTGGAATATTGGCAGGGCTTCGCTAAGCGAAAAACCATGGACAAGAACTATGCCGGGAGGGAGAGGCGGTGCAGCAGCCAAGGCCAATGTATTGGGGTGCCTTGTTGCGCCCCTCCCCTATATTTTTATATGCGCAGGAGGGCTGGGAGTCCAGCCCTACTCCTAATTGGAGTTGGCGCCAAGGGGGAGAGGACTTGGACTCGAAGTCCAATCATATTCCTACTAGGACTCCCCTTTTTTCCCTTCCCTAGCCGCCTAGCCCAATAAGACCAGGGTGCCTCCCCTCAGCCCATGCCAACCCTTGGGACGTGGTGGACCCACTTGTGGACTTCCGCACCCCTCCGGAATCCTCCGGAACCTTGTGGAAGCTTCCCGATACAATATCGAAAAAACTGCATCTTTTCCCGGAACCCAAAATATGACTTCCCATATATAAATCTTTACCTCTCGACCATTACAAGACTCCTCATGACGTCCGAGTTCTCATCCGAGACTCTGAACAACATTCGATTACCAATCATCAAATATCCCAATACTACCCTAGCGTCAATGAACGTTCAGCGTGTGACCCTACGGGTTCCGGAATCATGTAGTCATGACCGAGAGACCTCTGCGGTCAATAACCAATAGTAGGACCTGGATGCCCATATTGATTCCTACATTTTCCAAGAAGATCTTTTATCGGCTGAACCACGATGTCAAGGGTTTGGTTAATCCCATATGCAATTCCCTTTGTCCGACGATATGTTACTTGCCCGAGATTCGATGTCGGTATCTCCATGCCTAATTCAATCTCATTACCGGCAAGTCTCTTTACTCGTTCCGTAATACAAGATCTCAGGACTAACTCATTAGCCGCATTGCTTGCAAGCTCTTTATGATGTTGTATTACTGGCAGGCCCAGAGATATCTCTCCATGACACGGAGTGACAAATTGCAGTCTCGATCCATGCCAACTCAATAGACACCTTCAGAAATACCTGTAGAGCATCTTTATGATCACCAGTTATGAAGTGACGTTTGATAGCACACAAAGGTATTCCTCTGGTATTCGAGAGTTTCATGATCTCATGGTCTTAGGAATAGATACTTGACATGAAGAAAGCTATAACAATTAAACTCAAGTGATACGATCAAATGCTAAGCTTACGGTTGGGTATTGTCCATCACATTATTCTCCTAATGATGCGATCCCGTTATCAAATGACAATTCATGTCTATGGTTAGGAAACCTTTACCACGTTTTATCAACGAGCTAGTCTAGTAGAGGCTCACTAGGGACACGGAACATGTTTACGTATCCACACATGTATTTAAGTTTCCGGTCAATACAATTCTAGCATGTGCTAGAATAATAAACATTTATCATGAACGGGAAACACTACAAAAAAATACACTTCCGTGATGATATGTGTTTGTCACAGTAGGTCGCGTTTTTTGTCATGCATGTAGATCCATGAAAAATTTATGACGAATCAAGATAGTCATACACGTCTTTGTCGTAGAAGTGTTCCATGACATTACCATAATTATCATCACGGAAGTGTCCACTTCCATGACGATAAATCGCGCGTCACAGAAGTGCTTTCGTCAAGGGTGACCGACACGTGGCATCCACCGTAACGGAACGCCGTTAAGCTATCAGGTCGGGTTTTGGATCCGATAACCCGTTAACAGCCCCGGCCAATGGGGATTTTCCACATGTAAAATCATCATTGGCTGGAGAACACGTGTCGGCTCACCGTTGGGACAGATGTCATCCACTCATTGGATAGAAGGCGCCTATGATATGTCGACACGTGGCACGACCCAACAGAGGCCCATTCCAGTGAAAAGGCCGGCCCGTTTGACTTGGTCAAAAGGTGGCGGGCCGGCCCATGTAAAGCCCGTTAACGGCCTGTTTGCATATAGCCCATTTACGACCCGCTAACCCAAGGCCCGTTCATACTGTTCGAATTAGGCCCGATGGCGTCATCCGGGCCACCCAATATGATTCGATCCATTTTCACTTCGGCCCATGTATGGCCCATGACGTCTTCGGCCCATATGAGGCCCTATGCAACTCTTGGCCTATTAACGGCCCGTGGTGAAACGGCCCGTAATGAACAATGTATTACTTTACACCCATTAACGACCGTGAAATCGGCCGTAATGAACGGTGTATCACTTTATACCCATTAAGGGCCGCTATTCCGTTGGGCGCGTTTCAGCCCATGTTATCTTCGGCCTTCTCAGAGCCCATTTATTCTTGGGCTCATTTCCAGCATTCGTTTACTTACGTCCCGTTACTGTCATTTTCTGCTTATGGGCCAAATTCATCCCATGGTTACAGTCGGCCCGTTCGTGGTCCATTAACACGTTGGGCCGTTTTCATAGCGTCATGAAATACGGCCTATTAACGATGGCCCGTTATGGTCGGCCTATGAACGGACAATTCCAACTCTAGCCCGTTTACGGCCATAATGCGACCTGTTATTGGCCCATGTTTGGCCAATCGATCATACTACCCGTATAAGGCCCATTGATGATACGGCCTGTAGAAGGCCCATTGTTTCTACGGCCCGTAGAAGGCCCATTGTTTCTACGGCCCGTAGAAGGCCCACTGTTTAAACGGCCCGTACAAGGCCCACTGTTTCTACGGCCCGTAGGTCCAGTGTCACTACAGTAAATACTAGCCCATGTTTATTGTGGCCTAGTTTTAAAAAATAGGTTATTGCAGCCACTAGCAAACTGCAGAAAAAGAACTGCACTGACTACAAGCAAACAAATAAACAAGACAACAAGGAAATACATAAGCAAGCAACTTACACTAGGCTATCACGGCTATTACACATATTACATCCACTGGGCATCAAAGTTCGCCACCGGTGCAAATATAGGGAACACAAAGAGCATATAAACACCGCAGACAAAACAAGTCCAGAATGAAACCACTTGAAGAGCTCAAGAAACAATATACTGGGTACCCATAATGTTGGCAAGATGCTTAGCAAGCTTATTAACTTTCTCTTGTTTGGCGCTTAAGTCCTCCAGCGCTTGCTGTTTGGCGCTTAAGTTTTAGTTTCAGATAAGAAACTGCAAGTTCAGTTTCAGATAAGAAACTGCAACTTTCAGAGGCAGAGCATTTATATTAACACGGCCTTTTCAAACAGGGTTAACATCATGTTGGAAGTTTTATTCATGGTCGAAAATGGAACTACCAGCCAGTTAACATCATGCTGATCAACATTCATGCATAGCACATCTTCATATGATGCATAGTCAAAATGCCCACACAATGTCGAGTGTGCGAAACATAGAGAAAACGAGGGACGAAGTTTTGGCAAGTGTTGGACGTGGTTTTGGGCTGCCCCGTCTAGGCTTTCATTTTTAACACGCGCAGCCCACGACCTCGGATGGGAGGGCCTGTTTGTATTTTCTTAGGGCCGTCATGTATCGACCGGCCTATGGACCTCCCATCCGAGGTTTTATTTTTGGCAGCCCAATTTATGTATTTTTTTGAAGAAAACGCAGAGGTCTGTTCTATTTTCTATATAAGAATAGGAACGCATGCACAACTTATGTTTCCCTTCTAACTATATTATGTATATTTAAATTATTTTATATGTTATTATATATTATTTTTATTGTCATCATATATTTAACAGATACTTACATATGTAAGAAAACAATATCCCACATCTTATTAACTTATAAAAATAATTTCTTAACAAATAAAATCCTGGATTGTTTTGGCACGAAAATTCTAGTGATTATGTACAAAAGTTTGGTAAGATTTAAGGACGAATGTAATAATATCACTTATTATTTAAATATATTTATAACAAAATGCTCAGCCCTTTTTTATTTTTTGAGAACATTGCTGGCCCAACCCAACATTATAATTAGAATCAGCCCAGCAAAATCGTGTATTTCGAGAAAGTGCAAATGGCTTGTAATTTTTTAGGAAATAAAATAAATGGGCCGCATGAACGCTACATTAATTGTTCACCCAGCCCAACTAATGGCTGTAATTCAAAAAAAAGACCAAATTGACTGTAAATTCTACCACGCAAAAAAAAGACTGTAAATTCTGAAAAAATGGGTTGAATACGTGGCACATTTTTGGAGGCTGAAATGTGGGCCAATAGGTCGAAGCCAATGCAAGTCGTTGTCAATTTAGTCAACAAATGATTCTGACATGTTAGCCATTGGATTTACATCCAACGACCGGCATCCATCTTCAATCTCTCATCTTCTTCTCCAGCGCCTCCGGGACCACCTCCCGCCTCCTGCTGCTAGCAGCTCTGCTTAGCACGCTTCGCTATGAGGCGCTACTCCACCGTTGGCTAGGCCATCCCTCCACCCCTCCACACCTCCTGTTCTTCTCCACCGACTGCCGAACCACACCGCACAAGAACCAGTTAACCCTCATACACCTCTCCGTCCGCGACTCTACTCCCGCTTCTTCCCATCTCTGGCCCGTTGCTGTCCGGGGCCTCGCCGTCGTCCACCACCTTGGATGCGCTCGGCGCGGCGTGGTCAACATGGTCAACGAACGACACCATCGGAAGTAGACTGTGCGTGGAGAGGCTGACAGCTGGGTCCACGGCCGCACACAAGGAAATGCCTCCTTATTACGCGCAAAATAATGATTCCTCCACCTGACATCTGGGACCCACCAGAAGGGCCTCTGTATTTCGCGAAAAAAACGTGCCCCCCGCTGACTTGTCGGACCCACCAGCTATCTTCACACGCAAGGAAGTGCCTCCTTATTACGCACAAAAAAATGAATACTCCCCCTGCTAGCTGGAACCCAACATACTGGGAGGCTGACTTGTGGGCCTACCAAGTTGACGGGGACGGAGGGCTTTGTCAACTTAGTCAATATGAACGATTCTAGCTCTTGTTACCGTACGATGTTCATCCAACGGTTGTAGTGCTTCTTGAACCTCTGGTCTTCTTGCTCCAGCCACCCAAACAAGCACCGGTCATGCCGCGTGCTCCTGCCTCCCGTGGCCGGCTGTGATGCCGCAGAGGCCTCATCGCCCACTACTACTCCCACCACTGGCCAGGCCATCCCACTACTCACCCACACCCCATGTTATTCTGCGGCGACAGCAGCCTCACACCGCAACCGAACTAGTGAACCCTCGTACTCCTCTTCGTGTGGGCATCCACTGCTGCGTCTTCCCCGGCTCCGAGTCGTCCCCTTCCTAGGCCTCGCCGTCGTCCACCGCCATGGTGCTCTCAGCACGGCGTGGTCAACGTGGTCAAGGAAAGACTTCCATCGGACGTGGACTGTACGTGGAGAGGCTGACAGCTGGGTCCACGGCCGCAGCAAGGAAGTGCCTCCTTATTACGCGGAAAATAATGATTCCTCCACCTGACAGCGGGGACCCACCCGATGGGCCACCGTATTTCGCGAAAAAAGTTTCCGCCTGACTGCTGGGACCCACCAGCTACATCTTTGCACGCAAGGAAGTGCGTCCGGGCAAAAAAAATGATTCGCCCCCCTGACTGCTGGGACCCACCAGCTACATCTTCGCACGCAAGGAAGTGCGTCCGGGCAAAAACAACGATTCGCCCCTCTGACTGCTGGGACCCACCAGCTACATTTTCGCACGCAAGGAATTGCCTGACTGTTGGGACCCACCTGGTCGAAGCGTAGGTAGCGTTGTCATCCTGGTCGCGAACATGTACGTACATATATACTGGTCGATGTAGAGGCGCGCACGTGTCATAGTAGAGGCGTGTACGTGTTGTAGTAGAGGCGCGCACGTAGCATGTACACGTACGTACAGCGGCCAGGGTGCAAGAAAGAAAATACGGCCACGTATGTACATACAGGCGGGGTCTCGAACGCCTACTCGCGCATACGTACATGGCTGGGTCGGAACGGAGAAATGATAACCCACAAGTATAGGGGATCGAAACAGCTTTCGAGGGTAGAGTATTCAACCCAAATTTATTGATTCGACACAAGGGGAGCCAAAGAATATTCTTGAGTATTAGCAGTTGAGTTGTCAATTCAACCACACCTGGATAACTTAGTATCTGCAGCAAAGTGTTTAGTAGCGAAAGTGGTATGATAATAAAGGTAACGGTAGCAAAAGTAAAGATAAATGTTTTTGGGTTTTTGTAGTAGTTGTAACAGTAGCAACGGAAAAGTAAATAAGCGAAGAACAATATGTGAAAAGCTCGTAGGCACCGGATCAGTGATGGATAATTATGCCGGATGCTATTCCTCATGCAATAGTTATAACATAGGGTGATATAGAACTAGCTCCAATTCATCAATGTAATGTAGGCATGTATTCCGTAAATGGTCATACGTGCTTATGGAAAAGAACTTGTATGACATCTTTTGTCCTACCCTCCCGTTGCAGCGGGGTCCTTATGAAAACTAAGGGATATTAAGTCATCCTTTTAATAGAGAACCGGTCCAAAGCATTAAAACATAGTGAATACATGAACTCCTCAAACTACGGTCATCACCGAGAAGTATCCCGATTATTGTCACTTCGGGGTTGTCGGATCATAACACATAATAGGTGACTATAGACTTGCAAGATAGGATCAAGAACACACATATATTCATGAAAACATAATAGGTTCAGATCTGAAATCATGGCACTCGGGCCCTAGTGACAAGCATTAAGCATAGCAAAGTCATAGCAACATCAATCTCAGAACATAGTGGATACTAGGGATCAAACCCTAACAAAACTAACTTGATTACATGGTAAATCTCATCCAACCCATCACCGTTCAGCAAGCCTACGATGGACTTACTCACGCACGGCGGTGAGCATCATGAAATTGGTGATGGAGGATGGTTGATGATGATGACAGCGACGAATCCCCCTCTCCGGAGCCCCGAACGGACTCCAGATCAGCCCTCCCGAGAGAGATTAGGGCTTGGCGGCGGCTCCGTGTCATGAAACGTGATGAAACTTTCTCTCTGATTTTTTTCTCCCCGAGACGGAATATATGGAGTTAGAGTTGAGGTCGGAGGAGGTCCAGGGGGCCGACGAGATAGAGGCGCGCCTAGGGGCGCCCACATCTCGTGGACAGGCCCCAGGCCCCTGGTGTATTTCTTTCGCCCAATAATTCTTATAAATTCCAAAAAGTGCCTCCGTTGATTTCCAGGTCATTCCGAGAACTTCTCTTTTCTACACATAAAACAACATCATGATAGTTCTGCTGAAAACAGTGTCAGTCCGGGTTAGTTTCATTCAAATCATGCAAGTTAGAGTCCAAAACAAGGGCAAAAGTGTTTGGAGAAGTAGATACGTTGGAGACGTATCAACTCCCCCAAGCTTAAACCTTTGCTTGTCCTCAAGCAATTCAGTTGATAAACTGAAAGTGAAAAAGAAAAACTTTTACAAACTCTGTTGCTCTTGTTGTTGTAAACATGAAAAGCCAGCATTCAAGTTTCAGCAAATATTATGAACTAACCATACTCACAATAATACATAGGTCTCGCAGTTACTCATATTAATAACATAATCAGCTAGCGAGCCATAATAATAAAACTCGGATGACAACACTTTCTCAAAATAATCACAACATGACATAACAAAATGGTATCTCGCTAGCCCTTTCTGAGACCGCAAAACATAAATGCAGAGCACCTTTAAAGATCAAGGACTGACTAAACATTGTAATTCATGGTAAAAGAGATCCAATCAAGTCATACCCAATATAAACCAATAGTAATGAATGCAAACAACAGTGTGCTCTCCAGCGGGTGCTTTTTAATAAGAAGGGATGATGACTCAACATAAAAGTAAATAGATTGGCCCTTCGCAGAGGGAAGCAGGGATTTGTAGAGGTGCCAGAGCTCGATTTTAAAATAAATATTGAATAACATTTTGAGTGGCATACTTTCGCTGTCAACGTAACAACTATGAGATGGCTGTATCTTCCATACTACATGCATTATAGGCAGTTCCCAAACAGAATGGTAAAGGTTTGTACTCCCCCTCCTCCACAAGCATCAATCCATGGCTTGCTCGAAACAACGAGTGCCTCCAACATTCAACGGGTCCCAGGGGGAGTTTTTTTGCAATTATTTTGATTTAGTTTTGATCTTTTTGGATCATGGGACTGGGCATCCCGGTTACCGGGCCTTTCTCGTGAATGAGAAGCGGAGTCCACTCCTCTTGAGAATAACCCACCTAGCATGGAAGATATAGGCAGCCCTAGTTGTACATGAGCTGCTCAAGCATACAAAACAGAATTTCATTTGAAGGTTTGGAGTTTGGCACATACAAATTTACTTGGAACGGCAGGTAGATACCGCATATAGGAAGGTATAGTGGACTCATATGGAACAACTTTGGGGTTTAAGGAGTTTGGATGCACAAGCAGTATTCCCGCTTAGTACAAGTGAAGGCTAGCAAAAGACTGGGAAGCGACCAACTGAGAGAGCGACAACTGTCGTAAACATGCATTAAAATTAATTCACACCGAGTACAAGCATGAGTAGGATATAATCTACCATGAACATAAATATCATGAAGGCTATGTTGATTTGATTCAACTACATGTGTAAACATGTGCCAAGTCTAGTCACTGAATTCATTCAAAGGAGGATACCATCCTATCATACCATATCATAATCATTCTAATAGCATGTTGGCACGCAAGGTAAATCATTATAACTCATAGCTAATCAAGCATGGCACAAGTAACTATAATCTCTAAATGTCATTGCAAATATGTTTACTTCATAATAGCTGACTCAGAAACGATGAACTCATCATATTTACAAAAACAAAAGAGGTCGAGTTCATACCAGCTTTTCTCATCCCAATAAGTTCATCATATATCGTCATTATTGCCTTTCACTCGCACGACCGAACAATGTGTAATAATAATAAGAGTGTACGTGCATTGGACTAAGATGGAATCTACAAGCATTCAACTCAAGAGAGAAGACAGGGTAATATGGGCTCTAAGTTAAATAAACATTCATGCATATAAGAGCCACTAAGCATTTTCAATATGGTCTTCTCGACCCCCAAAAGAAAGAAAAGAAAATAAAACTATTTACACGGGAAAGCTCCCAACAAGTAAGAAGAAGAACTAGAAATCTTTTTGGGTTTTCATTTTAATTCTACTACCAGCATGGAAATTAAACTAACTATTTTTTTGTTTTTTCCTAAGGTTTATCAAACACACAAGAAGAAAACTAGAAAAAGAAATTTAACTAGCATGGATAATACAATGAAAGAGTATGAGCACCGACGACTAGTGTGTGAGCATGAATGTAAAATCGGTGAGAAATACGTACTCCCCCAAGCTTAGGCTTTTGGCCTAAGTTGGTCTAGTACCAAGGACCGCTGCTACCCTCCCCGGTGTAGTGGGAGGTGTAATCAGGATACCACTGGTTGGTCATCTCCGGATCCCACTGGACAGATGATGCACGATAAGGGTCCAGCTCAGGTTCTGGTTCAGGTTCAGGTTCAGGTTCTGGAGTAAAGGTTTGAGCTCGATGATTTTTTACCGCTTCCGGTGTGACAAGAAAATTATCTGCAAGCAAATCAAACAACAAAGGCGCAGGCAAAGTAATAATCTCAATGTGCTTCTTATTAAATCTAAGTTTATACAAGAGCATCTTATCTTCATTATCAACAATAAACTTGTGTGCTACCATGCTCTTGTAATCTAAGATGTGAGGGTGCAATTTTATCTCATCCTCCTCATAGTGCCTAATGGGTATCTGAAAATGTTCAACAAGACGTGCAGCATAGATACCTCCAAATATGGGGCCTTTTGTACGATTCAGGGCTAGCCGTTTAGCAACGACGTCACCCATACTAAAAGTGTTGTCTCCCAGCAAAGCATGTTGAAGAATAATAATATCTGGAACGCTCAAATTTCCACTATTTCCACGACCAATCAAGCATCTACTAGCAAATATGGCAAAGTAGCGTAAAACAGGAAAGTGTATGCTAGAGACTTTTGCCTCAGAGCCCTTCTTTGGCTCTTCCACAGCAATAGTTTTAACAAAGCCATCCACATCTTCACGATGGGGTTCCTCTAATTCTCCCTCATAAGGTATCCTACATACCGCACAAAAGTGACGTAAATACATTTCTTTGAATTCATCATATAAATGAAATGATACTGCAGGTGGTGACTTCTTAGGATAATGATAGAAGTTTTGCACGAAAGTATTGGTGAGCAAGAGATACTGATCGATTCGGTCGTTGATGAACCCGGTGAGGCCTGCAGTCTCGATTAAAACATAAAAATCTTCATGAATTCCGGCTTCTTTCAAGAAATCTTCGCATGGCCATTCACACGACCGTACTTCCGCTAAGCGAGGAAGATTATGCTTGGGTTTTTCCTTCTCTTTGTCTTGTTTTTCCTTAGAGCTTTGGCTAGAAGAGCCTTTAAAGAGCCTCCTTAACATTTTCTGAAAATTCTGAAATTTTAGTAACTTCAAAATAAAAGTGCATAAAACTAAACAAGATTGATAGCAACTACTCCTACAAGTGCCTAGAGCCTATATCATGCATTAGAATTGCTTGGGACCTCAAAAATTTAACATGCAAGCTCAAGAACATGGTCACATATGCAGCAAAAATTTGCAATGAATAAAGCACTAGAACAAAAACTAATTGGATCAATGGAGGAGTCACATACCAAGCAACAATCTCCCAAAGCAGTTTTGTGAATGGAGCTTTGAGCAAGGAGATCGAAAATCGCAGCAAGAAGAGCTAGAACTCGTGCTTGAGCTGGATGGGGATTTTTTTGGGTAGAAGATGAAGTGTGTGGGTGCTGGCATAAGTGGAGGGGGGCCATCAGGGGCCCACGAGACAGGGGGCGCGCCCTACAGGGGGGGCGCGCCCTCCTCTCTCGTGGCCTGGTGCTTGGCCCTCCTGCAGTGTTTTCAGTGCCTAAAATCCTCAAATATTCCAAAAAAAACATACTAGATTTGTAGGGCATTTGGAGCACTTTTATTTTCGGGCTATTTTTTAATGCACGAATAATTCAGAAAACAGACGAATAATACTATTTTTGCTTTACTTCATCTAAATAACAGAAAGTAAAAGGAGGGTACAGAAGGTTGTGCCTTCTAGTTTCATCCATCTCGTGATCATTGAAATGAACCCACTAACAAGGTTGATCAAGTCTTGTTAACAAACTCATTCCGAATAACATGGAACCGGAGAAATTTCGAATAACACTAAGTTACCTCAACGGGGATATGAAAAACCCCAACAATAAGAATATCATACTTTTTCTTGACAGTAGGGAGAGGAAATTTGAAACCTCCAAAAATGATAGTTGGAACTTTTCCAATTGAACTGATGCTATGAACTTGAGATTGTTTCCTCGGAAAGTGTACCGTATGCTCGTTACCATTAACATGAAAAGTGACATTGCCTTTGTTGCAATCAATAACAGCCCCTGCAGTATTAAGAAAAGGTCTACCAAGGATAATAGACATACTATCATCCTCAGGAATATCAAGAATAACAAAGTCCGTTAAGATAGTGACATTTGCCACCACAACAGGCACATCCTCACAAATGCCGACAGGTATAGCAGTTGACTTATCAGCCATTTGCAAAGATACTTCTGTAGGTGTCAACTTATTCAATTCAAGTCTACGATATAAAGAGAGAGGCATAACACTAACACCTGCTCCAAGATCACATAAAGCAGTTCTAACGTAATTTCTTTTAATAGAGCATGGTATAGTTGGTACACCCGGATCTCCAAGTTTCTTTGGTATTCCACCCTTAAAAGTGTAATTAGCAAGCATGGTGGAAATTTCAGCTTCCGATATCTTTCTTTTATTTGTGATCATATCCTTCATATACTTAGCATAAGGATCCACTTTAAGCATATCAGTTAAGCGCATACGTAAGAAAATAGGTCTAATCATTTCAGCAAAGCGCTCAAAACCCTCATCATCCTTTGACTTGGATGGTTTAGGAGGAAAGGGCATGGGTTTCTGAACCCATGGTTCTCTTTCTTTACTGTGCCTCCTAGCTACAAAATCTCTCTTATCATAACGTTGATTCTTTGATTATGGGTTATCAAGATCAACAGCAGGTTCAATCTCTACATCATTATCATTGCTAGGTTGAGCATCAACATGAACATTATCATTAACATTATCACTAGGTTCATGTTCATCACCTGATTGTGTTTCAGCATCAGAGACAGAAATATTATTGGGAGTCTCAAGTGTGTCTACACATGTTCACTAGAAGCATGCAAAGTTCTATCGTTTTTCTTCTTCTTCTTTTTAGAAGAACTAGGTGCCTCTAAATTATTTCTCTGAGAATCTTGCTCGATTCTCTTAGGGTGGCCTTCAGGATACAAAGGTTCCTGAGTCATTCTACCAGTTCTAGTAGCCACTCTAACAGCAAAGTCATTTTTATTATTTAATTCATCAAGCAAATCATTTTGAGCTTTGAGTACTTGATCAACTTCAGTAGCAACCATAGAAGCATATTTGCTAACGCGGTGAAGTTCATCTTTAACTCTAGCCAGATTATCACCTACGCGTCCTATTTTGAAAGCATTATTCTTTAACTCTCTACCAACATAAGCATTAAAACTTTCTTGTCTAGCCATAAAGTCATCAAATTCATCTAAGCATGGGCTATGAAATTTAGTAGAGGGTATTTCAACTTTATCATATCTATAGAGAGAATTTACCTTTACTACCGTGTCGGGTTATCAAGACAATGCGGTTCTTCAAAGATAAATTAAGACCATGTATTTCTTCAATAGGAGGTAAATTATTAACATCTTCAGCTTTAATACCTTTTTCTTTCATTGATTTCTTTGCCTCTTGCATATCTTGGGATCGAGAAATAAAACACCTCTCTTCTTGAAGTGGGTTTAGGAATAGGCTCAGAGTTGGCTCAATTGGTTCAAGAATTGCTTCAAGAAATGGCTCGGGAAGAGTCCAATTATTTTCATTAGTCAACATATTATTCAATAATATTTCAGCTTCGTCGACTGTTCTTTCCCTGAAAACACATCCAGCACAACTATCCAAGTGGTCCTTGGAAGCATCGGTTAGTCCATTATAAAAGATATCAAGTATTTCATTTTTCTTAAGAGGATGATCAGCAAAGCATTAAGTAACTGAGAAGCCTCCCCAAGCTTGTGGGAGACTCTCTTCTTTGATTTGCACAAAATTATATATTTCCATAAGGCAGCTTGTTTCTTATGAGCAGGGAAATATTTAGCAGAGAAGTAATAAATCATATACTGGGGACTACGCACACAACCAGGAGCAAGAGAATTGTAACAAGTCTTAGCATCACCCTTTAATGAGAACGGAAATATCTTAAGGATATATAAATAGCGAGACTTCTCATCATGAGTAAATAAGGTGGATATATCATTCAACTTGGTAAGATGTGCCACAACAGTTTCAGACTCAAGGCCATAAAAAGGATCAGATTCAACTAAAGTAATAATATCAGGATCAACAGAGAATTCATAATCCTTATCAGTAACACAAATAGGTGAAGTAGCAAAAGCAGGGTCGGGTTTCATTATAACATTAAGAGACTGCTGCTTCCATTTAGCTAATAATTTCTTAAGATCATTTCTATGCAAGCAAGGATTTCCAGAGAAGCTTTTTCATTCATAACATAACCCTTAGGAACAACAGGTAAAACATAATCATTGAGGGAACCTTCATCATCACTATCATCAGTAATAGGATCTTCAGTAATTTCATCCCCTCTAACTCTAGCAAGTTGTTCATCTAGAAATTCACCTAATGGCAAAGTAGTATCACGCACGTAAGTAGTTTCATCATGCATAGCGAAGTGGCATCATCAATAACATGCGACATATCGTAACTCATAGCAGTAGCAGGTTTAGGTGTCGCAAGCTTACTAATAACGGAAGGAGAATCTAGTGCGAGCTAGATGGCGTTCCTTACCTCCCTCGTAGTTGAGGGCAAAATAGTAGTTCGGTCGTCTTTCAAGTACTTCATACTGATCAACAGATATAAATCCCAAGTGACTCAGAGAATAGAGCTATGCTCCCAGGCAACGGCACCAGAAATTAGTCTTGATAACCCACAAGTAGAGGGGATCACAACAGCTTTCGAGGGTAGAGTATTCAACCCAAATTTATTGATTCGACACAAGGGGAGCCAAAGAATATTCTTGAGTATTAGCAGTTAAGTTGTCAATTAAACCACACCTGGATAACTTAGTATCTGCAGCAAAGTGTTTAGTAGCGAAAGTGGTATGATAATAAAGGTAACGGTAGCAAAAGTAAAGATAAATGTTTTTGGGTTTTTGTAGTAATTGTAACAGTAGCAAACGAAAAGTAAATAAGCGAAGAACAATATGTGAAAAGCTCATAGGCACCGGATCAGTGATGTATAATTATGCCGTATGCGATTCCTCATGCAATAGTTATAATATAGGGTGATATAGAACTAGCTCCAATTCATCAATGTAATGTAGGCATGTATTCCGTAAATGGTCATACGTGCTTATGGAAAAGAACTTGTATGACATCTTTTGTCCTACCCTCCCGTTGCAGCGGGATCCTTACGGAAACTAAGGGATGTTAAGGCCTCCTTTTAATAGAGAACCGGACCAAAGCATTAACACATAGTGAATACATGAACTCCTCAAACTACGGTCATCACCGAGAAGTATCCCGATTATTGTCACTTCGGGGTCGTCGGATCATAACACATAATAGGTGACTATAGACTTGCAAGATAGGATCAAGAACACACATATATTCATGAAAACATAATAGGTTCAGATCTGAAATCATGGCACTCGGGCCCTAGTGACAGGCATTAAGCATAGCAAAGTCATAGTAACATCAATCTCAGAACATAGTGGATACTAGGGATCAAACCCTAACAAAACTAACTTGATTACATGGTAAATCTCATCCAACCCATCACCGTCCAGCAAGCCTACGATGGAATTACTCACACACGGCGGTGAGCATCATGAAATCGGTGATGGAGGATGGTTGATGATGATGACGGCGACGAATCCCCCTCTCTGGAGCCCCGAACGAACTCCAAATCAGCCCTCCCGAGAGAGATTAGGGCTTGGAGGCGGCTCCGTGTCGTGAAATGCGATGAAACTTTCTCTCTGATTTTTTTCTCCCCGAGACGGAATATATGGAGTTGGAGTTGAGGTCGGAGGAGGTCCAGGGGGCCCACGAGATAGGGGGCGCGCCCTAGGGGCGACAGGCCCTGGGCCCCCTGATGTATTTCTTTCGCCCAATAATTCTTATAAATTCCAAAAAGTGCCTCCGTTGATTTCCAGGTCATTCCGAGAACTTTTCTTTTCTACACATAAAACAACATCATGGTAGTTCTGCTGAAAACAACGTCAGTCCGGATTAGTTTCATTCAAATCATGCAAGTTAGAGTCCAAAACAAGGGCAAAAGTGTTTGGAAAAGTAGATACGTTGGAGACGTATCAAGAAACAGAGTCATCGTCGTGTTCATTTTGGAGGCAACGGAATGTGTCGTGTTCATGGGGAGGCAACAGAATGCGTCGTGTTCATCGGGAGGCAACGGAACGCGTGGGAGCCAACCGGCTTGGACGGAACAGGCGATGGAAATGAGGCCTGGCGTATCGCAGAACGGAGGAAACGACCTCGTGTTCGACCGGCCACGTTTGGAACGGGGTCCTGTTGATCGGGAGGGGTGTGGCGCACCGCAAAATGGAGGAAACGGACCTCCTACGGTCGAAACGGGGGTCGTGTTGATCGGGAGGGGTGTGGCGTACCGCAAAACAGACGAAACGGACCTCCTACGGTTGAAATGGGGGTCCTGTTGATCGGAAGGGGTGTGGCGTACCGCAAAACGGACGAAACGGACCTCCTACGGTCAAACGGGGTCTGTTGATCGGGAGGGGTGTGGCGTATCGCCAAAACGGATTTAAACGGACCTCCTACGGTCGAAACGGGGGTCCTGTTCATCGGGAGGGGTGTGGCGTACCGCAAAACGGGATTCCACGGATCTGTTCATCTCCACCGTCGACCTCCTCCACCTCCACGGGCTCCTGTTCATCCAGCCTCCACCGCGCTACTCCATCGCTCTTGTTCAACCACCCTCCACCGCTCATCTGCTCATCCAGCCCTCCACACCACGGGTCCTGTTCAACCACCCTCCACGGCCACCCTCCACCGTCTACTATTCATCCAGCCCTCCACACCACGGGTCCTGTTCATCCAGAGGCAACGCCACCGCCATTGCTCATCCAAACCCCCCATAACGCCATCGCTCATCCAATCGATCGACTTGATTAGCGGCGAGAGCGAAGAATCGCCCATCGGGTTCGATTAACAGCCATCGATCGATCGCTCGGGTTCGATAACGCGTAGCTGCGGTCAATCGCCGGGTTCGATTAGAGCCCAACGCCTTGCTCGGGTTCGATTAGAGCCAACGCCTCGCACACATGCGAACGTGTCTGAGAAAGCGCGCACCGCCGCCCCCCCGACCTCCCACCGTAACCGGCAACTCCTCAAAATTTTCCTCCCCTCGCTTCTACCATGGTTTTTTCCGTCATGGACGGCCTAAAGAATGTCATGCAGCTGCGTCTCCGGCCCGCCCAGGACGAAAAGCCCATTTTCTATCATGATTTTTTGTCATAGAAGTAGGAGCCCACCACATCTATGATGATACCGGGTTTTGGCACAATTATCGTCATAGAAGTGTCATATGTATGATAGAAATTTTTTTCGTTCGGCCCAAAATGTCACGGATGTGTCTTTTTTTTGTAGTGAAATATGCTAATAACCATTTTATTATTGCTTGTAGGGAATATTTCCAATAGTCTCCCACTTGCACTAGAGTCAATAATGTAGTTCACATCGCCATGTGATTAACGCCCAATGAGTTCTGGGGTTTGATCATGTTTTGCTTGTGAGAGAGGTTTTGGTCAATGGGTCTGCAACATTGAGATCTGTGTGTACTTTGCAAATCTTTATGTCATACTATAGATGCTGCTACCACGCTCCAACTGACCGCTCCACCATTCAATATAAATATGTATCCAGTTTGAGACTTAGCGTCACCCAGATCTGTGTCGAAACTAGCATCGACGTAACCCTTTATGATGAGCTCTTCGTCACCTCCATAAACGAGAAAGATATCCTTAGTCCTTTTCAGGTACTTCAGGATGTTATTGACCATTGTCTAGTGATCTACTCCTGAGTCACTTTGGTACCTCCCTGCCAGACTTATGGCAAGGCACAGATTAGGTCTGGTACACAGCATGACATACATTATAGAGCCTATGGCTGAGGCATAGGGAATGACTTCCATCCTTTTTCTTTCTTCTGCCGTGGTCGGGCTTTGAGTCTTACTCAACTTCACACCTTGCAATACAGGCAAGAACCCTTTCTTTGACTGATCCATTTTGAACTTCTTCAAATCTTTGTCAAGGTATGTGCTTTGTGAAAGTGCTATTAAGCGTCTTGATCTATCTCTATAGATTTTGTTGACCAATCTGTAAGCAGCTTCACCGAGGTCGTTCATTGAAAAACTCTTGTTCAAATATCCTTTTATGCTTTCCAGAAATTCTATATCACTTCCAATCAACAATATGTCATCCACATATAATATTATAAATGCCACTGGTACAGCGAGGTGCTATACACACGGATTTTAATCCCTTTCCGCGATGGCATTTGGAACCGCCACCAAGTTAGTGACTGCGATAGGGGGGTCCTTCCCACACGACCCAAAAACCGTCAGGGATAGGGAGCCACCCAGACGTTGCATCCTTGAAACTCGTTTGTGCTCGCATTTCCATCGCAGTCGGTATTCTATGGTGCTACGTTTACGATGCGCGGCCATCACAAACGGTTCACGATTATAGAACGTGTATGATAAGCAGACAATCACACACATTCACTTTTCCCTAACCGTATGCGATAACTAATTAAGAAGATTAGCTAATCATTGTAAGAGTGTTAGATAGGACTACAAAGCGTCAGACCGTCGTAACATCGTCGTACATGACAACTATCGCACACGCTATTGTGTGGTGCAACATTTACGATGCGTACCACATTAGAAACAGTCCATTGTTGTGAATCATGTACAATGAGGCAACTATCACAAACATTTAGTTTGCCTGCACCGTTTGTGATATTGTCTGACATCGCACATGCTTTGCAAACGGCAACAGTGTGCATGCTTGCACACGTTTCCTCTCTGTGAACCGTGTCGGATTATGGTGTATATCACAAACGTTTGTGTTTTACCAACCGTGTATGCCGTAACGACCTGTAGAGCATAATTTCACTGTAATTTAATTGCTACTATTTCAAATTGTACCGAATTTGGATTTGAAAGTATGCTATAGCTTTATTGATATCCATCAGGTTCAAACAACTAATGCATTACTCGATTTATAGGTACATATGTTCAAGAATTACATAAGCACCAAATAAAAAATGATGAACCATAGTTGTATACTTGTACTATTAAAGACGGTAAAGAAAGAGGCGAAATACATTCTGGTTGCTGAACAAGATGAAGTGGAATGCCCATATTGTGCCCTCCTCCATGCAGAAGGCACACACGACTCTAGTCCAACCCCTTGTTATGGCCGACCGCCCATCCTTCACGGTCTTCATGAAAACATCTAGATAATCATCGTGTTCTGGTAGAAATACTTTAACCTTTGCATGCCCACCAATCATCTAGTTTGAGTGGTAATCTTGATTAAACTTCTTTGGGAACCACTGCAAAAGGAAAAAGATTCAGACATTGTCATCGAACACAACTCATTATGGGCAGTAAAAAGAAGGCTGCAGAGTTCTTACTTACCATCCTGCAGTTCATTGTTGTTTTGGATAAAGTGTAAACCAATAGTTTAATTGCCATGTTCTGACCCATTTTACTAGCAATCTTTATCAGCTTCCTCACTTGAAGTTAGTTCATCGATATCTCATTGCCCCATACGCAGAAAGGGTCGAAGCGCAGATCTTTACCAATGACATATGTACCTATAAGCACCAAGTTAATATTAGAAGCTAAACATCAATTGCACAATGATGTAGTACAACACTCTTTTATGATATCTTATAACATCCAATATACTCACATATTAGATGAATTAACATCTTATATTATGGGCCGGAAGGAGTTTATTGCATTTTTACAAACTATCGACTGATTAACTGCTGATGTATCCATTGGTTAGAGTTAATTTGAACTAGTTTGGGCTCAAATATCCCTAAAGTATATCCAAACATGAGGGCTAGTTTGAGCTAGTTGCATCTAACCCACCCAAAAAAACTATCCCACCCAAGAGGTGCTAATTGGAGCTAGTTCTCCTAGTGCATTTATTGTCAATCTAACCCTGTCATCCAAACACCTCTTTGGATGGAGTTAGTTCAGGGTTAGTCATGAGCTAGAAACTAACTCTAACATCTAGCTAAGTTGAGTATCCAAACAGGCTTGTGTTGTTGTTGTTGCTGCTGCTCTTCTACGTATATCTAGACATCATCAGAACATTAAGGCAACACTCTTCCTTGTTGCTATGTAGCCTAGGATTGCATAT
Organism: Aegilops longissima; assembly: GCA_021605205.1. NCBI lineage: Eukaryota > Viridiplantae > Streptophyta > Magnoliopsida > Poales > Poaceae > Aegilops > Aegilops longissima. Next base: position 185,099,401 of record CM038682.1, read on the forward strand.
TTAGACATTAAGTATAGTGCATGTTGCTATGTAGCCTCAGATATATTACATATAGCCCTAGTTAACCTAACAATAAATGAGTTACAGATATATTTAGTTAGAAGTCCGATTCACCGATTAGTCCCTTATCAGCCCCCGGTCTATATGGTACCAGCTACCGATATCCTGAACAATGAGTATATATAAGCCATCGGATGAAACTAACCTCGATGGAAAACAGCATTCGTTCCCAAAATTGTCCTATGTAAGTACATCGAGAGGCATGTTAAGCACAACAGGCTAAACAACAACCAAATATATCCATGGCAGACAAAATAATCTCCAAAAGATAGCTTCAGTGTGCAGGTTTAAGCACACTAGTAAGGCAAAACAAGTGGAAAGGTGTGTTAACTACAACTGGCCTAACATTTAACAACAAGCAAACATAGTCGTTCAAACTGGTATTGTGCCAGTCTAAGTACACTAGTTATTGTTAAATAAAAATGGAAAGGCGTGTTAATTACAAGATGCAGCAACGAGTCATTCATAGTGGTATTTTTGAAACTGATATTGATGAAATTGAACTGCACAGTTCATACTTGCACATGTAGAACATCACGTTGTGAATAACTGGAATAAACAAGGCATAGTACGAACAACCAAAGATAGCATTTGAAACTGGACATATGCTAACTACAAACAACAGAACAATAAAAAAACTTTAAAAGAGGCATATGCTAGCTATAACAGGCTTAATAGCAAGCAAATATATGCATACCTATCAGTATGTTTAAAACTGGATTGATGAAATGTACTGCACAGTAAATAGTTGCACATATAGAGCATCACATTGTGAACAACTGAAATAAACAAGGCATACTGCAAACAACCAAATATAGCAATTAAAACCTGACATATTCTCACTATACTACAAAAGGGACTCGACAAAACAAATCATGGGTTCCCCCCTGTGAAAAGGCACGGCAAAACAAATCACGGGTTTCCTCACTTGTCACGGATGGGCTCATTCCCTTGGGAAGAGCACGGACCCTGGATGCGCTCCATGTTGTCACAGATGAGCTCCTTCTCCTTGGAAGATCATGACTGTAGGGTGCCCTCCCTGATGTCACAGACGGGCTCTTTCCCCTTGGAAGAGCAGATGGGCTCTTTCCCCTTGGAAGACCCGGAGAGGGTGCCTTCCTCGCGGTCACCGTCGATGAGGTCTGACTTGGAAGCTGTGGATCCCAAGCGAACGTCGCAGAATGTGTCCTTCAGAAATGACAAAAGGGGCTCGATGGTGATGTAAAATGGCAAATTCTTGACAACGAGCCAGAGGAGATCAGCGGAGACTGAGGGAGTCCTGGATTAGGGGGTATCCGGACAGCCGAACTATATACATCGTCCGGACTATTGAACTGTGAAGATACACGACTCAAGACTTCGACCCGTGTCCGGATGGGACTTTCCTTGGCGTGGAAGGCAAGCTTGGCGATCCGGATATTATATTTCCTTCCTTGTAACGGACTCCATGTAAACCCTAGCCTTCTCTGGTGTCTATATAAACCGGAGAGGTTGGTCCTTAGAAGGCCGATCACAATTACAATCATACCATCATAGGCTAGCTTCTAGGGTTTAGCCTACGATCTCGTGGTAGATCTACTCTTGTACTACCCATATCTTCAATATTAATCAAGCAGGAAGTAGGGTTTTACCTCCATCGAGAGGGCCTGAACCTGGGTAAACATATGTGTCCCTTGCTTCCTATTACCATCAGCCTAGACGCACAGATCGGGACCCCCTACCCGAGATCCACCGGTTTTGACACCGACATTGGTGCTTTCATTGAGAGTTCCTCTGTGTCTTTGCTACAGGGCTCGATGGCTCCTCCATTCATCGTCAACAACACGATCCCGGGTGAGACCTTTCTCCCCGAACAAATCATTGTGTTCGGTGGCTTTGCCCTGCGGGCCAACTCGCTTGGCCATCTGGAGTAGATCGACAACTACGCTCCTAGCCACCAGATCAGGTTCGGAAACCTAAACTGCACGGTGGACATTCGCAGAGACTTGTTCTTCGACGGATTCGGACCTATGCCAGGAGCACCGGACAGTCACGACGAGCACGGCTTAGACCTGCTGTCGGACAAAGCTCGGGGTATCACCCCCGCAGTAGCCTCGGACCTAAATCTGGAGCAGGCTGCATTGCCTGAGGACGGAGGGCTGGACCCCGTCCCGCAGGTCGCACACTCATCGACGGTGGAGCCTAACACGGGCCTCACCTCTGTGGTGGCCTGTGAGTCCGGACCCCCGGATTCGTATCCGGATGTTGGTTCCGGTCCGCGCACTCCCGATCCAGTCGAGCCAGGTTGGGCTCCGATAATGGAGTTCACCGCTGCGGATGTCTTCCAGCACTCGCCTTTCGGCGACATGCTGGACTCATTGAAGTCTCTCTCTTTGTCAGGAGGCTCTTGGCCGAACTATGTCCAGCTCGAGTGGGAAGCAGGCGATGAAGGAATTCATTGCCCACCCACCACCCACTTCATCGCCACAGTCGATGATTTAACCGGCGTACTGGACTTCAACTCTGAAGACATCGACAGAATAGACGACGATGCAAGATAAGAACATGAAGCACCGCTCACTGGGCGGTGGACAGCCGCCTATCCCTATGATATATATATGGCGGACACTCCGAAGGAAACCAATGGCGATGAGGCAGCGGAGGATAATCTCTCAGGGAGAAAAGCAAAGCATCAACGTCGTCGGCGCCGCTCCAAGCCCCACCACAGCAATACCGGCCCAGAAGACGAAAAACAATCCAGATGGCGCCGAAGATGAATATAACCCTAGTCGGCCTGCCTTTCAGAAGGCCGGACTGGCCACTGTGGGATACTTGGAGAGGGACAACTATAAGCCCCCTCCGAGGACGAGGCAAGCCTCGGCAATGACGAATTTGGCATGCCTGAAGATCCAGTGGAGCAAGCTCGCTTCGAGCGACGGCTCATGGCCACGGCAAAGAGCCTGCAAAGGAAGCAACAACAGCTTAAAGCTGATCAAGATTTGCTGGTGGACAGATGGACCAAGGTCCTGGCCACCGAAAGATACGGACCCGACCACCCTGACCAAGGGCACACAGGGCACAACCGGCCACCCCAACCCAAGCAGGAGAACCCAAGGCACATGCCCCGACGTCAACACACCACTACGGTCCAAAACAATACGAAATACACAAGAAGAAGCATCCTCAAGCCTCGGCACAATGGTCATAAGTGTCAAGTCAGGAAAGCTGGTGCTAATTCCAGCAACTCCCAGTCCGGTCAGCGGATAAAGAACAGCTTAGACCTATTCGGCCAGAGTCACACACTCGATCAACCATGTGAAATTCATTGTACTCCTAGAAGAACGCAAAGCATACCAATAGAGAATGTCGGATCCTCAAAACAAAGCGGCTGGTCGCGTGTCGGAAACAATGAAGGGAGGCGTCCGGTCAAGAGCCCCCCCCCCCCCATAGCATAAAAGTACGGCCGATCGCCCCCCGACCGCATTAACCACAACAACTCAATTGCAGTACCTCCGGACGTAGCAAACCGGGGGCTCCATAACACATAAAACTCCCGCAGGTGTGAAATCACAAACAACATCTCCTAAAAGATGCTAGGGGCAAAGGCCAAGTTTTACTGGCCCACCGCTCTAAACGGTTGTCTTCGGATCACCAAAAAATGCTACGCCAAAGAATAAATCTTCGGCACCTTCCCACCATGCGGTAATTTACCGTATGCTAACGGGATGAACCACGTTGACTAGATTCCACGTGGTAAATCACTTAGGCCAACACCATGTGATGCAATCACACCTATGGGCAAGGCCGAACCCCGCCCTCAGAGCGGAAATCATACAGCTGCCGGAGTAGCGAGTCGCGCATGCCTATCAAAATTTTGATATGACAGCCAACTATCCGGACACCAACTGAGGAGTCCGCGCTGTTTCACGGTATAACGGCTGGGTTTACCAGGGCCCGATCAGGAACCCTTAGACCAACTAAAAAAGGACGTTCAGCTGACACCAAGCATTTGCCTTTACAAACTAACTTTGACGCAGAACAAGATTGGCGGCGTGGAATCAGTCCGGACATAATGGCAGGAACATGCAGTTAGAAGGCAGTTTGGATTTACGCTTGATCCATCAACAACCCCATCCAGTCTGGCCATCACAGGTTCCGCCAAAAAACACCACTTTTCATAATCATACATCATACTCATATGCATAGACATATCATCTTACTACAATGCGTAGACTTACATAACACTTACCGGCCGTCGCTTTTCATCGACACCTCGTATTACGCCCGATTATGCCAGGGGCTTCATAATATGGCAATAAAGTCCGACCACCTTCTCGGTCGCTCGGCACCCCGAACTTATAGCACTATGTGCACCAGCTCCGAATCATGTCTTGGGTCATTGGTTGGGTTTGCCCGGCTCCCTTGTTTTGGTACCTTATGTTCCGTTATATCGGCTAAGGTAGCGCAGGGAGAACTACTGCGATTGTGTCTCGGATCTGCCGGACGAGCACCTCAGTAGAGAAAGCCGAAAATCGACTGTCATGATACAACAAGGGCTGGTCAGCTATTCGAGAGGTTGTAAAATCCTTAAAGATTTATTCCGCTGGCGCCATTATAAATGCAGAGTGCGACGGATCGATCTTCGATCGGCGCCAATAGAGCCCCTAGTTGACCTTCCGAACACTAGAAACTACGCCACCATACTCAATTCCTATGGCTAAGTGAGAGTAATAAAGCCTTATAGTCCGATTGCCTGGTTCGTGGTGAGAAACACCTCCTTAAAAGGACCCAACTATGGGATAAAGAGCGTTCAGATATATCCCGAACACCCCCGTATTCTTTTTACATGGGGGCAGAAGCCGACGACTGGCCAACTCTCAGGATTTACATACAATAAACAGCCGCACAGGAAGAACATATGTTCAAACAAAACAGGCAATATATAACAAAAATGCCATAATCCCATATTACAAAAAGTGGCACGAACGCCCTCAGGGAAATATAATGTCTTTGGCACACTTACCCGCTGCAAGGCGGGCTCCCTTCAGTACACCTTCATAATACAGTTCGGGCTTGTGGTGCTCCTTACCCTCCGGCGGCCCCTCAGTCATCAGCTTCTCCGCGTCAAGCTTCCCCCAATGCACTTTTGCATGGGAAAACGCCATACGCGCACCCTCTATGCAGACCGATCGCTTAACAGCATCAAGCCGAGGACAGGCGCCCACAATCCGCTTCACGAGCCCGGAGTAACTGCTCGGAATTGGCTCCGCCGGCCACAGCCAGACAACCAAGTCCTTCATGGCTAGTTCGGCCGCCTGGTGCAGTTCGACCAACTACTTCAGCTGATCGATAAAGGACACCGGATAGTTCGGTGCCAAATACTGCGACCAGAAATCCCTCTTCGCAGACTTCTTTTCCTTGGTTCGGTAGAATTGGGCGGCATCTGATATGCTGCGAGGAAGATCCGCAAACGCCTCTGGAAAAATAAGAATTCAGCTTGCTTCTTAGAATTCCTTCATTATCATAAACAAATGGCTAAGAATACAAAAGGCCTTACCAGCCGCAACTTTCCGGGCCTCTTGAATGTCCCGTACAACACCTCGGGCTTCTTCCCGAGCATCTTCCGCGGCTTGGAGCGCTTGGGAGAGTTCGGATTCTTTCCCTTTTAGACTCTGCTCCAAGCCTCGCTTTTCTTCACAGCCTCCTGGAGCTCCCGCTCACCTGTGACAACCCTGGCCTCGTGTTTTTCACGAAGTGCCTGTTCGGCGGCAGCCTTCTCGTCAGCATCAGCCACAGCCTTCTTCAGTGCCTCATATTCGGCACTCGCTCCTAAGGCATACAATACAAATACTTTTTACTTATTCGTGCCTAATGCAAGACAATGTTTCAACATACCTTGCTTACCCTCTAATTGCTTCCTCATGCGGCCAAGTTCTTCCTCGGCCCGTTCCAGGCTCCGCTTCAGTTCGGACACTTCCGCATTATGAGCGGCCATCTTCTCCGCAGACGCCCGTTTTCAAACAAAGAGGTACACGTCATTAACATAAGTTCCCATGACAAGAGAGGATTTTATCCCCTGCCCGGCTCCCTCTCTTTCGCCGGACAGTGTATTAGGGGCTAATACTCATATTATGACGATTCCTCAAAGATTTCTTAGGAAACATACCTCAAAGGCCTTTATAAGGCCAAGGCAGGACTCGTTCAGCCCGCTCTCGGCGGACTGAATCTTTTCAACCACCGCACCCATAAGGGTCCGATGTTCATCGACAATAGGCGCGTTCTTTAATGCTATCGATAGACCGCCTGGCAACTCTACTTGAACAGAGGTTGCTGGCGAAGTAGGCAGGCCTCCCGCCGTCAAAGGTGGCTGCTCGCTCGATCCGGGAGCCTTAGAGGTCTCCTGGACCTTGTTCGGCTATGGGCCGAACCCAAGATTGCCCCAGCTGACAGCACGCTCAGGGGCCATCGCTCCAATGTGTCCGGCTCCAGTGATATGCCCCCCTGGTCCGGGCCCCGTTGAGACGACACCTCAGTGTCGCGCCGGGACTTTGGGGAAGGGGCCTCTGGAGGCGTCTCGCTCGCCAAGGCGTCCGAGCTCAGCAAATCCTCGGATGAGGACTGTCCGTGAGACCTTGCGGTATGCAAAATATAGCAAGAGTTAAAACTACTATACCCAAAAACAATCCCGGACGAATATCGTGTTCGGATTTTGTATACTTACGACTTCTTGAGGCTGGGCCACAGGATCCCACTCGGGCTGCTATCGGCAGCCGTGGTGGATGCCTCCGAGAGGAACCTTTTCTCCTCTTGGGCGATTCGGCCTCCAGGGACGAGGAAGCTGTATGCTTCTTCTCACCTTCAGAGTGAGGCTCGTCCTCCTCTGCTTCTTCCTCTTCGTCTTCCGAAGAAGGAGTGTCGCTTGAGTCTTCGGATTTTGCGTCCAAAACCTCGCGGTGACGAAGGCCACTCCGGGTCTTCTTGACCTTCTTGGAGGCCTCCTTTGGCGCCTCGTAAGGCGCGGGGACCAGCATCTTCGTCAGAAGAGGTCCGGCCGGCTCCTCCGGCAGCGGGGTCGGACAATGAATCCGCTCCACCTTCTTTATCCATCCCTGAGGTCACGACGAAACACGATTAAGATGTCTCCCTCATGACATGCCAACTGAAGCGTGGATGGACAAAGCGTGGCTGTAACTTACCGGGCTTGCAGCATGGGATAATTGATACCCACGGTCCTCAGCGGAGCCCGGCCACGATTTGACGGACTTGAAAAGCACCTTCCAGATATCCTTGTGGGAGGAGTCATAGAGCTCCTGAAGGGTTTGGTGCTCGGTTTGGTCGAACTCCCATAAAGTGCAGGCTCGGCGCTGACAAGGGAGAACCGGGCGAACTAGCATCACCTGGACCATGTCGACGAGTTTGACGTCCCTGTCAACCACACTCTGGACGCGCGTATGGAGAAATGATAGCTCATCGGACGAGGACCAGTTCGGGCCCTTCTTGGGCCAGGACGTGAGCCGCAGTGGAGCTCCGGATCTGAACTCAGGAGCTGCGGCCCACTTTTTGCCGCGTGGTTCGGTGATGTAAAACCACTGCTGCTGCCACTCCTTGACGGAGTCGTTGAAAGCACCCTTCGGCCAAACGGCCTTGGGCATCTTGCTCACCATGGCGCCGCCACACTCGGCGCGTTCGCCACTCACCACCTTGGGCTTCACATTAAAAATCTTCAGCCACAGGCCGAAGTGAGGTGAGATCCGAAGAAAAGCCTCGCACACGACGATGAACGTCGAGATATTGAGGAAGAAGTTGGGGGAAAGATCATGAAAATCAATCCCGTAGTAATACATGACTCCGCGAACAAATTGGTGCAGGGGAAACCCAAGCCCACGGACAAAATGGGGAAGGAACATGGCTCTCTCGTGAGGTTCCAGAGTGGGGACGACCTGTCCGGCCGGTGGGAGACGATGGCCAATCTTCTGGGCCAGATACCCGGCGTCCCGGAGCTTCATGATATCCTTCTCCCGGACAGTAGAGGCCATCCATCTGCCTCCTGCTCCGGATCCGGACATCTTCGGAAAACCTCTCTTCGGTGGAAAAGAAGAGTGCTTGGGCGTTAGGGCTCAAAAAGAGGGGAATGAGCTAGCGGAAGGAGAAAGGCGTGGGCAAAGAGAAAGAGGCCTTGTCTCTTTATAGGGGCGGTAAATGCTTTTTGCGCCTCCCCACTTGCCTGGTGGAACCCGTTTGCCTCCCGCTCGCCGCGATTAGCGATGCGGTTGGGTTACCCATACCCGTATTGATGAGAATCCCGTGATAAGGGAACACGATCTCTGCTTTGACAAGACGTGTCAAGGAAACCGCCTCGCACTATGCGCTGTGGCTGGTTGTGGGAAAACGGTTCGAGTAATGACCCGACCGTAATGACACGTCGCGTTGCCTAAAAAGTTGTCAACAGATTGCATTTGTGAAATATCATTCTCTCTACGGTGGCATGTGAAGATCATTTTGTGGATCCGGACACGGTTCAAGTGTTCGATAATTACCTTGGAGTATTCAGAGAAGGAACCCGCCCTGCAATGCGAAGACAAGACAGCTCTGCTACCGGACTCATCGTCGTTGAAGCCTGGTTCAGGGCTCTTGAGGAGTCTGGATTAGGGGTATCCGGACAGCGGACTATATACATCGTCCGGACTATTGAAGCGTGAAGATACAAGACTCAAGACTTCGACCCGTGCCCGGATGGGACTTTCCTTGGCGTGGAAGGCAAGCTTGGCGATCCGGATATTATATTTCCTTCCTTGTAACCGACTCCATGTAAACCCTAGCCTTCTCCGGTGTCTATATAAACCAGAGAGGTTGGTCCTTAGAAGGCCGATCACAATTACAATCATACCATCATAGGCTAGCTTCTAGGGTTTAGCCTCTACGATCTCATGGTAGATCTACTCTTGTACTACCCATATCTTCAATATTAATCAAGCAGGAAGTAGAGTTTTACCTCAATCGAGAGGGACCGAACCTGGGTAAACATCTGTGTCCCTTGCTTCATGTAACCATCGTCCTAGATGCATAGATCGGGACCCCCTACCCGAGATCCGCCGGTTTTGACACCGACAGCGACCATGGATGAGATCAACGGCGGTTGAACCCGAGGGGTTGGGGTGGGCCACTTAACTTATGACATAGCCCGTGCCAGGCCGTCGCTGTCGACGACCTTGATGTCGTAGCCGGCGTTCGCGACATACCCGCATACTCTAGCCCGCTGATTGAGTGCCTGCAGCTAGTAATGGTCGTCAGCTTCCTCGGCGGCCACCTCGGCGACACGGGCGAAGATACCGCAATACACCTTTTTTGGGCCAGTCGCTCCTCGAGCTCCACAGGAAGCATAGACGGGCTTAGGATGCGACGCTCTTGAGTGGGGTATGGGGATCTGTGGGAAAGGGGGCGTTTGGCAGGCATCATCTAAGAAACTCAGGGCGGACTGGGTATGGAGATCGGTGGGTAAGCTGCACGGGCAAACCGGCAGATGTTGACAATGGATTCCTTGCGGCGGCGATAGCAACGGCGGCGGCAGGGCGACCTTCCTAGGGTTTCGAGGGATGGAGGGTGTGTGTGTGTATGGAGGGGGGTGGGGGTGTGTTTGAAGAAATGACGCAGCTACTAAAAATTTTACTATGCGGGAGTCAAACGCGGGAGTGAAATGCCGGGGCTACTGAAAATTTGGATGATGGTGCATCGCACACGGCCGAGAAATAACAACCGTGTGTTATGAAACAAAAAAACCCTCGAGGTGGACAGATATTTTCGAGGGATGCATGCGGGAGCGGGAACAAGAAACATCACACACGGTCGAAACATAATAACTGTGTGTTATCAAACAGAAAAAACCTGTAGGCAGGTAGATATTTTTGAGAGGGGAAGCCTCCTGGAGTCCAATGTACTGTGCAGATGTGCGTGACAGGGGCACCAGTGTGGCACCCAGTTAGTGTGAGTGAACCGTGTCTGTTGCGTCATCTGACTTGTCTAATGTTCATAAATTTGGCGAAAATCATGCGGGAAAGGGTCAGAACATGAACACACTTGCATGTCGACCAAATATATGTATGAAAAGGGTGGTTTGTTGTTCAAATACCAAATGCAACTTCGATGTGGCACCTATCTCGCAAAGCACACGGTATTGCTTGCCCCCCCCCCCCTCATGTCGGCGGGAGGGAAATCCTAAGCTATGAATGCATGCCCCCCACGGAGGTTCACCTAGCAAAGTGTGAAGTAGCTGCCCCCCCACACACACACACACACACCTTGCACACACACACACACACACACACACACACACACACACACTTTCAGTCGGCGGGCCGAAGAGGGCATCTCACCAAGATGTATCGTAAAACTGTATCGTAAAACGGACCAAGAATAATCCACCTTGGTCGTACAACCTCTCTCTTGTTGTTGGTCAAAGTGATGGCCGTCCATGTGACCCCAGAGATGGGCTAGCTCGCCAATAATCACGCAAGTAGTTAGTCCCTGAAGACAACCACTTCATGCGTGTGGCCCAAACATATGTATGGAGAGGTGTGTTTGAATATACAATGGAACAACTTTGATGTGGCATCGTGCTTTCGAACCAGAAATCCCCACACGGAGCGAGGGTTAGTTGACGATGCATATGTATGTCACACCACACTTCAAGCCGATGACGGGGATTCATGCATGCATGCGTGCATAGTATGCGCTCAAACTTAATTAGGGGTCTAAATCTCACCATGACCTATACTACGAGAACACGAACCAAATGAAGAATCCGCCATGGTAACCTATCTTGTTGTCGGTCAAGGTGATCATGGATGTCCATGCGGGCCCACGAATATATAGGCTTGTCACTGATAACCACGCGAGGGAGTGTACCATTCGAAGACAACCACTACATGCATATGTATGGAGGTTATGTGCGCATGCATGTTTGAATACCATTTCACAACATTGATGTGGCGCGTGCATCGAAAATCGTACAGTCCCCACACAGAGCGAGATCGGTTCATGACGTGTCGTGGTACTAGCCACTTCGACTCGATGGGAGGGATTCATGCGTACACATGCATGTGTGTGCTCAAACTGTATCATGTCATCCCAGAGCATGACTTATATATATATATATATATATATATATATATATATATATATATATATATATATATATATATATATATATATATATATATATTACAAACAAAAAATAATCCCCTCCTAAGTCAAATTAACCTCTCTCGTTGTCAGGCAAAGTAGTGATGGGCCAAGCGGGCCCATAGATGGAAAGCACGGATATTGCTGATAACCGCTTAAGTGGGTGTGAGAGGAGAACCACCATCGCTTTGCATGTGGGCCAAACATATGTTGAATACCCAAAATGCACAACTTTGATGCGGCACATGCCTCGAAAACCGTAAAGTCCCCCACACAGAGCGGGGTTCATGAAGTGTACTACATATGGTAGTCCCCTTCTCCCTCTTCGACGCATACTATATGCTCCTACCGTAATACAACCCAAAAGAATCATCCTTGATGGTGAAATTAATTAACCTCTCCCGATGTAGGTCGAAGTGATGCATGCATTGACGATGGCCTCACGGACCCACAGATGGAAGCGTCACACATGAGTGTCCTAGGATAACCACCGTCTACATGCATGTGGCCCAAAGAGGTGTTGTGTGATGTTTGAATAGCCAATTTCACAACTTTGATGTGGCACGTGCCTCGGAAACCGAAAAGTCCCGACACTGAGTGAGGTGTTCACGGACGCGTACATATAGCATATATGCTAGTCCCCTCCCACCTCTTTGACGCATACTATATACTCTCACCATAACACAAACACAAAAGATTCTACATTGTTGGTCAAATTAACCTCTCTGTTGGTTGTTGGTCAAAGTGATGGACGACGACCTCGCGGGCCTACAGAAAGGGTCACAAGCGAGTGAGTGTCGTGTACGACAACCATATCGACTGCATGTGGACAAAACATGTATGCATGAAAGGGTTGTGTAATGTTTTAAATAGCGAATTCACGACTCTAATGTGGTACCTGCCTCACAAAACGGCTAACCCACACGGTGGCTCACGACTCATAATGTACAGCCAGCCACCCCATCCTCCAAGACGCGCACACGCACACACACCGCGCATCCACCGCAACTACGATGCATGTTAAATTATCCCGTGGTGAACATATGTTACCAAAGGAGGGACATTTTAATTTTGAAAAAAAAAATCATTAAGATTTTTTAGTACATTGATTGATTTTCTAGGGGTATAATGTGAAAAAATCAAATTTGAGCTACATGCAGACGTGACAGTGCACCTAAATGGATTGCAAAAACACATGTATCTCACTAGGTACATGTTTACTCCTCGTGCAAGGAATTTCAAACATTGAGAATCTTGATTTTTAAATTCTAGTACATCCAAAACTTATTTGAAATTCATGAAACTTATCGTGTTGTCATATGGACACCAATACAAAGTGGCATTGTACTTGTTTTGTCAAATTTGAGACCAGTTTTGATGCAATCTTTATCTTCTTACAAATGGGTGATTATTAATAATTGGGAACCAATATCGCAAATGGATTATTTATTCGAACCGTGGGGGTTAGACCAACAAAGGATACGTGACATGCTTGGTTAAGCAATAAAGCGGCAGCATTAATCATCAAAATAGAAAAACAATATAGGTGCCGCCACGCGACCCATGTGTCGTGCGAGCAGGCGTGAGTTGACGAGACGCATGCGAGCAGTCCGCCGCGCAAGCAGACTGGGAGACGTGCCTGCCAGTGTGTGAGTTGACGGGAGGCATTCTCGCTGCACAGTGTCATCGGGAGGCGTGCGAGTAGCTGTGTGAAATGACTGTAAGCATGTCAGCAGTCCGGTGCACACGCTCATCTGGAGGCGAGCCAGCAGTTTGACCGCCGACCGCTTCTCTCCCACTACTCCATATTAATGGCGCACCCAAGCGGCCGCAAACCCCATCCTTGCCACACACACAATCCTCTCTCACCGCTTGCATCCTCAATGCCGCTCTTAGTCCTCAAAGCCATCAGTGTATGAGGATGCCACCGAAGCGCCCCATCGGAGGGAGTGCGATGCCGGGGCTGATGAAGCACCGGAGCACGGCATGGAGATGGAGACAGAGGTTGCTGTCACCGCCGGTGAGGTATCGCTGCACCCTGACGTCGTCGACGACGTCAGGCTTCCATAGCCAGAGCCGGAGGTCCACACGGACTCGGGTGACGACTCGGGTGACGACTCCGATGACCACTCCGGCGATGACTCCGACGACGACGGACAACCAGTTAGTCATATATACCCATTTATATGTCAAATAGATCCTACAGTTCCTCTGGTTACTCCTGCCTCCCCCTTTTTGGAATAGAAATCCTATGGTTATGTTCTCCCAATCCATGAAATCTCAGTAAGTTTTGTTAGATTTGTGTAGTGTATTGATTGTTTGAATGGTACAAGTGATAAGTGATTAGTTGTTTCATCTGTGCACATGATTTCTGCTAGTAATCCGACTAGGGTTAGTGTTTGTGCTAATAATTCCTAGCCAGGACTTGACCATTGATTTTGAATGACCTACATATATGTTTGTGTCGTTATTTTCTTCAAGATTGGTTTGTACATAGACGACTGTGCTTAAAAATCAAACCATAATATCTGGATATGTATAAAAAATACCCAAAAATTCCTAATCCTACTTCATGGCATGTAAACATTGATTTGATGCCAAATTTTGGCAACTGTCAAATGTTTGCTAGAGATTAGTTTGTAAACATTAATTTGAAGACACATTTTTTTACTATTTGTATAGGTGCTGTCTGACGATGTCGACAGCGAGGATGAAGATGGCCAGAGGAGGTACAAGAGGAAAATCCTCAGGGAGCTTTATGCGGGAAAGCATAACAGGCGTATTAGGACCTAGGACGGCGACTATCGATGCCCATTCTGCAACCAAAAGTTTCATGAAGCATATCAAAGTGTTCTGGCACATGCAAGAGGACGAGCCGTTGGCTCCTTCAAGCAGAAGTATTCTCGCAGGGTGGCGCACGCCGCGTACGCCGAGTACCTGGAGAAGCTTCAGCATTGTGCCGACAGATGAGATGTTGGATCGAACTATGTACGCTTAAGTAGGCTTAATGACGGTTGAACTATGTACTTATGGTTGAACTATGCTTGTGTACACTTCTTATCTATGTCTGAGTATGTTTAATCTATGTTTAGTTATGTCTAAATGTGGGATATGGGATATGGATGTAATCAGTTCGGTTGATGGAATCTACCGCCGTCCTAGTTTACTGGTCCCCTTTGTAATTTGTGTTAAATTTTGACCAAAGATTTAACTGACAAAATATTAGTGCAGGTCAGCAAAAATTATATCGTTGGATGCGTATTCGAACATAGTGTTCAATGATATAATTTTTGGTGACATGCATAAACATTTGTTAGTTAAATATTTGGTACAAATTACAAAGGGGACCAATAAACCAGGACAGAGATAGTACGTCAATCACACACGGTTCCCAAAATTGGAACCGTGTGCAATGACTTTCTTTTTCCCTGTTACGTCAATCACACATGGTTGGCTCTAGCAAAACGTTGCCCCAAAACTCTTTGTGGGACAGAAAACCCTCACCACCCAATTCAAAAAAGAAAAAAAAACCTCACCATTCCCACGTCAAAAAAACCCTCACCCCGCGCGCCACCCCCTCCATTCCCCATTCACACCTGCACAAGCTCCTCCGCATCTATGCATGGCACCGCCTCTCGCTGCGCAACCACTTAGCTCGACGCCTGCCGCCGCCGCCAGGCTGCTGGCAAATGCCACCGCATTTTGCCACTTCTGCTTGCCATCGCCTATCGCCATCGACTTTCTCGACGCTGCTCGCAGTCGACCCAGCTCCGCCCGGTTGGGGAATCCACCATATTGAGGGTTTTTTCTCATGGATAATAAGGTAACTAATTTAATTAGAGATTATCTCATCTCTTATCCCAGTTCATCTGCCTCCTTTAATCACCCAGCCGAAATCTCCGTGAATTCATTTTTATTCGAGCTGATTTGAGGGTTTTATTTCATTCATAGAGTGCACAGTGCGTGGACACATCAGGACTTTGTGGCCTCGGCCAGACATCCATGGATTTTCATCTCACCATACCAGATGACTTGAGGATGCGCGCGGTATGTTCCATCTCACCCTAAATCGGTTGGCATGGCCTACTTTCCTGAACTTATACTAAATATTGCTACATTTGGATAAAAGGTGCCACATGCAACATATACGTCAAACGGGATTTTTTCCTCTTCTTTCTATATTAGGCAAATTAATGATGTATTGTTTCTTTTGATTACTCTCGTATTTCCATGACATCATGTTTACCCTATCTGTTTAATTATAGATTTTTGTATTTTGATTTCAACTGCTGTGCAGCTCTTTCAATTTCGCCCATATTTGCATGTTACCATATTATTTAACAATCCTACCATTTTCTGCAGTGCGTCCCTTTCTACGCAACAGAATCTGTAGGACACAATCTTGCCCTTTACATAAATCATGACTGTAGGGATGTCATACTGAACACAAACCATGGATTTACAATTGTTGCTACTATAAGACTTGATGGACATGGTGACTCCTATTTTGGCACTGGCCTTTGAAAAGAAATTTCTAAGTTTTATGCACTGAAAGCTAGCACTAAAATTGCACTGCACATAAAAGAGCCTAGTCATGAGATATATGCTAACTTCCCTGATGGTATCATCCGTCCAGACTTTGTTCGAAGTAAGTGTTCTTTCAAGTATCTGCATGTTGACTTACCCAGCAACCTTGTGTAGTATTTAAGCAATCGATTGTTATTCCATTTTCTTACTCTATTCCTACCTACTAATTACTTCTAGTTACCAATACACTTTTCTATTGCCCTGTTTTAACTAAATATTCACTGTACTCCCACTTCTATCAGAAAGCGCCGCTGACATGGAGACTCCAAAGGTGGAGAACGGGGCTGCCAAGATGCGGAGGCATGTAGAGAAAGAACCGCAAGCGACTCCAATAGGCCTAGGCTTCATCAGCAGCCTCCCAGATGATATGTTCATAGTCATCATCTCCCTCCTCCCAATCAAATATGGGGCACGGACAACCGTCCTTTCTCGGCGGTGGCGCCCCCTATGGCACTCCACCCCCTCGACCTCATCGACACCCACGAGCTCTACCATGGCTATCGCAAAAGCTTGGATGCGTTCTCCCAGATCCTCGGCAGTCACCAAGGCCCAACCAGAGGCCTTAGCATGGGCAAGTTCCATTCCAACGGCAAGGACCGAGCTAAGCTTGACGAGTGGTTCCGATCCCCCGCCCTATATCAACTTGAGGAGCTCACTTTTGATGATGGGCATATGCGCTTGCTGCCAACGTTCGCACACTTCCTCGCGCCCACACTGCGTGTCGTATAGTTCAAGAACTGCCATCCCCCTTAATGACGCACCCACTCTTATTCTACCATGACTGAAGCACCTCGAGCTCTTCACCGTCTGCTGCTACCTCTTGAGCTTGCGTTGGTTTTTCCCTTGAAGGGGAAAGGGTGATGCAGCAAAGTAGAGTAAGTATTTCCCTCAGCTTTTGAGAACCAAGGTATCAATCCAGTAGGAGACAACGCTCAAGCCACCGAATACCTACAGAAACAAACACCAACTTGCAGCCAACACGATAAAGGGGTTGTCAATCCCTTCACAGTTATTTGCAAAGTGAGATCTTATAGAGATGTATAAATAGTAAATTAATATTTTTGGTATTTTTGGTTTATGGAACTGAAAGTAAAAGATTGCAAAGTAATGGAACGGCGATAGAAATTGGCAAGTTGACGGAAAACAAATATGATGTAAAATAGGCCCGGGGGGCATAGGTTTCACTAGAGGCTTCTCT
Organism: Aegilops longissima; assembly: GCA_021605205.1. Lineage (NCBI taxonomy): Eukaryota > Viridiplantae > Streptophyta > Magnoliopsida > Poales > Poaceae > Aegilops > Aegilops longissima. The sequence continues at coordinate 185,116,403 of CM038682.1, forward strand.
CAAGATAGAAATTATTACGGTGGGTGAACAAATTACTACCGAGCAATTGATAGAAAACCGCAAAGTTATGACGATATCAAAGGCAATGATCATGAATATAGGCATCACGTCTGTGTCAAGTAGACCGACTCCTGCCTGCATCTACTACTATTACTCCACACATCGACCGCTATCCAGCATGCATCTAGAGTATTAAGTTCATAAAGAACGGAGTAACACCTTAAGCAAGATGCCATGATGTAGAGGAATTAACTCAAGCATTATGAAAAAAAAACCCATCTTTTTATCCTCGATAGCAACAATGCAATATGTGTCGTTTCCCCTTCTGTCACTGGGATCGAGCACCGCAATATTGAACCCAAATCTAAGAACTTCTCCCATTGCAAGAAAAACCAATCTAGTTGGGCAAACCAAATTGATAGTTCGAAGAGACTTGCAAAGATATCAAATCATGCATATAAGAATTCAGTGAAGATTCAAATAATATTCAAGGATAAGCTGATGATAAATCCACAATTCATCGTATCTCGGCAAACACACCGCAAAAGAGTATTACGTCGAATAGATCTCTAAGAACATCGAGGAGAACTTTGTATTGAGAATCAAAGAGAGAGAAGAAGCCATCTAGCTACTAGCTATGGACCCGTAGGTCTGTGGTAAACTACTCACGCTTCATCGGAGAGGCATGGTGTTGATGTAGAAGCACTCCGTGGTCGAATCCCCCTCCGGCAGGACGCCGGAAAAGGCCCCTAGATGGGATCTCACGGGTACAGAAGGTTGCGGTGGTGGAAAACTAGTTTCCTGGCTCCCCTGGAAGTTTTTGGGATATTTGAGAATATATAGGAGGAAGATCTAGGCCAGGGAGTCACCGAGGGGTCCACAAGGTCAGGGGGCGCGTCCTACCCCCCTGGGCGGGCCCTTCACTCTTGTGGCCGCCTCGTGGCTCTTCTGACTTGCACTCCAAGTCTCCTGGGTGTCTTCTGCTCCAAGAAAAATCATCGCGAAAGTTTTATTCCGTCTGGACTCTGTTTGGTATTCCTTTTCTGCGAAACTCTAAAACAAGAAAAAATAGGAACTGACACTGGGCTCTAGGTTAATACGTTAGTCCCAAAAATCATATAAAATAGCATATTAATGCATATAAAACATCCAAAACAAATAATATAATAGCATGGAACAATAAAAAATTATAGATACGTTGGAGAAGTATCAAGCATCCCCAAGCTTAATTCCTGCTCGTCCTTGAGTAGGTAAATGATAAAAACAGAATTTTTGATGAATGCTACCTAACATATTTATCCATGTAATTCTCTTTATTGTGGCATGAATGTTCAGATCTGTAAGCTTCAAAACAAAAGTTTAATATTGACATAAAAACAATAATACTTCAAGCATACTAACAAAATAATTATGTTTTCTCAAAATAACATGGCCAAAGAAAGCTTATCCCTACAAAATCATATAGTCTGGCTATGCTCCATCTTCATCACACAAAATATTTAAATCATGCACAACCCTGATGACAAGCCAAGCAATTGTTTCATACTTTTGATGTTCTCAAACTTTTTTAACTTTCACGCAATACATGAGTGTGAGCCATGGACATAGCACTATAGGTGGAATAGACGGTGGTTGTGGAGAAGACAAAAAGAAGGAGATAGTCTCACATCAACTAGGCGTATCAATGGGCTATGGAGATGCCCATCAATAGATATCAATGTGAGTGAGTAGGGATTGCCATGCAACGGATGCACTAGAGCTATAAGTTTATGAAAGCTCAAAAAGAAAACTAAGTGGGTGTGCATCCAACTTGCTTGCTCACGAAGACCTAGGGCAATTTGAGGAAGCCTATCATTGGAATATAGAAGCCAAGTTCTATAATGAAAATTCCCACTAGTATATGAAAGTGATATCATAGGAGACTCTCTATCATGAAGATCATGGTGCTACTTTGAAGCACAAGTGTGGTAAAAGGATAGTAACATTGCCCCTTCTCTCTTTTCTCTCATTTTTTATTGGGCCTTCTTTCATTTTTTTGGCCTCTTTTTTTTCGTCCGGAGTCTCATCCCAACTTGTGGGGGAATCATAGTCTCCATCATCCTTTCCTCACATGGGACAATGCACTAATAATGAAGAACATCACACTTCTATTTACTTACAACTCAAAAATTACAACTCGATGCTAGAACAAAATATGACTCTATATGAATGCCTCTGGCGGTGTACCGGGATGTGCAATGAATCAAGAGTGACATGTATAAAAAATGATGAACGGCGGCTTTGCCACAAATACGATGTCAACTACATGATCATGCAAAGCAATATGACATTGATGATGTGTGTCATAATAAACCGAACTGTGGAAAAGTTGCATGTCAATATATCTTGGAATGGCTATGGAAATGCCATAATAGGTAGGTATGGTGGCTTTTTTAGGAAGGATATGTGGTGGGTTTATGGTACCGGCGAAAGTTGCGCGGCACTAGAGAGGCTAGCAATGGCGGAGAGGTGAGAGTGCGTATAATCCATGGACTCAACATTAGTCATAAAGAACTCACATACTTATTGCAAAAATCTATTAGTCATTGAAACAAAGTACTACGCGCATGCTCCTAGGGGGATAGATTGGTAGGAAAAGACCATCGCTCGTCCCCGACCGCCACTCATAAGGAAGACAATCAATAAATAAATCATGCTCCGACTTCATCACATAACGGTTCACCATACGTGCATACTACGGGACTCACAAACCTTAACACAAGTATTGCTCAAATTCACAACTACTTACTAGCATGACTCTAATATCACCATCTTCAGATCTCAAAACAATCATAAGGAATCAAACTTCTCATATTATTCAGTGCACTTTATATGAAAGTTTTTATTATATCCCTCATGGATGCCTATCATATTAGGACTAATTTTATAACCAAAGCAAATTACTATGCTTTTTAGGGACTCTAAAAATAATAAGTGCGAGAGTTCATCAATTTCTATAAAATAAAATCACCGCCGTGCTCTAAAAAGATATAAGTGAAGCACTAGAGCAAATTTGCCTAGCTCAAAAGATATAAGTGAAGCACATAGAGTATTCTAATAAATCACGATTCATGTGTGTCTCTCCCAAAAGGTGTGCACAGCAAGGATTATTGAGGAAAACTAAAAAGCAAAGACTCAAATCATACAAGACACTCCAAGCAAAACACATATCATGTGGTGAATAAAAATATAGTCTCAACTAAAGTTACCGATTGACGAAGACGAAAGAGGGGATGCCTTCCCGGGGCATCCTCAAGCTTAGGATCTCGAACTCCTTGAATATTACCTTGGGGTGCCTTGGGAATCCCCAAGCTTAGGCTCTTGCCACTCCTTATTCCATAGTCCATCAAATCCTTACCCAAAACTTGAAAACTTCACAACACAATACTCAACAGAAAATCTTGTAAGCTCCGTTAGTATAAGAAAATAAATCACAACTTTTGGTACTGTTGTGAACTCATTATTTATTTATATTGGTGTAGTATCTAATGTATTCCTACTTTTCCATGGTTCGTACCCCCCCCCCCAATACTAGCCATAGATGCATCAAAATAAGCAAACAACATGCAAAAAACAAAATCTTTCAAAAACAGAACAGTCTGTAGCAATCTGGATAGTTCGCATACTTATGTAACTCCAAAAATTCTAAAAAATTAGGAAAGCATGGACAATTTTTATATCAATCTACTGTAAAAAAATTCAGGATTTTATTGCGCTTCTGTTATTTTAAACAATTCTAGGACTGAGCGCAAAGTTTCTATTTTTTCAGCAGGATCAAACCAACTATTACCGTAAGCTACCCCAAAGATCTTACTTAGCACAAACACTAAATAAAACACAAAACCACATCTAACAAGAGGCTAGATGAAAATTTTATTGCAAAACAGGACCTAAAAAGCAAAAACAAAAATAAAATTGGGTTGCCTCCCAACAAGCGCTATTGTTTAACGCCCTTAGCTAGGCATAAGAAACGAATAGATCTAAGTGTTATCATCTTTGGTATACAATCCATAAGTGGCTCTCATAATAGATTCATAAGGCAATTTAATTTTCTTTCTCGGAAAGTGTTCCATGCCTTTCCTTAACGGAAATTGAAATCTATTTTTTCCTTCTTTCATATCAATAATTGCATCAATCGTTCTAAGGAAAGGTCTACCAAGAATAATAGGACATGTAGGATTGCAATCTATATCAAGAACAATGAATCTACGGGCACATAATTCCTATTTGCAACAATAAGAACATCATTAATTCTTCTCATAGGTTTCTTAATAGTGGAATCCGCAAAATGCAAATTTAAAGAGCAATCATCAAATTCACGGAAACTTAACACATCACATAAAGTTTTTGGAATCGTGGAAACACTAGCACCCAAATCACACAAAACATAGCATTCATAGTCTTTAATATTAATCTTAATAGTAGGTTCCCACTCATTTAAAGTTTTCTAGGGATAGAAACTTCCAATTCAAGATTTTCTGCATCAAAGATATGTTTCGTAAAAGCTTTGTTTTGATTATAAGCATGAGGAGAATTCAACATGTATTGCAACTAGGAAATACAATCTATCAAAGTGCAATTATAATAATTAAATCCTTGAAATCCAAAAGAGTGGGTTCAGTGCTACTTAAAGTTTTGACCTCTCCAATCCCACTTTTATCAATTTTTGCATCAAGATCTAAAAATTCTGAATCATTGGGATGCCTTCTAACTAAAGTTGACTCATCTCCAGTCCCATCTTTATCAAAATTTATATTGGAAAACAAAGATTCAATAGGAGTCACATCAATCACTTTAAGATCTTCATCATTATTTTCATGGAAACTAGAACAACACGTTTTTATAAACCAATCTTTTTAGCGCGCATCTTAGCGGTTCTTTCTTTGCACTCATCAATAGAAATTCGCATGGCTTTGAGAGACTCATTGATATCATGCTTGGGTGGAATAGATCTAAGTTTCGAAGAATCAACATCAAGAGAAATTATATCCACGTTCCTAGCCAAATCATCAACTTTAAGCAATTTTTCTTCAATCAAAGCATTGAAATTCTTTTGCAAACTTATAAATTCTTTAACACTATTCTCAAATTCAGAGGGCATCTTATTACAATTTGCATAAGCATTGTTGAAGGAATTACCATAATTATTAGAGGAATTACTAGGAAACGGCCTAGGATTAAAATTACCTCTATACGCGTTATTACCAAAATTGTTCCTACCAACAAAATTCACATCCATAGATTCATTATTGTTTTCAATAAATGTAGACAAAGGCATATCATTAGGATCAATAGGAGCGCTCTTATTAGCAAACAATTTCATAAGTTCATCCATCTTTCCACTTAAAACATTAATCTCTTCAATTGCATGCACTTTTTTACTAGTGGAAGATCTTTCGGTATGCCATTGAGAATAATTAACCATAATATTATCTAGGAGTTTAGTATCTTCTCCTAGAGTAATTCCATAAAAATGCCTCCTGCGGCCGAATCTAAAAGATTTCTAGAAGCAAAATTCAATCCGGCATAAAATTTTTGTATAATCATCCACAAATTCAAACCATGAGTAGGGCAATTTCGTATCATCAATTTCATCCTGTCCCAAGATTGTGCAACATGTTCATGATCAAGTTGCTTAAAATTCATAATATCGTTCCTATGGGAGATGATCTTAGTGGGAGGAAAATACTTGGAAATAAAAGCATCTTTACACTTATTCCATGAATCAATACTATTTTTAGGCAAAGATTAAAATCAAGTTTTAGCACAATCTCGAAGTGAGAATGGAAATAGCTTCAATTTAACAATATCATTATCCACATCTTTTTTCTTTTGCATATCACACAAATCAACAAAATTATTCATATGGGATGCGGCATCTTCATTGGGAAGGCCGGAAAATTGATCTTTCATGACAAGATTCAGCAAAGTGGTATTAATTTCACAAGATTCTGCATTAGCATCGGGAGCAATCGAAGTACTAATAAAATCATTATTATTGGTGTTGGAAAAGTCACACAATTTGGTATTATCTTGAGCCATCACGACAAAGCAAGCAATCCAACACACGAGCACAAAAAAAGCAAGCGAAGAAGACGAACGAAAGAGGGGCGAAGAGTAGGCGAATCTTTTCGAAAATCATTTTAGAAGTGGGGGAGAGGAAAAAGAGAGGCGAATGGCAAATAATGTAATGCAAGGGATGAGAGTTTATGATGGGTACTTGGTATGTCTTGACTTGGCGTAGATCTCCCCGGCAACGGCGCCAGAAATTCTTCCTGCTATCTCTTGAGATTGCGTTGTTTTTTCCCTTGAAGAGGAAAGGGTGATGCAGCAAAGTAGAGTAAGTATTTCCCTCATCTTTTGAGAACCATGGTATCAAGCCAGTAGGAGACAATGCTCGAGCCACCGAATACCTGCACAAACAATCACCAACTTGTGCCCAACGCAATAAAGGGGTTGTCAATCCCTTCACGGTTATTTGCAAAGTGAGATCTGATAGAGATGGATAAACGGTAAAGTAATATTTTTGGTTTTTTTGGTTTATGGTATGGAAAGTAAAAGATTGCAAAGTAATGGAACGGCGACAGAAATTGGCAAGTTGATGGAAAAAAATATGATGTAAAATAGACCCGGGGGCCATAGGTTTCACTAGAGGTTTCTCTCAAGATAGAAATTATTACGGTGGGTGAACAAATTACTGCCGAGCAATTGATACAAAAGCACAAAGTTATGACGATATCTAAGACAATGATCATGAATATAGGCATCATGTCCGTGTCAAGTAGACCGACTCCAGCATGCATCTAGAGTATTAAGTTCATAAAGAACAGAGTAACGCCTTAAGCAAGATGACATGATGTAGAGGAATTAACTCAAGCGTTATGATAAATAGCCCATCTTTTTATCCCCGATGGCAACAATACAATACATGTCGTTTCCCCTTATGTCACTGGGATCGAGCACCGCAAGATTGAACACAAAGCTAAGCAATTCTCCCATTGCAAGAAAAACCAATCTAGTTGGCCAAACCAAATCGATAGTTCGAAGAGACTTGCAAAGATATCAAATCATGCATATAAGAATTTAGAGAAGATTCAAATGATATTCATAGATAAGCTGATCATAAATCCACAATTCTTCAGATCTCGGCAAACACACCGCAAAAGAGTATTACATGGAATAGATCTCCAAGAAAATCGAGGAGAACTTTGTATTGAGAATCAAAGTGAGAGAACAAGGCATCTAGCTACTAGTTATGGACTCGTAGGTCTTTGGTAAACTACTCACGCTTCATCGGAGAGGCAATGGTGTTGATGTAGAAGCCCTCCATGATTGAATCCCCATCCGGCAGGACGCCAAAAAAGGCCCCTAGATGGGATCTCATAGGTACAGAAGGTTGCGGCGGTGGAAAACTGGTTTTGTGGCTCCCCTGGAAGTTTTTGGGATATTTGAGAATATATAGGAGGAAGATCTAGGTCAGGGGGTCACCGAGGGGCCCACAAGGTCGGGGGGCGCTCCCTACCCCCCTGGGCGGGCCCTCCACCCATGTGGCTGCCCCGTGGCTCTTCTGACTTGCACTCCAAGTCTCCTGGGTGTCTTCCGGTCCAAGAAAAATCATCACGAAAGTTTTATTCCGTTTGGACTCCGTTTGGTAGTCCTTTTCTGCAAAACTCTAAAACAAAAGAAAAAGCAGGAACTGGCACTGGGCTCTAGGTTAATAGGTTAGTCCCAAAAATCATATAAAATAGCATATTAATGCATATAAACATCCAAAACAGGTAATATAATAGCATGGAACAATAAAAAATTATAGATACGTTGGAGATGTATCATCTGCCTCCCCGACAGTGACATGGAGCGCCTGCTCCATGGCTGTACTGCACTGGAGTACCTTCGTCTTCAGGCGATCAATGGGTTGAGTAGCTTCGACATCACCTCCATGACTCTCCGGACTATTTAAGTGTGTTGCTAGTGCTGCAAGAATACATCACAAAATGTGTACCACGATATGGTCTCCGAGGACACACCTTCACTTGAGAGATTACTTGTAGTTGATCAAGAAGGTCCAACAAGAATCAATGTCATTTCTGCGCCGAAATTGACAGTGGTGGGCTACTCGTCTGACAAATACTCCAAACTTGTTATTGGATCCACACCCGTTCAGGTACAACAGCTGCCTTCTACCTCTCCTTCTAGAAATTAACATTATTCCTAATTTTCAAGATGTATTTCGTCTGTCATCCAGAAAATGATTCTGACGAGCTTGACCCCAAAACTGCGCACAGTGAAGGTCTTGGCACTAGAATCTATCGGCCCCAACCTGGACCAAGTTGTCAGTTTCTTGAGATGCTTTCCGTGCCCGGAGAAGCTAATATATGGAGCTGATGTTCCTTTCCTGTTAAATTTTAACCATAAGGGAGTTCAATTTTTGACACCTTTTTCCAAGTTTACTATGACAATGTACTACAATTTCTGAAGGATTTTTGGACGATTTTAGTACATACATGTCACCCTTCCCCCGTATTCGTTACTTGATCCATATAGTTACAATCCATAAGCATTTCTTCTTTGGATTCATCTATATTGGTTTCCTTTGGAGCAAGTTGTCAGTTTCCTGAGACGCTTTCCGTTCCTGGAGAATCTATATATCGAGGGGATGTTCCTTTCCTGTTAAATGTTAACCATAAGGGAGTTAAATTTGTGACACCTTTTTCCAAGTTTATAATGATAATGTACAATGATTTGTGAAGGTTCTTTTGGAGGATTTTAGTACATACATGCCCCCCCATACTGGTTGATTGATCCATATGGTTACATTCAATAAGCATTTCTCCTTTGGATTCATCTGTACTAGTTTTCTTAGGGATCTTTTCATCCACTCCAACCTCTTGTGAAGAAGGCTACATTTTTCTAGATTGTAATCAAATGCCCATGTTAATCATGTCGGATTGAAGATGGCAAGTTAGTGCATTTTACAAATCCTGCAAACCAAATAGGCATGTAGTAATGTTCAAAACTGCATGTAGGCACTAACACGTTTTCTTCATTTGCAGATAAGATTAGGCCCGGTGGTGGATAATGTGATACAATATAACAATCACATCAAATGCCTAGATTTGCATATCTCAGAAATTACTTTGAACTCCTAACGAGGGACCTTCCGGAGATTATATTCGTCAGGTTCTTTGTTGTCAGAGCAAGGGTGCTGAAGGTAATGAGGTTTGCGCTACATTTATTTCACAAAAATGAATGGTCTGTTGATCAGCGCCGACGGCTGCGGCAGAATGGAATAGGCTCCAAAAAAGCTGAATTTCATTTTGGAACTTCAGATGACAGAGTAATCGGAAGTCATCGTGTCAACCCCATACATGACTTCTCAGTGGCTGACCTCTTTGCAAAAATTATGAGGTTTTGAAACCAGCCTTACAAGTGGTAATATTAGTTTGAACCTCTCTTATATCCATGTTCAGCGGATCTGCACGGGCGTTTGCAACTGATGAGCTGAATTTCCTTTCCAATATCAGTTTGAACCTCGTAATCTTCGAATTTGAGCCATATAACTCTGGAATTTGAACCTTGTAATATTTCGAGCTTTTGTGGTACAATCGTTGAAATGGCATCGTACGGGACTCGTATATTTGTAGCACTATTTTGACCTTAATATGCAATGGACTTAGATTTTATTAACCATTCTCGAATGTGTTTACCTTGTCGATCTCACAACACACGATCTGTATAGCTTACTCGACTGCGATCTTCAACATTATTGCACACAGTTGGTTTTTTCAACTGTGTGCCTTGTACATCGCAGAATTAATTGTCGCACTCAACTGTCCATCATCACCCTTCTGTGTAACTTTGTCCTCATCACCCATGGGTAAACTTATGACCGAAGTCATTGCACACACTTCATTTTTACAAAGCTTTCTGCCTATAAATGCCCATGATTTGCCCATCTTCTAGCCGACGTGTGGCAAAACTAGCCGGGCAGGAAGCTTGCGGGGTAAATTGCGCAATTGCACGGGAACAGGCTCACCAACAATACATTTGGTGCCTCTTCGAGCCCACGCGTGGTCAAACAAAATGCATGCGGGGTTCTCAACCATGCACTGGAATCCTCCGCTACGAACGCGGTGACAAGATGTGACGCCCTCAATTCAATCGTACACTAATCATACACGCAAATGTGTACGATCAAGATCAAGGACTCACGGGAAGATATCACAACACAACTCTAGACACAAACTAAAATAATGCAAGTTTTATATTACAAGCCAGGGGCCCCGAGGGCTCGAATACATAAGCTCAAAAACACAAGAGTCAGCGGAAGCAACAATATTTGAGTACAAACATAAGTTAGACAAGTTTGCCTCAAGAAGGCTAGCACAAAAGCAACAACGATCGAAAAGGCAAGGCCTCATGCCTGGGAGCCCCCTAACTACTCCTGGTCGTCGGCGGCCTCCACGTAGTAGTAGGCACCCTCAGTGTAGTAGCAGTTGTCGTCGAAGGTGGCGTTTGGATCCTGGGCTCCACCATCTGGTTGCGACATCCGAGAAGAATGGAAAAGGGGGAGCAAAGCAACCATGAGTACTCATCCAAAGTACTCGCAAGCAAGGATCTACACTACATATGCATCGGTGTCAATGAAATGGGTGGTATATGTCAACTGAACTTTAGAATGCTAGAAGAGAAGGGGAAAGCCTAGCCTATCGAAGACTAGCATCTTCAAGCATCTTGCAGCATTCATAAGAGTACAGAATAGCATAAAGTAAAGTAGTAGTAGTAGTAGTAGTAGTAGTAGTAGTAGTAGTAGTAGTAGTAGTAGTAGTAGTAGTAGTAGTAGTAGTAGTAGTAGTAGTAGTAGTAGTAGTAGTAGTAGTAGTAGTAGTAGTAGTAGTAGTAGTAGTAGTAGTAGTAGTATCAACCTCGACCAGAGATCCTTTCTCGACTCCCTGCGAGAAAGCAATCCCAGAGCCATACAATCAATTTATCACCTCAAGTATCCAGTTCTAGTTGTATCGATCAGGATACAACTCCAAGTGTCCGTTACCGTAGGACAGGCTATCGATAGATGTTTTCTTCCCTACATGGGTGCACCAACTTACCCACCACGCTCGATTAACTCCGGCCGGACACACTTTCCTGGATCATGCACGGCGTCGACCAAACGATACGCTGCAACCCGACCTAGGCTTAATAGAGAGGTCAGCACGCCGGACTAAACCTATGCCCCCAGGGGTCTTGGGCCATCGCCCCGGGAACTCCTGCATGTTGCGAGGGCGGCCCGTGAGCAGACCTAGCTACCTCCTTAAGAAGGCAGGTGCTTACCAGTCCAACCCGGCGCGCACCGCTCAGTCGCTAACATCTATTAAGCTTCGGCTGATGTATACGACGCAGAACGCCCATACTATGCCCACGTGATGGTTAGTGCTATCAGGCCAGAGGCCCCTCGGATCAAATATCCAAATCGTAGTGGATTAGGAACATGCGGTAACAAGCAGAGACGCACGAAAGATGTGACCCCGTCGCCCCGTCTCAAGGACTTGCAGCAAAGGCAAAGAATGCTCGGCCACGCCTCGTAATTATCTCGCGGGCCCCCTCCAGGTCAACCCGACTCCTCATCGCTCGCAAATGTCCTCACACGGGTACCCCTCAGGACCGACCCGTCTTTAGTAACATGGTTCAGTGTAAAGTCATAGTAACCATAGTAACCGTGTGTCTAACACCAAGGGGAAAACCTGAGGAATCACCCTTGACGAATTCCACTCGATGTAATCATCAAGGTGAATGTAAGAGGATCCACCCTCAAGGTTCACACTTGAGGGGTTGCACAACAGAGTCGTAACAGAAGTGGTTATGGTGGAATCACCCTCAATGACCACGACCGAATAGCTACACTACAGGGTTAACATCAGTAGTGTTGATGAGGTCTCACCCTCGGCACTCGATAGTAACCCGGTAGTGCCGAGCAACTAAGGGGAAAGTGATGTGCGGTGCCGGGGCCTGGTCTTCGATCCCGTTGATCGAGTCTTCGATGATGAAGCAGGGGCAACAAGGACAAGGTGGGAGTCACTGATGGATCACTAACCAACCTATGCTAAGCATTTTAGGATAAGCAGGTAAGGTACAACAACAGATACAAAAGCAGGCTATGCATCAGAATAGGAGCAAACAATTATAGTAGCAAAATCTAATGCAAGCATGAGAGAATGGAATGGGCGATATCAGGATGATCAGAGGGGGGCTTGCCTGGAAGCTCCGCTGAAAGGGAAGAAGGGTCATCGTTGACATAGTCGATCACAGGGGCATCAGCAGCGGTCTCGGGGTCTACCGGAGAGAAGAGAGGAAAGGAATAATAAATACAGAGCAAACAAGTGCAATACTATGCATGACAAGACAATAAGCAGAGCTAGGGGTGTTCTACTGCGGTGCTACACGATACCGGCGAAGGGGGATAACATCCGGGAAAGCTTTCGCGAAGTTTGGCATTTTTGGACAAACGAACCAGAGGGGGAAGGTTGCATGTTCGCTATGCTAGGGGCATGTGATAGATGAATGGAGAGCGTATTCGGGTTCATCTCGTCGTTCTGAGCAACTTTCATGTACAAAGTAGTTTCATCCGATTTACGGATTATTTTCTATGAATTTTCAGAGATTTAATTGAATTTCCAAATTACTGGATTTAATTTAATCCAGAAAATAGTTAAATAAAAAACTGTTATGGGTACACAGAAGTGTACCCAGAATTTTGCAACAGAGGCTGACATGTGGGCCTAGTTGACTGGGTCAATTGCCCAGTTAGTAGAGGCTGACTGGTGGTCCAGGTCAATTGCCCAACGGCGATTGATCGTCAATCTGGGTCGATGGTACCAGGTTAGCGTTATCGTTAACTTTAACAAAGATATTAATTCAGCTGACGGGGATTATTTAGGAGATGGGGCCATTTTGACAGTGATATAGTAATTAACAAAGTTTAATTAAAACAACCTAGTTGCTATATTACGAGGCCCCGCATGTCATAGGGTCATTAGCATCAAGATTAGTAGCTAATCTTGCAAGGTCCACCTTGTTGCGACCAGACGCGGTGGCGCGCCGGCGTTCAGCCGCCGGTGGCCAAAAGACGACGAAGTTGCACGGGGCTCATGGGAAAACGCGCACATGCTGCGAATCGAGCCACTGTTGGGCTCATTCGAACGAGCATGAAGCCGTGTGTGCGATGGAGCAAGTAGCAGCAGTTGGGGGGCCAAAACGACAATGGCGATGGTCAGCGATGACTGGGCGTGTGTAACAGCCTGGTTTTTGCCCTCTGCTCTTTGCCTGATTTTCAGTTGGTTTGATTTTGAAATTTGTAGTTTTGAATCTTTTCATATGGACTTAAACACTTGGGTACCCCTTGGATTTCACCCAAGTGCCTCATTTCCCTCTCTAACTATCATTTCCTCTCTGGTTCACCTAAAAATAATACTCCCTCCGTTCCTAAATATTTGTCTTTTTAGAGGTTTCAAATGGTGACTACATACGGAGAAAAATGAGTGAATCTACACTCTAAAATATGTCTATATACATCCGTATGTGGTGAGCATTCGAAATCTCTAAAAAGACAAATATTTAGGAATGGAGGGAGTATTTTGAATATTTTTCTTAAATGAAAAATATTCATTTCCCTCTCTTAAACCCTAGCTAGCTCAATGTGCTCCAAAGCAACCCCAATTTTTCTTGCCCACAAAAATCTGAGGAAATTCACAAATATTCTTTGAATCCTAGGGCAACTTCTTGAGCAAAAATATTTCATCACTTTTTGGAATATTTTTGCTACAGAAATTATTTTCTGTTCTAGACAGAAATGGTGTTTTCTACAGCAACTACCATTTTACTTGATCCATTGTGGCTGATTTTTCTTGTGCATCATCACCTTAGTAGATGATTGCTAACCTCCAAAGCCCAGCTCCCAACTCCCAGTAGTTTGACCACAGTAAGCTCTCAAAGTTACTGTCCAGAAACTTACCAGGCGGTTGAAATCTATTCTACTGCGCCTGCGATCAAACCCAAGTGTGGTAACCACTAAAACTACCACGAACAACATGCCAGACATAAAGTTTAGGCTTAGGACAGCCTGAGGTCAGAGTTCACGCGGTGACCACGCGTGTGCACGATGCCAACCTGCATGTCGCCGCGCTCTACGTGCCGCCGAGCACTCTGTTGCGCGCGTGCTAGCTTCCCCGACTGCCTAAGCTTGCCAAACTTCGCCACAATCTTCGTCCAAACCCTCTTAACTCCCTCCTCGCGCTCGCCGACGCCGGAGCTCGCCGCAGCGAGCATAGGCGCGGTCCGGCCAACGCAACAGTGCGTTGCACACTGTGCTCATCGCCACCCTCTCATTCCTGTGCTCGTCCCCGCTCGCCCACAGTTCCTGCGTGAGCTGCGTCGCCTTCTCCCTCACCCACTGACGCCGTTCGTTGCCGAGCGCCGTATCCAGGTGTCCACCGGCAGAGCCCGATCCCCCCCTTGATGCTCGGCTATAAACAGAGCCCTCCCCGGCCTCCTCGAGCACCATCCACTCCTCCCACACACTCCACGATCTCATAGAAAGCCGTAGCCCGGTCAGGCAGGCCGCGGGCCGCCGTCCCCGAGCTCGAGCTCGCCGGCGATCCCCTCGGGTCGTCTCCGTAGCTCCAGCCCCTCCCAGGCTCGGGCCTCCCTTCCAGGGCCTCCGCCGTGCCTCGGTGGTGCTGCTCCGCCCGGTTGGAGCCCCCGGAGTCGCCTCCGCCATCGTCTTCGTCACCGGTGACCTCTGCTCACTGTCTCTGCTAGAGAGGCTGTTTCCGACACTGTCCGACCACCCCTAGCTACTCTACGGTTACGGGCAGGTGCGCCTCCGTCTCCTCTTTCAATCCCTCCCTCTCGTTCTGGCCAAGAAGCTCTCCTCGCCGGCGTGTGCTCTGGCGAAGCCGCGCCGTCCTCTGTTTCCCTCTCCCCTCCCTCTCACCTAACCAGCAGGGCCCGCTAGTCATCCACTCAGTACGCGCGCGAAGCGGTACGAGTGGTGGCGCCCGCGAGGCTTTACGCCTTCGACATCACCCCCCTCCAATATGTTTTTATTTAAATTTAAATTTCATTTTTCCACAGGGCTTCAAACAGCCAAAACTCTTTAACCATAAGTCCAA
Source organism: Aegilops longissima (assembly GCA_021605205.1). Lineage (NCBI taxonomy): Eukaryota > Viridiplantae > Streptophyta > Magnoliopsida > Poales > Poaceae > Aegilops > Aegilops longissima. The sequence goes on from CM038682.1 coordinate 185,131,606, forward strand.
ATGAATTGATTCTTTTTGCATTGTGTTCTTTGTGAAGAAATCTAGCAGCCCACCAAAAATGAGATTTTTCTTTGCTGTTTAGATTTTTTGGTGAATTTCATAAGGGTTCTTGATGTTTTCTTTTTGTGCTTATAAATATTTTCAGAAAGTGAAGCTTGTCTTGAGGATCACCAGGAGGCTTGTGAACCTCATGGTGCCATTACAATATTTGTGATTTTACAACTTGAATGAATGATTTAATCCATGCATTTAAATCACTATTATATTATTTATATTTTGTTGGTTGTTTGTTTAAGTTGTCATGCTTAGTTTACAGTAAGTTGGAAGCTAACTAAGTTGGTAAAGTAACTAGAAGTAAACTTTTTATGAGGAAGTAATATAGTTATGAATATAAGTAATTATTTGGAGTTATTTTTCTTGCATGAGAAAAATGATAAATTTGTTAGAAAAGATTCTGTTTAAAGTGAGGTTTAATCCTAACCAGAGTAATGTCATGAGTTCTTGTTGTTTATGCTTAGTGTGGATATAGTTGACTCAGTCATTTCCGTTGATATGTGATGCATATGTTAGTGTTGCATTTCATGGCATACTATGACACCGGTTACTTCCACTCTAAGTTGAACCTGATAATAACTCAACTTGAATATATCGTTGACCGGGTCATGGTTCCACTGAATCAGTTTTTCCCAGTGCAACCACATTTGCCTTTATGGGAAGGCCTTTATTCGGTCTGTTGTCATGCCTCTGGCCGGTGCCTCCAACGAGGGAAGGTTATGGGCTTGCGGTACCCTGGCCCGATAAGCAGACATAACCTTGTGTGCCCGTTGTTGAGATTATGGTACCTTGTCCCTGTGTGGGACGTTTATGTTTTGGCCACGACGGTGGCCGTTGGTGTCTTTGGTAGACACGGGGCCACCCAAGACTAGTCCAGTGGGGAGTGAGTCTGAGTGGCCGAGAGAGTGTCATGGAAATGGAGGGGTTTCGTCAGAATGCCATTGGTCCACCCGAATGGGAATGCGAGGCCATGGGTTCTGTGGTGTGGGTACAGTGCGCTACTTCTGCAGAGTGTAATAAATCTATCGATAGCCGAGTCCATGGTTACGGACATGCTCGAAAGTAGGTCACGCCATGGGTCAACGTTTAATAAATTTTGCACACTAAGTCATGAACTTTGCACTGTTGATGATGGTGGGAAGGCCATCTTGATGTTTGAGACCAAGGGTTGGTCGTGGTTGTGATCGCCGAAAAGATCACGAGGTAACTCGAATTAAGACTACGAGGTTGGTACGTTTGTGATCCAAGGAAGATCACCGTTGGTAAGCCATTCCGAGGGACTTTTATCACAAGAGCATGATCACAGCATGTTGGATATATTGTTGCATTATTAATAATTGGTTAATTATCATGATATTGTTTGTCATTATGATTATGCTTGTTGTGAGCTTGCAAGTACATTCAATGTACTGACCTGGCGTGTCATGCCAGATTTCAGGAAAGTCTCGTTGGAAAGGAGTGATGTTCGAGTCTAGATCGTGTCCACATCAGTGTCCCTGTGCTATGGAGTTCCGCTACGACGTTGTTCCGCTGCCGCGTAGTTGTTATGATTGAGGCCCCTTTATGTTCACTAAATAATGTACATAGTGTTCAGCTGCACCGTGTGTGCCGCTTGGCCTCGCCACCTGTTGTAATATAAACTATGTTCCGCTACCATCAATAAAGCGGTTGTTTTCTGTACCAAGATGTTGTGTGTTGCCAGAAGACATGGTCTCTGGGCTGGCAATGCAAGGTAAAACGGCTGCTCTGAGCCGGGTGCGAGTGTCTTGTGCAACAACATGGCTGGCGACGACAACTGGATGCAGCAGCATAGAGCACAAGAGCACGCAGGGCGTCGGAGGGGCAGTGATCGCCCAAGGGCGGCGAGCTCACGGGTGGTGGTGGTACCGGTGCTAAACACGAACATAGGGAGAGGGGAAGGATGCATCTCGCGTGGTGGCTCACATCGAGGTGCATAGGTGGCTCAAGGGAGCCGAAGAGACCCTGCCGGCGAGGTCCGACGACTGGACGGGCCGGCAAGCGCGAGGGCGAAGTAGAGGTGCGGGTTGAGGGAGCTCGTCGAGTGGAGGAAGAGAAGCCACAGGGGCGGAGCTGACGAGGAGGAGGCCGAGAGGGGCGGCGCCGGCTGGTGGCGGCCTCTGCGAAGCGGCGGTGTCGGGCGGCGATGGGGTCGGGGTGGTTTGCCCGATCCCGATCCAGATCGGGAGGAGGGGAACGAGGGGATCGTGGGGGAGAAAGTGGATCGGGGGAAGGGCTAGGGTTTCGGGTGGTGGGGGATTAAGCAGGGAGAGGTGGGCCAGCCAGGGTGGGCTGGTTCGGCGGCCAACTAGGCCAGTTGGCCCAACGGGAGTCTTCCTCTTTTCTTTTTTAATTACTTTTCTATTAAAAGGATAGCTACTATTTTGGATGGAAACAAGGCATCAAATGATTTTTGTTGAATGTGAAACTTAGCAAATAGTTCAGGCACAACATTGGTGGTGTTGCCTAAAAAGTTTTAGGGCCAATGGAATTGTTCAAGCATTTTTAGAAATTGAAAAAGACCAAATTTAAATGCTCCTGGATCATCAAATAAATTTCCAGGGGCACTTTGCGAATCCAAAAGAGGTTGGTTCTAACATGACAAATATCCAAGGATTATTTGCCACACTTTGAACATTTTTGTTTGCACGTTAGAAACTTTTGCCGTTTGACTAGATTTGAATTTTTGGACTTTAATTTGAATTTGAATTGAAATATGATTTGGATCAAGCAAGGAGTAGCAACAGTAATGTGATGATGTGGCATCATTAGCGGAGGGTTACTGTAGCTTAAATATCCGGGTGTCACAATTCTCCTCCACTATAAGAAATCTCGTCCCGAGATTTAAGGGGTGGAGTAAGAGGGAAAGACTCGAGAAGGACAGAGCTCGATACAAGATAGTTACCTCAACGTGGCATAGAGGCATCTCTCGAGTTGATACTTAAGAAACCATCGAGAGCAACATATCTATACCTACTAATAAAGCAAGGTGCGTTTCTCCAAATTTTTCATCCGTTCACCTATATTATTATTTCTTATTTTTTGAGATTCAATTCTTTTTATATCCAAGGTGGTACTAAAAAATTTGTATGTGTTGAATTCTGCTCGTGGTCCTCCTTGTAGCTCTTCTTTTTCCGTGCATCCCCTACATGGGCCAAACTGGGCTGTTTCAGGAGCAGCGGAAAAAGAGTAGCCAACCAGAAAAACAACAAGCAATCGAGTGAGGAGGTTCGAACTCACAACCTCCCGTGACATAGAGGTGTCTCCTACCAAACAAGCTAGCTTATTTTTTTGTTATAAAAATTCCCACCTCGGTTCTTTATATCAAATTTCACCAATTTAAATAAGCTTGTAAGTTGTCTAAAATATCAGTAAGCCATGTTGAGAATCAATAAACAGAACGGAAAGAAGATGAAGACTCGATAGAAGGAGAAAACATGCACCCATAATTAACCGGGATTGTGGGAAATAAAGAGAGATTTGATGAGAGAAGAATGCGGGCTCGTACTTTCCATCTCTACTAGATTAGTGAGAGAAGAAAGTAGGGGAGGCTCGTGCTGGCACGCTGGGCATAATTAAAGCATGATTTTTTAGGGGAATTAAAGCATGATTTGTTTTAATGAGATATGAGAGAAGAAAGCGGGGATCCTTGCATGCATGGCCTTGGTTGGGACAGGCTGGACAGAAGGAAAAATCTCGTGGGGCACGACGTGGCCGGAGGGCCGGAGCCTGATGACATTCATGCGGCTGCACTCTAGGCTGCGTAGCACTACCGCTCGACAACGTACAATCGAGGGAAGATTGATGAAAAATGATGATTTTTAATTTCCTTTTGTTTGCAAAATAGTGCAAGGAATTGAAACCGTTGGATGTTTAACGTGCGGTGCGGAGCATGGATGGGATCAAGAGACGGGTGAAGGCAAGCCTAGTCAATGTCCTTTGGTGATTAAGTGGAAACTTTTTTCCGGGTAATTAAGTGGAAACTAAAGACAAGGATTTGATGAGGCACGCATTGACGTATCAAAGAAAAGGCTCGGTTGGGACGGCGATAATAATAATGAGAAAATCATATAGCAGTGTTAGAAAAACAAAAATAGCATTTGGCGCATTATAAAAAATTGAAAATACAAAAATGTTTATGTGCAAACAAATTACATTTTTTAAATAACCTGAATTATCAAACGTTCGATGGTGCAAACAGAACACACGACACTCCAAGAATGAAAATACATGAATGCTTTTTGTTGGACCAAATTACATATTTTCTCAAAAAATAACCTGATTGATCAAGCGCCATTGTTGCAACCCGAATTCAAGACCCTGCAAATGTTGCTGCAAGCGGGATGCGACACTGCAAGACCGAATGTCTAATGCATCTAGCAGAAGCATGCCAATCCAACTCCAATTGCCACTATCTTTTTTTATTGGAAAAGTCGGACTGCAGTGTTGCAAAGCCGACTATGCATTCGCTACAAGTATGGTCGGTAGTATTTCAAGTTAGAAGGATGATGTTGCAAAGCCGACCACATGAACGCTGTAAGGATGACCGACATTGACGCAAACTTGAACGCATATTGTTGCGAGGTCGATTAGTTTTGTTGCAAATGGTATGCGTCTATAAAGCTAATTAAGTACAGATTTCAATATTTGGAAAGTTTCCTTACCATCGGAGTTAGTAAGGATCATTTCGTGATTAATAAGAAGTTTATATACATTTCTTCTACACCTCGGCGTGAGCCTCCCTGCCATGACATAATCTGATGCAATCATACCACGTTGGTGACTGTTGTGATGAACCCGCCAATTTCTCCCCCGTTGCAACGCACGTGCCTTTTGCTAGTGAAGGTATAATAGGAAGTTTCAAGCGAATGGACAAACGATGGGTAGCTGAACAGAGTGTGAGAAGGGGGTTCAGAGTATCGGGAATAGATCATCTCTCGGACAGTGGATCGTGACAAGACACAAAGCCAAGAGCAAATGATACTTCAGAATAAAGGATATACAGGAGAGTCAGGTTCCGATCCTGTGGAACTGTGGGTTATGACCCCTCCATGTGGGTTAGAAGTAGAAAGGGGGCCGATAGCAAGGCACGTTAGATGATAGACTGTCAGTTATGTTGTCAACAACGTCGGTACCAAGGGCGAGGGATGGAGAGAACTATTTTTCTGCTCGTTGAACGAGGCAGACCAATAGGCAAAGTTCTCGCCATCGGTGGTTACCAGAATGTCAACAGCAATAATAACAAGGTCTTGCTGACAAATTGTACATCGAGGTGTTTTCATGAGCAGGGAACTATTACTGTTTAGATCATATAGACATCAAGACAGGTTAAACCAAACAATGGAAAGGATAATATGATTATCAAATTAAACAGAACAATGGAAAGGAAAATCTGTTTAAACACATATTTCAGGGGTATATCCTTCCCAAGGACAAACAGAGCAAGATATCCATGACATCATAGAAGTAGAAAACCATTTAGGTAAGGGGAGAGGAATTTCATGACATTACCCAAACAATAGTGTTTGAATAAGTGATCAAGAAACAGTTAGTATTGCGCCTCCAATGTTCTTAATGATGTTCGGAGTACCACGGTCATGCTTCGGGATAGCATTGACATGGTGTTTCAAGCAAGGTTGAATCTGAAGGTCACAAGAAGTACAAAGGAACAATTAAAAAATTCCAAGGAATGTAAGATATAACCAAAACATGACGAAGTCTGTATTGGCAGGAAGTCAAGGATGGTGTCGATGTCAACACGAATCATCGACGGGCAAGGATGGTATTTCTCCTCAAGAATTCGATTGATGTCATAGAACAAGGCAGTATATTGATGGTGATCACAAAAAAATTTGTCGAGAGGCTCTATGAAGATGCTATCGAGCATGACATCATCAAAAGGAATGATGAGGCGAAGGCTATTGGAACCATGGATACGACACAAGCTCGGATTCAAGCTTGTTGTTCAAGGTGGAATGATAAGATGAGGAAGATCGACATAAGCTTCGCTCATCGTTGAAAAGTTGTGCTCTAGGAATAAGGACCAGGTAGCCCAGTTAAAATTAGTACGATAATGATATAGCCAATCAGGCTAGGAATGATGCGACGTAGTATCACTCCAATTAAGAATTTACAAGATGTAGTGCAATGACACAATATCCTCGAGGTAACATGAGGCAATACTTGAAGGTAGATCATATTAGAGGTTGGACAGGTGAAATGACTTGCAGGAGACAAGTATTTTAACTTGTCCAGGAACTGGAATTAAGGAGAAATTATGGTCGGAACCGCGATTGCAAAGAATCAGTTTACAGATGCAAGATGAGCTTATACCAAGGGAACATTTGATTATAATAGAAGCTTCCATGATAAGATCTACATCGTGTCTATGGGCATGAACACAAAGTTCAAGGTCGACTCCCACTTCTTCAATGCATAACCTCTCATTTACTTCTCGCTTTTGACGAAGTTGTAGTGTAGAAATTTTTATCCGGCATAACACCAGTAGAGTACGACCCATAGAAATTTTCGGGTTCACACAAATTAGGGAAAGCATTAGTTCAACCCGTCGGGGCATCTTAGGAACATTTGCAAAAACTTCAGAGATAATTAACTCAAGCTTGGAAGCAGAGCATGGTAGACAAAAGTAGGGGATACAATTTACCAAAGTCATTATGTATCAGGGAAGAATTCACAAGGTGATTAAATATGAAGGACACTGTCGGATGGTAGTCCAACAAAGGATCTGATGACCCATAACAGAGCTGATGTGGGTATCGGTACCCAATTAGACGAAGAAAGAATGCAAGGAGATGAGATTATAGAAACAACCGACTAATGAAGGATCAGAAGGAGACGCTCTGATCAAATGATGGGTAAGTTGAATAGAATTAGAACGGCAATCAACCAAGGTTTGATTTGCCAAAAACTAGCTCATGTACGGAGTGGAGTCTTAGCCAGAAGGATAAATAATTACCAAGGGAATAACTAATGAATGTGTGCATTCACGCACATGTCGAATCAATAGGATAAGAATGACAATCTCAAAGGAGTTTAATGAATATTGTTAGGCATATGGAATTAACCATAATGCAAGACGATAAGGAAGAACGGGATCAATAGGTTACTGAGGATTATCGGAAGATCGAATAGTATTCCAAAGAATTTGTGAAACACATGAACAACTGGGGATGAACTGATCCCCGGTAAGTGTGAGGAATTATACATACATGTATTCATGCGGAAAAGGAGCTGCAAGGCAGCAGCCACAAAGGATTCTCGGAATATCCGAAGTAGTTCAGGGTAGGTATGGACGACAAGTGTATGCAGCTATCCTTAGGGATTTATCGGTGATATGTAATTCAACGCCGAAGGCACAAGGGTTTCGGGGAAACATCGGAGAGTATCTTCGAAATCTTCTGGTGCAGCAAGCGATCATCTGGACTGAAGGGCTCTCCGGGAGAAGTGGTTACGAGAACCTAGTGTCAGTGTTAGAAAAATATTTAACCCGAATAGACGAGAGATCAGAGTCCCAGAGTAAGGAGGAATAAAAGATACTAATATCACCCAATTGGCAACATGGGCCCGTAAGCCACACAACCATGTTAGTAAAAGTTTTGTAGTGACTAGACTCAACTTCGGCCAAGGAGTTGGAAGGGGGCTACCTACAGGCAGTCGGCTCTGATACCAACTTGTAACGCCCTCGATTCAATTGTACACTAATCATACACGTAAATGTGTACGATCAAGATCAAGGACTCACGGAAAGATATCACAACACAACTCTTGACATAAATTAAAATAATGCAAGCTTTATATTACAAGCCAGGAGCCTCGAGGGCTCGAATACATAAGCACGAAAATACAAGAGTCAGCGAAAGCAACAATATTTGAGTACATACATAAGTTAGACAAGTTTGACTTAAGAAGGCTAGCACAAAAGCAACAACGATTGAAAGGCAAGGCCTCCTGCCTGGGAGCCTCCTAACTACTCCTGGTCGTCGGCGGCATCCACGTAGTAGTAGGCACCCTCAGTGTAGTAGCAGTCGTCGTTGAAGGTGGCGTTTGGATCTTGGGCTCCACCATCTGGTTGCGACATCCGAGAAGAATGGAAAAGGGGGGGAAAGGGGGAGCAAAGCAACCGTGAGTACTCATCCAAAGTACTCGCAAGCAAGGATCTACACTACATATGCATCGGTGTCAATGAAATGGGTAGTATATGTGGACTGAACTGCAGAATGCCAAAAGAGAAGGGGAAAGCCTAGCCTATCGAAGACTAGCATCTTCAAGCATCTTGCAGCATTCAGAAGAGTACAGAATAGCATAAAGTAAAGTAGTAGTAGTAGTAGTAGTAGTATCAACCTCGACCAGAGATCCTTTCTCGACTCCCTGCGAGAAAGCAATCCCAGAGCCATACTATCCAGTTATCACCTCAAGTATCTAGTTCTAGTTGTATCGATCGGGATACAACTCCAAGTGTCAGTTACCATAGGATAGGCTATCGATAGATGTTTTCTTCCCTGCAAGGGTGAACCAACTTACCCACCACGCTCGATTAACTCCGGTCGGACACACTTTCCTGGATCATGCCCGGCCTCGGCCAAATGATACGCCGCAACCCGACCTAGGCTTAATAGAGAGGTCAGCACGCCGGACTAAACCTATGCCCCCAGGGGTCTTGGGCCATTGCCCCGGGAACTCCTGCACGTTGTGAGGGTGGCCGGTGAGCAGACCTACCTCCTTAAAAAGGCATGTGCTTACCAGTCCAACCAGGTGCGCGCCGCTCAGTCGCTGACGTCTATTAAGCTTCGGCTGATGTATACGACGCAGAACGCCCGTACTATGCCCACGTGATTGTTAGTGCTATCAGGCCAGAGGCCCCTCGGATCAAATATCCAAATCGTAGTGGATTAGGAACGCGCGGTAACAAGAAGAAACTCACGAAAGATGTGACCCCGTCGCCCCGTCTCGAGGACTTGCAGCATGGGCTAAGAATGCCCGGCCACGCCTTGTAATTATCTCGCGGGCACCCTCCAGGTCAACCCGACTCCTCATCACTCGCAAATGTGCTCACGCGGGTACCCCTCAGGGCCGACCCGTCTTTGGTAACATGGTTCAGTGTAAAGTCGTAGTAACCATACTAACCGTGTGTCTAACACCAAGGGGAAAACCTGAGGAATCACCCTTGACGAATTCCACTCGATGTAATCATCAAGACGAACGTAAGAGGATCCACCCTCGAGGTTCACACTTGAGGGGTTGCACGACAGAGTCGTATCGGAAGTGGTTAAGGCGGAATCACCCTCGATGACCACGACCGAATAGCTACACTACAGGGTTAACATCGGCGTCGATGAGGTCTCACCCTCGACACTCGATAGTAACCCAGTAGTGTCGAGCAACTAAGGGGAAAGTGATGTGCGGTGCCGGGGCCTGGTATTCGATCCCGTTGATCGAGTCTTCGATGATGAAGCAGGGGAAACAAGGACAAGGTGGGGGTCACTGATGGATCACTAACCAACCTATGCTAAGCAGTTTAGGATAAGCAGGTAAGGTTCAACAGCAGATACAAAAGCAGGCTACGCATCATAATAGGAGCAAACAATTACAGTAGCAAAATCTAATGCAAGCATGAGAGAATGGAATGGGCGATATCGAGATGATCAAAGGGGGGCTTGCCTGGATGCTCCGCTGAAAGGGAAGAAGGCTCGTCCTCGACGTAGTCTATCATAGGGGCATCAGCAGTGGTCTCGGGGTCTACCGGAGAGAAGAGGGGGAAGAAACAATAAATACAGCCAAACAAGTGCAATACTATGCATGACATGACAATAAGTAGAGCTAGGGGTGTTCTACCGCGGTGCTACACGATACCGGCGAAGGGGGATAACATCCAGGAAAGCTTTCCCGAAGTTTGGCATTTTTGGATAGACGAACCAGATGGGGAAGGTTGCATGTTCGCTATGCTAGGGGCATGTGATAGATGAATGGAGAGCGTATTCAGGTTCGTCCCATCGTTCTGAGCAACTTTCATGTACAAAGTACTTTCATCCGATTTACGGATTATTTTCTATGAATTTTCAAAGATTTAACTGAATTTCCAAATTACTGGATTTAATTTAATCCAGAAAACATTTAAATAAAGAAATGTTATGGGTACACAGAAGTGTACCCAGAATTGTGCAATAGAGGCTGACATGTGGGCCTTGTTGATCGGGTCAATCGCCGCTTAGTAGAGGCCGATGGTGGTCGGTCAATTGCCCGATCGGCGATTAGTTGATCGTCAATCGGGTCCATGGTACCAGTTGGCGATCCATCATACCTTTAACAGATATTAATTCAGCTGATGGGGATTATTTAGGAGGTGGGGCCATTTTGACAGTGATACAGTAATTAACAAAGTTTAATTAAAACAACCTAGTTGCTATATTACGAGGCCCCGCATGTCATAGGGTCATTAGCATGAAGATTAGCAGCTAATCTTGCAGGGTCCACCTTGTTACGACCAGACGCGGTGGCGCGCCAGCGTTTAGTCGCCGGTGGCCAAAAGAAGATGAAGTTGCACGGGGCTCGTGGGAAAACACGCACATGCTGCGGATCGAGCCGCTGTTGGGCTCATTCGAACGAGCATGAAGCCGTGTGTGCGATGGAGCAAGTAGCAGCAGTTGGGGGGCCAAAACGACAACGGCGATGGTCAGTGATGACTGGGCGTGCACGGCAACAGCTGCGGTGACGACAACATGATGCAAAGCAGCAGAGCGATGTGAGCAGTGGCGCGGCTGCTGGGTGGCGCGATCGCCCGCGGGCGGCGAGCTCACGGGTGGTGGTGGTACATGTGCTAAACACGAACATAAGGAGAGGGGAAGGATGCATCTCGCGTGGTGGCTCACATTGAGGTGCGTAGGGGGCTCAGGGGAGCCGGAGAGACCTCAAGGGCGAGGTCCGGCGATCGGGCCGGGCAGCGCGAGGGCGGGCAGTAGAGGTGCAGGTTGAGGGAGCTCGTCGAGTGGAGGAAGAGAAGCTGCAGGGGCGGAGCTGACGAGGAGGAGGCCGACAGGGGCGGCGCCGGCGGGTGGCGGCCTCTGCAGAGCGGTGGTGTCGGGGGTGATGGGGTCGGGGCGGTTTGCCCGATCCCGGTCCAGATCGGGAGGAGGGGAACGAGGGGATCATGGGGGAGAAAGTGGATCGGGGGAAGGGCTAGGGTTTCGGGTGGTGGGGGATTAAGCAGGGAGAGGTGGGCCAGCCAGGGTGGGTTGGTTCGGCGGCCAACGGGGCCAGTTGGCCCAAGGGGGATCTTCCTCTTTTCTTTTTTTAATTACTTTTCTATTAAAAGGATAGCTACTGTTTTGGATGGAAACAAGGCATCAAATGATTTTTGTTGAATGTGAAACTTAGCAAATAGTTCAGGCACAACATGGTGGTGTTGCCTAAAAAGTTTTAGGGCCAATGGAATTGTTCAAGCATTTTTAGAAATTAAAAAAGGCCAAATTTAAATGCTCCTGGATCATCAAATAAATTTCCAGGGGCACTTTGGGAATCAAAAAGAGGTTGGTTCCAACATGACAGATATCCAAGGATTATTTGCCACACTTTGAACATTTTTGTTTGCACGTTAGAAACTTTTGCCGTTTGACTAGATATGAATTTTTGGACTTTAATTTGAATTTGAATTGAATTATGATTTGGATCAAGCGAGGAGTAGCAACAGTAACGTGATGATGTGGCATCATTAGCGGAGGGTTACTGTAGCTTAAATATCCGGGCGTCACACAAGACGTGACGATTATAGGCCGGCCAACCCCCATTTATTACAGCGGCCATTTAACGCTTGTGCCTCTTCAACCTTTCAATCGCGCCTCACTATTGCAAGAAGCACACCCACCATTATAAACTCTTAGAGGGTATCCTGCTCGGCTCCAATGGCGCTCCGAGCGGCTGCCGACGACGAGCAGAAGTTCACCATGCATGCCATGGTGGACACCCACAGAAGGTTCACGGAGCTCTCGGTGGTGTACACCAACAACCCGGTCTGGGTGGAGCACTCCATCCACATCATGGAGTTGTTGCTTGCCTAGTAGAAGTACAAGGTGGTCGGGTTCGACCTCGAGTACACACGCGCTCATGCCTGGTATCGTCCCAAGGTCGCTGTCGCCCAGATGTGTGTGCGCAATCATGTCCTCGTCTAGCACTACTGCCTGGCCACAAGGCCTTGCGAGCGTTTCGCCAGGTTTTTCAATAGCCCCCACAACATGTTCGCTACGGTGGACATCACCAACGATGTAAAAGTGCTCAAGAATTGGGCCATCGCCTGCCAGAATCTTGTCGACATCCAGGGCCAATACAAGATCTGGGGCAGCAACGAGCATGAGAAGGACTCACTGGTTCACCTCACCGAGGCCATCATCGGCCCCTACTACAGAGACATGAAGGATTCCTGCAACAAGGACAAGCCTGCCTGGCACTCGGCCTGGATGGAGAAACTTGACAAAGCTCACGTCGTGTATGCGGCCAAGGAGGCGTACATGAGCTACGAGATGTACAGGTGGATCGTTGACATGAGGAAGTGCCTCCTTCCCCAAAACGGCCAGGTATCCAGCCAAAAGAAGAGCAATGGCATGCGTCGTCGCAACAATTAGTAGATGATTAGATCCTCGTTTCTCCTAGTTTAGTATGCATGTAATTGTTTACTTTGGTGTGTGGAAATGTTATGTGTGTAGTCACTTGTGTAATTGTATGCTTAATTTGATATGCTGTCTTTTTAAGTATATATGTTGATGCTCTGTAGATAGAGTGTACGTAGATGTTGCGCGGACAAAGCAAATCACATCGCACACGGACTAAACAATGGAACCCGTCGGTGATGTTTTCATCAATCACTCACAATTGTATACCAACAATCATTTTCTCACAACACACACGACTTGTTAACAGGAATCGTTTGTATTATTATCGATCTTCCCACATATTTCCGATTGCAGACCTGTTTGCCGCGTATCACACACATCTTGTTAAGTTGAACCATTTATGTTCTCTTGGCTCGACGCAAACAATTCATTCGAGTGAACTATATGTCGTATATTGCACACACATTCATCGGGCTGACCGTTTCTTTTGTGTTGCCTAATCACAAACAGTTCATCCGAGTGAACTATATGACATGTATCGCACACACCTTCATCTGGCTGCCGGTTTCTGTTGTTCCTTCTCATCACAAATGGTTCATCGGAGCAAACTGTATGCCGTATATCGCACGCACCTTGATCTGGTTGCCTGTTTCTATTGTTCTGTCTCATCGCAAACAGTTCATATGGATCAACCGTATGCCCAGCATCGCACATGCATCTAAAATCTAAACCATGTTTGATGTATCAACGATCGCAAACGTTTTACATGTTTTTATGGGTTTTTTACATCACCGTTTGCGATTAATGCATCGCACACAGTTTCGTCAAAGGGTCTCTGATCATAGTGTCACGTTAGCAGCATCCTACAGTACTGTGCTATAACGCTCCCACTCACTTTCTTGTAAATACAAGCTTCTCTGTAAGTTTGTATAAAACCAAAAGCTTTGATCACCTCATCAAAGCGAATATTCCAACTCTGAGATGCTTGAACCATTTCATAAATGGTTCGCTGGAGCTTGCATACTTTGTTAGCATCTTTAGGATCGACAGAACCTTCTGGTTGCATCATATACAACTCTTCCTTAAGAAACCCGTTAAGAACTGTTGTTTTGACGTCTATTTGCCAGATCTCATAATCATAAAACGCGGCAGTAGTTAACATAATTCTATCAGACTTAAGCATCGCTACAGGTGAGAAAGTCTCATCGTAGCCAACCCCTTAAACTTGTCAGAAACCCTTTGCGACAAGTTGAGCTTTATAGACGGTGACATTACCATCAGCATATGTCTTCTTCTTAAATATCCATTTGTTCTCAATGGCTTGCCGATCATCGGGCAAGTCCACCAAAGTCCATACTTTGTTCTCATACATGGATCCTATCTCGGATTTCATGGCCTGAAGCCATTTTTCGGAATCCAGGATCATCATAGCTTCTTCATAGTTCGTAGGTTCGCCGTTGTCTAACAACATGACTTTCAGGACTGGATTACCGTACCACTCTGGTGCGGAACATACCCAGGTCGACCTATGAAGTTCAGTAGTAATTTGATCCAAAATTTCATGATCATCATCATTAGCTTCCTCTTCGGTTGGCGTAGGCATCACATGAACTGCTTTCTGTGATGTGCTACCTTCCAATTTGAGAGAAGGTGCAATTACCTCATCAAGTTCTACTTTCCTTCTACTCACTTCTTTCAAGAAAAATTCCTTCTATAGAACGGACACATTCTTGGCAACAAAGATCTTGCCCTCGGATCTGTGGTAGAAGGTATACCCAATGGTCTCTTTAGGATATCATATGAATATGCACTTCTCCGCTTTGGGTTCGAGATTATCAGGCTGAAGCCTCTTGACATAAGCGTCGAATCCCTAAACTTTAAGAAAAAACATCTTAGGTTTCCTGCCAAACCATAACTCATGCAGTGTCGTCTCAACAGATTTAGACAGTGCTCTATTTAAAGTGAATGTGGCTGTCTCTAATTCATAACCCCAAAACGATAGTGGCAAATCAGTAAGAGACATCATAGAACGCACCATATCCAATAGAGTACAATTACGACGTTCTGACACACCATTACGCTGTGGTGTTCCAGGTGGCGTGAGCTGTGAAAAAAAATCCACATTGTCTTAAATGCATACCAAACTCATAACTCATATATTCACCTCCACGGTCAGATCATATAAACTTTATTTTTTTGTTACGATGATTCTCCACTTCACTATGAAATTCCTTGAACTTTTCAAATGTTTCAGACTTGTGTTTCATTAAGTAAATATACCCATATCTACTCAAATCATCTATGAAGGTAAGAAATAACGATATCCACCACATGCTTCAATACTCATTGGACTGCATACATCGGTATGTAGTATTTGCAATAAGTCACTAGCTCGCTCCATTGTTCTGGAGAACAAAGTTTTAGCCATCTTGCCCATGAGGCATGGTTCACATGTCTCAAATGATTCATAATTAAGAGATTCCAAAAGTCCATCAGCATGGAGTTTCTTCATGCGCTTTACACCAATACGACCTAAACGGCAGTGCCAAAAATATGAGGTACTATCATTGTTAACTTTGTTTCTTTTGGCATTAATATTATGGACATGTGTATCACTGCGATCGAGATTCAGTAAACCATTCATATTGGGTGCATGATCACAAAATATATTACTCATATAAACAGAATAACCATTATTCTCTGACTTAAATGAATAGCCGTCTTGCAATAAACAATATCCAGATATAATGTTTTATGCTCAACACAAGCACCAAATAACCATTATTTAGGTTTAATACTAATCCCGAAGGTATTGCGAGCGTGCTGATGGTGATCATATCAACCTTGGAGACACTTCCAACACTAAACGTCACCCTGCCCTCAGCTAGTGTCCGTTACTCCACAGCTCCTGCATCGAGTTACTAATATTAGCAACTGAATCGGTATCAAATACCCAGACGCTGCTATGAGCACTAATGAGGCACACATCAATAATATGTATATCAAATATACCTACGTTGACGTTGCTATCCTTCTTATCTGCTAAGTACTTGGGGCAGTTTCGCTTTGAGTGACCGTTCCCCTTGAAGTAGAAACACCCAATCTCAGGTTTGGGTCCAACCTTGGGTTTCTTCACGGGAGAGGAAACTTGCTTGTCGTTCTTCTTGAAGTTCCCTTTCTTTCCCTTGCGTTTCTTCTTGAAACCGGTGGTCTTATTAACCATCAACACTTGATGCTCTTTCTTGATTTCTACCTCTGCGGCCTTAAGAATCACGAATAGCTCAGGGATTGTTTTCTCCATCGGTTGCATATTATAGTTCATTACAAAACCCCTATGGCTTGGTGGCAGTGACTTGAAAACTTTGCCAACCACTGTCTTATCTGGAAGATTAACTCCCACTTGATTCAAGCGATTGTAGCAACCAGACACTCTGAGCACATGCTCACTAACTGAGCTATTCTCCTCCATCTTGCAGGCAAACAACTTGTTAGAGGTCTTATACCTCTCAACACGGGCATGAGCCTGAAATACCAATTTCAGCTCTTGGAACATCTCATATGCTCCGTGGCATTCAAAGCGTCTTTAGGCCCCTGATTTCTAAGCTGTAAAGCATGGTGTACTGAACTATCGAGTAGTCATCAGAACGTGCCTTCCAGACGTTCACAACATCCACAGATGACAATAAAGGGGTTGGCACACCGAGCGGTGCATCAAGGGCATAAACCTTCTGTGCAGCAGTGAGGACAATCCTCAGACTACGTAGCTAGTCCGCATAATTGCTTACAATATCTTTCAACTTAGTCTTTCTCTAGGAACGTATTAAAAACAGGGAGCTGCGGCGCGAGCTATTGATCTACAACATAATTTGCAAAGACAACTTAGACTATGTTCATGATAATTAGTTCAGTTAATCAAATTACTAATGAACTCCCACTTAAATCAACATCCCTCAAGCTGTCTAAGTGATACATGATCCAAATCAACTAACCCATGTCTGATCATCATGTGAGATGGCTAGTCATCAATGGTGAACATCTCCATGTTGATATCTGCTATATGACTCATGTTTGACCTTTCGGTCTCCTATGTTCCGAGGCCAAGTCTGTACATGCTAGGCTCGTCAAGCTTAACCCAAGTATTCTGCATGTGTAAAACTGGCTTAGACCCGTTGTATGTGAACGTAGAGTCTATCACACCTAATCATCACAAGGTGCTTCAAAATGACGAGCTTTTGCAACAGTGCATACTTAGGGAGAATACAATTTCTTGAAATTAAGTGAAGGGATCATCTTATAATGCTACCATCGTCCTAAGCAAAATAAGATGCATAAAAAGATAAACATCACATGCAATCAATATGTGACATGCTATGACCATTATCATCTCGTGCCTTTGATCTCCATCTCCAAAGCACATGCATGATCTCTATCGTCACCGGCATAACACCATGATCTCCATCATCGTGTCGTCACGTGGTCATCTCGCCAACTATTGCTTCTACAACTATTACGCATAGCGATAAAGTAAAGCAATTACATGACGAATAATAAATTAAAGACAACCCTATGGCTCCTGTCTGTTGTCATACTCATCGAAATGCAAGTCGTGAACCTATTACAAAACATGATCGTCACATATATCAACGTATACCACATCACGTTTTGGCCATACCACATCACAACATGCCATGCAAAACAAGTTAGACGTCCTATACTTTGTTGTTGCATATCTTACATGGCTGCTATGGGAAAATAGTAAGAACCGTTCTTACCTATGTAAAGCCACAAAGGTGATAATCAAGTTGCCTTTTAACCTTCTACAAGGACCGCCTTTGTCAAATTAGATTCAACTAAAGTAGGAGAGACAGACACCCGCTAGCCACCTTATGCAAAACAAGTTGCATCTCTATCGGTGGAATCAGTCTCTTGTGCGTGGACAAGTAAGGTTGGCCCGGGCCACTTCACCCCACAATATCGCTGAATCCAAATAAGACAAGAGAGTTAAGAAATTTGAGCATCAATGCCCACAACTCTTTGTGTTCTACTCGGTGCATATACATCTATGCATAGACCGGATCTCGATGCCACTTTGTGGGGAACGAAGCATGAAAATCAAAAAATTTCCTACGAACACTCAAGATCTATCTAGGAGAAGAGTAGAAACGATAGGGGAGAGTGTGTCTATGTACCCTCATAGAACGAAAGTGGAGGCGTATATAACGCGGTCAATGTACTCGAACTCTTCGCGATCCGATCACGATCCAACCGATCTAGTGACGAACGGACGGCACCTCCGAGTTTAGCACACGTGCGGCTCGATGACGTTGCCTCCTCCTTGATCTAGCAAGAGAATGCGGAGAAGTTTATGGGATCACAACCAGCACGACGGCGTGGTGGTGATGGTGGCGGTGGAGTCGGAATACCAATAGGGCTTCGCTAAGCGAAAAACCATGGACGAGAACTATGCCGGAGGGAGAGCCAAGGCCAATGTATTGGGTGCCTTGCTGCCCTCCCTATATTTATATGCGTGGGAGGATGGGAGTCCAGCCCTACTCCTAATAGGAGTTGGCGCCAAGGGGAGAGGACTTGGACTCCAAGTCCAATCCTATTCGTACTCGACTCCCTTTTTTCCTTCCCAGCAACATGGGCTTTGAGGACTTGGTGCGCCTAGCCCAATAAGGCCAAGGCGCCTCCCTCAGCCCATGCCACCCCTTGGGACGTGGTGGACCCACCTGTGGACTTCCGATCCTCCGAACACTCCGAACCTTGTGGAAGCTTCCGTTATAATACCGAAAAAACTGCACATTTTTTCGAAACCCAAAATATGACTTACCATATATTAATCTTTACCTCTCGATGATTCCGAGACTCCTCGTGATGCCTAGGATCTCATCCGAGACTCCGAACAACATTAAGTTACCAATCATCAAATATCCCAATACTACTCTAGCGTCCAATGAGCGTTAAGCGTGCGACCTGCGGGTTCGAGAATCATGTAGTCATGACCGAGACACCTCTCCGGTCAATAACCAACAGTAGGACATTGATGCTCATATTGATTCCTACATATTCCATGAAGATCTTTTATTGGTTGAACCACGATGTCAAGGATTCGGTTAATCCCGTATGCAATTCCCTTTGTTCGGCGATATGTTACTTGCCCGAGATTCGGTCGTCGGTATCTCCATACCTAGTTCAGTCTTGTTACCGACAAGTCTCTTTACTCGTTCTGTAATACAAGATCTCGTGACTAACTCATTAGCCGCATTGCTTGCAAGCTCTTTATGATGTTGTATTACCGAGAGGGCCCAGAGATATCTCTCATCACGCTGGAGTGACAAATCCAGCCTCGATCCATGCCAACTCAATGACACCTTCGAAATACCGGTAGCATCTTTATGATCACCCAATTACGAAGTGACGTTTGATATCACACAAGGTATTCCTCCAGTATCCGGGAGTTTCATGATCTCATGGTCTCAGGAATAGATACTTGACATGAAGAAAGCTATAGCAATAAACTCAAGTGATACGATCAAATGTTAAGCTTACGGTTGGGTCTTGTACATCACATCATTCTCCTAATGATGTGATCCCATTATCAAATGACAACTCATGTCTATGGTTTGGAAGCCTTAACCATCTTTGATTAACGAGCTAGTCTAGTAGAGGCTCACTAGGAACACGGAACTTGTTTATGTATCCACACATGTATTTAAGTTTCCGGTCAATACAATTCTAGCATGAATAATAAACATTTATCATGAACGAGAAATATGATAATAACCATTTTATTATTGCCTCTAGGGCATATTTCCAACATCTATGGGGACTGAAACATGTGATATCGTTAACAAACATGATTAGCCACTCTATATGTATATTGTCATCAACATCCATACATAATTAAGGGCATGATTGCTCTTTCAATATCCCATTTTTGGTAGATGATGACAACAATATAGCTTTCAAAATATAAATCAATGAAGACATGAGAGAAAGTTGTTTATATAATTTTGTGTAAGCTCCCCTTAATTAATGTCTGCATAGTTGATTTTATCGTTAAGAAATAAGACATATTAAAGTTTTGCATAAGAGGGTTTTGCTGTGTTTTAACACATATAAAACAAAAGTAGCAATTCTCAATCATTTGAGCCAAGTGAGAAATATGGCAGGAGCATATTAGTGGGTTCGACATGGAAGAATGGTCCTACGAGATGAGAATGGAAATGTTATTGGTCGTGGGGAGGAAAATACTGAGGAAGGAGGGCAGACGACAAAACCAACTCCGCTTAATAGTAGAGATTCTTGAAGAAGGATTTCCTATCTGGCGCCAAATAGGCATAGCGACTATATCTACCAGATAGTGAGCTATATCATAAACTCGTCAGAAGGAATTTCCGCATCGCGCTTTAACTGGGCGCCTAGTTCTTCTCCTCCTTCCACTCCATGCCTTGGAGCTTAAATCGCTAGGGTGGTTAATGAAGGTTCGGTCTGGGTTTTTTCTTCATGTTTTCCTTGTTCTTCATGGTTTTTCGGTTTTCTTTGCTTTTCAAAGTTTCCCTTGTTCCAAGTAGTAGATAATTCTCCATGCATTACAACGGCACACACACACACACACACACACACACACACACATATATATATATATATATATATATATATATATATATATATATATATATATATATATATATATATATATATATATATATATATATATATATAGGGTTGACACTAATTATATCTGACAAATGCCTTACACGCATATATATATAGGGTTGACACTAATTATATCTGACAAATGCCTTACACGCATCATGTTCTAGATTTTGATAAGGTTTAATCAGATTTGAGTATGGCCAGAAATGCAAGAAAAGTTTTTATTTACTTGAGGTCTTGGTAATATTTGATTTGTTTTGGGAATATTCATAGGGGGAGGAAAGAAAAGTTTCAATTTACTTATGACTTTGGGAAGATTTCGATTTGATTGAGTTGATAAAATTTTGGAAAAGTGTCGATTTGGTTTAGATTATTCCAAGTTACTCTATTTATGTCGGCTTTAATTTTGTGCGGCATTGATTGAGAGTACAAAAAATAAACAGAAACCAAGAAGCGAGGGGGTCACAAGAAGGAAAAATAGTGGGAGGAGGAGAGACAACGAAACCAACTCCTTTAATAGTAGAGACTCTTGAAGAAGGATTTCCTATTTGACGCCAAATAGGTGCAGCGACTATATTTCTGTCATTATTATTATTTTGCTTTTCAACCGTTTTCATAGTTTCTTTATCAGTTTTCATTATTTTATCTTCGTTTTCTATGATTTCTTAAGTTTCTTTGTTTTTTCTCAGTTTTCACTAGGTTTTTTCTTTTCTTTCATTGGATATTTTATTTCTTTTCTGGTTTTCTTTGTTTCTTTCTTAGTTTTCACTGTTTTCATTCTTTTACAGTGGTTCTCTTTGTTTATGTGTGGATTTTCACTGGTTACTTTTTTGTGCAACAAATGTCTAATTTTTTCAGCACACAATGTACATTTTTAGTATACACGTAAAACATTCTGTTGATAAACCTTGAACTGTTTACAATTACATGATGTACATTTTCTTCTTAAATACAAGTTTGAACATAGTTTTGAATACATGGTCAACATTTTATGGCAATGAATATTTTTTCACACACAATGCACATTTTCATATACACCAGGAACATTTTACATACATGCTTAACCTTTCCTAAATAAAGAATTAACCTTTACTAAATATATTTTAGACGTTTAATTTTATTTAATTTACATTGTACATTTTTTTGTATACATCAGGAACATTGTATGCATGTTTAACAATTCTTAAATACAACTTTTTTTACTATGTAGGTTGTAATATCTACTTTTTCATACACATTGTACATTTGTCGTATACATTGAGAACATTTTCTATACATATTTAACATTTTCTAAAATATATTTTTTATGTATACCTTTTCATACACATTGTATATTCAATGTATACACTTTTGTATACATTTTCATAATCACGTTTAACATTTTCCAAATAATTTGTTAACATTTTCAAATATATGTTTTGATGTATATTGTTTTATACATATTGTACACTTTTGCTATACATCTAAAATATATTTGTATTCATGTTTAACATTATTTCAGTATAGATGATTAACAGTTTTTCAAATGTATGTTTTGACATCTACTTTTGCCATATACATCGTACACTTTTCTTATACATTCAAAATATTTTTGTAGAAAATTTAACAATTTTTCCAAGGTATAATTAATAAAATAATACATCCAGGTGGTTTTGAAATACATATATTTAGAACATTTCGAAGTATAAACAAAGAAAAACACGAACTTTGTAAAAATGGAAGCAAAAATGAAAGAAAAAACCACGCTAACTAGCTAGACGTGCACGTCCTATACTTTGTTGTAGCAAATCTTACATGGCTGCTATGGGAAAATAGTAAGAACCGTTCTTACCTATGTAAAGCCACAAAGGTGATAATCAAGTTGCCTTTTAACCTTCTACAAGGACCGCCTTTGTCAAATTAGATTCAACTAAAGTAGGAGAGACAGACACCCGCTAGCCACCTTATGCAAAACAAGTTGCATCTCTATCGGTGGAATCAGTCTCTTGTGCGTGGACAAGTAAGGTTGGCCCGGGCCACTTCACCCCACAATATCGCTGAATCCAAATAAGACAAGAGAGTTAAGAAATTTGAGCATCAATGCCCACAACTCTTTGTGTTCTACTCGTGCATATACATCTATGCATAGACCTGGATCTGATGCCACTGTCGGGGAACGAAGCATGAAAATCAAA